>JACYFF010031954.1:68735586-68760154 GCA_017589665.1 Selenicereus undatus | reverse complement strand
AATAATAATAATAATAATAATAATAATAATAATAATAATAATAATAATAAAATAATTATGAGATGCTATTTGAGAACATATACAATTTATCATTTTTTATTATTGCTTTTTATGTTTAAATCTTTGTTATAATAGACAAATATTTAATACTATTCATTAATCACATATATTTATTCAAGTAATTAATCCCGAGACAATGCGTGGATCTTTGCTGGTATATATCTATGAAGACTCAACCATTCCCATAATTTTTCAGAAGATCAATATGCAAAACAAATATGAAAGAATCAAATTCCCTAAACTAAACATAAATTAAAATAAAAGAAGGAACAAATATCAAATGTTCAATAGTTTTGTCACAAAAACATAGATACACGTACAAAAAAACAAAAAGCCAAAAATCTGAATAAGACAAAAGAAAGTGGTACGTGAATTTAGGATCACAAGTCAACAAATACAATAGAGATTACTCGTAAGGATTTTAACTCGTATTCGAATTTTTTTGTCAAATTAGAACTAGAATAGATTAATCAGAAAATTAATGAAGGGGATGGGGTGATGTTTACCTTGCAAGAGTGGAGGAATATTTTTCTCATTTCTCCCATCCATTTGTACACACAATAGTGCGTCCACCCAAAATTGCCAACATACATATCATTGGTACCAATTCGAGTGATGGCAATGAACACATTAGCTGCGTTAATGCCTTAAATCCTTCCCTCCAAAAAGATAAAAAGTCAAATCCAACATGAAAAAAATAATGTTAAACTTACTAAAAAAAACCTAAAAAAATAAATAACCATTTTTTGAAATATGTTTTACATATTTGGTAATTTCTTTCATTTTTAACCCAAATGACATAATTAGATGATCTTGTTGTTGTCATCTACTTGTAAAGATCTATCTCTGCAAGGGTGTGATCCCCCAAGAATGGTTCAACTTCTGCTTTGTTGGGTTGTTAATTTTTGATTTACTTTTCAAAACTAACTCCTAATAATTATTTTTTTATTTTTTAGAAAACCAGCAGATTTGCAGGATTGGATGAGGAAACTTGCCCAGATCCTAATCTAGGTTCATGTGCCATAATCTGATCCAATTGCATGATCTTGATCCATCCTGATCCACAGTAGCAACTATTGTCGGTCTTAGGAATATGGTAGCCTGCTTGATCCATGAACCCGACCAAGTTATTGGGCCAGAGCGAGGCCTAGTCCCTCGTGTAGACAGTTTCATTGTCTTGAATCAGAACCATTCTTTCGAAAATAACATAGAAAAGAATGAAAAATAGAAAAGAATGAAAGAGAAAAATAATTATGTAATTAGTAGAGTCCCCAATGAGCTTTAAGAAAACTCACAAACCATGTCACTTTTCGAAGCAAATCATACAGATAAGGGCAACCAAAGGGACAATTGATTTTGCTTCAAAAATGTTTTTCTTTAAAGGCTCCCGAGCAATCCCTAGTGTGGAGACCATTTTGATTCCTTAGTCTCGAACCGAGGATTTAGATTCAGGGTCAACGGCGTAGTGATGTCATTGGATGCATCATCACGTCACTATCGATCATCACTGATGACCTTTAGTAATCAATAATAGACTTTCAATTATGCTGTCACACAATCATACAAAACATTAGAATATATCATATTAAATCATGCAAAGATACAATCTTCAGTAACGACAAAGTTTCAGAATCATATCTTAATATACATGATTTAATCTCAACATAGTTTCACTTATAAGTCATCCTACACTATCTAAATATTCACCGTAAAGTTCCTAAAAAACGCCCAAATATATGTCAATTACTTGCATGTATGTTTTGGAGATTGTAGGGATGATGTTTAACTTGTTTGACATTTCGTTACCATTAAATTAAGAGACACGTATAATAAGGAAATAGATAGGAAAAGTTATCAGAGGAAAAGATTGTTTGAGGCGGGTTTTGTATAAAGAGAAGTTAAAAGATTTCGCTGCCAAAAACAAAAAAATTTAATAGATTTTAAGGAACTTTAAATTATATGAGCTGAATTCTTTTTCAATTTGTATGATTTTGAAAACCGTGACATTTCAAAATCTTTTCAATTATGGTAAATATATAGTATAAAAAAGAGAGAAAAATTTAAAATAATAACAAAACATATAGGAATCAATATAAAATATTTTATTAAGATGGTTTTGTTAAGAGAATTTAAGAGATTCAGTTGGCAAAAAAGAAAAGTTAATAGATTTGATTATTTTATATCCATGATGGTAAAGAGTTTATATTGTTTAACTATGATGGTAGTTAGTTTCCTTCTGATGGTTGTGAAAGTTACCGAATGAAAAGATTTTTTAAAAGAGATATTGTCTTTTATATAAGGGAATAGAGAGGAAAAGTTATGAATTAAAAAGATTTTTTTAAAAGGCGAGTATGGTTTTTTAATGTAGTCAAGAGATTTTGTTGCCAAAAAGGAGAAATTTTAGGAAATTTTATACTTTTTAATTATAATGGTAATTATTATCATAAAAAATCTGACTATTGTGATTTTATATTCAAACAATATAACAGCTTAGAATCTCATATTTATGAGAAAATTGAAAAATATCACATCACCATGATATTACTTTTATATTATAGTTAGACATGATCAACTGGTCGGGGAACCGCCCGACCTGCCCCAACCCTCAAATTGAGGGTACCCGACTATGATGAGGGTTGGGCTTGGGTAAAGGTTTTGACCCGCTGACCCTCACTTTTTTAAAAAAATAAAATAAAAATAAAAATAAGATACTTTTAGTTTTATTTGTTCAAAACTTTTTCGCTTTCACTTTTCCATCTCTTCTTAGCATCTTCCCCCATTCACCTCACCAAATCTCACTAGTTCATAACCTTCTAATGCTCTCTCTGATGTTTGGGGTAGACTGAGTAGTCATTTTAGTGAACTAATCGGTCTATTGGTTTAATGACTAACTTACGCATTAAAGTGTTTGAAGTTGTGATATGCTTCATCAAAGCATTATATTATCGTTTGACTTTTTATTTTGTAAGATGTTTAATGTTGACCTTTATAATAAAAAGAAAACTTATTGAAAAATCTCATTTTCTATATCGGGGGTTTGAGGGTCGGGTCTAACCTGATTACCCGAGGGTACCAGCAAGGTCAGGGTCAGGGGTATGCTAACCTGCTTGAGGGTCGGGTAGCGTCAGGATTGAGAAAATCCTACCTGCCGATCCTCATGACCTGACCTTCAACCCGACCTGACCCTCATTTTGATCAGGTCTAATTATAGTATAGATCTTTCTCATTAAGATACGTATAAATAAATGAAAATATTTATGTAGAATATTTATTCTCTTTTTGGTGTAAATATTGTATCATTAATTAATGAATATAATTTAATTCCTGCAATAAGATAGTATTTGTACAATTAATTTGCAATAACTTTTTTAATTTAATTAAATCCTGGCTTGCATGGACAACGCAGAGTTGCCATGTAGAATGCAAAATGAGATTAGAAGGCTATGTAAGATGGGGCAGATAGCTATTTGACTTGTTCAAAACAGCTAAAACGTTCCAAATAATTCTTTTTTTCCAAAAATATGTTACCAAACACCGTTATAATGTAAATTCACGTTAATTAAAATGAATATTTATATCTCTTAGTATTAATTAGTAATAAGAATTTGGTATGCAAAATATATAAAACTTAGCTAAGAAAATGAAAAAAAATGTACAAAGAACTAAACAAATTAATGTGAGTTGAGCATTAAAGATGATCAGTATATAATTAGAATCGGCAAAAATCAAGAACAAACCCTCATTGTTTTCTTAGTTCAAATAATCTAATTTGTTTGTTTATTTTGCAACTTAAAAAACAAATTAACTATTCATTCCATTGGCAATATATTAAAACCTTATTTAATTTACAACTTTCATCGCAAGGTTATAATGCTAGTAAAATATAAAACTTGAATACGTTAGTTATTGGGCCATTTGCCCTCCTAGAACTTTTTTGCTCTTTTAATGTGTTTAACTTTGTGTAATTTGCAGGTGCTAACCGCTTGATATAAAGAGGAATTATTATATCCAATAAATTAATTTAGTATGTTTCATTTCTCCTTGGAGAAATTTTGAATCTTAGCATTCTTGCATCAATGCCAGCTATGAACTTTCTTACACATGTATGAAATGAAATACAATATTTTAAGCGATTTCTTGAATAAATAATAGTATTAGCTCATCATGGCTATTACACATTAGCAAAGACAAACATTGGACATTTCGAGTATTCAAACTTTAGAGGGAAAAGGAAAATTAAATCCAACAAATAACCAAATTATTGGTGCCCACAAAATCGCTGCCTGATTGACAGGCTTTGAAGATAACAGGATTTATGATAGTGTTGAATCTTTTATTGGCTAAATAGTTTCGATGATATACAAAATTAATTAAGGATTAGGCTATGAAATTCAGTGGTTGGAAATTTCGAAATAAGCATGAAAGAAGTAGCTAGCCCTTTTGTACTAGTAAATCATGTGAATGATTATAGAGGAAAAAATATGTGGGTATCATTCAAAATCAAAGGATTTTATTTGATTGGAAATTGAAGTATCCACTAAAGAAAATATGCTCTTTAGTGATCTAGCTTATTGAAATTTGAATTTCAAAAATCTAAGAATCACATAAGATCACTCAAAGATAGTATTGCCTTGCTTTAATCTTGTTATACTTGCCATGACAAAAGTATATGATTTGATCTAGTGAAATTGACTTAGATGAAATATCCTGCTGATTATGCTAATGAGATTATGTGAGAATCATTGACATGATATTGATTTGCAAAATTTAGGCGATAATTTGTCGTATTTTACGTGTCCCTTTTACCCAATTTAAGCTTGTATAATAATATAATCCTTAGGATTTTTACTTGTTTTGTTTGCTTTTGTAGGCAATAAACTCTGATCGAGCAAAACACTGCGAAAAGGAGCGAAGATGGACAAGAAGAGTAAAAGAAGGCAAAAAGGGACGACGGGAGACCGCGCCGCCGTGCCACCCTGGCACGGTGGGGCAGTGCCACCTGGCACGGTCGTGACGCCTCCCTCGTCGCTTGCTCGCACGATTTTCTATTTAAACCCCTTCGAGCGTCCTTGTTCGGAGACTCCCCGGGGGCTCTCCCTTGGCGATTTTTAGGCTAGGTTTTAGATTAGTTTATCAAGTAAAAACCTCAATAGGAGGATTAGATTAGGATTGAAGATTGTAATCTTGGATTTAAGCTTTGAATTTGAAGTTCTTTCTATGAATCAAGACTAAGTTTTCTTCCCTTTTCTCTCTCTTTTTCATATGTTGTTCATGTTTATGTTTTGCTAGTTTAATTCTTGTATTTGAATTGTTCAGTTTAAATAATTGTTTTTCATTATCGTTAATTCATGATTTAGTTAGTTTGATTAGATTAGATTTTCATTCTCTTCCACCTCTTGTTCATGTTTGTCTTCTTCTTTGCTAGTTTAGGTTTAGTTTGGGGTTTTGCGTTTTGTTAATGTTTAGATGTTGGTTTGCGTTGATTTAGATGGTGATTAGCCTCTTGATAGCTAATTGGTTTAGAGTTTTCTTTCATACCCGCCAAGTGTTCGACGAAATGCTTGAAAGAGCTTTCATCCGTGCATTGGGGCAATAGACTTATGTTGAGAGGTGAGGTTGATTGTCTAGTGTGGGAAGAGAGAATGGTTGGGATTCAGACATGAAAATAGTCTCAGTCACTAGCTAGGTCAAGGGTTGTCAATCTTATGGTTTAATCGAACTAATCCCATGAAAATAGGTGGTTAGAACAATTAGACTACCTCATGACCCTTGAGAGAGGGCTTGGGTGGTCTTCAATTATGCAACCGACCATCTCTGAATACTGGTGTAACTTGAGAAGGTGAAGGCTTAACTTGATTACTTGGTTTATCTCTGGTTTAATCATAATCGAAGTCTTTTGTTTGTTTAAGTAGTTTCGCTCTATTTTCTATCCCTTCTGTTTTGCCTCGCTTGAGACGCTTTAGTTAGTTCTGGTACTTGGAAACACAACTCCTATAGACAACACTCTGAGTACTCAACGATGCATCTTGCACTTGGGGTTTTTAAATATTAAAATTTTTTCCTAATAAGTTTTTGGCGCTGTTGCCGGGGAGTTGGTGTTTTTCAATATTGGAGCTTACTTGAGTACTCGAGACTAGGCCTTTATTTTAAAAAATATATAAAAAATGAAAAATGCCAATTTTCCACTTCCCTCAGCATAAGCATGAGTTGTTTTGGAGATACTATGATAGATTACATGCTTTTCTTGCTCATTACGGTTGTTATTTGGAAAAGTTAAAAATTTTGAATACAGTCTATGAGGGTGTGAATTATGAGACCCATGCTCTTTTAGAGTGTTGGAATTTTTGTGCTAAAAATGTTGATGAAGCTTGGGATTTTCTTGATTGGTTAGCTCAGGATACTTATGTGTATGAGATTAGTTGCACTAATTCATACATCCCGCCCCCTTGCATCCCTAATTATGCTCCTCCTATGCGTGAAATTTGCCATTGTTCTGATCATGAAAATAATTCTTGTCCCTGTTATATTTCTAATGAGGGTTTTACTAGACTTAGCAGTATGATAGAGACAATGAATGAGCAGCAAATTGAGTTTGCTAATGAAATGCAGGTGTATGACCTAGCATATGAGACCGACCTTAGGTTTAATCCTCCTAGACTTGATGTTAATCTGTGTGATAATGGTGCGTCTTTCCCTCCTCTAGAGTTTGGACTAGAGGAAGTACTCGACCCTCTCTTGACTACTTTACCCATTGTTGCTCCATCCTCACCTAGCACTTTGAGGAACAATACTGCGATTATCATGACTTTTCTTGATACACCTTCCCCGTTAGCTCAGTCAACGGAGTTTAAGGTAGGTGAAACCTTTGGTATTAACGCTAGTGTTGATAAGAATGATACCTGTTCTAAGTTAGGCGATATTTTTATTGAGGTACATGATCTTCATGAGACTCCCAAAGGGACTTCATGAGTGGATGTTGTGGTTGAGGGGCCAGCTAGTCCTGATGTTGTTGATAATATATCCTCCTACCCTCTTGACACATTCCATACTTCTTCTTTATGTTCACCGCCCTCCCCTTCCCCTAAGTGTTGTGATATGTTGCTTACTGATTCTCATGTGATACTTGAGGGAAATGAGGTTGACTGTTCTTTTGAGTCCCCGGGTACCTTTAAGGGGTACGACCCCTCCTTTGATACTTATAGTCTGTGCCTAGAAGACATGCCTGGAAAAATCATGTTAGCTATTGCGTTCGATTATTCTACTGATTTTTCCAAGGCATTTGATAAGTTTAGAAGAACACTTGCTATTATTCCTAGATTTATGTTTGGGTGCTCTTACCTGCATTTAGTTGAGCTGAATGCTCAGACATTTGATAAGCTCCTGCGAGCTTTGATGATATCCAAATTGGTAGCTCGGATCTTGAGAGATGAGGAGCGGCTGATGCTCTCGAGCCTCCCAGCGCAGCATTTTAGAGAGGCTTAGTTTAGGTACAATCAGCATCCAACCTGGTATAATCGTTCTAACTCTTCTTCTTTATTTTTATTTTCTTTATTTTCTTTTGTTTAGTTGTGGATATTAGATTGTACTTTTATGATGATCATTTTGAGGTAAAACTTGAGAATTTATTGAGTCAATTGATGGCTATGATCACCTTTTGTTTGCCTTTGTACATAGTTGTGGTTTTTGTATATTTTGGTTTGTTTTTTTTTGTACATATGTGTTTTGTTGATGTGGTAGCTTCTCGGCACTCAATGAGGACATTGTGAGATCTAGGTGTGGGGGAAGAGAAGCTATGCTTCAATCTTTCAAAAAACGAAAAGAGAGGAAATTTTTCAACAACTAAAAAGATTCTATATTTCTGAGTTGTTTTTGGGGAGTCTTGTACTATTTTAACTGACTTTGATCCCTTGTACCTTAGCTATTAGCTTGTACATAAGTAAGTTATTCGTGATAGATCTTTGTCCTAAGTGTGTCAGTCTTGGTCCCAATTCTAACCCCAACAGTCTGTTATAGCTGTGGAATCTAGTCCTTGTGTACACTTCATCGTTATAGCTGTGTAATCCAATCCTTATGTACATTTCATCATTGTGTTATGGTTTTAGTCTTCCATGATTGGCTCTCCCAGTTGTCTTGCACGCGGTTACTTTGGTTTTTGTTTGCATTCTAAAAAAAATGAAAAAAAGAGAAAAAGAAGAAATTAAAATTTGGAATGACAAGTATCCCTTTGAGGCATGCGCTATTGGGTGTTACCCTTTGAGGCAATACTGCTACTGAGTGTTACCCTTTGAGGCAATACTGTTATTGGGAAAGCTTGCTTCCCTTGTTAATAAGTCAATAATGTAGCATGTGTCAGTCAAGTGGGAAAGAGTTTGATTTTGGTAAGCTTAAGTCATAGGATGATGATACACTTACACACCAAGCACTAGGATGGATTCCAGGTTTTGATGTACAGTTGGGTGAAAAGTTGGTGCTTTGATGTCATGAATGTGGATACAGAGTCTTGATATATACACTCTGTTTATATATAGGCTAATATTTTTGTTGCATTGGTGAGTTGGTTGGCCAGAATGTGTACGGGTTTTCCCCTTGTCTAGAAATTTGTACCTTTTTTGTGTATCTATTTTGTTTTCTTTGTTTTCCTTTCTCCTTTTCCACTTATTTTTCTTTTTCAAAATTTTGTGCATATATCTTTTGCAAACCCTCATGAGGCCTCACTCATCCACTTAGGGGAACCAATGGGTTTAAAGGGCTTGTTGCACATGCTAAATGCAAACATGATTCCTACGACAGTGAGTTAGATTCTTAAGTTAGTTTTTCTTTTGTTTTGCTCGAGGACGAGCAAAAGATAGGTATGGGGGTATTTGTTAGGCGTTAATTTTTCATATTTTACATGCCCCTTTTGTCCAATTTTAGCTCATATAATAAGATAATCCTTAGGAGTTTTACTCGTTTTGTTTGCTTTTGTAGGCAACAAACTCCAATCGAGCAAAACACTGCGAAAATGAGCGAAGATGGACAAGACAAGTAAAAGAAGGCAAAAAGGGATGACGGGAGATCGTGCCGCCATGCCACTCGCCCGATTTTCTATTTAAATCCATTCGGGCGTTTTTGTTTGGGGACTCCCCGGGGGCTCTCCTTTGGTGATTTTTAGGCTAGGTTTTCGGTAGTTTATCAAATAAAAACCTCAATAGGAGGATTAGATTAGGATTGAAGATTGTAATCTTGGATTCAAGCTTTGGATTTCAAGTTCTTTCTATCAATCAAGACTAAGTTTTCTTCCCTTTTCTCTCTCTTTTTCATATGCTGTTCATGTTTATGTTTTGCCAGTTTCATTCTTGTATTTGAATTGTTCAGTTTAAATCATTAGTTTTCATTATCGTTAATTCATGATTTAGTTAGTTTGATTAGATTAGATTTTCATTTCTTCCCCCTCTTGTTCATGTTTGTCTTCTTCTTTGCTAGTTTAGGTTTAGTTTGGGGTTTTGTGTTTTGTTAATGTTTAGTTGTTAGTTTGTGTTGATTTAGATGGTGATTAGCCTCTTGATGGCTAATTTATCTTGTTTAGGCCTTTACCCACCTTGTTTATGCTAGAATTTAGAGTTTTCTTTCATGCCCGCCAAGTGTTTGATGAAATGCTTGAAAGAGCTTTCATCTGTGCTTTGGGGAAATCGACTTATGATGAGAGGTGAGGTTGATTGTTTAGTATGGGTAGTGAGAATGGCTGGGATTCGGACATGAAAATAGTCTCGGTTGCTAGCTAGGTCAAGGGTTGTCAATCTTGTAGTTTAATCGAACTAATCCCATGAAAATAGGGGGTTAGAATAATTAGACTACCAAATGACCCTTGAGAGAGGGCTTGGGTGGTCTTCAATTATGCAACCGACCATCTTTGAATACTAGTGTAACTTGGGAAGGTGAAGGTTTAACTTGGTTACTTGGTTTATCTCTAGTTTAATCATAATCAAAGTCTTTTGTTTGTTTTCGTAGTTTAGCTCTATTTTCTATCCCTTTTGTTTTGCCTAGCTTGAGACGCTTTAGTTAGTTTTGGTACTTGAAAATGCAACTCTTTGCGGATGACACCCTGAATACTTAACGATGCACCTTGCACTTGGGGTTTATAAATATTAAAACTTTTGCCTAACACAAAACAATATTAGAAATGTAAAAGAATGATGACATCCTAATGAAAACTGAAATCTCTTGTTGCTTTATTTGATTTGATATGATAGCAAGCAATGTCTAAGTTACAACAGCAGGAGAAAGATTCATAGCAAGCTTATGTCATCCCCTACCGTGATTAGTTTGATGGAAAATCAAATCAAAATCTGTAGACTAGATTTGAAGGGTCTGAAATGATATTTCTAGATATTCTAATTAGAAACTCATTTTCTTGGCTGAATGAGATCACGACCACTAAGCCTATAAACAGGGACACAAGAGCAAGAGCAAGGCATTCAAGCAAGTTGAAAAAGCATTAAGTTTATACGTTGAGCTAATGTTCTAAATTTTGTTTTGAGATTAAAAATTGAGTTGTGAGGAATTATTCTTAATTAAGGAGTGAATTTAGGAGTTGTGAGGTCAAGTCTCCCAAACATAAATCAAGCGGTTGGTTTGAGTCTTGGAATCTCTATAGTGGGGAGGCTTTGAGAGATTGTCATCTTAGTAAGAGAACTAGATTGTTGAATCCTAGAGTTGGATGACTCTAAGTGGGGATTTAAGCCTGCTTGAGGTCTAACCTCGTTAAAACATAATTGTGCATTATCTTGATTTAATTTCTGCATTTTTTTATATTTTAATTTAATTTTTCCAATCACCCTATTTACCCCTGTTTAGGGCAATCTGAATTTTCAATTGGTATTAGAGTCAGTCTCACATTTCTTTTAACTTAATAGTCAAGTGGTTAATGATCATGGCCTTTTCAGGAGATGTCAATATTGAAAGATCGATCTACTGCTAGACCCCCCTTATTTAAAGGAACTAGCTGTTCTTATTAGAAAAATGCTATGCTGTATTTATTAAATCTATTGTTATGGAACTATGGGAGATTGTGAACACAGGACCCTATTCCATTCCTAGGGTCAAAAATGACAAAGGAGAAGACATTGATAAACCAAAAGATCAATACGTGAGTAACGATTTGGATAAACTTACCAAGAATTCTAGAGCTAAACATATTCTTTATTGTGGTTTAGATGCTAACAAATACAACTAAGTTTCTGCTTGTGATACAGCTAAATAGATTTGGAACAAACTAATTGTCACCTATGAAGGGACAAGCCAAGTTTATGAAACAAAAATGAACATATATGTACATCAATACGAACTGTTCAAAATGCATATAGATGAATCGATTAAAGACATGTTCACTTGTTTCACCGACATCAACAACAACTTGAAGTCGCTTGGTAAGACATATTCAAATGAAGAAATGATGAGAAAGATCCTTTGGTGTCTTGCAAAGAACAAGAAGGGAACAGGTTACTGCAATACATCAAGCTCAAGATCATAAGAAACTGGAATTAGATGATATTCTACGAAAGCTCTTAACACATGAGATTCATTTCAAGAATGACGAAGGAGAAAGTTCCAAGAAAGGGATAGTTCTAAAAGCCACAAAGGAAGATTGCACTTCAGACGATGAAGAATCCAATGACAATGATGAAGAAGCATTCTCATTGATTGTTCGAGGCCTTAAAAAAATGGGGCTAAAGAAAAAGTTTAATGAGGATTCAACGCAAAAGGATCTATATTAAAATGAAATGAAAGATCCTCCAAAGGTAAGTTTTCTTATAAAGACAATACTAATGTTCGTTCTTGTTATAGATGTGGAATGCTAGGACACTTGTTGAAGGACTATCCGCTAATCTAAAACATGGGAGAACATTGAAGATTCAAAAACAAAGACAACAAGAGAGCAATGATCGTTGCTTGGAGTGATAGCGAAACAAGTGATAGTGAAAGTGATGAAGAACACCCTGCTAATATCTGTCTCACGGCTAAGGAAGTATAAGATGATGAAAGATCTAAGTTTGAAAGTACTGATGAGGTAGACATATCAGCCTTCTAGGAATGCTCTAAAGAAGAATTAACTAATGTCTTAGTTTTGCTAAACTGGAACAAAGATATTTATCTAAATATAAAGATCTTAAGAAAAATGTTCAAGAATTAAATCAAAAGAATGTAGTTCTTGAGAAGCTGAACAATGAACTTCATGATAAAGTTAAAAGTTTAACAAAAAAAAAAAAAGCGAAATTGCAAGCCAAGTGTGATATAGATCACAAAATAATACTAAAATTCACACAAATCAAGAAAACTTGGATAAGCTACTTTGTACCCAAAAAACATCCTTCAATAGAAAGGAAATTAGATATAATCACCCAAGCGAAAAGAAAACCTATAAGAATTTCTTTGTTAAGTCCACCCACATAAAAAGAATGCTAAAACTTGTAATTATTGCTCCAAAGTTGGTCATATTGCCTATTCATGCCCATTTAGAAAATCCTCTTCAAGAATTATTCGAATATGGGTTCCTAAAGAAGCAAGACCCCCAACATGGTAGCTAGTGATTTTGAATCCAAATTCAACGTCAAAAGTAGAAGAAAGGTTTGATTTTTGTTTTGCAGGTGTGCTTGAAATCTGGGAAAGACCTATGGTACCTTAATAGCGGGTGTTCAAGACACATGAGTGCTAATGCCTCTTTGATCACGGAAATCAAAAAGAAAGGACATAGAAGTGTTACCTTTGGAGACAAAAGCATAGGAAAAATAATTGCCAGCGAAAAAATTGGTAGAGATCCTTCCAACTCCATTAATAATATCTTATCTTTTTGATGGCTTAAAATTTAATCTTTTAAGTATATCTCAATTATGTGATAAGGAATACCTCATAACATTTGCCTGAACTCGTTGCATTGTTAAGAATAAGAAATCTAGAAAATTACTCTTTATAATCATGGAATTGAAAATATATACGAAATAGACATTGATAATATTCCCTCACACAATTTATCAGGTTTTAAAGCCTTACATCATAAGGATAATTGGCTATGACATCGTAGATTAGGACATGCAACCATGTATACAGTTGAAAAATTAGCCAAAAAATGAATTAGTACGAGGACTTCTAATGTGCAATTTTGAATGTGATCATTTATGTGATACTTGCGCTACAGGAAGACTAGTACGTAGTTCATTTAAGTCAAAGGACAGTATTAGCACATCCAGACAATATAACTCCTCCATATGGACTTATGTGGTCCCATACTTATACAAAGTTTAGGACATAGCTAATACATTCTTGTGATTGTTGATGATTATTCTCGTTTCATATGTGTCTCTTTTTTAAAAGAAAAGAATGAAGCTTTTAAAGAGTTTTTAAAACTTGGAATACAATTACGAGTTTACAAGAACTCACCAATTGTATTCATAAGAAGCGATCGTGGTAGAGAATTTAATCAAACATAATTTATAGAATTTTATGGTAATCATGGAATTGCTCACAATTTTTTAGCACCATGTACACCTCAACAAAATCGTGTAGTCAAAAGAACAAATCACACTTTAGAGGATATGGCATGCAGTACAATGTGTGCAAGTAATTTCCCTCAAAATTTTTGGGCTGAAGAGGTAAATACTGATAATGACCATCTAAATCGGTGTTTAATTCAACCTATCTGAAGAAGGGCTCCTTATGAATTAATCAGAGGTCATCGGCATAATATATCTTATTTTTGACCTGTTAGATGTAAATGTTTTGTGCATAACAATGGTAAAAATAACCTAGGAAAATTTTATGTTTGACGTAATGAAGGAATTTTTGTGGGATATTCTATGCATAGTAAAGCATATAGGATTTATAATAAATGCAGTGGAAATATTGAAGAAAGTATTTATGCAATTTTTAATGAAGCTAGTAATGGCATGTTAAGTGGCCGCATGATAGCAATGATGAAGAGGAGGCGTCGAAAAAGGCAGATCCTGTCAATGACCACCCACGAGAACTAACCCTCAACACAAATCCACAAGAAGAGACCCCATCTCAAGAATAAGAAGAGCCCACAAATGAGGGAAATTCTTTACCCGATGTAATACAGCAAGAGGTAACTCAAAGTCACTATAAAAATAAGTCATATCACCCAGTGGACAACCTCTTAATGGATATAACCACAGGGTAAGAACTTGTTCATCTTTGCATAATTTTTACAATTTCTTCGCTTTGGTATCACACATAGAACCAAAGAATCACCTAGAAGCACTTAGCGACTCGAATTGGATGAATCCTACTCAAGATGAATTAAATCAATTTGGAAGAAATCAAGTATGGACACGTACAAATCGACCACAAGAAGACTCAGTAATAGGAACAAAATGTGTCATTAGAAACAAATTAGATGAAGCCGTAAATGTTGTGAGGAATAAAGCAAATTAGCGGCTAAAGGATATAATAAGAAGAAGGCATTGATTTTGATGAAACTTTTGCCTCTGTTGCACGATTAGAGGGTAAACGCATACTATTAGCATTTGCATCACACATGAGCATCAAACTTTATCAAATACATGTAAAATGTGCCTTTCTAAATGAATAATTACAGGAAGAGGTTATGTGGAACATTCTTCCGGTTTTGACAATCTAGATTTTCCCAATCATGTCTTTAAACTTCAAACGGCTTTGTATGGTTTGAAACAAGCTCCTAGAGCTTGGTATGAACGATTGAACAAATTCGTCTTAGAAAATGATTTTAAAAGAGGACACGTTGACAAGACCATATTTACTAAAACAAAAGGATATGATTTCATAATTATTCAAATTTTATGGATGATATACTTTTTGGAGCTACAAACAACTCTCGGTGTGATGAATTCTAGAATCTTATGAGTAAAGAATTTGAAATGAGCATGATGGGAGAATTAACTTCTTTAATTAGGCCTCCAAATCAAATAGTGTAAGGATGGAATTTTCATTAATCAAAGTAAGTATGTTAATAAGCTCCTAAAGAAGTATAAAATGGATCAAGTTAAACATGCTAGGACATCAATGGCTTTGAATTAAAAATTAGGTCTTAACGAAGATGACAAACCTATTAGTGAGAAGGTTTATCGAGGAATGATTGGATTCTTGCTTTATCTTACTGCTAGTTGTCTTGACATCATGTTTAGTGTATGTTTGTGCACTAGATTTCAAGCTTCTCCTAAAGAATCCCATTTCACTTCCGTAAAGAGGATATTTAGATACCTAGTTGGAACTAAAAATTTAAGACTATGGTATTCTCAATGGGGAGAATTCTTTGTAGTAGGATCTACTGATGCAGATTATGTAGGTTATAAAGTAGATAGAAAGAGTATATCAGGCACTTGTTAGTTTCTTGGACCAAGCGTGGTTTCTTGGCATTGTAAGAAACAAAATTCTATAGCACTTTCAACGGCAGAAGCAAAATACATCGCTGTTGGTGCATGTTGTGCACAACTACTTTTGATAATGCAACAATTATGTAATCCAGGCATAAATCTCAAAGAAGTACCAATCAAATGTGAAAATAAAAGTGTTATTAATATTACAAAAAATTCGGTTGAACACTCTCGTACCAAACATATTGAGGTACGTCATCATTTCATTCGAGATTAAGTTAAAAAAGGTCATGTTATCCTAGAATTTGTGGCCATGGATTATCAATTAGCTAATATTTTTACAAAACCTCTAAGTCCAAATCGAATCAATTTTATTCGCCATGAGCTTGGAATCTAAATATTGATGCTTGAATTGAGGGTGAGCCCTCTCTTACGACTAACTCTGTTCGCAAAGTGAATTTCATGAATAATTATTCTTACTCTATTCGAGCCTATCGGAGTTCAAGAACATGACAAGATGGTCAAACTAGCTCGATAATAAGGTACACAATATGACCTTATATTCAATTGATATGGCTTGAAAGTTTAATTTTAGCGCCTTGTCATGAATCTAGCACAAAGCAAAATTGAGTGGATTCGATTGGTGAAAGTTAATTCATAATTTCTCTTCTTTCGAATATCAATAGGATTTAATTATTTTGGAGAAATTATTTTGTCAACTTAATTCACATTTACTTTCAAAATCCACCTCGCCAGAATTATTTTTGACACAATATTCTACAGAATTGGGTAACAATTTCTTATAGATCCTACCCTCTTAACTACACTTGACCACCAATAAGGTCAAAAATTCTAAAGTCTCGTTATTTTCTCTCCACTTTCACCCTCTCGCCTCCCTTTGCAGCCTTAAGCAGAGAAGATGTCTGCATCTTGACCAGCCAAAATCCCACACCTTTCCCACTTCCCAAATTCAACACAACTTGGCTTAAATTTTTCCGAAATCGCATCTTACAGTCAATCCCTCTCTTGATTTGCACAATCAAGGCCTTAATTCATCCGTATAAAGCCATCTCTTAGTCTACAATCTCCTCATTAACCTCCATTGTCATACACCGTGAAGCTCCAACCTTCTTCAATGGTGCCCAAAACAAGAGGTGGTAAGGCTCCAACTTTTCCCCCAAAATCAGCACCCTTTACATCCAAGGTTCGCAAAACGATCGCTCCGTCAACCCCTCTTCGACTGAGTACTTGGATCTCCTTTAAATAGGTCTACAAGACCACCACTGAACCACCAATAGGTGAGCCTCAAGCTGTCTCTAACTTCATAGCTGAGACTGACCCACATGCAGCTAAGGCCAATTTGCCATTGTCCTCCCCTGGTTGACGCCAGTGCTGACTCCTCCACCGCCACCACACCCATGTCCGTCACTGCCCGAACACCCACAATGACACCACATTCATCCTTGGGCCTATCTCTGTGGCCAACGCCCACTAACACCAAGGTAACCCCCTTGGCCTGGTTCCATTCAAGTCTTGCCCGGGATAAATTTCTATCTAGATTCATAAACCGTCCTATCCGCGCTTGTGAGAAAGTTGATGTTGAGTTTATTTTGGCTTGAAACTTGGGATTTGTGGAATATCTCTTCAGAAGTAACTGTGGCCACTTGCTAGACTTAGGTAATTAGTATTACCCCCAACTCGTTTGAATGTTTTATGCAAATGTTCGAACTATTCTGATGGGGGCTGGAATTTCTCTTGAATTGCAAGTGAAATCCACCAAATTCACACTCACTGAGTCCATCCAAAATCAACTCCTTGGGTTACCTGAATTTACCTAACCTACCTCATCTCAATAAGAAGCTAAGAAAAAGTGCTTAGCTGAGTTTGCTCACCATTAGAGCAAAGCCCAAACCTCCCACTTGTCCTATCTAATCTTAAAACAAGACCCCCAGTTACTGTACTATGTGCTTGGTCGAACTATTTTGCCCAAGCCAAACTCCACTGATGGTGTCAAAACAAAACTCTGGGGGCCTTATATCTTCTTATGACTGGCAAGCTTATTAGCTTCTCTTGCTACATCCTCAGCTGTATGTCCAAAGTTAGCGTTGTCCTGCATCCTGGCCCCTACCTTACTCAAACCAGTTAACTTTGGTCTTCAAACATTTTGCAGTGTCAGTTGACAATGAAGTCCACAAGACCAAGCCAATCCTTGTCATCACCCTTGCATCCTTTAAAAACATTCAATTCTTTTAAACTGAGAGTGTTACTCGAAAGTTCATTAAGAATATGACTCATGCTGAGAAGGATAGTGTCTCCAAGTAGTTCGAACAGCATGTGAAACCCTGTGTCAACTCTCCCAAACCAGTTCCACCTTCCTCCCTCATGGATTGCACTCTTGTGCTTGATGAGCGCACCTATAAGCGCACCTACAGATAGTGTCTCCAAGCAATTCGACCAGCATGTGAAACCTCATCTTACATCTCCCAAACCAGCTCCGCCTTCCTCCCTCATGAATCATGCTTTTGTGCTTGATGAGCGCGCCTATGAGCTTCAAGAAACTACAGATAAGCTCGAGTATATCTTGGTGCAGCACACAGATATGTTGGATGGCATTTGGTTATAATCAAGCCATCCTTGATAATCGCCTTACTCATTTACAGACCCTCCTAACTAATCAGTTTTCTAAGGTTAATCAAAAATTGGGCGATCTCCTCCATCTTGGGAGCTTAACTCATTAATGTCCTCTCAAAGGTGTTTTATTATCAACTACTGAACAAGCTCAAAGTGTTGCATATACTACTCAGCTGATCTCTGCCGCCAGTAAGGTCTCTAAGTCCAAGCCCTGATTTCTTATCTTTTAGGTTATTTTGCTTTTAAATTTACAAAAGTTGTTTCCAAACAATCCTATTGGTATGCTCAAACATTATTTTGCTTCATATTTCCTTCCGTTTTGATGAAAGAGGGGGAGAAAATATGGTAATGCTAAGTTTACATTATCCATTAAGCTAGGTTAAGCTAGGTTATTCCAATGTTAAGTTACGTTATTCATAAGTGATTAGTGTAGACATCATTTTAGGGCTATTTTGCTTCATTTTTAGGAGAACTATGTGCTCAATGTTATTATTATACTCTTTTTCTTGATTTATGCTTAGATACAATTATTTGTTGTGATTTGTAGGATTTTAGGCCTTTTTACCCATTATTTGACCCATAATAGATGTATTTTGGCCTCCCCCATGACACGTATGTGCTACTACGCCCTTAGAGCAAGAAAAGAGCAGAAAACAGGTTTTAGCCCAGACCACGGTCGGACTGTGGTGTCTGCCACGGACTGTGGTGAATAGAGAAACGGTTGCCTCTTTGTTTACCTTCAGCTGTGTGGTTGAAAGCATCCTAGTTTTCCTATAAAAAGACTTCATTCAGGCAGTAGCAGAAAAGCAAATGAACAGCAAACAAGAATAGCATAGTTTATCTTTCTCAAATTTTTGTTCTTTTTAGTTGGATTCTTAGTTTGATTATTGTATCAGTGAGAAATATTGAGTGTGAATGTTTGATCTTGAGGCGGTTTTGAAGCCCTTGGTTGAAGGCTATTCTCAGTCAAGTCTTTCCGCTCAAATTTCAGAAAATGTTGGTTAGTTATTTAATCATTAATCATATGTGAGTAGTTTAATTCTTGTCTAGGGATTTAATAGTTTATGAAAGTGTTGTTGGATCATGTTTTAATCTAAAGAATTGTGCTTATTTTCATATTGGTTTGATTTTATTCCATTGAGTGATTTTCATGTTGTGAGTAGATTTTTGGCCAAAGTTTACTTGCACGCTTGAAACAATCGGGTGAAAAAATGAAAGGTGACATTTGATTGTTGGACTGCTTGATAAAACCTAACATAACATCGTCTCAAAAGAGAGATTTGCTAGTTAGGAGGACATAGAAAGTAATCGAAGATAATTAACTTGGATTAGAACATATTAGTTCGAAAGAATGACTTTTGGTTAGTTTAGGCAAATTTGGTTGATTTCGAAAGAATAGGCCAAATTTTTGGATAGATTGCAATTTCTCGAGATTAACCAACAACAATACAACAACAATACCTCCCAGTGTGGGTCCCGCTTTCGCGGGGTTTGGGGAGATCCAGTTGTAGGCAACCTTACCCCTATCGGTATTCCTACCCGTAGAGAGGTTGATTCCAAGAGACCCACGAAAAAGGTTTGGTGAAAAAAAAAAAAACAAATTTTATAGAGGAAAGCGTTTGCGAATTTATGTTTGTCGAGATTAACCGATTAGAGAAAATCACATGTTTGTCGTTTTGATCCAACCACTTTTCATAGCTACTTGAACTCCTAGACATATTTTTCCTTAATTAATTCAGAATTAGCGAGTTAGAAGTTGTTAAATTGAAACCATTAAATAGATTGCATATTCTGATAGACAAGACTCGAAAGATTACATTAGTCCCTGAGGAACGATATCTTTTATCTATACTACGATTAGCCGTGTGCTTGCAGCAGTGGTCAAGTTTTCTGGTGCCGTTGCCGGGGAACTAAGCTGTTAACTATTGAGTTAGTCTTGCAAAAGTGACTAAGTATTTTATTGTCTTTTATTGTTATTTTCTTTTCCTATTTAATTGTGCTGGTAGTGTTGGTGATAGTGCTTGCAGGAATATTTCTTGTTTATGCGAAATCCAATCTTGTATGAACCCAATTCTGAGATTGAAAGGACTTTCCGCTTAAGGAGGAAGAAGCAAAGGATTGAAGAACAAAGACGCAAGGCTAGAAGGAATCCAACAAGCATGGTGGGAGGAAAAGGTGATTAAAGGAGAACGCTTTGAGATTTCGTTACCTCTACCGTTCAAGGGATCGCCTCAAGCATCGCTTGACCTACTGTTGATGCTAACAATTTTAAGCTCAAATCGACATTCATTTTGATGGCGCAACAATCCCAGTTTGGAGAAATGCCTTTGTAAGACCTAAATCGACACCTCGCGGTCTTTTTAGAGGTGTGGGATACGTTAACGCTTAACAGAGTCTCCACTTATGCGATTCGCCTGTGTTTATTTCATTTCTCATTAAGGGATAAAGTAAGGGCTTGATTACACTCATTGCCATCTGGATGCATTACCACTTGGAAGGAGTTGACAAGAGCCTTCCTCGCTAAGTTTTTCCCTCTAAGTAAAATAGCAAGCTTGAGAAATCAGATCACCAACTTCATGAAAAGAGATGAAGAGACGTTCTACGAAGCCTAGGGTTGGTTTAAAGATTTGCTGTTCCTATGCTCCCATGATGCACTTTACTTTCTGCTAAAGTAAATGCTATGACTCAAAGACTGGACCGAATGAATGTTAATGCTGTGAATTCTAGTGCCCCTTCCCCTTGTGAAATTTGTGGTTCTATTGAGCATGTAACTTTGAATTGTCAAGTGGGAAGTCCTTTTTCCCAAGACCCTAGTGAAGTTAACTATGTTCAAAATTTCAACCCGAGATCGGCCAATGACCCTTATTTTAGTACCTATAATCCAGATTGAAAGAATCATCAGAATTTCTCCTATAGATTTAATCCAAACCCATCAAATATGCCCCCAATGAATGCGAGATCACTCCCTGGTTTTCACAGACCCCCGTTCCTTTCTTAAATGCCCCAAAAGTCAAACTTAGAAGCGATGATGGAAAGTATGCTTATGGCACAACAAAAGCAGGATGGGTATATTAAGCAATTAGCCTCAAAGGTTGATGTGCTTAGAACTCATAATAGGATGTTGGAGGCTCAGATTGCCCAAAAAGCTAGTTTTTCATCTGCGCCCTCAGATGGACTTCTAAGTAAGCCTGAACCTAACCCTAGGGAGTAATTTAATGCAATGATTTTGAGAGTTGAAAACAACTAGAGGGACCTAAGTAGATTACCAATTATTAATCTTTGCATGATAAGAATGAGCATGTTGAGAATCTCGAAAAAGAGATGTCTTCACCTGCTAAGGAAGTGATCGATGACGTCGTCCATAGGTATGATGAGGTTCCTAAGGACCCTAAGACCATTTCCCCAAAGCCCTACACCCCACCTTTACCATTTCTTCAAAAGATGGCTAAAGCTAAACTCGATTCACAATTTGGGAAGTTTTTAGAAGTCCTTAAGAAACTCTACATAAACATTATGTTTATGGAAGCCCTAACTCAAATGCCTTCATGTGCTAAATTTTTGAAAGAAATTCTATCCAACAAAAGAAAGCTTGAAGAACACGAAACTATAGCTTTGACTAAAAAATGTAGTACGATGATCCAAAACAAACTTCCAGCTAAGCTGAAGGACCCTTGTAGTTTTTCAATTCCCTGTTTGATAGGGAATGTGCCTATAGACCGTGCTTTACGTGATTTAGGGTCAAGCGTGAGTTTAATGCCCCTTTCTATGTGTGAAAAATTAGAACTAGGAGAGATAAGACCAACCACTATCTCCTTACAATTGGCGGATCATTCTATGAAATACCCTGTGGGTATTTTAGAGGATGTTCTAATAAAAGTAGGGGATTTATATGTACCAGTAGACTTCGTGATTCTAGAAATAGAGGACGATACACGGACCCCTATCATCCTTGGGAGACCATTCTTAGCTACTGCAGGGTGTCAGATCGATGTAAAAAATGGTAAACTATGATGTGGGAAATGATCATGTGGAGTTTAATTTATTAAAAGCTGCTAAGTTCCCTTCCATTTCTAATGAGTGTAATAAGATTGAAGTGGTTGATGGTTTAGTATGGGAAACCGTGTCTAACCTTGCTTCGAATAATCCACTTGAGTACTTGATGTTGAATAATAGTACTACTAAGGATGAAAATCCCAAAGTAGCCGAGTGTGCTCAACTTCTGGAAGCCTCTCCACCAATTCTGCCTTCCCTTGCTAAGGAGGAAACATTAAGAGATGAAAGTAAGCCCTCGTCTGATGAGGCAAAAGTTCCCAAGGAAGAATTGAAACCCTTCCCTTCATCTTTGAGGTATGAATTTCTTGGACCAAAATCTACATAACCAGTGATTGTGAATGTGAGTTTGAATGCAACCCAAATTGATTCTTTGCTTAGATTACTTAGGAAGCATCGTAAAGCCATAAGATGCACCCTTGATGACTTAAAAGGAATTCATCATTCTTTGTGTATGCATTGAATCTTAATGGAATACGATCATAAGCCTTCAATTGAACACCAAAGAAGATTGAACCCTAGCATGTAAGAGGTAGTTAAAAAGGAAATTTTAAAGTTGCTTAAGCCCGACATTATCTACCCTATCTCTGATAGTGCATGGGTAAGTCCGGTCCATGTAGTGCCTAATAAAGGAGGGATGACTGTTGTCAAAAACGAGAATAATGAGCTAATCCCTACTAGAAGTGTCACAGGCTGGCATATGTGCATTGATTATCGGAAACTGAATAAAGCCACCCGCAAAGAACACTTTTTCCTTCCCTTCATTGACCAAATGCTTGAACGATTGGCTAAAAATTCATATTTTTGCTACTTAGATGGATATTCGAGATTCTTTCAAATCCCTGTCCATCCTCATGACCAAGAAAAGACTACTTTTACATGTCCTTATGGTACCTATGCTTATAGAAGAATGCCATTTGGGCCATGCAATACCCCTGCCACATTTGAACGTTGTATGATGGCTATTTTTTTTGACTTTATTGAGGACATAATGGAAGTCTTTATGGATGATTTTTCTGTGTATGGTGCAACCTATGACCAGTGCTTGAATACCTTATCTAAGGTTTTCCGAAGATGTAAAGATGTGAATTTGGTCTTGAATTGGGAGAAATACCATTTTATGGTGCAAGAGGGGGTTGTCCTTGGTCATGTTGTCGCTAATAAAGGCATTAAAGTTGACAAAGCAAAGGTGACGATGATTCACAAATTGCCCCCACCAACCTCTTTAAAAGGTGTGAGGAGTTTTCTCAGACACATCGGTTTTTACCGACGATTCATTAAAGATTTTTCGAAAATTGCAAAACCTCTCACCCAATTGCTTGTAAAGGATGTGCCTTTTGAGTTTAATGAAGAATGCTTGAGTGCTTTTCACAGGTTAAAAGAGGCATTAATCACCGCCCCGGTAGTGCAAGCGCCCGATTGGGAGCTACCTTTTGAAGTAATGTGTGATGCAAGTAACTATGCAGTAGGGGTTGTTCTAGGCCAATGAAAGGACAATACGCCGCATGCCATATACTATGTAAGCCATAATCTTGATGAGGCTCAAGTGAATTATGCCATGACTGAGAAGGAGTTCCTAGCAAATGTCTTTGCCTTGGAAAAATATAGATCCTACTTAATTAATTCTAAGGTCATTGTTTTCACAGATCATGCCACGTTGAAACATGTAATGAAGAAATTCGACTCCAAACCATGACTCATTCGATGGGTCCTCCTTCAAGAGTTTGATTTGGAAATCAAAGATAAAACTGGGTTAGTAAATGTGGTTGTCGATCATCTATCTCGTTTAGGCCCAGATGCCACTCCTAGTGAAGAACTCCCCATTGATGACTCTTTCCTCGATGAATAGGTATTCACTATATCCCAACAAGCTGCTCCGTGGTATGCTAATTTGGTGAACTTCAAGGTGTGTGGAGTGTTACCTCCAGGATTATCCTACCAACAAAGAAAGAAGTTCTTTACAGATGCCAAATACTATGTGTGGGAAGAACCTTTCCTTTACAAGCTATGTGGAGATGGGATTTATAGAAGGTGCTTGCCTGAAGATGAGGTCCGTAGTGTCTTACACCATTGCCATGCTTCAACCTATGATGGCCACTTTGGACTAGATACAACGATTGCGAAAGTACTCCAAGCAGGCTTCTATTGGCCCACGCTCTTTAAAGACGCAAGGAAATTTGTCATGACTTGTGATAGATGTCAGCGAACAGGGAACATTTTCAAGAGGCATGAGATGCCTAAAAGTGACATACTTGACGTAGAGTTATTTGATGTATGAGGGATTGACTTTGTGGGTGCTTTTCCTCCATCCCATAAGAACTTTTACATTCTAGTGGCAGTTGACTATGTTTCTAACTGGGTGGAAGCCATTGCCTTCCCAACAAGTGATTCAAAGGTTGTTAAGTTTCTCAAGAAAAATATTTTCACAAGGTTTGGTGTTGAAACCATTATTATGTTTTGATGATAACAAACCTAAAGCAATG
>JACYFF010031954.1:68677436-68735576 GCA_017589665.1 Selenicereus undatus | reverse complement strand
TAATAGGATCTTCATTTGTACCTTACATCTGCTTAGTGAGAAGCACCTCAGTAAGGTGTTTTTGACCTTGATCTCAGATCAGTCAAAAGTGAGTGAGTGTGTCCTAGTCGTGTGGACTTTGGACGTGTCCAATCTGGTGAGATTTGGACGTGGTGTAATCTGCCTTGAGAAGGAGATTACGTGGTTGCAAGGTTGTAACAAGGTGTGTTACAATTGTAACGTGTTAAGCCCGGTTTAGTGAAGTGGTTAAATCTTACACGAGGTAGGTCGTGGTTTTTCACACCTCAGTTGGGCTAGAGGTGTTTTCCACGTAAAAAATTGTGTGTGCTTTAATTTCCGCATCTATCTTGATAATTTTCGCTCTTGCTACATCTGAAAATACCCTCTGCAAACAAGTCACAGAGGTGCTTGTCATACATAACGCGAAAATCAGACACCACAATTCACCCCCCCTCTTGTGGTAGGATACTCTAAGATCTAACATTTGGCACGCCAAGAGCTCTTCTAAGTGCCAATGGTGTATTGGGCTATAAAGACATTCAACTTTGATCTTAAGGCAGCGAGACAACGGAGATCCTTGCGACTAAACGACCTCGATGAGCTGAGGTTGGAAGCCTATGAGAGTTCACGTATTTACAAAGAATGAACTAAGAAGTGGCACGATAAACATATCATGAAGAAGAGGT
The DNA here is from genome assembly GCA_017589665.1 of Selenicereus undatus. NCBI lineage: Eukaryota > Viridiplantae > Streptophyta > Magnoliopsida > Caryophyllales > Cactaceae > Selenicereus > Selenicereus undatus. The sequence goes on along the minus strand of JACYFF010031954.1, from coordinate 68,734,890 downwards.
TCGAAAAAGGTGACATGGTCATATTATTCAACTCCAGATTGAGATTGTTTCCGAGCAAACTGAAATCCTGATGGTTAGGACCCTTTAAGGTCACCAAGGTTCAACTCAGTGGAGTAGTTGAAATATGGAGTGAGTCCACCAGTGTGTTCACAGTTAATGGACAACAATTAAGACCATATCTTGTGGGACAATCTATTAATAAAGTCGATGTCCATACACTTATTGATCCGGACCAAACATAGAGGAAGGGTCAAGCTCTTGACCTTTATAGAGCGCTGCTTGGGAGGCAGCCCAAGTTCTTTTTCCTTTTTCTTTCCTTAGCTTTTATTTTTAATATTTTTGTAGTTTGAGAAAAAAAAAACACGAAAAAGAAAAAAGAAAAAGAAAAAGAAAGAAAACAAAGCAGACTATGAATAAAATGTTGGCCACCACGGTCAGATCCCCAAAACCACGGCCGTGGGTTGCCACCTAGAAAAATAAAAAAAAAAGGGACCAGTAGAAACCACGGTTAGACCGTGGTGAACCCCATGGTCCGTGGTGTACTGCTACGGCTGGCGTTTTAGGTTTTTGACCGTGATGCCTACTCATCTTCCCAACATTTCATCCTCAACCTCACGAAACTCTCTCTCTACCTCTGTGTTCTCCCTCAAAACCCTCCATAGCTAATACCTTCAATCCTCCCTCATTTCTTCTCCATTTTTACTAATTTTCACCCAAATTCATCCCCTTTCACTTAATCTTTTCTCTTTCCCCACAAATTTCATCTCTTTCTTCTTCTTTTTCTTTAAATTCATCTCACTTCATTCATCCACCATACCCATCTTCTTCTCTCTCTTATTCTCCTTCTTTTTACTTAATTTCTTCATTTTGTTCTTCAAATTTTCTTATTTAGTTTTTAGTTTCTATTTTTATTTTGGTTTGTGGAACAATGGCACCAACCAAGAGGCAAAAGAGTACTAAGGAGGTTGGACCTTCAAGTCAAGCACCACCTCAACCTCAAAGGATATCCCGACCTGCGCGTGCTAGCGGTAATATTCCTCACCCTCTTGGTTTAGCACATCCTGATCATGTTGCTAGATACACTTGCTTGAATGAACGTATAGCTGTAGCAACTAGATATTATGACGAGGAAGCATTAGCCCGGTTAGGAATGTTAGATGATATTAGATAGTTATTTGCAAGAGGTGGTATGGGACACTTTTTGGGAATTAAAGAGCATACATATAGGGACTTGACCGTAGCATTTTTAAGTACACTCCATATCGAGGTCCCTAGAGGGCCTCAATGTTAAGCCGGATATATATTGTTTTATTTGTCGGGTCAATTTTATGAGATGAAGTTAGGTGCCTTTAATAGTATCTTCGATTTTCCACCTAACACGGATTTATCGAACCAACAAGTCCCTCACAAATTCAACCTGAATGCATTTGGGGCGAACTTTCGTGGAGTGTTAGGTACAACACTAGTTCATCAAAGTGCACACATATTAGAAACCCTTGCATTAGAGTTGCTCAACGTATCTTGGCTTGTTCCCTTTTTGCTCGGGACGACAGTATGAATGTCCCGAGATTATCTGAGTTGTACTTTTTATCATGTATGCTTGATGGTGTCCAGCTTGACCCCAGTTCCTTTTTAGCTAGGCAATTGCATAGTGTTGCTGTTAGCACTAAAGGTAGAATAGTAATTCGTGGGACTGTGACTACTATTACTAGAGTTTTAGGTGTTTAGCCCAACCCTGAGGATAGAATTTATGGGTCCGAGTAGCTTGATCAAGCTGCTTTTGAACTTACGAACTTTTGCAAAATTGAGGCTTGGCGTTTTTGTTGGATTTACCCTGGCGACCGGCTTTTGCCGCTTTCCAATGTTGATCGAACCACCTTACTTCACCGAGGTAACCTTTATTGGGTACCTGTTAATGAGGAGGTTGTTCAACCCGCGTCCCATCATTGAGCCCCTCATTCTAGTCAAGTAGGACCTAGTTCTTCCTCTCAACCACCCCCTCCTAACTATTCTGACCTCCAAGACACCTTTAGATCCATTCAAGAGCAGCAAGTTTCCCTTCGAGCATTTATTGCTTCTAAGAATGCCGTTCTTAGGGACTTTGTCCTACTGTGCCACGATGAGCTTTGTGGGATGCTTGCTACCCAGACACAGTATTTCCAGGACTGTAGGGCATGTCTAAAGACCTAGCGGGATTGACATATCTCTTATGGACAACCACCATATCCTCCACCATCATCTCCTTTCTGATTATTCTATGCTACCCCTTTCCCTTTTTCTATTCTGTGCCCACATTGAGGGCAATGTGTGATTCAAGCATGGGGTAGTTAGTTGTTATATTTGGCGTCTGATGCCTGTTTTGGTTTGGTGTGATTGTGCTTTGTATATGTAGTTAGTGGTAGTTTTTGAGTTTTTGATTTAGGATTTAGTTTTGTTTAGTAGTGCATTTTAGTTTTCTTTTCATTCTAGGTTGCATTTTAGTTTTTCTTTTATTAGTTTCCTTTGCATTTTAGTTTGCATCGTTATGAGGAGCACGCACAAAAAAAAAACACCAAAAAAAACAAAAAAGAAAAAAATCATCCGATGATGATCTTTATAGATTTGGCAGACTTTTATAGTTTAGTTTGATCCTTTGATTCGCCCAAATTGTGCATAAAATGTTTGTAAATGAGTTTTCAAAATGAGCTCCATGTTTTGACCAGATGTTGAACGCGAGTTGATTTCCCGATGAGTCTTTACATGAATTTTGGCATATGTTTACTAGTGACCTAGTCATGACCTTGTGGATGTCCTGTGAGATTTTGAGCTTTTAGAGACCATTTATCAATTCAGTCTCATATTTCTTTCGTGTGTGACTCTTCCTTGACATCGTTTCTTCAGAACTTGCTTTGATTCTCATTCAAGATCACATTTTGCATATGCATTTAGGCAATATGATTGAGGCATTTTTCTTTGATTTGTCAAACCCTGCAGCCAAATAGCCACCTTTGTTGAGTATTGTACCTTGCTAGCCCCTTTTGATCCTATATCCGATTTTTCTTGATTTGAACCTCCTATTTTAGCCCATGGCCTAATACTTGTCTTACCCTAGCCAAGACTAGAGGAGCATTTCATTCTTATGCATCATCACAGGGCAATAGTAAGGTGGATTGTTATCTTTTAGTGAATTTTGGTGTTTGGTAAAGGGATCTGTGATCTTGATTGATGAAAAAGCAAATCCCTTGTTTCATTATACAAAGTTTGGAAAAGAGTTAGAATTTAAAGTTCACTTTGGATCTCCCCCTGGCTATCCTTTTTGAACAAAAAAATGAATGAAAAAAAAAACAAAAGCAAAAAAAAAAAAGAAACAAAAAAGAACAACCAAAAAAAAAATGAAAGCAAGTGTTAGCCTTGTGGGGATTGTGAGTTGTTTGTAATTTTTGACTCTTTCTCTCTTCAATTTAGGGATGTGTTTTATTTGGAATGGTCTAAGAAGGATGTATTATGATGCATTAGAATTGTTTAGCTCTTAGTTGCTGGCTTCAAGCTCCTCATTTCCAAAACATTAGTTCCCCTCTTACCTCTACCCATGGCCCCATTATAACCCTATGAAAGTCCTCATGATTGTCTAGTGTGTTTGCATATTAGTGATGGTGAATTTGAGAGTCTTGTCAAGCTTATGGTAAATTTGAGTCTAAGGAATGAGAATTGAGAGAACCTTCATTAATATTAAACACATGAGTGATGAGAGCCACATAACTATAATGAGGCTCTACCGACCTTGCTAGCCTTACTTGTTTCATACGTTGTAATGATTGTATTTGATGATATGGGTAGATTGGTTTAAGTTTGACATTGTGGTCTATCAAAAGGTTTTCAAAAATTTCATTCCGTAATCTATTCGTTAATGATTTTTATATCTTTTTGCGCTACCGTTGGATTAGCTTTGCCATTTGAAAGTTACCTGTGTCTATCCTGAGGAGGTTGTGTATAGTTTTATTTTTCTTAGCATTGCTTGTGGACAAGCAACAGTTTAAGCATAGGGGAGTTTGATAAATGCTTAATGTATACATCATTTTAGGGCTATTTTGCTTCATTTTTAGGAGAATTATGTGCTCAATGTTATTATTTACACTCCAATTCTCAATTTATGCTTGGGTATAGTTGTTTGATGTGATTTACAGGATTTTAGGCCTTTTTACCCATCATTTGACCGTTGATAGATGTATTTTGACCTCCCCCACTGATATCTATGTGCTGCTATACCTGTGGAGCAAGAAAAGAGTAGAAAACCGGTTTCAACCCCGACCACGGTCAGACCGTGGTGTTTGTCACGGACCGTGGTGAATAGAGAAACTGTTGCCTCTTTGTTTTTCTTCAGCTGTGTGGCTGAAAACATCCTAGTTTTCCTATAAAAAGGCTTCGTTCAAGTAGCAGCAGAAAAACATATGGATAGCAAGCAAGAATAGCATAGTTTATGTTTCTCAAATTTTTGTTCTTTTTAGTTAGATTCTTAGTTAGATTATTGTATTAGTGAGAAATCTTGAGTGTGACTATTTGATCTTGAGGTGGTTTCAAAGCCCTTAGTTGAAGGTTATTTTCAGTCAAGCCCTTCCGCTCAAATTTCGCAAAACGTTGGTTAGTTGATTAATCCTTAATTGTGTGTCAGTAGTTTAACTCTTGTTTAGGGATTTAGTTGTTTATGAAAGTGTTGTTGGATCATGTTTTGAACTAAAGAATTCTGCTTATTTTCATGATTGGTTTGATTTCGTTCTATTGAGTGATTTTCATGTTGTGAGTAGATTTTTGGCCAAAGTTTGGATGCACGCTTGAAACCATCAGGTGAAAAACTGAAAGGTGACATTTGATTATTGGACTGCTTAATAAAACTTGACATGATGTTGTTTCAGAAGAGAGATTTGCATGTTAGGAGGACATAAAAAGTAATCAAAGATAATTAACTTGGATTAAGACAAATTAGTTCAAAAGAACGACTTTTGTTTAGTTTAGGCAAATTTGGTTGATTTCCAAAGAATAGGCCAAATTTTTGGATAGATTGCAATTCCTCAAGATTAACCAATTAGAGAAAAAGCACATGTTTGCCATTTTGATCTAATCACTTTTCATAGCTGCATGAATTCCTATACATATTTTTCCTTAATTGATTTAGAATTAGTGAGTTAGAAGTTGTTAAATCGAAACCATTTGAATTAGAATTTTACTTAGCATATTCTAATAGACAAGACTTGATGGATTACATTAGTCCCTGATGAACAATATCTTTTATCTATACTACGACTACCCGTACGCTTGCGGCAGTGGTCAGTTATGCTATTCACAATCAGCTTAAATTGCATATTTGATATTCCATTTTACTGTGTTGCCATAATTTGCTAAGTCATGATAGCACTATGTTAAGTTGCCATAATCTGCTTGCTAGCATATTAAATATCCTTGACTTAATATCCTTTCTTGATATGTTTATAATTAGTTATGATATCAAGCATAGCATGACTCTACATGACAAGATTAATCAAGCCTAAATGGGTCATAAAGCTAGTTTTGTCTTTCATTAAAAAGGGGGAGATTGTTGACTCCTTAGTGTCTAAACAGTTTTGATGAAACACAAAATTAACTAAGGACAGTGAGTTGTTGGCAAATTCCAAATATAAGAAGTAACCCGTTTATACTAGTGAATCATATGAATGATTATGGAGAGAAAATATATGGGTATCATTCAAAATCAAAGGATTCTATTTGATTAGAAATTTGGAGTATCCACTAAAGAAAATAAGCTCTTAAGTGAATAATTTCAAAATTTGAGAATCAAATAAGATCGCTTAAAGATAATATTACCTTGCTTTAATCTCATTACATTTTTTATGATAAAAGTATATTATTTGATCTTGTGAAATTGACTTAGATGAAGAAATATCCCGTTGATTATGCTAATGAGATTATGTAAGAATCATTGGCATGATTTGATTTGCAAAACAATATTAGAAGTGTGAAAGAATGATGACATCCTAATCAAAAATCAAATCTCTTGTTATTTGATTTGATTTGGTATGATAGCAAGCAATGTCCAAGTTACAAGAGCAGAAAAAAGATTCATTGCAAGCTTATGTCGCCATCTATCATGATTAGTCTGATGGAAAATCAAATCAGAATCTACAGACCTAGATTTCAGGGGCTTGGAAAGAGATTTCAAGATATTTTGATCAGAAACTTCCTTTGTTGGCTGAATGAGATAGCCTATAAATAGAGGCAATAAGAGCAAAATCAAGACATTCAAGCAAGTTGAAAAGCATTAAGTTTGTACATTGAGCTCTTGTTCTAAATTTTGTTTTGAGATCAAAAATTGAATTGTGAGGAATTGTTCTTCATTAAGAAGTGAACTTAGGAGTTGTGAGGTCAAGTCCCGCAAACTTAAATCAAGTGGTTGGTTTAAGTGTTGGGATCTCTATTGTGGGGAGGCTTTGAGAGATTGTCACGGGGTTCATCTTAGTAAGAGAAGTAGATAGTTGAATCCTAGAATTGAACGACTCTAAGTGGGGACTTAAGCCTAATTGAGCCACAACCTCGTTAAAACATCATATATTGTGCATTATCTCTATTTAATTTCTGCATTTGTTTTAGATTTTAATTTAATTTTTGCAATCACTCTATTCACCTCCCCTCTAGGGGGATCTGAATCTTCAGATAGGTACAAGTATAACCCAAAAAATTATGTTATGCCTTTAAGTTTTCAAATTAAAGAAATTTGTATGTCTTTAACAATATCACAACATTAAATAGATGTAAAAATATTAGACAGATCAATATCATGTCTATGTTTTGAGGTGGGATGATACAAACTTATGTGAAGCATTCATAATTTCCAAGAAAATATATTTATAAAATTATTGAATTGAATTGTGCCCAACATAGTATTATAACAAGAGAATTTAACGTGAATGTATTAGTCTAGGATAACTGCCAGTAAGAAATTGGTTCATCCTAATTTTTTTTTTTTCATGCTGGCTATTTACACTTTTACAACTTACAAAAGGGTACATAAAATCTTTCAAATTAATATCAACATCTAGCTTATTATTCAAGATAAATTAGCCATTCATTAAAAAATGAAAAAGTGAAAAAAATTTGTGCTGTCCGTGTAAAGCACGGTGACATAATTGGTTTGAAAAAAAAAGTGAGCTACTGTTTAAAGCACATAACCAAACTAAGATAACAAGGGGGCATAATTCACATATATGCAGGTGTGTTCAAATACATGCATGTGCATGTGCACATGTATAAACAGTACACATACTTGCATCATAAATCAGTGGGTTTGATGGTGGATCAGACGCCACTATGATGTAATTTTGAATTAGGCTTGTATGTTATATACCTCTCTTCCTACATAATATTCTGTTGGCTCCTTGAAAATTTTATTTTTATTTATTTATTATTTATTAATTTCTAGAAATGCATCTTTCTTCTCTTTTACTTAGAACATAGTATTCAACTCATGAGATTTTTCAAACTCTAGTCACACTGAGTTGAAATAGGGTTGTGGTATGGGAAAATCTAAATGGACAAGTTAAGTAAACTATATTAGGTCATGTCCCCCACCAAATGAGAAGCCAATTGTTTTTGACGGCTTAGCATTCAGGATAGGCATGGTAACAAAAGTTTTGTCTACTTTGGTCCCCTAACATGAAGGATTCCAAAGACAAGCTTGATTCTTTATATGTGGGAATCAACTTTATTTTGGGCTTTGGCATCTATTTATTGTGCACATGTTACCGCATAACTTTATTTACTAAAACCTTGATTCCCATTTGGACGATCAAATGTGTCCACATTTTCACTAGCTCATGCTTCCTTTCCATAACCAAAGATGCCAATGCCATCGAGAAGGTTGTGGGAACTCTTTTGCATCGTCTATTACTTCCTTCTATAGATGAATGGGGAGGTATTTAGGTTGTTCTTCTGGTTAATGTTCCATTTCATGGTATTAGAAATGAAGCATACAAGGTTAATTTATATGCTGTAGTATTTCTTGAAGATATAAATTAGATTAGATTCACACTATAGATAAGGTAATTTGAATTATACTTAAATTTGAATTGACCTAGGTATGTATATAAGACATGAATTTCTTTTATCACCACTAATTGTTTTTTTGCTGACATATTTATAGTAAAAAGCAATCCAAATATGACTCAATATAATCCATATATAGCATCAAGTTAGTTTTGTGTATTTGTATTTTATACTACGACTCAAACAAATTCTATGTGACATATGTAAACAAAAACGAAACTCTAAATTGTATAATTTGTTTAGACCCTATTTGGATCTAAGAAAATGGGGTGGGAAAAAAGTTGAAAGGAAACAAATGAGAAAGAAAAAAAAATAAGGAGAAAAGTCATTTTCTTTCTCTTGTTTGGATTAGAGAACACATACAAGGGGGAAAAAACTTTGCAATGAACTTTTTTCCCTTTGTTTGGATTGAGAAAATGAATGAAGCAAAGAAAAATATATCATCAAACCTGATCTCCAAGTCACCCTTTGCTAACGAATGCCTATGGAACTCTTCAAAACAACACCATCAAAAACAGGGAAGACACATAATTGTATCACCTCTCAAACTTTCTTATTCCAATGCAAAATTCCACCTCGAACTCTTTGGTTTTGTTACAGTTTAAATGTTTATAAAAATCCATAGAAATTTACAACTTCAAATCAAACTATCCATAAAATTTTGAGTTCTATTTGAAAATAGCTGCAACAACATAAATAGGATTAGTATTATTAAAGAGTTGAGGGCTCTAAAATTCCAAAAGCTTAAGCTACTCCCATAACTCATTGCCTAATTTGACTTTCAACCACACCTTGCAACAAGCAACTGGACAAGAAAGAAACGCACTCGCCAAGTTAGGGTCCGCCTAAATAGCTTGGTAGATCTTCATCTGTGATATCTCACTCAAACATCCAACTTGTAAATATAGCATCACAAAATATTAGATTAACAACAACCATTGGAAAAAGGATATTTTCTCACTGTTCAACACTTAGAAAGTTTGGTCACTTGAATCCCAGTGACCACATATACTCATTCCTAAATCTGACCCCCAAAAATGCATATGTAAATTAGACCCATACTTACTTTTGTAAAGTTAGCAAACTCTCAAGAGGTTAAGTACACACTGCACAACCATGAAAGTGAACAATTAACTTGCTCCGGATAGCAATCCAATCCACAACTTGATTTCTTTCTAAATGACAGTATGCACTCTTCTCATTTCTATGGCCTATTATAAAGTTCACCATAGCATGACAGAAAGGACATCAAGTACAAGTAATAAAACTCACTCAAACTCATCCGAGATTCATACTAGAGGTAATGCCATATTGACAACTAGTTTGCTAGTTAAAAACTTGAAAGTGAAGAGAAGAAAAAATTCAAATTCATCAGCCGCAGATCAAACAACAACATGCGCATACTATATACGTTATTGACTGGAGCCTATAGTTGGGATGGTACAATTTAAATAGCTATTACTTAGGTCTAAACATCACAATAACATATCTAGAACAATTGAGATATAGGAGATGGTTGTTTACCTTTGTAATTTCATCACAAAGTTGTTCACCGTTGTAATTTCTTAAGCCGCCTTTTCTCAAGAGCCATTCCTGCAACATCCATACCTAATCTTAGGGATCTTAGCTCCTCACACACGGGTTCTATTGCTTTATTCTTTGTTTTCTTGATCGCCACTTGGTCTTTCGAGGGACGTGCACATGAAGATTCTTTGTTAGTAGGAATCAGAGGAGCATCCTCACTTAAACTTGCCGATTCTCTTATCCACTCACGTTGCCTTTCTTTTGGCCCAGTTGCTTTGCGTTTTTTGTTGGTTTATCTTTCTCAAATAGAAGTTCCAACTTTTAGAAGTTCGACATATGTTTGTAGAAAAAAGTTTTTGCACTTGGATTTGCCTGCACAAGGACAATAAAATTAAAAATTATAATTTCATCAAGAGCATGATACATGAAAGGACTCCTCAAATTTCCATATTGTAAGATAGGTTTGCCATAAATTTGGGAATGTCTCCACCATTTGAGTGGACTAATTATAGCCAAAGCCACTCTAGGATATAACTTTTTGAGTACCCATATGCCTTTTTTTTTCCAATCTTCACAACCTCTTTTTCACATTTCAAAATGAAAAAACTAACTTCCCAAATTTGGAGACTACCAACTCAGTAAAATTTGTAAATGCGGTGCAGGTAAATATGTTGTGGAGTTGCTACCCTTTCTTCATGTGTTCTAACAATGCATCAACTAAGACTAGATCCATCTTGTAACTCCCCCCCTAAATTAAACATGCTTCACTGTTTGCATTCTCCTGAATAAATAGCTAAATTACTACTAATAAATTCGATGATAGAGGTGATAAACCCAATGACCGGGGCGTTACCGCAGTCCCGAAAAGGATAAGGCTTAAAGCAAATACCCTAGAGAGGATATAGTTGAGCATAAATCAAACTCATATACAATTAACATCATCACCAAGATGAGGCTTATACATCACAACTAAGCAATTACCATAAACTTTACATCTCCATCAACTGAACATCTCAAGCTCCAAACTATACATAGACGACATTATGGTTGATCCATCCAGATCCCATGCTCAACTTATTTCTCCAGCTGGTTTGTTATCATGAAGGCGTTTCACTATTCATTTACCTAAAACAAAACGTGAAAAACATTTTGAACTGTGAGCTGAAGCTCAGTACATGCATTCCCGTACAGTGAAATGATCATTGCATAAATTGGTTGGGCCCGCTTTGAAATTCAATTTAAGTGAAAATAGTGAATAAGATGAATGTAAACTGCGATTGGTAGTTATGATTTGATTGTGAACCCCTTGATGCTGTTACGATCTATGGATAGGGGTACGCCTGCCAAGCCGATCGGGTGACCTGGCCTGAAGTCGCGCGGGCAACTAGAGGGCAATGCCCTATAACTGATAACTGATGGAGTCACTAATTATTTGACGAATCACTGATTAAACTGATTCATTGATGTACTTGCCAAAACGTTATCATTTTGATAAATACATGTTGATTTCTGAAGATACAAGCAATGAATGTAGCTAAAGTCTTTAATATGCAATCTGACTTGATAATACTTATGCTATTTGGGAAACGATAGACTAGGCCCCGTTTCTCTTTAAGAAATGTAGTTATAGGTAAATGTGGTTAGCGAACAACTTTCTCTCCCATAATTTGTAACTTTATGAAAATTGATTAATAAAGAGGGAATCCACAATTCAAACAATTCAACATAAGATAAGTTATAATAAAATGATTTTGAAAAATAAATAAGTTAAGGTCATTGAACTCTAAGTAAAAACAAATTGAAGCAAAATAGACCAAAATGAAATAATTAAGGTGAAGTATTTTAATGGATACAAATCGAATATGGCTTTTTGATGTTTCTGCAATGAATAATAGAAGTTTTAATGACAAGAGGGGCGTTGTGGGGTTCTAACACGCTCATATAACCGTAGCCTGTGTTATTACCCTCTTTACTTCTCCAATTTCATTCTCATGCCCATTTAACTCGGTTTTCCAACCCAAGTAAGGCTCTATACAAAATGAAAGTTGTTAAACTCATTAAACTTTGTCATTTCTTTGCAATATCCATAATTATATAGAAACTCCTGATAATATTTCCAAATGCCATGATTTCTTTCTTCCCTCATATTGCCGTTTGAAGGTCTACTTTAGAAAATCCATATCTTTCACCCCCGACCTCCAATTGAGCTATAAAATCCCAATATGAAAATCTTAAAAATTTCCTCAAAACGTTCATTCATAGTGTAAAACATAATTACCACAACAGGGTTCTTAAAATTAGGTTAGAACACAACTGTGCACAGCTTGGGTCCATCCTCCGTAGTCTTGACAAAGCGGCCATAACTTTTTCCACACATGACTTGGAATGAAGTGATTCAAAAGGAATTAGCAACATAACTCACTTATCTATCTACCCACCAAAAAGCACAATTTTTGGCTGGGCCCGATCATTACCAGTTTATTGGCAAAGTGACTCCTATTTTCTGGTAGTTCACCGCCACACCGCTTTTGCTTTCTTATTTCTTTTCACATAAATCCCCATCTAAAATCATTCCTTAAAATCATTTAACAAAGCCTTATTCCTTATGATCACCTTAAATGGCCATATTGCTCAAAATCACTGCATGATCATATTTACAGGATTTACAATCATTCTTTCCACAAAAACACTTAAAAAGCTTCCATAACCTCACTTATTTGCATTAATAATTCAAACAAGCTCTTTTGGCTACCTATGGAATTTTTCATAATCCAATAATTTTGACAAAACTCACATAACATCATCCTTTTAAGTCAGCAACACATCCAACCTTTTAAATTACATCTAATTCAATCTAAATAACATACTTGATTCCAAAAATCAAGTTAAACCATGTATAATCATGAAACCCTAGGTCATGTCAGATCCAAGTTTCCATCCAAATCACCATGAATGAGTAAAATAAGATCACCGACCATCTTTAAACTTATTCTCCGTGCTATATCATAACAATTAAGTAAACAAACACAAATCGAAACTCTCTTGATTCATACATGGTTGATCAAGCTCAAGCTCAACTCCACCATCGCCAACATCCCCAAAAACAATCAAATTTGCATAATAACATTTATTTTGATCACAAGAGCATAAATGTTAACTGGAACAATCATAAAAACCAAGAATATAACAAGATCAAAATAGGGTTTTACCTCACTTTATGCTTGGATTAAGAGATGAAGGGGTAGTGGGAGGCGGTGTTTGGTGTTGGAGGATGTGTGGATGGTGGCTGGAGATAGCAAGGGTGGTCGACTGGTGGCTGGAGTGGTGCCAAGAGGGCTGAAAGCAGCAGCAACTTCAACAAGGGGGTTGCCTTGGGGGTGTGGAGGAGAAAGGAAGAAGAAGACTAGGATTTTTACTTGGTGGAAAGTAATGGCTTGTTATTATCTTGATACTTGGCCAATATTTATCCATCCAAAATATCTTTTTGCTAATTAAAATTAGGTACAGATGATGGTGATTAGCTTAATTTAATTGTCCCAACATTTTCGGGCCACAATTTGTGCCCAAAGTGAATCGGGTTGTAAATCAGACCTGAATGGATTGGGCCAAACTTAAAGAATTTTGGCCCAAATTTTTGCATGATTAACAATTAAATTTTTGTGACATTATGAAGAATAATTTATTAAATAATCATATTTGTTGGGGTCTAATATTGATTCACTCGAAATTGTTACGATAAATGAAGCTCGACTTGCAAAGTGAGGCCCAAAATAAATTCTCCCAAATGGGATGATTAAATGAGATAGATAAATGTGAAAAATTAATAAAATGGCTTAATTAAATAAATAAAGATGATTTAGGGTCAGGTTATTACAACCTTCCTCCTTAAAAAGTTTCATCCTCGAAACTTATGAGCTTTGACAAAACATGGAAGTTCATCTCAAATAGATGTGTGTACTTAGCTTGCATCTCATCATTGGTTTTCCCAAGTGGCTTCTGAGGAGGTATGATTTGCCCCATATACTTTGACTAAAGGTATCTGCTTGATGCTTAGCTACTTAATCCTACGATCTAGTGTCTGGACTAGGTGCTCTTCAAACACTAGACCCTCATTGATCGCAATGGGTTTCGTTAAGAGAGCATGGTCTGGATATGAAATGTACTGCTTGTGTTGTGGGGTAAGGAGCACGTTGTACACATGTTTGAGTTATATAAGCAGATCTAGTCGACAAGCTATGGGATTCAATCTTTTAATAAACTTGCATGGTCCAATAGATCTTGACCTCAATTTAGTTTGCAGTTCAACCTTATTATACCCTTAGTTGGCGAAACTTTATAAAAAACTTTATCACCTACCTAAAACTCCAAGGATCTCTTTCTTTTATTAGGATAGCTTTTTGTTGGTTCCAATGGTCTATTTTCAAGAGTCTTCTTATGTCTTTCACTTCATTGAGTGTTGAAGAAGATGTTCATGACCCAAAAGATGATTTTGTCGTCAATGTCTACATCATTTTACGCTGATGTTTGATGTGAATTTCTCTGCTACTACTTTCATAACATCGACCGTTGGGAGTTCAATGCTTTCTTCAAATACAAATCTTGGTCCTAAGTCGTGAAGTAGTACGGGCTCCAGCTTAAAAGAGTTGGATCCATTGATATTTTTAGATGCTTGCCCATATGACACCAATGGAACATTCAAGTTCTCAAGCCCTCTCGAGAGGTTCAACTGAGTGATGACTACAGTGTTAAGGGTATGTCGTGCCTTCCTTGTCAGCGCATCTGCCACAGCATTTGCCTTTCCTAGGTGATATTGGATTTGCAAGTTGTAACTTTTAAGCAATTCTACCCAACACCTTTGTCTCAGACTAAGCTTCTTCTAAGTGAAAATGTACTTCAAGCTTTGATGATCAATATAGATCTTACAGGGTACACCATATAAGTAATGTCTCTATAAGTTCAGTGCAATGACCACACAACTAATTCCAGGTCATGTGTATGGTGATTTGTCTCATAAGGCTTAAACTGTTGGAAGGTATAAACTACCAGTTTATCTTCTTACTCGCTTGTAGCAGCTTTCTTCAACAAATCGCTCAGGGAACATGATCTTTGACAAATCCTTCCTGAAGTCAATACTACCCTGCTAAACCGTAAAAGTTTTTGATCTTAATAACAATGGTGAGCCTTGGGCACTTTGTAACTGCTTTCACGTTTTGCAAATCGACCTTAATCCCTTCTTTTGAAACCACATGTCGCAAAAATACCACTTCTTCTAACCAGAACTCACGCTTCTTGTAGTTGCTATCTAATTGATGTTCCCTTAGGGTCTGCAACACCGTTCTCAAATGGGTAATGTGCTCGTTTCTATCTTTGGAGTAAATCAAGATCTTGTCTATGAATACCACCTCAAACTTTCCCAAATAGGGTATGAAAACTCTAATAATAAGATCCATAAAGGCCATCGGGGCATTGGTCAAGCCAAAAGGCATCACGGTGAATTAATAGTGACCAAATCTGGTCCTGAGTGTGATTTTGAGAATGTTTTCAAGTGTAATCCTAAGTTGATGGTATCCTGATTGCAAGTAAATGTTGAAAAATACTCAAGCTCTTTACAGTCGATGAAATGAACCATCTATTCAGAGCAACGGATATTTGTTATTAATGGTAATCGTCTTCAGCTCTTTGTAATCGACACATAGCCTCGAGGTTCCATCATTCTTCTTTATAAATAGAACTGGGGCACCCCTTGGTGACACACTTGGTCTGGTAAATCCCTTCTGTAATAGCTCATCTAACTGAATCTCCAGTGTTCTAAGCTCTGTTGGGGCTGTATGATAATGGGGCTTTAGAGATACATTAGGCATTAGGAATTCAATCTCAAAAATCAATTTCTCTTTGTGGGGCAGTTCCAGTGACTCTTTAGCGAAATATCTCTAAATTCACAAATTACAGGGATATCTTCCGCTCCTTATTCTTGTGGTTGAGTGTCAATAGCATAACACCAGTATCTAATATATCCTTGACATAAGAGCTCACTTGCTTTCCTAACAGAATTTAAAGGATAAGGTATTTATTTTCCTTGCCCATAAAACATATTTCTCTCCCTTGTTCATCCCTTGAAATAGTCTTCAGGTCCTCACAATCTATCGTGACCCCATGAGTACATAACCAGCTCATTTCCATAATGATATCAAAGTCTGATCAAATTGAATTAAAACTCCAGGGAGTACTATTCGATCAATAGTAATTGGAATAAGTTTATAAGAGATAGGACACTAAACTCTAGACTCATTGGGTAACTTGATTCTATAATTGATTTTTGTCTCCTTATTTTTAAGCTTAAGTTGTATGGCATAACAAGTGGATATAACTGAATGAGTGGAAACTGAATAAACTAATATACAAAATAGCTTCGAAATTAAACGGAGAGTTCTAGTTACTACTGTACCGAAGGTGGCAGCTTCTTCTTCTTCTTCTTCTTCTTTTTTGCTCAACACATAAGCTCTTCCTATAGCTGCAGGCCTTGAAGGTGGGAGCCCTTGTCTAAAGCCTTCAGTCTTTAGGGACAAGCAGCGATGAGGTGCTCTTGCTATCGCACCACAGGCATTTGTTGGTTCCCACTTGACACTAAGGAGTGGTGTGGTTAGTTCTTACACATTTCGCACAAGACTCTGCTAAGCCTACAGGACGAATTTTGGGAGGAGCGAGAGCAGATTTCTTTTAGTTTGCACTCCCACTCGGAGCTCCTTGTTTAGTCCACTTCCCCTTCTGATTAATCGAGGTTCAAGGCCTCAATTCAGTCCTCACTTGCTCCACTTTAGCTACTCGCTCATATAACTCTTGATAAGTAAGGATTGGTTGACCAGCTAGCTGGTTGCGAATATAGAAAGCTAATCCCTCTTCAAATATTCTTATCTTTAGCCTTTCAGATGACACAAACCCTGGAATAAACCTAGATAGTTCTGTAAATTTGCTAGCATACTACATCACAATCATACTACCACTCATCTTCAGTTCTTTCAGAAATCTATTCCATGTGAAATCAGGCCCTAAAAGCTTATCCTTCACAGTGTTCAACGAAAATTTTACTTCCTGAGTTAGGTAAAATGCTCCAATGTTCACCTTCTTATCCTCTAGAACCTCCACTATTATGAAAATCTTTTCTATCCCTCTAATCGATGCTTTTGGCGCCACTGGGTTAAACTTTCCATTATAAACTTTAGGATTGCATCGCTCACCCTATCTTCTAATTTATTGACTTCATGAGGGATTTTAGAAGCTGTTGGGGTTATTGGTTTCATAAGCTCGGACCCCAAGATTTGTTAATAGTTAGAGTTACCATATTGCTAACCAACTCAGGGGGAATTGAGGGCATTCCACTAAGGGTTATTGACACATTACACAAAACTTAATCACCTAACACCTGACTATGATTTGAATTTTCTTTTATGTAAGTTTCTGCATTGTTTTACACATATTCTAATATTCTGATGATCCATTCAGCAGAGTAATTCAGTCAACCAGCTACCACCAACATATTAGATACACAAACACAACAGATACAACCGGCGTGGCCCAAGTATTATTAAAATATAGCACAAAGCTTCATTATATAATTGCCATAATTGCTTGTGTACATACGCATACATGGTTCCACAAAGAATATCACATCCAACTAACCACCCAAGGTCGACCTTTACACCTACCTCCTACTTGTAACCCTACTTAGCCTCAATAGACTAAGTCCACCACATGCCTAAAAGTAGGCAGACTAGTCAACATAATCGGAAAGACCTATCAAACTATATGCAATGTCATAACCCACACAAAATTCATCTATCCAACTGGCTATACTATATACATGGGCTCAAAAACTAATCTATTTAGGATGTTAATATAAAATATAAATTGATCTAATGCTCCCCAGATGGATCACATTCTAGGTCAGACTCATCCCCAGGCTCCCCGCCAGAGTCAAAGCTGTTGTCTGAAACACCAATCTCTCTATTCTCATCATCATGATCAAGCTGATGTTCCTCCAATTTGGGGTCCTTCTCTAAGTCTTCCATGAGGTCACTATCAGAGCTAAACTATGGCATATGAGGGAGATCTATAACAATGTGGACCTCATTTGATCCATTAGCTAGAGGGATCCCCTCTCCAGGTCTCGATGGCTTTAGGTTGTCAGGCAGTTGAGGAGTGCTCGGTGCAGGTGGTGATAGTGGGGGAGATATAAAGTGAAATGAAAATATATACTACAGAATGTCTATGTTATTCAGTCTCGAGTCAAACTCCTCCCTTAATAACAGCTTAGTGATAATGTTAGCCTAAGCCTCATGAAACTGAACACTAGGTTCGTACTATTGCAAGGCTCGTGTTATCATAAAGTCATGATATCAAGCCCCAAACTCCACCCAATGGCCAACTGTAAATAAGGTCCACAATAGCCTGTGGGTATGGGCCATAACACTATGAAGCTCATAAATAGGGTCTGCACATGGGCTACCATACTAGCATATAGTAAAGAGATGTGAATGGCAACAGAAGTACTTGATATCATATTCACTGCATATGGATCCATCTAACGAGGAGGAACATAAGTGAAGAACATAGGAGAGATAAACAGGCATTTCCATTGTCATAAGTCTCTAATGTCATAAATCTCCAATCATATCACAATACCCTTCACTAACCAACTTTCTTACTCTCCTAGCTCCACTCTCTATACTCTATATTCCATCAAGGAAGATCAAACTTGGCTTTGATACCAAAACTATAACGCTCCCAAATTAAACACGTTTCACTGTTTGCATTCTACTTAATAAATCCCTGAATTAGGACTAATAAATTGGATGATAGAGGTGATAAACCCAATGATCGGGGCGTTACCGCCGTCCTAAAAAGGATAAGGCTTAAAGCAAATACCCTAGAGAGGACATAGTTGAGCATAAATCAAACTCATATACATTTAAGATCATAACTAACATGAGGTTTATACGTCACAACTAAGCAATTACCATAAAGTTTACATCTCCATCAATTGAAGATCTTAAGCTCCAAACTATACATGTGCCACATTACTGTTGATCCATCCAGATCCCTTGATCAACTTATTTCTCCAGCTGGTTTGTTATCATGAAGGCATTTCACTGGTCGTTTGCCTAAAACAAAACATAAAAAACATTTCAAGTTGTCAGCTGGAGCTCAGTACATGCATTCCCGTACGGTGAAATGATCATTGCATGAATTGGTTGTGCCCGCTTTAAAATTCATTTTAAGTTAAAATAGTGAATAAGATGAATGTAAACTGTAATTGGCAGTTATTATTTGGTAGTGAACCCCTTGTTGTTGCTACGACATATGGATAGGTGTACACATGCCAAGCCGATCTGGTGACCTAGCCTAAAGTCGCGCGGGCAACTAGAGGGCAATGCCCTGTAATTGATAGCTGATGGGGTCACTAATTGTATGACGAATAAGTGATTAAACTGATTCATTGATGTACTAACCAAAACATTATCACTTTGATAAATACGTGCTAATTTCTAAAGATACAGGCAATGAATGTACCTAAAGTCTCTAAAATGCAATCTCACTTGATAATACTTATGCACAACAGGAAATGATAGATTAGGCCCTGTTTCTGCTTAAGAAATGTAGTTATAGGCAAATGCAATTAGTAAACAACTTTCACTCCCATAATTTGTAACTTTATGAAAATTGATTAATAAAAAGGGAATCTATAATTCAAACAATTCAACATAAGATAAGTTATACGAAAATGATTTTGAAAAATAAATAAGTTAGGGTCATTGAACTCGAAGTAAAAACAAATTGAAGCAAAATAGACCAAAATGAAATAATTGAAGTGATAATGAAAGTATTTTAGTGGATACAAACAGAATATTGGTTTTTGATGTTTCTATAATGAATAGTAGAAGGTTTAATGACAAGAGGGCATTGTGGGGTTTTGGAAAGCTCATATAACCTTAGCTTGTGTCATTACCCTCTTTACTTCTCCAATTTCATTCTTATGCCCATTTAACTCGGTTTTCCAACCAAAGTAAGCTTCTGTATAAAATGAAAGTTGTTGAACTCACTAAACTTTGTAATTTCTTTGCAATATCCATAATTATGTAGAAACTCCTGATAATATTTCCAAATGCCATGATTTCTTTCTTCCCTCATATTACTGTTTGAAGATCTGCTTTAGAAAATCCATATCTTTCATCCCCAACCTCCAATGGAGCTATACAACCCCAATATGAAAAGCTTAAAAAGTCTCTCAAAATGTTAATTCATAGTGTAAAACACAATTACCAATATAGGGTTCTTAAAATTCGGTTAGAACACAACTCTGCACAACTTGGGTCCGTCCTGCATAGTCTTGACAAAACGACCATAACGTTTTCCACACAAGTTGGAATAAAGTGATTCAGAACGAATTTGAAAGATAACTCACTGATCTATCTACCCACCAAAAATCATAATATTTGGCTGGGCCGATCTTTACCAGTTTGTTTGTAAAGTGACCCCTGTTTTCTAGTAGTTCACAGTCGCACTGCTTTTGCTTTCTCTTTTCTTTTCACATAAATACCCATCTAAAATCATTCCTTAAAATGATTTAACAAAGCCTTGTTCCTTCTCATCACCTTAAATGGCCATATTATTCAAAATCACTACATGATCATATTTACAGGTTTTACAATCATTCTTTCCACAAAAACACTTAGAAAAGCTTCCATAACATCACTTATTTGGATTAATAACTCAAACAAGCTCTTTTGGCCACTTATGGAATTTTTCATAATCCAATAATTTTGACAAAACTCACATAACATCATCCCGTTAAGTCAATAACACATCCAACCTTTTAAATTATATCTAATTCAATCTAAATAACATATTCGATTCCAAAAATCAAGTCAAACCATGTATAATCATGAAACCCTAAGTTGTGCCACATCCAAGTTTCCATCCAAATCACCATAAATGAGTAACATAAGATCACCATCCATCTTTAAACATATTCTCCATGCTAAATCACAACAATTAAATAAACACACACAAATCCAAACTCTCTTGATTCACACATGATCAAGCTCAAGCTCAACTCCACCATCTCCAACATCCCCAAAAATAATAAAATTTGCACAATAACATTTATTTTGATCACAAGTGCATAGATCTTAACTGGAACAATCATAAAAACCAAGAATATAACAAGATCAAAATAGGGTTTTACCTCACTTTATGCTTGGATTAAGAGATGAAGGGGTAGTGGGAGGCGGTGTTTGATGTTGGAGGATGTGTGGATGGTGGCTGGAGGCAGCAAGGGTGGTTGGCTGGTGGATAGAGTGGTGGCAAGAGGGCTGAAAGCAGCAGCAACTTCAGCGAGGGCGCTGCCGTGGGGCTGTTGAGGAGAGAGGAAGAAGAAGACTAGGATTTTTACCTTGTGGAAAGTAATGGTTTGTTATTATCTTGATGCTTGACTAATATTTATCCACCCAAAATATCTTTCTGCTAATTAAAATTAGGTACAAATCATGGTGGTTAATTTAATTTAATTACACCAAAATTTTCGGGCCATAATTTGAGCCCAAAGTGAATCGAGCTACAAATCGGACCCTAAATGAATTGAGCCAAAATTAATGAATTTGGGCCCAAATTTTTTCATGGTTAACCATTAAATTTTTGTGATATTATGGAAAATAATTTATGACCTAATCATATTTACCGCGGCCAAATATCGATTCACCCAAGATTGTTACGTTAAATGAAACTCGAATTGCAAAGTGGAGTCCGAAAGAAAATATCCCAACCTGGATGATTGAATGAGATAAATAAATGTAAAAAATTAATAACATGGCTTAATTAAATAAATACACATGATTTATATCAGACTATTACATATCTCGTCAAACCAAGTCAAGCTCTGCTTTTCGGTTGCTATGCTTCCATCCTCTTTGAGCTCACACTCATCTTGCAATAGAAAAGAAAACATGGATTATCACATTAGCATCATTTTAACACAAATTTTCCATAAGCAGCCACAATATTAGCGTCCAATTTTGACCTGTAGATACCATAAGCACCACCATAATAATTGCATCATTTTAACACAGATTACAGACATGTGCAACAGTCAACAAAGCTACTCACATAACAGAACTTGAAAATGAACATACCTCGTATTCCGACCATTAATATAGTCCATCTATATAGCATTAGTTAAACTATCTCTAAATTCTTCCATTTCTCTACTCTCACTTGTTGGGTTTGAAAGACAACTACCATACGATTCATTAGAAGTAAGTAATTTATATCAATCTCTTATACAAGCTCCTCATCTGGATCGACACCATCAAATAGTTGTGTGATATGCATACAACAAGCACACTATCAGCTTGTGTGCATACTAAGTAGAATGGCTCATTCCCACTACCTAATTGCAAACCTCTTCATTAGAATGTCAAAATCCCTTTCTAGAGAAGAATGCCTACGGTTAAATATTTCTCTAGCTTTTTAAGGAGCAAGGACACCATATTATCTCAAATGGTAATGAGTTTTTTGGTAGGGAGTCAAGAACCCTTGTCTTAATTTATATCCTGCATCAACAAGATAGTACTTTCCATTAGAAAATTGTAACCTATCAATTCTATTCTCTAGTGCACTATTTGGAACTCTAGAATCAGAAGCGGTCAGAAGCGGAATGTTCCTAGCGCGATATCTTTGAACCACTTCACATGGGGCTTTTACACAAAAATGTGATCCATCAATCACACTAACACAATCCTGGGAATAATAGTATTCAACGAGTATTACCCATTTGTTTACATTAATCTTGAAATAAGGAAAGGCCTTAGGCTGTTTGCAATCTCAAGAAGGCATTCAGAACCATCTTGTGGTTTAAAATATTAATTCCAAGGAAATGATGTCCTTTAAAATATTGTGGAAGTGCCTACTCATTAGTGATTCCTTTAAATGCCAATAATCTAATTTTGTAGAATTATTTCTCCTATTTGTCTAATAATAATGAAAAATTTTGCAACCTATCCATCCACTGTGCTAAAACAATTGTCTCTTAATCTTCTCGAATTACATAATATGCATGCCAACTTAACAAAGGCTTCTTTTCTCATGCGAAGGTCATTGCAACAATCTTGCCCTTCTTTTTGTGTAAGCCTTCTCAAGTAAAATCAGCGACGAATGTCCCCTTCAATATCCTTTGGAAGTGGCCTACTGACTTGACTCTTAAGACATGTAAGGGATGCCACTAGACTAACCGCATATACATCACAAACAACAACACTAGCCGCAACCCCTTTTCTAAGCTTGTTCCTCTCTTCTATTTGTAGAAACAACAACAATAGCTCTAACAGAAGCAAAACTACTTATACTAATTACTGCATGGCAGTTATGAATAGAATGAAACTAACTCAATAATTTGTTTGGAATTTTTCTGAATAACTAAAGGGTGACAGTGCCAAAAACTACCATATAAATTGATCACATGATGCAACAATTATAGAGTGATACTTACAAGTTATAACAAATACACATTAAACATAAACAGAACTCAATACCAAGGGAAGTACAAAAGCTTGTTATACAGTTCAAGTGAGTAGTAAATCACCATCAGCGAGCATAAAACCAACTTAGATATCATCCCCCCAAAAAAGAGAAAAATGAAAAATAATAATGGCCATACAACTTATAATAGATGTTCATGTCAGACATTATAATTCCATACTCAAACATCAATAGAACACTTGACTTTTCAAACTAATACTATAGTATGTGAAAATATCTAAGGTTACCATAGGTCTTGCATCTAAGCACACGCCCACATCTAACTCTTCTGAGTTCAAGTAACATAAGTGTATAGGCGTACTAATATCTAGTTCAAAAGAATTCATAGATAATGTATGAAGTAACAGATGGTTGTACTGCTTTTCTCAGAAATGTACATTATATGATATTCTGAATGGTTTTCCTTTCAAGATGGAACAGAATAAGGGTCAATTTACTTCACTGAACTGTAATAATGATGACTCTTCATTGGCAGCAACAAAATATAAATCAGGATGTAGTGTAGATAGGCAGAAAATCAAACAAACTAGGCTATTCTTAGAAGCTCAAACATAATAGCTATATTTGAATTGACTTGTCTTATACAAGATCACCTCAATTTCCTCAGTGATATTATTTGGTTGATTAGATAAACTTCGCCACGGCCTAAATTGCATCTTGATCTTCAATGGCATCCCCAAGCTGAGACGATTCAACAACTAGACGCTTCAAAATTCTTCTTATGGATGATTCATCCGAAGCTATGCGCTTGAAAAAGGAGCCAGGGGACAATTTTGGGCAATTCACATTAGATAGTGAAGTGTTTCTTAACTTATTCAATGCCAAGAGTATGAAATTAGGAAGGCAACTAGACAATGCATACTTAATCCAAGAAAATCAAACATTAGAAATAAGCATGATTGTATTAGACCATTAAACTGGACCACAATTGTATTAGTTTTAGCATCAATTACAAAATAGCAAAAGCTCTAGAATCCAACTTCCATCCATCTCCCCATAAATTTTCTCTAAAACAGATTACCCTTGCACTATTAGCCATTGCCACAATTGCAAAACACCCAGAAAGAAAAGGCCCAATTAACCCCCAAAAAATGGGGGGTTCTGCCTTGTGACAAGACCGCATAAACAACATCCATACACAGTTTCTATTTGTTTTCCATGAATGTGTGGTTGCATATACAGATGAACTTCTTTAAAGCCTTATTTCACAAATCAAAATTGAACTTGTTTTAATTAAATTTTTTAATAATCTTACGAAGAGATCATCTTATACGAGCTTTTTCAACAATATTTAAGAAGAATGATGTGAGCATCAACATGATATCCCAGGATGTACAGTTACATAGTGTGGATAAGCGAAGGAGAAAAGCGAAGAATTAACAAGGCTTATCAGGCTGAGCGAAAAAAGAACAAAGTGAAGAATCTACATGATATCCATACACAATGTCCTAACTACTGAAATCCTGAAATCATCAAATTTGACGGAGAGAGAGAAAGAGAGAGAGAGAGAGAGTTACCAGATGAGAGATGTTGGACTAGAGCTTCACCGGGTATCCGAAGGAACCTTGGCAGTCGAAGAAGGCGAGGGAGAGAGTGAGAGTAGGGGCCCTTCGAGGAGAGAGAGAGAGAGAGCCGAAGTGAGAATGGGGAGAGGCCTATCGATCTAGGCTCTTAAAAACTTTCCACACTTTTTTGTCACCTTTGGGGGCCTGTTCTTTTCGTAGGTCAATTTACTTTTACCCACTTCAATCTACTTCAATTTACTTCAATTCATTTCAACTTACTTCAACTCACTTGAAAAAAAAAATACTAACTTCAACCCACTTCAACCTATCTCAACCTACTTTAACCCACTTCAACCAACTTCAACCCACCCCTTCATAATTTTAATAATTTATAAAGTATCATGTGAGATTTAGGGTCTGTTATTTTCGTGGGTAAATTAGGTAGGTAAAAGGGTGAAGTAGGTTGAAGTTCGTTGAGGTGCGTTAAGGTAGGTTGAACTTGATATTTTTTTTTTTGAAGTGAGTTGAAATATGTTGAAGTAGGCTGAAGTGAGTTAATGTTGGTTGAATTTGGTATATTTTTTATGTGGTGGGTTGAAATGGATGAAAATAATGAGAACGTCATTAATGTGTGATAATTTATGAAGTTATCCAAATTTTGTGAAATTTTTGTTTGTTATTTTTCATTTTACATTTTTTTGATTTTTGATTTTTAATTTTTAGTTTTCATTTTTCATTTTTCATTTTTCATTTTTTTTGTTTTTACTTTTTATTTATTTTTATTTTTTTATTTATTTTTATTTTTCATTTTTTTTATTTTTTATTTCTATTTTTTATTTTTTATTTTTTATTTTTTTATTTTTTATTTTTCGTTTTTATTTTTTTATTTTCTATTATCTATTTTTTTTCATTTTTTTTTCATTTTTTTTTCATTTTTTTTCATTTTATATTTTTTATTTTTAAGTTTCTTCTTTCTTATTTCTTGTTTTCTATTACATATTTTTAAAGTTTTTCACCATTTATTTTTTATTTTTTTAATTTTTTTTAGTTTTTAATTTTTGATTTTTCATTTTTGATTTTTTTTTTCATTTTTCGTTTTTTATTTTTAATTTTCAATTTTTTTTATTTTTCAATTTATTTTTCATTTTTTTATTTTTTATTTTTTATTTTTTAGTTTCTTCTTTCTTCTTTCTTATTTTTTATTTTTATTTTTTAAGGTTTTAATATTTAATTTAATTTTATTTTTATTTTTAATTTTTAATTTTTAATTTTTAATTTTTATTTCTAAGTTTTAATTTTGAATTTTGAATTTTTATTTTGAATTTTGAATTTTTAATATTTTAATTTCTTATTTCTTATTTCTTATTTCTTATTTTTTTACTTTTTATTTTTCATTTTTAATTTTTAATTTTTAATTTTTAATTTTTAATTTGTCATTTTTTAAATTTATTATTTTATAATTTTTTATTTTATATTTCCTAATTTTTTTTGTTATTTTTTAATTTGTATTCTTTTATGTGTTTATTTTTTATTTTTTATGTTTTATAGTTTATGTTTTATTTCTTTAGTTTTATTTATTTTTAAAATTTTTCATTTTAATTTTTTAAAATTTTTAATTTTTTATGTTTATATTTTTTTTAATTTGGTATTTTTAATTTTACATTTTTCATATTTATTTTTTCTTTCTTATTATAAATAAAAAATCAAAACGAAAAATATTAAAAAAGAAAAATAGAAAAAAAAAATTACAAAAACTTGAAAAATAAAAAATAAAAAATAAACAATAAGAAATAAAAAAATAAACAATAAGAAATAAGAAATAGAAAAATAAAAATACAAAAACATAAAAAACATAAAATGATGGAAAAGTAATAAATAAAAACTAAAGAACTAAAGAACTAATAAAATAAACAGTACAAAGTTAAAAATAAAAATAAAAAATAAAAATAACATTAAAAATAAAAAAATAAAAAAAAAAAATAAAAAAAAATATCTTAACAAAATAGAAAGAAAAAATAAATTTCCAAAATTAAAAATTGAAAATAATAAATAAAAAAAAAAAAAAATATCAACATAAAAAATAAATGAAAATGACGAAATAAAAAAATAAAACTGAAAAAATAAAACATAAACTTTGTCGAGTGCTGACTGGATAGAGAAATTGGACAGAGCTTTGTCGAGTGCTGGGAAACACGCCCACATGGGCTAACTGGAGAGAGAAAGTGAAGAGGTGATGCTAGGCTTTTCTTTAGCTTCAGGCATTGACTTGAGCATGAGGGGCGACCCAAGCAAGAAAGAGGTGATGGGTGAGTAAGAGGCGGACACACAGGATGAGCCGATGAGTAGATGCCGACTTAGACTTTTTCACTTTAGGCTCCTCAACCATGGACAAGGAGCTTTAGGAGTGTGATAATGATGGAGTTTGGTGGGTGGTATGATGGAGCTATTATCGGATTCATATGATCTAGCTTCGTGCTTCTAAGTTTGGCCATGAGCCCACAGTGAACAAAATAGGTACCTCCATCACTAATGAGTGTTGTAGGAGTACCATATTGACAAATGATGCAATCTTTGACAAAACTCAACACTAGTTTATGGTCATTTTGTCGTAGTGGCCAATGCGTCCACTCACTTTGACACACAGTCAACAACAAAAAATGAAAAATGAAAAACAAAAATTCAACAAAATTTGGATAATTTTATAAATTATGACACATTAATTATATTCTCATTATTTTAACCCATTTCAACCCACCACATAAAAAATATACTCAGTTCAACCTACTTCAACCAACATAAACCCACTTCAACCTACTTCAACCTATTTCAACCCACCTAAAAAAAAATGCCAACTTTAACGTATCTCAACCCACCTCAACCAACTTCAACCCACTTCACTCTTTTGACCCACCCAATTTACCCACGAAAAGAACAGGCCCTGTGTGAGGAAAACGTTTTGCGTTATATTTTTTGAACTTTCCTTCATAATTTTCCCCTTACGTCTTTTCCTTTCCTTTTTCTCCACTCCAAACAAGGGAAAACTTTACTTTTTCATATTTTTTTTCTTTTAAGCTATTTTCTGAGGTCCAAACAAACCCTTAATGTTTTTCTATTCGGAAAAGAATGAACACTAAGGATAGGTATCCTTCCTTGCGAGAGTTTTCTTTAACAAATCAACTTGACCATAGAAAATAGATCATGAAAAGGAACAAGATGTCAAGCTAGAGGATGAACGAAATACTATCTATTTTTTGGAGGCATTACCAAATAATACATATAGTTTTCATCTTTAATGATTCTTTCGTCTAGTGAAATAAATCATGCTTTATTTTGCAACTTGAGCGTCATTGTGGATGATTACCTATGTATAGTGAGTTCAGTGGTGATCGATCCTTTTCAATTTACCTTAAAGAAACTAAGTCTTGAGTTCCAGACATAAGCTTACCAATCCTTCCCCTTGTCAATTGCATCCCCCGAATTCTCTATTGGCGTCCAAGGGCTTAATGATAGAGGTTTCAACCTACTCAAAGCACTCATCACAGTGTCTCGTGAGTGACGTACATGAGTCATTGTGTGCCCTTTACAATGCTATGCATAAGCATTCTCTTGTCATTTTCAAACACTTGAACAACTTTTCAATAACTTATTAGTGTGGATTTTTCAAGTTATAAAATTAACTCAATTATTTGCAGGTATACCAAGTAATTGTAGATAAGCGATTAAGCGAATATTCAATGTCGGCCCTTCAAGGAGCAAATGTTACTAGGAAATGTAATGATTTCATAAATTGACTCCAATAAAATTTCAAAATGAAAATTTTGGGTGAATTATGCTACAACTAAATTATTTAAACTAAAATTAACTCAAGGAAAATTATTTAATAACCAAAAAGAGTCAGTCCAAGGGGTAATCTAGGATTCCAACTTAACCACAAATTTTGTAATTTTTGGTGTTGTTGATAACTGGAAATCAATTGTTTTTCTTGATGACTAAGTACAAGCTTAGTTCACAATCAAAAAGATTAACTGTAGGCTCTTAATGACATACTTGATCTAACTTCTAGCATGATTCGTCATACAGAACGTAATCCATTCGATTCTTGACATGAAGTATTCAAATAAGGCATGATCCATATAATTCATAGCATGGAGCATTCAATAAAATAACTACCATAATAACCACCATTGCATAACCATCATGTTAGTCTACTAGACCTAGCATGAGAAAGCACGACTTACATAAACCAACCACACTAATAGCATAATTACTAAAATAAAGTTGCATAAATTATGAATTTCAACAATTCTATCTAAGATGATGCAACCAACAGAGCTAATTTATCTCAAATTAAACAAATAAAATCAAATAAACTAAATTAGAGTTCCATCTAATCCTAGATTAATTGAATTAGCTGAGCATAAAACAAGATAAAACAAGAGGGGGAATTATACAAGCAACCATGATCTAAATCTTGATCTGAAGTTCTATACTAGCTCTTCATCAGCTCATGCCCTTGATTTTCACCCTCCAACACACCTAGCTAATGCTATATTTTTCTTCCCTTTATTCTCCTTGCTCTCCGCCCAGAACAACCCTAAGAAGAACCTAGAGAAAATCAAAAACAGGGAGCCCCATACACTACAAGAAAACATGCTTTGGGCAACACGTAAAAAATGTTACTATAAGTTTAAAAACTGTTGCCTTAGATGTAAGGCAACATCATGTAAAATGTTTCCTTTAGTATGCGCGGCAAGAAATCTACGACAACACTTTTTCAGTAATGGTGACGCTTGCTTAGAAAAACATTGCCTGAGACATTTTTAATGCAACAATTCTTACGACAACATTTGTAGACCTATTGCAACGTTGAGTGGAGCCAAAAATTAATCAAATCGATATTTGATGTTTTCCGCACTTGATTTGTTTATGCTCCTGTAGAATTGATATAATACTTCCAACTAGTTATAGACAAATCCACATAGCCAACTTGTTGAATTAGAACCATCCATTCATAATGGAGTACAACCACAAATTGAAATGATCTGTGGGATTAACAATTAGGTTGTCGACTTTCCCCCTCCCAACAAAAAGTAAAGAGCTCTACACTTAGTGAGCTATACATCTTGCTCCATATCCAAAATACATGTAACTATGGTTTATGATTTAGTCAAATATCATACGCAAAATAAATACAATGTGTCCAATTGTGTATCCAAAATAAGTCCTTCAATTCTCTCCAAAAATTCCATCATGTCGACCGGAACATAAAAAATGTATAGAAAGGCCAATATTAGTTAGCCTGCACATGAAAAAGAGAACACTTATGAGAAAACAATCGATATCCGAGGCTGAAAATGGGAAAAAAATGATCTCTCAGTAACCAAGAGCTTTGTATATGCTTTGTGTAATTAATGTTTAACAACTAAAGCTTGAGTGAACTTATGCCTGCATATCGTCACCACTCCCATCAACCTCAAAATTCCTCCCACTTCGTATATAATTTCCAAATCATCACATTACCACAACAAGGAGAAAGAGCAACTTGTAGCAACTAAAGCTTACAAATCCAACTCTCCAAGAAGACAAGTGAGAATATAGGTATAAGCTCATTGATTATGAGATTAAGCTCTATTCAAGAAATTCAGATTTTCTAGTCTATTTCGAAAGCCACTAACCCAAGAAAAATTTCCTAAAATATACTGCCTTAGTCCCAAAAAGGATAGCCAGTTTGACAATACATGTCATGATATCAGTTACGAGTTACGACATAAGATGTCTTATGTGGCAGTAAATTCAGAGGAATGCAACAAACATCCAACCCAGTGAAAGGAAATGCTCTATGCTGAATATGGAATCCTAGAACTAATGCAGAATTGCATATATTTCCACTACTTGGGAAGAAAACCATGTAGTCATGTCTTTCCAAGCGAAGCTTCAGAGATAAGCACATAATATTCTGACAAGAAGCTTCACCAATATCGTTTAGTTCTCAGCAATTTCCATGGGCTACATATGACTTACCCGTATTGCTCAACAAGGAGCATAGATTGCTACTTCACCACAAACATACAACCATTAACGTAAGCACACAATAGCCAGGAACCAAATTGGCTTGATATAGGCTACAGAATAATCAACTAACACATCCCAGGTTATATTGAAGTAGGAGACTTCAAAACCACAGAACCAAATTGAGGCTTAAAGTATTCAGTTTCAAAAATCAATGTCTGTTTCATAATTGGTTGTTACACAAGAGCCCAGGAATGGTAAAATTTCAGTGAGCAAACCCACTTGATTGAAGTTAACAAAGAACGTACATAGGAAGCTTCTGTGTAGGTCTGCTTGAACTATAAATGATGCCCAATCTCAATATTCCTTCTTGCAACAGAAGTCATCTAAAAAATGACAGCAATATAGTTTGAGAAAACAGGAAAAAAAAATATTTCTATGTCGCAACTCATTCTGATGTATGCTGAGGGAACTTCTAAAACAATAGAAAGCCCAAACAAGTAAGAATAACTAGTAGCGAAGACAAACCCAACAGTAAGACCAGCCATAAATATGGTTACCATATTTTTTCTCTTGAGATATTGACAAATTAAGCGACAAAAAGTGGAACTAAAAAATTGTATCAGCCTCATGTAGTGGAACCATATAGTGGACTCCCAGATGTGCTGGTGAGCTGTGAGGTAATAGCTTGAGCAATGTTTTCAGGGGTTATGCCCGAGATCATATATTGTAACTGCACCAATAAATGATTGACCTTTGCCTTTTGAGCATGTAGTTCAGCCTTTTGAGCATCCAACACAGCCTTCTGAGCATCTAGTTCTTTCTGTATATTAGCCACTTTGTCTTTCTCAGCTTTTAACTTAACATCCATTTTTTCTTTATGAGCATCAAAATCGTTTTGCATTTCCTCACCTAAGCCAACTCTAATACCATCAATAAACTCTGGAGCGAAAGCTTGTGGCTTATCAACATCATTGCATTTCAAGCTTGTTGTAGAAACACTCCTTCTGTATAGTTGTAATTGCCCCGGATGTTCCTTTTTCATCACCTTATCAAAAGGATCTTCATCACTTGAGCTAAGTCCTGACTCCTATAATGCTTCAAACTCCTTCATCCTTTTCTATGTTACATGTAATGATTATAAGACATTATGTCAGAAAAGCTTTGTTATAGAAAGAGAGATTGAAGAATCCATCAAGAGACTACTCCTACGTTGTGATAGGTGGAGAAAAAAAATATAGAATACTTACGATTTTATCCAACGTATCATCGTTAGAGTGTTTATAAGCATGCCCTTCTTTCCTTTTCTTAGTTTCTTCGAACATTCTTGTCTTTGATGGCGATCAACCCTCTTCGTTTTTCTAAATAAATGGATACAAATTAAACCAAACAAAAACCATGTAAAATAATAGTGATGAAAAATTCATGTAGAATCCAGAGACTTACTAGCTGATTACCTGCTCATAATACTTTCTAACAAGGCTCACAGCACCCATCATGTGCATATTGTCCTGTTGCTCACCGCTTTAAACATTTTTAGCACTAATTTGCTGAGAAGATATAGGGATCTCATGATAAATGTTGATGTAGCAAGCGTTGAAAAATATGGCACACCTATTATCATTTAGTACCTACACAGTTGAATCATTCCAATATTGTAGCAAAACCTTAAAATGAGAATCAAGTACTCTGGTCGAGCAATTTTTTCATCTCGCTTCATCATTGTCGTACTTATAATAGTGATCTCGCTTGATGCGACTTTTGAAAACCCTCCAAGAATCTCGAATAGACTGTAGCACCCACTTTTTCGCGCTTGAAGGTATTATGTACTTCTCCTAGTAGATGTTAAATTAAGTTAGAAAAATATAAAAAAGATACTCAATGTGATGTGAGGTCATAAGAAATCTTACAATAACATACCCCTACATTTCATCCTTGTGTGGAACTTTACTCCAATTGGTATAAATCAATGGTGGCCAAGCATAATCATGAGCAATAGTGCCTAACAATTTGCTGAACTCATTGACAACTTTATTTGTAGGTCCAATAGGTTGACCTTTGTCATTGAAAAGTACAACTACACGATCTTCCATTTTTCACGTATATACCTCAAATAACATTGTAGGGCCTCTATGCTTCTTTACGAGTTCATCTATTTAGATAAATTAAGAAAAGAGAAAAAAGATAAGCAATATCAAACACAAATTAAAGGTGAAGGGGAGGGGTTTATAAGATGTAGGCTAAACCCTCAATCTCTGGTTCGTTCAAGTGTTTGGTAGATAGCACATTTGATGGTGCAATGACTGTTTGATCATCTAATAACCTCCTCGTAGCATCCTGGGCAATAGTAGCTTGATGCTTCAACCTCCTCCTTTGCTCTATTTGCACGGACATCCCTTGTTCTGGTTGTTGTACATCAACGTGATGCTATATATATGTAACCCACATTTAAATGAAAAAATAAGTATTATAAGAAGATTGTAATTGGTCTATATTTAATCATATTAAGGGAAAATATTACCACAAAGGGGATTGTCCCTGAAACTCACCCAAGTTCAATAGCATTTGGAGAAGTTTTATCTGAATTACTAAGTGGTGCTGTTGTTCTTGGCGTTGTTTTAGAAATTCACTCATGGACATTGCTTGACACTTTGAATGTTGTTGTTTCTGTTGTGAAATTGTGGGGGTTGTTCCTGAAATTGATACAGGTACAGGTTCAATGTTCCGCTTGTCAGTTTGAGAAGCCTCATGTCGCTTCATTGTTGTGTGTTGCTGTTGTTCTTGTTGCTGTATGAGGAAGTCACTCATAGACATTGCTGGGCACTTTGACAGTTTCTTGTGCATTGTTACCGCGCTTTGCTTCTTCCCGTTCTGCACTTTGTTAGCCAAAGAAACAAGCCAATATGCTAACTCTTTCTTTACTAAGAAGATGAAATAAACACTTTATTCCACTGAGTTGTGCTAGTGGCTAAATATACCAAAAAAGTAAGAAAAGAGGCGAAAGACATGAGAACTAAATCATTGCTACTTAGCTGTAATTATCTTTAAAAAGCTTTAATTACAATTATCTAAATAGGATAGGAGGAAAGTATTGCCAGTGCAACACCCTTAGAAGTTGTAACATCATCAACATTGTCATTCTCGTTGTCATCTTCACTCTCTGATGCTTCATTGCTTGGCATATACTCTTTATCCTCATCATCCCTTGGGATGTTCACTTCCTTTCTTTGTATAGCCTTTTTTGATTTCTCTCACCTGGTTTACTAATTTGGGCAACCCCAATTTTTCCAATATCTTTGCATTTTTGTCCATCATCACGTGTCGCTCTTTCTCATAATCAGTAAGAGGCCTTCCAAGATCTTTGGAAGATGAGCCTTTTTTTCTTGCCATTTTGCACAATCTTTAGAACTAGCATGTTCATAACACCTTTCTCCACAAAATATAATAGTAAAACACCAAAGTACGTTATCACATATATTAAAAAAAATAGCACACCAAAAACACACGTCACATTAAAAACACATGAACAGAATTCTGCAAAATGGCAAATAACAAAACACTTGTCCCCCACACAATATTACTGCAAAAGTATAGATTTAAAAAAAAAAAAAACAATAGCAAGGAAAGAGACAAGGTTGGTTAGAAGTCCCAAGGTAGCACGTCATAGTTCATCATTAGCGTACATCCATTCCCAATCTGTATCATCAATGTCAGAGTTGTCTTCATGCTCATCAACAAGTCGGTCACCCTCCAAGATGTCACCTATATCTACTATTCGCACACCTGATTCGTCTCCAATATGACTGGCATTCGTATCAGATGCACTGGTAAGAGTATGTATAGAATCAGTGGGCTCTTTCCAGTACGTTTCCATAGTTGGCCCTTGAAAGTCATACAAGTCTCTTGGAATCCTTTTCATGGCATAGTGGATATCATGTTCAACCGGATCCTATACATAAAAAACTTGGTGGGCTTGAGATGCTAGTATAAAAGGATCATCCTTATAGCATAACCTCTTGAAATTGACTCGTGTAAGCCCAAATTCATCAACATTTGCATGAAACCGATCACATCTTTAGAACTAGCGAAACTGGAAGTCAGGGCTACCAGAGTGACCCCACTATTCTGAGTCTTTAATCGTGAATCATGGTCTTTTGTATAGAATCTATAACCATTCATAAAATACCCAGTGTACCTTCTTGCCTTAAGGTTAGGACCCTTCGCTAGCCAAAACATATGATTTGTTACTCCTTCACTCCTCACTTTATCTTGTAGCCAATTGATGAATTCAAGGCTATGACTTTGTGCTCTCTCCCATTTACTTCGTCGACTTCAGTTGCTGAGCATATTTTGGGGTTGTCTGCATTTCAATTCATAGAAATACATAAATATGGCAAACTGTTATAGGAATTGTAAATATAAAGATAAAGCAAAATAAAATTGTCATTTTCATTGTGAACTTACTCAATGTACTTCTCAACTTGCTCACAGTTGTAGTTAAGTTTGATCTTCAATAGCATTGATTTCATCCTAGCAAGTCGACCTTCTATCTATCCTGGTCTTATCACCATCATGGAGGTACCTTGAACAAAAGGTGAGACATTCCTCAGCCAAATAACTTTATGCCATACACCCTTCATGATGACACCTGTTGCGCACATAATCTTTCAACTTATATAAATACCTCTCAACAAAGAATATCCACCGATATTGCAAAGGTCCACTGAGATCAATTTCTCTCACTAAGTGAATAGGCAAGTGCACCATAATATCAAAGAAGGCTGGTGGAAATATGCTTTCAAGTTCACACAATACCTCTACAATTTCAGATTCTAAAATTTTGAATTCCTCAGGGTTGATAACTTTGTTGCATATACATCAAAAGAAATTACCAAGTCTTATCAAAGCTAGTGCATCTTTTTTTGGCAAAGAATTCCTCACGACTACTGGTAGTAGATAATGCAATAAGATATGGGCATTATGACTTTTATAACTTGTAAGCTTCATTTCTTCAACATACACACATCTTGATATATTTGACACACAACAATAAGGTAGCTTTGCATTCTTAAGAACCTTTAGGAACAAATCCTTTTGAGCATTTCCCATTGAATATGATGCTGGGGGAATGCCGATGTGTTAACCATCTTTCGTAACTATAGGTTGAAGATGCTCTTTTATAGCCAAATCTATCAAGTCAAGTCGGGCCTTAGTATGGTCTTTTGTTTTCCCAAGGATATCTAACAATGTCCATATCACATTGTCGCATATATTTTTTTCTATATGCACCACATCTAGGTTATGACGACATTTATTATGCTCCCAGTAGGGGAATTCAAAAAATATTGTTTTTCTTGTGCTTTTTACAAAATCATTTTTAAACTGCTCAACTTCCTTGAAAGCCTCTGTGCCAGATATCAAACTAGGTGGATGCCTATCCTCCCTACCACCATTGAATGATGTTTCATCAAATCTCCAAGGATGATTCATATCCAAAAATCTACGATGACCCATATAACATGTTTTCCAACTATACTTTAAATATTGAGAGCATGTATCATGGTTGCAGCAAGGACAAACCCATCTTCCTTTAGTTTTCCATCCAGATAACATAGAATACCTTGGAAAATCACTGACAGTCCACTCTAAGGCTGCATGCATTTGAAATGATTGTCCTGTAAATGCATCATAAGTCTCCACCGCAACAAGTCATAGATCTTTTAACTCATCAATTAATGGTTGCAAATAAATGTCTATGTCATTCCCTGGGGAACTAGGGCCGGAAATCAACAAAGATAACATTAATTATTCTGGTTTCATAGACATCTATGCTGGAAGATTATAGTTAGTTAATACAACTGGCCATGTGCTATAAGACACACTTATTATTCGAAATAAATTGAATCCATCACTAGCAAGCCCTAACCTTACATTACAAGGATCTCCTAAAAAAATTAGTGTACATGGAATCGAAGTCCTTCCAAGCCTGGCCATCAATAGGGTGCCTAATTTTTCCATCTTTAGGTCGTTCTTTATCATGCCAAACCATTGATTCAGTTGTTTGTGCACACATGAACAACCTTTGGAGTATAGGTTTCAAGGGAAAGTATCTCAACATCTTTGCTGGGATTTTTTCATATTTCTACCTTGAAGCTTTGCATTTATAACAGAATTGCGCTCCTTTGCGTTCCTTCCAATACAACATACAATCATTAGGATATGCATCTATCTTCTTGTAATCAAGTCCCAAGTCTCTCACTATGTTCTTAGCTTCAGTGAAATTTTTAGGAAGTTTAACATCAGGAAAAGCCTCCTTTAATTGCACCAGAAGATCATTGAATGCAACATTGCTGAGTCCATTAAGACACTTCAATAGATAGAGTCGAATTAAGGACAGTTTTGAAAGGCTTTTACAACCTGAATATAGGTCTTGTTTACCATCCTCCACCAACTTGAAAATTTTTTTAGCCTCTTCATTCATCCCATCTCTAGCCCCTTGCTGTTCATTAAACCCTTTTGCTACATTTCTAAAATTATCATGCAATAGTCCATCAATGTTGTCATAGATGTTTAGCCCATCATCCCTATCCTCCAGCATATAGCTTGTATTTGCAATGTACCCTGAAGATAATGATTGCTCTCTTTGGTAAACCCACTCTTTAAACCCCTTAACAAAACCATGAACTGTCAAATGATCATGTACAACATCTCGACCGTAGCAAAAACACCTCTAACACTTCTTAAAGGGACAACAAATTTGATTTCCAATAGCAATCTTAGCAAAATAATCATCAAGAAATGCATTGAGTGCTATCTTATACTCTAGAGAACTTCTAGATAGACTCATCCAACTATGATCCATCGTCTTACCTTCACTGAACAAATAATTTAATGAATGCATAATGCTTGAGTGACATAGGCAAAAATATTTGACAAAAATAAAACTAGCAAAATAATCATCAAGAAATGCATTTATAGCTTGTATTTGCATTCTAATGCTTTTTTCTTCAATATTTGACAATAAAACTAGCACGAAGTGGGTAATAAATATTCAGATTTCCCAGCACATTGATAACACTTCAAGCCTTCATATTAATTATAAAATATCAAAACACTTATTATAAAAACAAAAGAAGCACTAGCTTTTGAAATGCAGCCCAATGAATAGTTCAAAAGTTCTGAGCAATAATATTATTCTTTTCCTACTTCTTTCACATAATACATTAAACTCATTGATTAAACAGGGAAGTACAAAATGCGAAAACTGAAATCCTTTTTTTCCCTAATAATTTCCATGATCTTGAAGAATATATGCTTAATTCATGAAACTAAAAAAAAAAATAAAATCTGGGGAGAGGTTGAAGATCTAACAAGAAAAAGGCAGAACAGGACAATTATTTTGTGAGGTTGATACTGATTTTGATGACAATTATTTTGTGCATAGGGGTCTGGGATTACTCTGTCAAACCTGACAAGCTCCAACCAATATCCTCTTGCATTTGCAGGAGATGTCACTGCTGAGTTCACCCCTCCGTCGGAGAAAAGGTGAGCATCGATTTTATGTTGATCACATGGTTCAGAATGACATATTCAATGCTGAAATTATGTTACGTTATTGTTATTATTGTAGCAATTGATATCCAGGGCCATTGAATCCCAACAGCATAGCAGGAAAAATAGTAGTTTGTGTCAACAATTGCCCCAGTATCTTAAGGAAGATTAAGAAGCTGGTGTTGCAGGATGCAGGAGCAGAAGGATTATCATATATCACTGATGTTGGAAAAGGTGTGATTTTTGACTCAGTTGCTTTTCCACTTACACAAGTCAGAGAAGACACAGGAATTCAGATCCTGAATTACATTAACTCTACAAAGTATACAATATCATCTCTATTAATACGTGCTTTTGCACGGTTATATCCTACACTCTTCAAGATGTTATTATTTACGCCCAAAACAAGGCTCAGAAATACTTGCTTCTTGAAAGTGAAAGAATGAGACTCGTATTTCCCCCGGAAAGGAAGCTGCACTTCCTACACCATTTTTCTTAGCCATTGCCTTAAAATTCAACCATTGGTAAAGAAAGAAACATAGCCACACCCAAAAAAAAAAAAAAAAAAACTTTGTCCAGTTGGCCAACACATTGCATTTCGTGTCGATCTCGTTGGAACACTTTCAAATGCGCTAGTTTTATTGTCAAATATTCTCATACTCCTCCTCATTCACCCACAAATCATCAAACTCACACTCCTTCCATGACTGCAAATGCCTAATAATCTTAACACCAATAGCATTGTTAGAAGATGGTTCAACTAACAGAAGAAGGCAGACAAAGAGGCATGGTGTAAACAGAGGAACAAAAATTTAGGAAGAACACAGATAAACATGTACATGATGTAAAGAAAGAAATAGACAATGACCAGACCTGAACTGAGACTAAAGAAGATCGAATGGCTGCTCACGTTCCAAAAAGAGAGAAAGCCAGATGAATTTAGGTGTAGATGATGTAATCTACACGAAATTGGGGGTGAATTCCAGGCCAACTTCAAGAACTTGAACCGTCGGCAGCGCTGATGCTTCAGTCTACACCTAATGCGTCTTGTGCTGATGCTGAAGGCGAAACTGAGATGTAATATGCCAGATTTGAACGAAATTCACCTTGAATTTGACTGAAATGGAGGACGCAACTCTATAGGCATCGCTGATGCTTCAATTCTGAAAACCATAGGTGTAGTTTTGGGGGTTCACCAGTTCAACCTGAGAAAGCAAACCTTTTTGGTTAATTTCAATTTGTTTCCCTTTTTCCTTTTATTTTCCGATTATTAAATTGATCGGGTGAAAGAATGCGTGCACTCCACGAAAATTTCGGGGACCGGGCTAGTGACTTAAAAATAGATCAAACAATTTTGCGTTGCCAGGTGATTGTAACAGTTTTTGACCGATCGGTGCAGTAAGAGCATGGGCACTGGATGGCCCGCGGGAAGGAAATGGAGGCTGCGGGGGGTGAGCCTTCCCCCTCCCTTTTTTCTTTTTTTTTTTGGTTTGTTTTTTAATTTTTATTGGTTTTTTTGTTTTATTTTTGAATTTTAAAGTAGTAGTTGGGTGTTAATGTGTGGGTCCATGGGTATTATTTTATTTGGTGAGCCAAAGTAATGAGTCAACCATTGGAGAAGGTGAGACTTGTGAGATAAAAAATTAGAGAGAGAATTGATGTGGTAGTGGTAGGTCCCCACCGGTGAGC
The DNA here is from genome assembly GCA_017589665.1 of Selenicereus undatus. Classification (NCBI taxonomy): domain Eukaryota; kingdom Viridiplantae; phylum Streptophyta; class Magnoliopsida; order Caryophyllales; family Cactaceae; genus Selenicereus; species Selenicereus undatus. Next base: position 68,694,952 of record JACYFF010031954.1, on the reverse strand, counting down.
CAAAAATCTCGCCCACCATTGCATTTGCCCTAAGAGCAATCCCAATGGTGAGTCCAAAATTTGGCTCACCAATGGGGACCTACCACTGCCACATCATTTATCTCTCCAATTTTTTAGTTCACAATCTTCACTATCTCCAATGAAAGTCTCACCACTTTGGCTCACGAAATAAAATAATATCAATAGACCCCACACTTAATAATATTTAATTGGTTTAGTTTTTTTTATTTTGGTTGGTTATTTGGGTTTAATTTTTTAGGGATAAATAATATGCACATAATAATTGCAAGAGTTCGAAAATAAATAAAAAAATGAACATTGTTTAATATTTGACCAAAAAATTATAATAGTTGAACAGTTTTTTACAAAATTACAACCTCTTTTTAAAATACCAAAAAAAAGAAAACCCATTAATTTTGTAATACAATTAATACAACAATTTTTTTAAAAAAATTACAACTTCTTTTCAAAAACCCAATAAATAAATAAAAAAATAAAAATTTTAAACAAACCAAAACCAACAAATAAATAACAATAAAAAAATAAAAAACAGAAACATAAGAAAAAAAAATAACATAAAAAAAGAAACACAAAAACAACAAAAAAAACACAAAAAAAAAAGAAAACTGGGCCGAGGGCCGCTCACCCTGCTAAGCCATCTCGCGGGCCCTGCCTTGCGAGCCATCTGCTGCAGACCCTCGTGCCCCCAGCCCGCCCGCCACGTAGGATGGTTGGCCCGCGGGCCAACCATTGGGATTGCTCTAAGGCTTACTCTATTGCAGCCTGTTTGATACTGTTGCTATAAGGTAGTTATTGTAACATTTACAAAAATTGTTGACTAAAGGAATGTTTCGTTTTAAGGGGATACTCATTTTTCCTAGAATGAAGGAAAATATTTTCACTTTGAATAGAACATAAGTTGATTTTACGTTTCTTGGGCTCTCACATGATCTCACATTCTTTCTCTATTCCGTGTCCATTTCCTTGACATATGGTTCGAAGATTAAGGAAAATCATTGGTAGTTTTTTTGTTCATTTTTTAATCAAACTTATTATCGAGCAAGTTCATTTTTTTTTTTTAACAAACAACTGATAATATGAGCTGAAAATTATTTTAAAAAGTTATTTTACCTGAAAAATTATTTATAAAAAAATAATTTTCAATCCTACCAAACAAACCATAAATTTTTGCTTTTATGCTCCCAATTTTCACTACTCTAAAATCACTAGAAGGAATAGGCCCTTGCGTGAAATTGGATAGAGAAATGGGCTTAGGGTCTGCTGACTGGATAGAGAAATTGGACAGAGCTTTGTCGAGTGCTGGGAAACACGCCCACATGGGCTAACTGGAGAGAGAAAGTGAAGAGGTGATGCTAGGCTTTTCTTTAGCTTCAGGCATTGACTTGAGCATGAGGGGCGACCCAAGCAAGAAAGAGGTGATGGGTGAGTAAGAGGCGGACACACAGGATGAGCCGATGAGTAGATGCCGACTTAGACTTTTTCACTTTAGGCTCCTCAACCATGGACAAGGAGCTTTAGGAGTGTGATAATGATGGAGTTTGGTGGGTGGTATGATGGAGCTATTATCGGATTCATATGATCTAGCTTCGTGCTTCTAAGTTTGGCCATGAGCCCACAGTGAACAAAATAGGTACCTCCATCACTAATGAGTGTTGTAGGAGTACCATATTGACAAATGATGCAATCTTTGACAAAACTCAACACTAGTTTATGGTCATTTTGTCGTAGTGGCCAATGCGTCCACTCACTTTGACACACAGTCAACAACAACTAATATGCACACAAATATAAAAGGATGTAGGAAAGGACCCATGACATCGATGCCCAGCATCAAAATATTTCAACCAAAAATTAAGGGGAAAGGGACATCATATCTCTATAAGACAAAGCGGCAGTGCACTAAAGTTGCACATTTGCAACAGAGAAACGGTGAGCAACTGTAAACAAGGTTGCCAAAAAGAAACTACTTTAGAGAACCTTAACATTGGTCCTTCAGCCTCCAACGTAACCTCCAAAAGTGGAAGAATGAAAAAATATAAGCACACTATGAATTTCACTTTCTGGCACACACATATGAATTACCTGACTTGAAAAATGCTTGTGAAGATAAGGGTCTTCCCAACGTCAATGCTTTACTAGAGAGAAGAATCTATCCTTTTTTTTGCATGGACTAATGGTAGAGGATTTTACCTACAGAAAGGGTAACATGCTTATAAGACTAACAAAATCATTAGTGAGTTGGCTAAGGATTCTAGACAAATGATCTGCCACTGAATTTTTTGAACCCTTCCTATCCTTAATCTCTAGGTGAAACTCTTGTAACAAGAAGACCCATCCAATCAATCTAGGCTTGCTCTACTTCGCTGCCAACAAGTGTAAATGTAACAGGATCATTAAAAGTCACCACTTATAAGCGAAGAAGGTATGAATGAACCTTGTCAAGTGCAAACACAACTGTTAGCAACTCTTTTCTAGTAGTGGTGTCATTCCTTTATGCATATGTGAGAGTTCTACAAGCATAGCAAATAACATGAGAGATTTTGTTAACTTATTCACCCAGAACAGCCCCCACACCAAAGTCATATGCACCGCACATGATATCAAATGACATGAAAAAGTCAGGAGCTTTCACATTGTGAAGTGACATAGGTAAGGATCAAAGCTTCTCAAAAGCTTCTACATAATACTAATCAAACTCCAAATGAGTGGCCTTGGTTAAGGGATTAGTAAGTAGCCAGACCACTTTACTAATATACTTGATGAACCTCCTATAGAAACTAGCATGACCTAGAAAAGATCTCACTAGTTTCGCAGATGTACTAACATGCAAGTTAGAGATCAACTCAAGTATGGCCTTATCAAACTGAGTACCCTTTTTTGAAATTTTGTGACCCAAGACAATTCCCCGTTGAACCATAAAATGACTTTTTTCCTAACTTAGAATAATAAAATGACTCTTTTCCTAACTTAGAATAAGGTTCACTTCCTCACATCTTTGTAACACAGTGGACAAGTTAGCATGGTAAGCATCAAATGAACACCAACAAATGAAACAGTCATCTATGAACCCCTCTAGAAAATTATCAATCATGTTAGAAAATATAACCATTATACATCTCCAAAAAGTGGAAGCTACATACCCATAAGGCATTTGCCTACATGCAAAGGTACATGAAGGCCATGTGAAGGTAGTTTTCCTTGGTCCTCTTAGTAAATAACTACTTGATTATGACTAGAATAGCCATCAAGCAAGGGATAAATGCTCTGGCGTGCCAATCTCTCTAGAATTCGGTCAATGAATGGGAGGGGAAAATGATCTTTTCTAGTCACTGAATTCAAATTTATGTAATCAGAGAAAACTCTCCAACTTATGGTCTCTCTAGTAGGAATTAACTCTCCAGTACTATTCTAACCACTATGACGCTAGTATTCTCAGGGGACATCCTACACAAGACTAACCCACTAGCTATTAGAGATAGGATAAATGACTATGGCATTTAAAAGCTTCAATACCACTTTTTGAGCAACTTATTTCTTATGTAGGTTCAATTTGAGTTGCATCACCCTAGTAGGCTTGGCATTCTCTTCTGAATAAATCTATTGCATACAACTCGTAAAGTTAATCCTTTTGAAATTAGTAATAGACCACCATATGACACCTTTTGCACAGATGAGACACTTACCAATTGACTTTCTTGGTTTGAAGACAATTGAGAGGAACTTATCATAATTAAGTTCTCATCAGATCTTAAAAACACATACTTGAGTGTACATTGCAAAGGCCTAAACTCAAGCTTAGGGGTTGACTCAATACATTGAGGGGAGGACAGAACTAGCCAAAGGAGGTAACGACTTATACTTTGATACTCAAGAAGAGGACTCGCAAGATGGATCACAATCAAGCACATAGTCCACATCTTCAACTGGACCTCCTAGGTCAAATGGCTTTAACTTAGAATGAGAAAGACTCTCCCTTAGAGGATCCTGGGATAACAATATAGGTAGTGCCTCTGGAACTATTTCATTAATGAAATCTACAAAGAAGCACTCAGACTCATCTTTTGAAGTGGGCTGGGAGGAAGCCTTAAAAATGTTCAATCTGACCCTTATGGTCATTATAGACACATCCATCATTGTTGTCCTGTAGTTAATAAAAAGATTGGAATATACCTAGACACATGAATAGATCCATATAAAAAAAAACCACAAAGTCTACTGGAAAATAAGCTCTATCAACCAAGACAAGTATATCATCAATCCTACACCAAGGTGTCGTAACTAATCTACGAGCTAACTGGATAGTACAGTTGGAAGGTTTAGCTTATCTAATCCTAGCTTCAAGTAAATAGATTAAGGTATCAAGTTGACACCATACCCCAAATCAAGACTTCCTCTCTCAATCCTATGGTCAATGATGTGGCAAGTAGTAATGGGCACACCAAGATCTTGGAATTTTGGTAGGGCGTCAAGCTGAAGAATAAAGGTCACCTATTCCCCATAACAACCTTATTAAACTATGCCTTTTTTGGTTTTCTCTTATATGTGCACATGTTTATAAGGAACATGATATAAGCCTGAATGTGCTTAATAGCATCAAGAAGTGGAAGGTTAACCTAAACTGGCTTAAAGGTCTTAAGAATGTCTTCTTTTTGCTTATCTTTCTTGAAATGATATGGCGCATCAAAAGCTTGTTGGTAAAGAACCCTAGGCTCATATCTCACAACCGGTTTAGGAACTTTAATAAGTGGGCATGTCTTTTTCTCATTTTCTTTCTCTTCCTCTTGGTCACTCTCAATGGACAACTTATCCCCCTCTGTTTTTTTTTCTTACTTACTTTATTATCTACCTACTTCCCATCCCTGTAAACTATAACAACTTTGACATATTCGTGATTTTTACCTCTTGGATCCCCTAAATGGCTACCAAGAAGCTTGTCTTTTTTCTCTCATTCCTACGGTAGTGGCTAGTTGCCTAAGTTAGGGTTGCAACTTAGCCATAGACTACGAACAAGAATCAACCACCTGTAATTTTTATACCAAATCTTGAACTCTAGAATCCATTATGTTCATTTTAGAATTACCAGTTTTTAAAAGAGAAGTCAAGGTTTTCATGATTAGACTATAGGCCTTTCATTCTAGAAGTCAAATATAAGCTCATAGATGTAGCTTGTGACCCGGGGGACCTTTGGGATTGAAATACCAAGGGTGGTTATCTACTAGACTAACCCTATTTCAAGTGTTGACTTTGAGAGTTCTCAACTCGTTATGACCTCTATGGAAAATTAGGATGCTTCCTCTAACCAGATTGAAAGTGTTAGAATATGGGTGATTATATGGAGGAAATCCTTGTGCAACATTCGCATGTTCAAGCATATTTTTATAATGGTGAGTGAAAGATCGACAGTCAACTAATGAATGTAGGGGACTGGCACATTGTAAGTACCACATCTCGAGGTTTACCTCTTAGGTGCAATTCCCCTATGAATAGTTGGAGTCACTTTCTAGGTAGTCAAGTTTTAGAACTAATTTTTAGTATTTTTTTTAGATATCAAATTATGGCAGAGTCGTGGATTAGACTAGAAAACTGAGCCAAAATTCTAATCTAGGAACCCGACCAGGTTCTTAGACATGAACCAGGTTAAGTTTTCTGGTATGGTTGTAGCTAGTGTTGGCTGTCTAGCCAAGAGAGTTGGGCAGTGGCCTGATCCAGGAAGAGTTCCTGGGCTAGAACTGAGCACAATTTTTGGTCTAGATAGTGACCTTGTCCCGAATCTCGAACCTACCTTGGCTCAATCCAAAAACAGTAAAAAAAAAGTAAAGTTAATTAATAAAGTTGCCAGTGGTTTTTAGGAGAAACTTATAAACCAAGTTCACATTTTGAAACGAGCAACATCGAAGGGACAATAGGCTCATATGATCCATAAATCGAAGGGACACCGAAAAGGGACATTAAGCTCACTTCAAAAAGGTTTTCAAAAGGCTCTCCCAAGAAATCCCTGGCATGGGGACCATCTGACTCCACAGACGTAAACCGAGGATCCTCAGATGTAAACCGAGCATCACAACATCGCATGTCGTCACCGATGGCCTTTACCAGCCAATATAAGAAACCATAATCTAATCACGATTAAAATAGTAAACATACAGCATATTAGCGTCACAAATTCCAATAACTAAAATCATAACACAATGCTAGTCTAAAGGAATTTAAAGAAACAATTCAAAGTATTACGGTGCTGAGGATACTTATTAATGATTACGTCTTTGTCAAACTCAAAATTAAATAACTAAAGGAAAGAAAAGGAGAGAGAGAAAGAGTGAGGAAAAGATTTAATTTTTGCCTTTAGACCTGACTTTCTTGCGAACCTAACAAAAGGAAACACGTTTAGGAATTAACCACTATCTACTCTTCACATTTCTCGAGTGTTAGAATATTTTCACTCAAAATCTCTCTCAAAATGTTCAGCCTTTTGTTAGTATTTCCCTCTAATTTTTCTGATCCTTAACTCAAAATTTTCATTATGATTAACCCTAGGGGGAGCCCCTTTTTTACATTGCTTCAAATATGCAGAAGTAGCTAAGGAAAAGGATTCCCAATTCAATTCCTAGTATACTTAATCTGAATAAGGGGTGTATTTGGATCAAACTCTACAAAAAGAATTAGACTCGCCTAAGGGAAGGCAGGGCTGGAGGGCTTCTTAGGTAAGGAACCCATTTGGGTTCCTGGCAGCGAACTTAACAGGGTTGTCAGTTGGCTTAAGCCAATTGGGCCCCATGCTTCCTTTTCTTAGCTCTCCTTATTTTGTTGTTGGACCCTTTGCTGGCCCCCAAATGCACAGGTTTAGGCATAATTTTTCTCATTGAGCATTTTATAAAATCAAAGATACCGTTTTTAAGCATCTACAGTTAACCTCCACTTTGAAGGAACATGAATAAGGCGAAGATTAAAGTAGTTGGAATTGTTGGTTACTTGTCTACATCGAATTCAAATTGATGGCATCAAAGCATGGAGACCGGTAGCCATGTCACTGTGAAGTTAGTGGCTTCTAGGCCAAAAGACTTGGAGCCACATCTGTGTGAACTTGATGACGTGAGAGCCTAAAGACCTGTAGCCATATGCTTCTGAACTTAGTAGCATACGAGCTTGCAGATTTGTAGCCAGATCCCTATGAGCTTGATGTCGTGCGAACGTAAACACCTATAATGAAGATCCCTGTGAACATAGTGGCATATGAGCCTAAAGATTTGTAGCCAAATCCGTGTAAACTTATGGCTCGTTTGGCTCGTTTGGCTCTATGTAATTGAAGTGGTGATGCAAACAAAATGGTAATGATGATTCTATTACCACGTTTGGTTACTATTAAGGGGATGTAATCAAGATTGTATTGTAATCACGTTTACCTTAATCTATGCAAATATAATTACTTGGATTTTGCTAAACTATTGTAATTGCATACTATTGTATCAAAGTCTATCCAACCATAAACTATTATATTTGGGGACTTTCTCTCTCTTATCTCCATTTTCTCTCCTTTGCTTCCTATATCTTAGTACTATACCACCATTTTTTTAAAGGCTTGAAGCCCCCCTCACCCCTATTCTCTCTCCTCTCTATATTAGATAGAGTTTACTATAACTATATTTTTGTATGTTCTTAGTATTATCTCTCCTCCCCTCTCTAACATCATCATCATCATCTTTTCTCTCTACTTGCTAAACTTGAATAATATTACATTATTGTAATATTGTAATTTAAAAAAAATATAGTGAAGTCTCATGTGAAACATCATAGTCATGATGATAAGATATTGGATGATAATTATAAAAAAAGTTACAAATAATTAAAGTAAGCAAAATAAAATACGAATCGAATAGAAGTACTTTGCACCATGTGTAAAATTAAATATTATTTGTAAGTGACTCCATCCCATTACAATTGTAAAAACTTTATAACCAAACATTGTGATGCAATTATTATCCCATTAGATTACATTGACAATTGCTTTAGATGGTTGATTCCATTGCGTAGTGATTCCATTACTTTCAACCAATGACTACATTAGTGGCATTTGATCCTAAAGACCTAAAGCCAGATCCTTGTGAGCTTGATTGTATGAGAGGCCAATGACATATAGTGAGATCCTTGTGAACTTAGTGGTGTTGAAGCCTAAAGACTTATAGCCAGATACTTGTGAACTTAATGGCGTGAGAGCCTAATAACCCATAGCCAGATCCCTGTGAACTTGGTGGAATTTGTGCCTAAAGAGCTACAGTCATATCTATGTGAACTTAATGGCGTAATAGTCTAAACAACTATAGCCAGGTTCCTGTGAACTTAGTGGCTTCTGAGTTTGGAGACCCACATATAGATCTCACTGCTGGCCTAAGCGAGACTATGCATGCATAGTATGTAGACTTAATTATGCTAACTGTGCTGATCTATGATGACTTAACCTTGTATATAAGTTGGTGAAGGTCTAATGCAAAGTTTGGAGTCCATTGGATAAGGTACAATTAAGGTACTTTAGACTAATGGGAGGGCAGTGTTATTCTATAGCTTAAACTACAACATACTATGGGTAAAAAGTTGAGTGATTATTGGGTTAGGCCCAGGCTTAGAGTATAAGTTGCCCAGGATATCAAATCTTTTCTGTTAATGATGGAGTAACCCTTAATTTTGCATTATAGTGCTCATATTCTAATGAAGCCTGCAATTTATGTTTGTTGTAAAAGAGGCCTCAGATGTGTAGGGTATGGCAAATGAGAATGCTTTTGTTAGTGCTGCCTAGAGTAGCCCCTGGTTTAGTATAAAAAATATAGTTATGTCCTTTTTGGGATATGTTTAGCATGATTGAAACTCTAATTGTCCAAAAAAATGTAGGGGATCCCCCTGTTTTGTATAATGGGTGAGTGCCAAGTTAGAAAGGCTGGAAAATGTAGAGCTAGCACTCACTTTTGAATTTCTAGTAAGCATTGAGACAAAGACTCCTGAATTTTGGAATAAGATGTGACTGGAGGCTATGATGTTTGGGAATAGGCGGTACAATAGATGAATAGTTTCTCCCAAGTTTGGTTTGATGGGATTCTACAATAGAATGCTTCTTATTGTAAAAAACTAAGGTTTTCCTTCAACTATCCTTTTTCTTAGCTTGCCCTTTTAGGTTTTCAGGCCAGCCACTCCTTTATTCTATCCTTTTTTTAAACCGAAAGACTCAATTGAGATGTTTCCTTATGGAAAAAATCTTCGTGGTTGCGCCTCAAAGAGGTTACCTTTGTATCCAATGTGGAATCAGGCCAGTTGTAGTTTGAGAGTAAGAACTTGCAGGTTAAAAGAGGGACTCTCCTAGGAGGACTTCTTAAGGTAATAAGGGTTAAGGTGCGTGGTTGATCAAGTTAGTGCGGATAGTCAATTTCCTGCTTTCATTATTTTTCTTTTTTTTTTTGGGATCTTTTTTGTCCCTTTTTTCCTCTGTTTTTTTCCTTTTTTTGGAAGAGACTATTTGACCTAAACCCTCTTCTTTTGCTAGTAAGTTTGATGCACCCAACAGACACTTTCACTCCCAACCTATGTCAAACATTGTTACCATAGAAATGGCCTTATTTGAAGGCTCAAAAGGGTTCTAAGTGGCAACTTATCAAGTTTGATAAAGGCATTGATGTATGTTACCAAAGGAGTTTCCCATCCTAAGCGTGTCATTTAAAGCAGTATGACTTATTACGAAGAAATTTCTAATCTTTTCCCCTTTTCAGATGATGCAATGAAATCCTTAGTCTCTTTTTTTAAAATTCCATTTATCTCCTTCTTTTGCCTACCTTGCATAGTGAGGCTTTCAAGCTAGCTTCTATTTTTTTCCCTATTTTTTTTAACCCTAGATTCGTCATATATTAAAAGCATGAAAGGAATACAGGGGACGTGATACTGAAACCATTAAAGGAAGATATTTTATTAATGATCAAGGTCATAACAAACATGGACTTAAGATAAAAAAGAAAAGAAGGGGACTCAATACTCGACATCATATCCTCTAAATTTAACAAAACTCAAGGTCCCTTGCGTGGGGCAGCCTTATGCAAGGGCAGCTGCCCTTATCTAAACATGGTTTCTAGCTGATAGTTGAAGGCGTAATAATCTTCAGTAACATGGCCCCTTGCTCTTTGATATTTGCAATACTTGCTTAGATCCCATTTCTTACTTCTATGTGTTCTCTATCTTGGATTTGATAATGGGCGGCTGATCTTGTATTAAGAGAAAGGGTGTTCCAATGCCTGAGTATATGTGGTTCCAATAAGGGTGTATTTGGTGTAATGGTCTAAGCATGCACTTCCTTACTAATGGAACCATTATTTTTCTTGTCCCTATTCTGATGGTTGCGCTTTCAGTTGTTAGTAGCTTGTCTGGTGCTTTTTCTGGCTAGCTCTTTTTCCACAAACATGCCAACATTCCTTAATATCGTGAGATTTTCAAATGTGTGAATTTGAGGTGGTGCCCATATGTAGGTTGTAGGTTTCCAATGAACAATCTCATTTGATCAACCGCTGAGAATCGGTCCACCATATGGGTGGCCATTGACCTCCATTGATGAAGGAAGTAAGCAAATCTTTCTTTTTCCTCTTGCTTGATTAGTTCTGAATCCCTATGTGTGATTGGGAGGTCAGCATTGTATGAATATTAACATAAGAACTCTCTGCATAGATCCAAGTTCGTGACCTTTCATAGGATAACGACATTGTATTATCTCATTACACCTTTATCAAATGTCCAAGGAAATATAATGCGGAAGATATATTTATCAATTCCTTTTAAATTTGTGACACTGACAAAATCCACACATGGTGGCGAGGGTTTTCAGTTCCATGGAATTTGATATCTGACATGGTAAATTTTGCGGGTAATTTTCCTTTTGGGATTGAAGTGAATCCCACATAATCATTAAAGTAATTGTTAAACGTCGAAGATTCTTTAAGCTACTACTGTATATGATTTACTCGTGGATCAGTTTAAGGAGTGCCATTTTCCCCTTCTCATTGTTTATCTCCTCTTTTCGTCCATCTTCCCACTCTTCATTAGAAGGCTTCTTACTATCGCCCCTATGGGGTTCCTTTGTAAGGTTTTGAAGTGCCCTATCTTTTCTCACTCTCATCCATTCTAGTCTGCATTTTCTCCAACACCTTCTTAACTTGATCTATTTTGATACATCCCTTCATCAAAATGGGTGAGGGATCGGACTGTGACTTAGATTTTCACCTTGAAGTCACTTGTGGAGTTTCCCAAGACTCTTCTTGAGATAGGAGCTTCCTGATTAGTGGATTTTGCTCGTATATCTTGTTAGTCTTCCCCATCTTCATGAATAAAATGGCGGTTTAAAGGAATAACATAAAGGTGAGCAATGGAAATGAAAGATCGACAACATTAGCTTAAGGCTGTAGGAAATGGCTAATGACGTGCAGTCTGATGAAAAAGAGACAATGGCTTGGTGATCTTGAATGTTTAGGCTAGGATAGGAATAAATGTTGTTAAGATATTATATTTAGGCTCGAATCGAGCCTTAGCCTAGATGGGGTTGTAAGTTAGGCTTACAAAGCTTACCCACGAGCCTAAATTGGATCTAAGTCTATTATAAACCTACGCTAGGCCTAAGTGTGACTTTAGTTTGTTTTGCCTAGAATGGGCTAGTTTAGGCATACTAATTGTTCTAGGTTGACTCACGCATGGATCATGCACTTGTATGATGCATGGACCATGGGCTTATGTAAGGATCAAATGTCTGGGTCTTAGTTGAACTTATGCATTATGAATATGATGCATGATTGGATAGAACCTAGAATGGGCAATGACTCTAAAGGTCTAACGTGCTACATTATGGACTTTAGGCCTAGATAGGCTCATGGACTAAGATCCAATGTTGAGAGCCTAGGTGATGTTGATTTTATGTTCCGTCTTAAAACCCTTTTTACTTTCAAGTGCTCACGATCAATTGTACACTGGCGAGTATAGGACATCGATCCCACGAGGAACAATGATAAGTTCAAATTTAGTTTTACTAATTAATTAAAAGATTAATTTAGGGGATTGGTTCAATTATCAATCAAAATTAAGGAAACAAAAAAAAAACCCAAATGAGTTAAGAAAATAGAGGGAAATCAAATTAGAGAAAGATCTAGGACTTCAATTTTCATTAGTGAATTAAGTATTGGATTAATAACTCAAATTGGGGTTCAATTAGTTCCTTATTCAACCTAAGCTATAAACACTAGGTCATGAATGAAAAACATGAATTAAAACTATCAAATGAATAATTTATCCAGTAGTTATTCAACTTTAACTATTATAATTTTAAGCACAATTGTGGAATATTGTATTAGACTACAAGGTTAATATATAATTTGGGATCACAAATAAAACTATCGAAATCAACATGAACAAACTAATAATATGCATAAATACATTAGGAGCAAATATAAAGTCACAATGATGCAATATAATAGAAAAAAAAAATTCTCAAAGGAACTTAGTAGAACAATATTGTTAATCAAGGATCCATTTTAATCCTTGATGAATAATTTCGCTGGCCATAGTTCGTGAGAACACCATTGAAGTTAATTTAGCCATACTCTCAATTAGCGGCATATATCACTTCCTATGTCGAAACATTGATACTTAATTAAACAGAACTATAGAATTAGGTGTAAACTCTCCAATTTGAATCACAAATGAGGTGAAAAGAAAAGAGAAAAACATAACTAACAAAAGTTATTTACTTCATAACTCCTCAATCCAAATGATCTAGTCATACAAAGACTCTCTCTAAAAAAATGAAAGTTAGAGGATGAGAGAATAGAAGAGCGCTTGGAGGAGTGGATGACTAGATGAGTTAATAATTTTTGCTCTAGCCTTGACGCCTTTCAATGTAAAATTCCTGCCCTCTTGTTACCCAAAATTAATTATTAAAGACAATTTTAATTAATTTGTTTCTTGTTACATGGTTGACTAACATGAGAAAAGGCTAGTCTTTAGCTAGAAATTAATCTTGAGTAATTATATTTGACTAGGTCAGCTTGAGCTTACTCAAAAGAACAAAAACTTAGCTACTGGTGTGATGGGCAATAAAACTGTTTGGTGGGCCAAGGGAACAAGGCAGCATGGTGGAGATAGAAAAGGAAAGGAGAGCGAAGGCTAGCTATTGCTTCAATGGAGTACAACCTAGGCAAAACAGGCCCAAGCTGTATGACTAAAGAGTGAAAGAGAGAGAGTGGTGTCTGGGTCTTTCACTATTTATACAAAACTGGGCCGCGTTGATTAACCCCATGCGAAGGAAAGAGGGAGAATGAGAGTAAGATGAGCATCTAGACTTGGAAACCGAAAGGAACAAGACAAAATGAAGGATAAGAGAAAATAAGGCAGCAACTAGAGATATGGGCCACATAGAAACAAAAAAAAATAGGCCCAAGCTTTTGGAAGATTAGAGAGGGAGAGTGATGATAAGATGAATTGGGCTGAAATGGAAACAGAAAAGAGCAGGCTAATTCATAAAGGGGCAGAGAGAGAGAGAGAGAGAGACAAAGAGCTGGAGAAAGGACATAGGCAGGCTGAGGCTGACGGGTCATGGGCTCTCTAGTATGAGAAGGCAGGCCGAAGAGATGGAAATGAAGAGGGGAGAGAGAGAAAGGCTAGTGTTTTTTTGTCTAGGTTGGAGCATTTCTTCCAAGATAGGCTCATGTGTGAGGTAAATAAGGAGAGTGTGCTGAGAAAGAGCAGGGCTTTGCTTGTCACTTAGGCTGCTACACTTAGCTCAATCCATCCTTATTTGGCAAATTTTACACCTTACTTCTTGTTATCACCGTCACCTATAAAGACATAAAAATATGCATTGTTATTTACGGAGAAATACATCGCAAAGACTGAAAAAAGATGAAATATAGGTGTAAAATTTCATATAAAATATGACTTGTCAACTCCCCCACAACAAAACTTTGTTAGTCATCGAGCAAAGAATAACAACAATGCATACATTTATTCAACCCATCGAGTAACAAGATTAGGGAAGAAAGTCAAATAGTCGAATGATACATTTGCACTCTAAATCACATAGATCAATTTACTATCAACTTACAACCCATCATTAAACATTTCTAATTTCCAGTGAGTCATTAGGACAAAGTTACAGCAAATTAAGCACATAGTGTTAACCATATAGCAAATAGTAAGTGCAAAACTTCACTTCACATAACAAAAATCACAAGAGCAACTTTGAAATCAATTCCTCAATGCCAAATCAAATTATTAGGTTCTTTTTCCTTTTAATTTTTTCGCTTTTTTTTAAAACATTTTGAAGAGTTTACTGGATTTCATGTGCTTCTTAGCCTAAGTGGATGACCATATGAACAAAGACAACACTTCGAGAAGCACTCAAAAAATGTTCAGGTAACTAAAGGTATGAATAAAGATAGAACTTGAACATTGGCACCGGAATCAAAGCCTAAATAATTTATTTTATTTTATTCATTGATTGAAAGTCAATGAGGGAATTCAATACTGATTAAATACTCATAATTACTTTGAAAATGGGGTTGCATATCAAACCCAGAATTGACTATATGGTGACACCAATACATCATAAATTTTGGACATCAACTGTAAAACTAAAAATAATATCTAATAGGCATGAACCACATGAATCAACTACACATAATAAAAGTAGAAGATGCATAATCATTACATCCAATAAAGAGAAATATAAATTTTTTAATTTTTAATTTTTTATTCACCTTCCCCCTATGCCTAAACATTGTATTTTCCTCAGTGTAGAATGACAACAATAAAGAGAAATAGGGAGAAAAGAGCAATATAACCTGATAGCATGAGGAAACTGTTCTTAATATACCCAATAAGCCAACACCATTATTCCCTTCAAAACCGTCACCAAGGAGGTAAAAACCAAGTGAAGAATCACACTCTAGGACATAAACGAACCTTGAACAAAAGAACAACAATAAATGGAAGACACAAACCAATAAAAAAAGATTGGATTGCCTCCCAACAAGCACTAAGTTTTATATCTTCAGCCAAGCAAGGTCCCAGAACGATGGACTCTATCAAACCAAGCTCAATCGCATTAGTCGCAATAGGTTTTAACCGTTGACCTTCGACAGTATGAACATGACCATCTTGTTAATCTAAATTTTTTACCACCATAGAAGGACACAATTGTTGAATAACCAAAGGACCATCCTATCTAGATCTGAACTCGCTAGGTAATAATTTAAATTTTGAATTAAAAAGCCAAACCTTTTGATTAGGTTCAATAGCTTTACAGGAAATCGTTTTATCATGAAAAGCTTTGGTTTTAGCCTAATAAATCTTAGCATTCTCATACGCTTTATTATGCAATTCATCCAACTCATTTAGTTGAAGCCTACAGTTAGAACCTGCTTATTTCATATCAAAATTAAAAGCTTCAATAGCCCCAAAAGCATGGTGTTCTAACTCGACTAGCAAGTGCAAGCTTCACCGAAAAAAGATAAGGAGACATTCCTATGGGAGTTTCATAAGTAGTATGATAGGCCTAAACAGTATCATCCAACCTCAAAGACTAGTCTTTTCTATCACATCGTACATTTTCTCAAGTATAGATTTGATCTCATGATTAGACACCTCAACTTGACCACTAGTCTGAGGGTGATAAGGGGTCGGTACTTTGCGAGTCATAAAATATTTTCTAAGCCAAGCCTCAAAAGCCGATGACAAAAGTGACTACGTGCATCACTAATAAGGGTTCTAGGGGTCCCATATTGATAGAATACATACTATTTTGCAAACGTCACCACAACCTTATGGTCATTGGTCTTATTACTTAAAGCTTCCACCCACTTTAACACATAATCAACACCAACCAATATGTACACAAAGCAGAAAGGTATGGAAAAGGGAGCTATGAAATCAATGGCCCACACATGAAATATATCAACAATCAGAATAGGGGAAATGAGTATCCTATCACAATGGAATAGTGCACCCATATGTTGACAATGCTCACAAGTAAGATAGATACGTTGAGCGTCATGAAATAGAGTGAGCTAATAAAACCTACTTTATAGGACTTTAGCTGCTGTCCTACGACCTCCAAAATAACCACCACAAGCATTAGAGTAACAAAAGATCATGATACTATGAGTTTCACTATTAGGGACACACTTATGAACCACTTGGTTTGGACAATGTTTAAAAACATAAAGGTCTTCTCAATAATAATGTCATGCTTGTGAGAGGAACGTATCTTTCTATTGTTTGGAACAGTAAAGAGGAATCTTTCCAGCGGCAAGGTAATTTACAATATCAGCAAACTAAGGGAGAGGGGGCATGTGATGTAGCAAATAATTGTACATCAGGGACATTCACACACTCAATAAAGATTCTAGACAAGTGGTCTGCAATTGAATTTTCATAATCGTTCCTATCATTTATCTAAATATGGAGTTCTTGGAGCAAAAAATTCTACCTAGTGAGTCTAGGTTAGGTGTCATTCTTGGAAAGAAAATGCTTTAATGCAGTATGATCCGTAGTTTAATCACTTTTGAGCATAACAGAAATGGGCAGAATTTATCAAGTGCAAATGCTAAAGCTCGCAACTCTTTTTCAAGAGTTGAATATTTCTTATGAGCATCAGTTAGAGTGTTGCTAGCATAGTTAATGACATGAGCCATTCTATTGAACCTTTGACTTAAAGCAACCCCAATTGCAAATCAATTGCATCACATATAATCTTAAAAACTAAAAGAAAAATCAGGGGGTTGCATAAGAGGGCTGACACCAACTATGGTCGAAGCTTTTCAAAAGCTTCCACATAAAACTCATCAAACACAAAAGGAGTATCTTTAGAAAAGAGATGAATAAGACCGGACTTGCTTCACATAAGTAGGAATAGGCAGATTAGACATTAGAACAACCTTAGCTTTATCAACTTTAGTTCCCTTTTTAGACTCTTTGTGACAGAACAAAATCTCTCCTTGGACCATGAAATGAATTTTTTCTCAACTCAAGACAAGACTTACTGTAATAACCCGACCCTAACCTATATTTATTTATTTAAATCATATTTATTTATTTAATTAATTATGTTTGTTTATTTGATTAATCATGTTTATTGATTTAATCACTCGTGGTTATTTGCTTAATCAAATCATGTTTATTAATTCAATTACATTCAACTTATATATTTATCGAATTACCTTATGTCATTTAAATTTTCTGCTTTCATTTATCATATTTAATCATCTCGGTTGAGGGATATTTCATTCGGTTCCCATTTTCCAATTCAAGTTTCATTGATTTTTAATTCAAGTTTTGTTGATTAATTAAATATCGGATGAATCGATAGTAGGCCTCGATAATTATGATTTAAGAAATTATTGTTATATTATTATTGTTATTATTATTATGATTATTATTATTATTATTATTATTATTATTATTATTATTATTATTATTATTATTATTAT
>JACYFF010031954.1:68637114-68677426 GCA_017589665.1 Selenicereus undatus | reverse complement strand
ATTATTATTATTATTATTATTATTATTATTATTATTATTATTATTATAACCTTGCAAGAATTTAATTTCTAGCTACGAAAATTCAATCGCATATGGTTTACTTCCCTTCCCAGGCCCGAACCGTATAAGCCCAATTAAGGCCCAACAAGTTACCACTTGTTTTACTTAGTTAATTGCCATCTTTATACCTAATTAGTAATTAGCAAAAGCTATTTTTGGGAGATAAGTTTTCAGCCAAGTATTAAGATCATTTCCAAGCTAAGCAATTGAAGTAGCTCACAAACCCACATACACCTTTCTCTCTCCTCTCTCTCTCTAGCCGACCCCTGCTTGTTGCTACTGTCCTTGATGTTTTTCGGCCAGCTGGGCTGCCTCAGACCACCCCCTGACACCCTAGTATCCTTAGCCACCATCCCCACTCCTAAAAAACATCCAAGCATCACCACCATCTCTACTTTTTCCAAGCTCAAAGTGAGTAATCCTAAACTTGTTCCTTTGGATTTTTTTTGGGTTTTGATTCTTGTTTTGTTATTTTGGGTGGTTGATCATGTTTTTTTTGATAGAAATAAGAGTTACTTTTGATGTTTTAATTGTGGGATAAGTTGGAAAGTAAGGGTTGAAGTTAATCATGTTCATGGAGGCTTAAGTTAAAACCATGTTTGTGGATTGATTTGTACTTGATTTTATAATATTTAGTTTTATTGATGATTATGATGATGTTTTTGGTGATTTGGAATGATTTCAAGTGAGGATTTATGTGAAAACAGAGGGAAAAGCTAAAACAGTGAGGGCTGAAAATTTCAGAAAAACAGGACAGATTTCGGGATTAAACTGGTAATGATCGGCCTGTGGATAAATTATGATTTTTGGTGGGCAGATATTTCCATGTGTTATATTTCAAATGCATTTTGAATTGCCTTAATTCGAGCTCTGTGGAAAAAGTTATGGTCGCTTTACCAAAACTGTGCAGAATGGACCAAAACTGACACACTTGTATTTTAGCCCCATTTTGGGAACCCTATTGTAGGAATCATGTTTTATGTTGTAAATGAAAATTTTTTGGGACTTTTTAATATTTTCATATTGGGGTTTTAGGTCTCCATTTGAGGTCATGGGTGAAAATTATGAATTTTTTAAGTGAACTGACCTGCTTTGGTGCCATTTGGTTGTTATTGCAATTTCTTTGCAGCGTATGCTTGGAGGGAAATTCTGAAAATTGTACTATAGATTTTCATATTATTTTTGAATTTTCTATAAGATTTCATGAATTTGGTTGAGTATTTTGAGCTTGGTGATTTTTAGAAGCATTTTGAGTAATTATGTAAAGAGCAATAATAAAGACTGAGTGAGATTAATCATGCACTCATTTTGTGTATTTTGGACTAAGTAAGGTCATTTAAGGAGAAAATGAATATTCATGGACTTTCATGGAGTTTTTAGGTTGACTAATGAGAAAGAAGAAGATAGGTATACAATTTGGGAGCTTCTTTACGAGCTTTGAATTAATTATGGATTTTAGAAAGAAAATACCAAGTTTAGTCAGCTTAATAGCTTCAATTGAGTTCAATGATTCATTTGGGGTGGAATTCTATTTCTAATGGATTTATGAATGAAGTATGGGAGGTGAGGAGAATTTTTGACTCAAAAACCATATTTATCAGACCAAGTTATTGTAGTTTATACTATTTTGAACCAAGATATATCTCTCTTGGCCTCAAACCTTTATTACTTACACAATTTAGAATGTATCAAATGTATTTATCAAGCCAATCTAGTGTACTCGTTGTTATCTTGAACCAAGCTATACATCAGTGAGTCTTAAACCCGTACCAGCAACCTATTTCAGAAAAGGCCAGAACCACTCTCTCAATTGTCACCATCAACGCCTTTTCCTTTGAAATATGATTTACCTCATTGTGGAGTATTTTACTTTCATTTACTTTATATCAAATTTAATTACTTTTATTAATTTAGTTTTGAAGTTATATTGAAATACCCAAGTTATGTATGCCATTTAGTTACTCAATTTCTATTATACATACTTTTACTTAGTCAATTATGCAAGTAAGGATCATTCACTGACTAAACATACCTACAATCACCTTTATGAAACAGAGTCGAGGACTAATTATCGTTTCCCATTATGCATAAGTGTTGTCCAGTCAGAACACATTTTTCAAGTCAGATGACATTTTTAAAGACTCAAGGTACATCCATTGTTTGTATCTTTCGAAAGCAGAACATCTTTCTCAAGTTACAACTCTTAATGAGTTTAACAACGAATCAGTTTATACAGTGATTTATCATTTAACTTGTGACCCCGTCAGTTATCATCTATTGGGCGTTGGCCCATTATTTACCCGCATGGCTTCAGGCCAACTCTTGATCGGATTGGCAAGTGTGCACCTATGTATAGATCATATTATTGCAATGAGTTCACATCTAGATAATAATGAGCAATTCAGTTTCATGTTACTTTCATTTTCATTGTCATTGCGAACTAAATGAATTGCAAAAGCGGGTACCCATTAATAGTATTTCTATGCTCATTTTCCAATACAGGAATGCATGTAATGAGTTTTAGTTCACATTTTCGAATTGTTTTCATGTTTTCCATTTTAGTTGATGAAGTATCACATGTTTCTCCATTTAGCAAGCCCTTTTCGAAGTCATCAGGTGCTCACACTGGATTCATCATAACATGAATGTTGGGATCGACCTCGGGGTCAAGTAAGGTATATATCCAATATACTTGTGTAGTGTGGAGTGCAAGTTAGTACATGTTATGATTAAATAGATTGTATTGAAGTTGAACTATTATGGACTTTGGTCTTGGAGTGTTTCAGTTTAATAGGTATTGTGATTGTGAATATGGGTTGCAAGATTAAATGGTTTCAGTGAGGCTTGTCCTTATCAGGACGGCGGTAGCGCCTTCTACCATTAAGTCTTCCGCTGCAGTTTTTCATAAATCATGTCATTAGCATTTTGGGGGTGTTACACTTACTTTTTCACATC
The DNA here is from genome assembly GCA_017589665.1 of Selenicereus undatus. NCBI lineage: Eukaryota > Viridiplantae > Streptophyta > Magnoliopsida > Caryophyllales > Cactaceae > Selenicereus > Selenicereus undatus. The sequence continues at coordinate 68,674,411 of JACYFF010031954.1, read as the reverse complement.
TTTTCAAAATATTGGACAAATTAGCAAAATACACTTCAAAAGAAGAACAAAAAATAGATATCATTGACAAATAGCTCTATGAAATTATCAAGTCAGAGAATACGACCATCATGTATTTTTTGAAATGTGGAAAGTAGGTTACACAACCCGAAAGGCATAATCCGATATGCAAATATACTCGATGGGAATGTAAAGGTCATTTCCCCCTAGTCCTTAAGATAAACAGGTATTTGGTTGTAACCAAAATACTCATCTAGAAAACAACAGAAACGTTATCCAGCTAATTTTTCCAAAATTTGATCAATGAAGGGGAGGGAAAATTGGTCTTTCTAGTGATAGAATTCAGCTTTATGTAATTCATATGCACTCTTCATCCTATGGTTTGTCTAGTAGGAATTAGCTCACCATCATTGTTCTTAACCACAGTTACGCCAGAGTTTTCGTAGGGACTACTTGTACTGGACTGACCTACTGACTATTGGAAATATAGTAGGTAATGTATGCATATATGAGTTTTACTACCTCTTTTTGTACAACTTCTTTCATGTGGCAGTTCAGTCTACGTTGCATTTGCCTAACAGTTTTTACATTGTCCTTTAAGTGAATTCTACACTTGCAAATTGTTGGATTAATCCCTTTCAAATCAACAATTGACCATCCAGTAACACCCTTAGGATCAGACAAGACATGAATCAAGTCTTTCACTTGATAAAAAAGATAAAAGATGAGATATAATCACATGTAGGACTTCTTTACGACCTAAAAACACGTACTTTAATGAATTATAAAAGGTTTCAACTCAAGTTCAGGTGGAGTGACAACAAAATGTGGTACAGGAGAACTTACAAAACGTGGAAGGGGTTCATAGGTGGACACATAAGAGGAAGAGTTAAGATGAGGTATCTTTGCTTAAAATAGTAGGTAAGGCTTTTTCAATCACTTCATCAATCACATCAACTTAGAGGCATTCAAATTCATTTTTAAACACAGGTTGAGAAGAATCTTTAAAAACATTAAGCCTAACCCTCATGTTCATGACCAAGACATCCATCACTCCCGACCAGCCATTAATGGTGGCATTAGCCATGACTAGGAAGGGATGTCCCAATATAAGAGGGATGTGCTTATAAGAATGACCAGGGTCCATGTTTAACACAACAAAATCAGTAGGAAAGAATTCTTGATCAATTTAAACAAAGACATCATTTATTAGCTCCTTAGGAGTCCTAACTAACCTATCAGAAAGAAAAAGCATACAGTTGGAAGGTTTTAATTCACCCAATCCCGACACAGAGTAAATAAAATACGATATCGAATTAACATTAGAACCCAAATCCAGGAGTGCCTTTTCAATTTTATGATTACCAATATAACATAAAGTAGTAGAAAACCAGGATCCTTGAACTTTTAGGTGGAGTGTCAAATTTCAAACCAAAGTTCAATTGTTTACTTAGAATAAGATTTTTAAACTTGTCATTTTTAGATTTCCTTTTCAAAGTGCACATGTCTTTAAGGAATTTTCCATAAGACAGAATCTGTTTAATTGCTTCCCAAAGGGGAAGATTGACCTTAACTTGCTTGAAGGTTAATAAAATGTCATCTCTTTGCTTGTTTGCCTTAGAAGGGAATTGTGCATCAAAAACTTAAGGGAACGAAACCATTGGTCTTTTCCTGTCTGTCTTACAAGGGAATAGTGCGCCCAAAGCTTAAGGGAATGAATCCTTGGCTTATAAGTGATTATAAGGTTAGACCCAACAGGGGAAGGGGACGAGTCATTTTCTTTCTCAATTTCAAGGTCATTATCGATGGACTTTGGTCTTTCCTCTTTATTTTGTTCTCTTTCACTCACTTTGTTAAATAATTCTTTACCACCCCTAAGAACCATTACAAGTTTCAATTGTTCAAATTGTTGTCCTTTAAGGCTTTCTTTGGGATAGCTTGGAAGTTTTCCTCCTTATCTTTTACCTACAGCTATGGCTAGTTGCCCAAGTCAGGATTCTAGTTTTTAGCCATAGATTGTGAATGAGAATTGACAGTATGCATTTTAGACTCAATTCCTTGGGCCTCATAGTAAACATTTTACACAACAGAAGTCAAGGTACTAAGAGTAGAAATTACCTAGTTTAGGCCAGAGTTCGCAGATAGATCTTGATGGGAATTGTGCGGAGCATATCTATAGTTTTGGAAATCAGGTGGGGTAGGTATGCTAGACTAGGCTTGTGGATTCTCAACATTTGGATGTCTCCACGAAAAGTTAAGATGATTCATCCAACCATGATTATAGGTATTAGAATAAGGGTTATTGACTGGAGAAAATCTTTGGGCAACATTTACTTGTTCAGTCACACAACCAAACTTACGAACACAAAGACAATCAACAGGTGCATGCATTGGACTGGCATAAATTAAACACACCTCTTGCATATAAGGGAGCATTAGACACTCCATTCATGCATAACAATTGATTAAATTTCATAGTTAATGCATCAACTTCATTAGAAAGTTTAACTGAATGTGAAACCTAGTAAATTCCCCATTTACTTACCAATTGTCTGGACACATTAGAACGTGACGAGGTGGAATGCAATGTGAATTATCACTCAAATCTTCAAGCAATTCCCAAACTTCTTTATGAGTTTTATACAAGAAACTACCAGCACGAGATGCATCAACAATCTTCCTATTGTCCTTATCTAAGCTAGAATAGAAACTTTAGACGAGTTTCCACATAGGGAACTCATGGTAGGATAACTTCGCGATAGCTCTTTGAACCTTGCCCAATTTTCATGCAATTGGTCATTTTTATTTTGTGAAAAAGTGGTCATGGCACGTCTTGAAGCAGTTAGTTTTCCAATAGCGAGAGCATTTTTCAATAATTCCTTTTGCATTGGATCTTAGATGGTGGTATTTTTATTTGTCTTAGTATCTAGCTAAGGCTTGGCTTTTTCTTTCAAAGAGAAATGGAAAAGAAACAAATGAATAGCATCATCCGGGATAATTTTTAAAAACAAAGTGGAGCAAATCTCTAAAAATATATCAGCGTGTACGGAAGGATTTTCAAACTCTAGCTTATGAAACAATGAAATCATTTGGATAGAGGAATACTTAATCTAAAATGGCCATGTGACAGTGGGCATATTAGTTCTTATAGGTGAATCATGCTTTGCAAGAGTACAATACCCTTTAAGTTGCTTAGGTGGTGGGTTTTGTTCCTAAGCCATATCTTCTTAGGTTCATGCTTTCTAGCTCTTATCCTACTAAGAGAACATTCAATTTCATAATCGTACTCTTGAAAATATAAGAATAAAGAATGTCTGTCATGCATATAACCCACAGGCAAGCAAAGAGCAGTGCACTTTAGCCACAATAATAACCAAACAAGAACCTATTTTTTGACTTTTCTAATTAACTGATCAAAAACAAAAAGAACAAAGAGGAAAGAATAAAACAAAAAACAAAATCAAAAATTACTAACTGTTCCCCGGTAATGCCGTCAAAAATTTGTTGTGGATTTTATGTTCACTTTTAAAAACCCTTTTTACTTCCAAGCACATATGATCAAGTATAGACTAGGGAGTATATAGCGTTGTTCCTGCAAGGAACAATAATAGTTTCAAATTTAGTTTTCCCAATTAATTAAATGAATAACTCATGGGAAGAGTTCAATTATCAATCAAAATTAGAGAAACCAAAAAAAAAAAAGCAAATGAGTTAAGAAAATTGAGAGACATCAAATTAGGGAAAGATCACGGACTTCAAATTTCACCAATGATTGAAATATTGAGATAGTAATTGAAACATGCGTTGAACTCGTGTCTCATTCAACCTAAGCTTCAAGCATTAGGCCTTGAATTAAAAAAGTGAATTATAATTGTCATACGATGTAGTAGGTAGCATGAATTATTCATTTTAGACATAACTCATCTAATTTCTAGCACAAATTATTCAACTTCAACAAATATAATTTTAAGCACAATTGCACAGTGTCATATTAGCCTACAAGGTCTAAAATATATTGCGATAACAAATTAAACTATTGAAATCAAAATGAAAAAACAATAGTATTAATATGCATAAATAAGTTAGAAGAAAATATAAACTAAAAATTATGTAATATAAGATACCAAAAAACCCACAAAAGAAATTAGTAGATCAATATTATTAATCAAGGATTCATCTAAATCCAAGATAAGTAATTTAGTCGACCATAGTTAGTGAAAATACCATTGAAATTCGAGGTATATTTCACTTCCTATGTCCAATCTTTTATGCTTAATTATACAAAACTATAAACTTAAGTGTAAACTCTTCAATTTGACTCACAAACGAAGTGAGAAGAGAAGAAGAAAAAATAGATAAGAAAGCTTATTTTCTTCTTCATTTCTTAACCTAAATGATCTTGTCTTGCGAAGGCTTTCTCTAAAAAAATAAAAGATGGAAGATAAGAGAATGGAAGAGTAGACGAGTAGATGAGTGAATGATTCTTAGACTAGCCATGACACTTTTTATAGTGAAAATTCAACCTCTCTTGCGGCCCAAAAATTAATTAGAGAAAGAGATAATTTAAATTAATTCTTTGGCTATTACGTTGTTGACCTGAATGAGAAAAGGCTAGTCTTTAACTAAAAATCAATCTTGAGCAATTGTGTTTGATTAGGCTACCTTGAGCTTACTCACAAGAGAGAAAACATAGCTGTTGGTGTGGTGGGAATGAAATTAGTTGCTAGGCTATAGGGCCACATGATGGAGAGAGAGAGAAGGAAAAGAACGTGATGGGTAGTTGTTATTGCAACGGGTTGCGCTGGGTAGAATAGGCCAAAGCCATAAATAAGAAAGTTAAAAAAGAGGGAGTGGCACGGGGGACTTCTACTATTCACATAAAAAAGAAAATTAAAAGATAAGAAAATAAGGTTGCAGACCGAAAAGTGTAGAAATAACTTGAGGAGAAAATAAGGGACCATGTGGAGTTATGCGCCATATAGAAACAAAAGAGAAATATGCCCATTCATTAGAAAGACTAGAGAGAGGGTGATGTAGAGCTAAATCGGGCAGAAATGAAAACAGAACAAACCAGGACCATTCATGAAGGAAAAGAGAGAAAGAGAGAGTTGGGGAGAGGAAACATAGGCAACTGAGGTGACTGGGCCATTAGCTTACTGTCGGGCCACGAGTTAACTGGTGCAAGGAGATAGGCCCACGGTGAAAGGGATATAAGGAACCAAAGAGGGGGATAGAGATGCTAGTGTTTTCAGTATTGGTTTGGCCACTTATTCCAAGATAGGCCCATGCGTGAGGTAAATATGGGAGAGTGAGCTGAGGAAGAGCTAGGCTTTGCTTGTCACTTTGGCTGCTGTACTTGGCTCAAACCATGTTTATTTGGCAAATTTTACATCTTATTTCATGTTATCACCATCATGTATAACGTCATAAAAATATGCATTATTATTTACGTAGAAATACATCAGAAAGACTTGAAAGAGGTAAAAAATGGGAATATGATTTCATATAAAATATGACTTATCACAAGGAACTCACTTTATGCAACGAATCCAGACTAGAGATGAACTTGAGGCTAGGGAACTAGTGTGGGTTTCCTGTGAAGATCCTAGTCAGATTCCCAGTGGACCCTAAAAACTAACTCCTACCTCTTGCCCATTCTCCTAAACATAGACATATGCTTGCAGACTCCAGAGATCCCAGTCAGGCTCTTATCGACCTAAAATGGGCTTAATTTCCACCTATTTCCTTGGATGTAGACCAGCATGCACGGTGCTTTCTTTTTTTAGTGTCAAAACCATATTGGGCTCTTTCTTTTCCTGCTAAATAGAGACTGTTGTTATGGCTTTCATGGCCCTAACTGAGCTAAAACCTATTTAGGTTTAGGTCAAGAGCCCTTATAGCTTAATTAGCCCAAAAATTGCTTTGGTCCCTAACCTATGCTACTAAACATGACTTGTCCTAACTTATGCTCTCCTAGACATAATGATGACCTTATGGACCCTAAAGCCTCAATACACGGGTGTTTTGGTATAGGTTAGGTTTACACAACCAATTAGAGTTCTAAACATTCACATAATCATGCACGCACATGAGTTCTAACCTAATCCAAAGTACTAAGTTAGAAGTGGATTGGGTAAGGTTTAGAACAGTCCTTTAGCAACCTAATTTCTTCGTACATCAACCATGCGGTGCATGGTAAGATCGAAACATTTCGATTGCTTTCCTGCATCATGTAGACCAGGAAAGCGTTTCATGAGTAGGTGGAATAGCTACATGCTTACTTGAAAATCCAAAGGACCGATCGAGTTAACCAACTATTCTCCCAATGGGTAATCGCAAGGTTTATCATAAACGTACTGTTTATCTGATATTGGAACACCTTTAGTGCAAGAATGCCTAACGCGAATGTAACTAAAAACATTTTCTCGTATTAAATTTCCAATAACACCATCTTTTTGTTTTTTTAAAGTAATAACGCCCCCGAGTGAAGGCACCACCATAAGGACCACATCCCACAGTTCACCTCTGAAGTGCACTCTCCCACAAATGGTTGAACTTGCTTAGTAGGTACTCCGATTTTAAGACGTATTTTTGGTATTTTCTTTATTACAGATCAAATTGTGGTAGAATAGTGGAGTAGACCAGAAAACTAGGCCAAAATTCTGATCCAATTCCTAGACTAGAACTAGGTCTAAGTTTGTGATCTAGTTTACTGTTAGTTGGCTGCTAAGAGAGCTAGGCATCAGCCTCGGCCAGAACTGGGCCCAATTTTGGTTGACAAAGTGACTTTGTCCTGGATCTCAAACCTACCTTGCCCAATCAAAAAACAATAAAAATAAAATTGAAGTTGATTAATAGAGTCGCTAATAAGTCTTAAGAGAAACTTAAAAACCTGGTTCACTTTTTGAAGCGAGCGATACCAAAGGGACAATAGGTTCACATAAGCCAGAAATCAAGGGGACAATAAGCTCATTTCAAATAGGTATTCGAAAGACCCCCGAGCAATACTAAGGATTAAGATTCAAGGTGAAGGTATGATGTGGAATGCATCACAAAATCGCACATCATCACTGTTGGCCTCTACTAACCAATACATGAAACTAAAATCTAATCACGCTTAAAATAGAAAACATGTAAAAGATTAGTGTCACATATTCAAATAATAGAAATCAAAATGCAATGCTAATCTAAACGAAATTTGAAGAGACAATTCAATGTATTGCAGCGAGTGGGGATACTAACTACATATTACACCTTTATCAAACCCAAAATTAATTAAACTAAAGAAAAGGAAAGTAGAGACAAAGAATGAAGTAACGATTCAAGTTTTTCCTTTAAGATTACCATCTAACTCACCTAGGAACCCAGAAAAAGGAAACACATTTAGGAATTAACCATATCTACTCTTGGCAGCTCTCGAGTGTTGGGGTATTTCCACTCAAAATCCCTCTATTGAAATTTTCAACCTATTGCTAGTATTTCTCTCTGATGTTTTTTTTTTCCATACTTGCATTTCTCATTGTGATTAAGCCTAGGGGCAACCACCTTTTGAAGTGCGCAAAATATGCGAATTAGCTGGGAAAAGGATTCTTACTTTTACTCTTAAACCCAAATAAGTGGTATATTCAGATCAAGCACTACTAGAAGAGCTTGGCTCGGTTAAAGGGAGCCGAGCCCGGCGACGTCTCGAGTAGAGAACTCAATTGGGTTCTAAGCCAGGTTAAGGCCATTGAGCCTGTGCCTCCTTTTTCCTTTTTCTTCTCTCCTTTTTTTCATTTTAGAGTTCGAATTTTTTAGTTATTTTACTGGGGCCCTAAATGCAAAGGTTGAGGCATAATGTTTATCATTGTGCATTTTATAAAATTAGGGACACCATTTTTAAGTCTGTACATATATATAGAACATACATCATGCATAGAAGAAGCGTTCACAAGCATGCTACAGTGATGAATGTCATGTTTGTATAGGATTTCATAAGTGTTTGGGAGTCATTTTAGGCCATTAGCATGCTCAAGTGTGGGATTTCTGTCCTTATTTCTACTATTATGCTTGGTGTTGCTTGTTTTCATAGTGTTCGTAGATTTTCACTCTGTGAGCCAAATTATGTGAGTAGAAAGATGATTTAGACGCCTTAGAGATCAAAGAAGATGGCAGAAAAGGCCCAAAGACACCCAACATAGAGAAACCATGGCCAGAACAACAATCCGGAAGATCCAAGGAAATAACAAGTCAAAAGAGGAGAGCCACTAGGATAGAGGGCCCCACGGTCAGACCATGGTGGGCCACATGGTTAGACTGTGGTGGCCGTTGCTTCCTCAAGCCTACTAGATTCTCTCATGGCTGTTCCTCTTCGATGCGCGTGGCAGTTTTACATACTTGATTTCAATGATAAAAGCAACATTTTACTGCTTAATTCATCATACTATTCCATTCCACTCTTGAATATTTATCATCTAGTTAGGATTTAGATTTAGATGAGAGAGAGTTGAGAGCTAGTTGGAGGTGAAGATTTGCAAGGATTCTGGGTCGAGTTTGAATCTACATATACAAGCATGCATTCCTCTCCTTTTTCTTCTCTTTTCTCTTTAGATTTTATGCTTTTTTAGATTAGTATTGATTTTATGTTAAGTTGTGAATTTTTAATCTTGGAATTGAGTTGAATTATTGTGACTGAACAATTTCTTGTTTTGATCTAAAAGTACTTCAGATTTGCCAGGTTTATTCTATTGAAACTTAGATGTTGATTTACTAGTGGAAAACTTTATAAACTTCTTGCTTGTTTTAGACATTTGGTGAAGAACTGAAAGGTGAAACTAGATATTGAAAAACTATGAATCCACTGAAGTGTGCGTGATCTTAATAAGGACTCACTGTTTAAGAAAACCCTAAATTTGATAATCGCATTCTTAATGATCTTAGATAAATAAAAAAACCCTTAAGAAATTAGATTTAAGAATTTTAGGCCACCTTGAAAGTGGGACTTGATAATTCGATTATTGATTTTGGAATTATCCATTGAAAGAAGTGGTGCTTGATTAATTCTTGAGTTTGAAAATTACTTGATTTGATTAAATTCCTTGATTGTTGACTTATTAGATTAGATCACTAGCATAGTTCAATTTTATTCTCAAATTTTAATTTGCTTAGCCTATCTTGAGGGAATATAACCCAATAGCTTCAAGTAGTCCTTATGGGAGATGACCTTGATTTGCTACAATGCCACTATGCGCTTGCGGCCCTGTCAGCCACATAGATAGCAATTGATCAAACTTTTGTCACAAAACATCAACCTTAGAAGACAAGCCAACTATCTGTGAGAGTTTATGCACCCCCTCACATTTTCAATATCTAGGCAAATCAAATTGGGAGGAGGAAATATGCCATTATCAATTTTCACTCAAATGATAAAACAACTTCCAAGCCTCTTTATCAGTTTTACAAGTAAGATTCCCAACACAAGATGCATCAACCATTTGCCTATTGTGCTTATCAAAACTGGAATAGAAGCTCTACACAAGCTACCACTTAAGGATCGTATAAAGAAGACAACTACTTAACATCTCCTTACACCTTTGCTAACTCTCATGGAACAGATCATTCCTGTCTTAAGAGAAAGTGGTAATGGCACATTTTATATCTGTCAATTTTTAGATTGAATATGATATTTTCAAAAACTCTTTCGCATCTGGTCCCTTATGGTGGTCTTTTCTTTGATAAACAACGAACGCCTAGACTTGTCTTTTAAAGAAAAGGTGAAAAGCCAAGCCATGACCAGATCATTTGTAAGAGTGCACCTTTATTCTTGAAGCATTTGGATTATGGTAGGTTTAATGTCAAATGGTGTTGTAACGTCGGGAAGTTACTTTCCCTGAGTGAGTTCATAGAGTGTACTACTTAAGTTGTCTAGGTTGTTGTTTAGTTGTCTCCTCTTTTACGCAACTTTTCTTTGCTCTAATTTCCCTAAGTGTTGTCTCAATCCTTAGTTTGTACTCTTTAAGATTTAAAGATAAAGAGCATCTACTAGTCCTTAACCATGAAGACAACCCAAGAGCAAGGATCACATTTTAGCACTTGGTGCACTACACAAATAAAGGACAAAGGAAAAAAGGAGAAAAACAAAAAGAACAAATAGAATAAGATAAACAACTGAAATGAAAGAAACACTACACACTACATAGACAAATTAAAAGAGTGAAAACAAAGAGCACTCTAAACTAACAACAAAAAATTGTATGTGTATAAACAAGGAGTTAAAGTGAGAAAAAATTAAATTCTAGTATCAACTCGCCGCTCCATAACAATGATGCCCAAAATGGAGTGGATTTTTCAAGTTATAAAATTAATCCAACAACTTGCAAGTATACAAGCTTATTATAGACAAGTGAGTCTTCAGGTGCTAATCACAAGAGGATTAGAGATTACTAACAATTTTAATAATTTTCAAACCTAACTCGAATGAAAATATTAAAATGAGAACTTTAGGTCAATTAAGCTACAACTAAATTAATAAAACAAAAGTAACAAGTAATGATGCACAAAGAGAGTTAATCCAAGGGGTAATCTTGGATTTTAACTTCATCATTAATTTTGTAATATTGGATGTTATTGATAACTATGAATCAATTGGTTTCTTAATGACTAAGCTATAAGCTAACATTATTGCAGTTTATGCTATTTTGAACCAAGATATATCTCTCTTCGCCTCAAACCTTTATTACGTACTCAATTCAAAATGTATAGAATGTACTTATCAAGCCAATCTAGTGTACTTGTTATTATCTTGAACCAAGCTATACATTAGCGAGTCTTAAACCCATACCATCAACCTATTTCAGAAAAGGCCATAACCACTCTCTCAATTGTCACCATCAACACCTTTTTTCCTTTGTAATCTGATTTATCTCATTGTGGAGTATTTTACTTTCATTTACTTTATATTAGATTTATATACTTTTATTAATTCAGTTTGGAAGTCATATTGAAATGCCCAAGTTATGTATACCATTTAGTTACTTAATTTCTATTATACATACTTTTACTTACTCAATTATGCGAGTAAGGATCATTTACTGACTAAACATACCTACAATGACATTTATGAAACAGAGTCGAGGCCAAGTTATTGTTCCCCATTATGCATAAGTGTTATCCAGGCAGAACACATTTTCAAGTCAGATGACATTTTTAAAGACTCACGGTACGCCCATTATCTGTATCTTCAGAAAGCAGAACATGTTTATGAAGTTACAACTCTTAATGAGTTTATCAATGAATCAGTTTATACAGTGATTTGTCATTTAACTTGTGACCCCGTTAGTTATCAACTATAGGGTGTCAGCCTATCATTTACCTGCGCGGCTTCAAGCCAACTCTTGATTGGATTGGTAGGTGTACACCTATGTATAGATCATATCATTGCAAGGGGTTCACATCCAGATAATAATGAGCAATTCAGTTTCATATTACTTTCATTTTCATTGCTATTGCGAACTAAATGAATTACAAAGGCGGGTACCCATCGATAGTGTTTCTATGCTCATTTTGCAATACAGGAATGCATGTAATGAGTTTTAGTTCACATTTTCGAATTGTTTTCATGTTTTCCATTTTAATTGATAAAGTATCACATGTTTCTCCATTTAGCAAGCCCTTTTCGAAGTCATTAGGTGCTCACAGTGGATTTAGCATAACATGAATGTTCGGATCGACCTCAAGATCAAGTTCGCTCTATATCCAATATACTTGTGCAGTGTGGAGTGCGAGTTAGCCCATGGTATGATTAAATCGATTGTCTTGAAGTTGAACTATTATAGACTTTCGTCTTGGAGTGTTTCAGTTTAATAGGCATTGTGATGGTGAATATGAGTTGCAAGATTAAATGGTTTCAGTAAGCCTTGTCCTGATCAGGACAGCGGTAGTGCCTTCTACCGTTAAGTCTTCCACTGCAGTTTTTCATAAATCATGTCATTAGCATTTTGGGGTTGTTACACTTACTTCTTCACATCTTTTCAAAATAGTGGACAAATTAGCAAAATACACTTCAAAAGAAGAACAAAAAATAGACATCATTGACAAATAGCTCCATGAAATGATCAAGTCAGAGAATACGGCCATCATTTAGTTTTTGAAATGTGGAAAGTAGGTTACACAACCCGAAAGGCATCATCCGATATGCAATTACACTCGATGGGAATGCAAAGGTCACTTCCTCCTAGTCCTTAAGATAAACAAGTATTTGGTCGTGACTAGAATACTCATCTAGAAAACAACAGAAACGCTATCCAGCTAATTTTTCCAATTTTTGATCAATGAAAGGGACGAAAAATTGGTCTTTCTAGTGATAGAATTAAGGTTTGTGTAATTAATATGCACTCTTCATCCTATGGTTTGTCTAGTACGAGTTAGCTCACCATAATTGTTCTTAACCACGATTACGCCAGAGTTTTCATAGGGACTACTTGTACTGGACTGACCTATTGACTGTTAGAAATAGGGTAGGTAATGTATGCATATATGAGTTTTGCTACCTCTTTTTATGCAACTTCTTTTATGTGGCAGTTCAGTCTACGTTGCATTTGACTAATAGGTTTTACATTGTCCTTTAAGTGAATTCTAAGCATGCAAATTTTTGGATCAATCCCTTTCAAATCAGCAATTGACCATCCAGTAACACCCTTAGGATCATACAAGACACGAAACAAGTCTTTCACTTGATAAAAATGATAAACGATAGGATATAATCAAATGTAGGACTTCTTTACGACCTAGAAACACATACTTTAGTGAATTATAAGAGGTTTAAACTCAAGTTTAGGTAGAGCGACAACAGAAGGTGGCAGAGGAGAACTTACAAAACCCTGAAGAGGTTCATAGGTGGACACCTAAGAGGAAGAGTTAAAATGAGGTATCTTTGCTTAAAATAGCAGGTAAGGCTTTTTCAATCACTTCATCAATCACATCAATAAAGAAGCATTCAAATTCATCTTTAAACACAGGTTGAGAAGAATCTTTAAAAACATTAAGCCTAACCCTTATGTTCATGACTGAGACATCCATCACTCCCAACCAACCGTTAATGGTTGCATTAGCCGTGACTAGGAAGGGATGTCCCAATATAAGAGGGATTTGCTTAGAAGAATGACTACGGTCTATGTCTAACACAACAAAATCAGTAGGAAAGAATCCTTGATCAATTTAAATGAAAACATCATTTATTAGGTCCTTAAGAGTCCTAACTAACCTATCAGAAAGAAAAAGCATACAGTTGGAAGGTTTTAATTCACCTAATCTCGACATAGAGTAAATAAAATACGATATCGAATTAACATTAGAACCCAAATGGGAAGATTGACCTTAACTTGCTTAAAGGTCAGTAAAATGTCATCTCTTTTCTTGTCTGTCTTAGAAGGGAATTGTGCATCCAAAACTTAAGGGAACGAAACCATTGGTCTTTGCCTGTCTGTCTTACAAGGGAATAGTGCACGCAAAGCTTAAGGGAACGAACTCTTGGCTTATAAGTGATAATAGGGTTAAACCCAATAGGAGAAGGGGATGAGTAATTTTCTTTGTCAATTTCAAGGTCATTATCAATGGACTTTGGGCTTTCCTCTTTATTATGTTCCCTTTCACTCACTTTGTTAACTACTTCTTTACCACCCCTAAGAACCATTACAAGTTTCAATTGTTCAGATTGTTATCCTTTAAGGCTTTATTTGGGATGACTTGGAAGTTTTCTTGCTTATCTTTTACCCATAGCTGTGGCTAGTTGCCCAAGTTGGAATTCTAGCTTTTAGCCATAGATTGTGAATGACAATTGACAATAGGCATGTTAGACTCAATTCCCTGGGCCTCATAGTAAACATTTTACACAATAGAAGTCAAGGTACTAAGAGTAGAAATTACCTAGTTAAGGCCAGTGTTCGCAGATAGATCTTGGTGAGAACTGTTAGGAGCATATCTATAGTTTTGGAATCCAGGTGGGGTAGGTATGCTAGACTAGGCTTGTGGATTCTCAACATTTTGATATCTCCACGAAAATTTATGATGATTCCTCCAACCATGATTATAGGTATTAGAATAACGGTTATTGATTGGAGGCAATCTTTGGGCAACATTTGCTTGTTCAATCACACAACCAAACTTACGAACACAAGGACAATCAACAGCTGCATGCATTAGACTAGCACAAATTATACACACCTATTGCATATAATGGGGCATTAGACACTCCATTCATGCATAACAATTGATTAAATTTCATAGTTAAAGCATACTCTTTACTAGAAAGTTTAGCTAAATGTGAAACCTAACAAATTCCCCATTTACTTACCAATTGTTTGGACACATTAGAACGTGAGGAAGTGGTTTGCAATGTGAATTATCACTCAAATGTTCAAGCAATTCCCAAACTTCTTTATGTGTTTTATACAAGAAACTACCAGCACGAGATGCATCAACCATCTTCCTATTGTCCTTATCTAAGCTAGAATAGAAACTCTAGACGAGTTGCCACATAGGGACCTTATGATAGGATAACTTCGCGATAGCTCTTTGAGCCTTGCCTAATTTTCATGCAATTGCTCATTTTTATTTTGTGCGAAAGTGGTTATGACACGTCTTAAAGCAATTAGTTTTCCAATATCAATAACCTTTTCCAATAATTCCTTTTGCATTGGATCTTAGGTGGTGGTATTTTTATTTGTCTTAGTATCTAGCTAAGGCTTAGCTTTATCTTTCAAAGAGAAATGGAAAAGACACAAATGAATAGTATCATCAGAGATAATTTTTAAAAACAAAGTAGAGCAAATCTCTAAAAATATATCAACATGTATGAAAGGATTTTCAAACTCTAGCCTATGAAACAATGAAATCATTTGGATAGGGGAATACTTAATCTAAAATGGCCACGTGACAGTGGGTATACGAGTTCTTACAGGTGAATCATACTTTGCAAGAGTAAAGTACCCTTTAAGTTGCTTAGGTGGTGCGTTTTGTTCCTAAGCCATATCTTCTTAGGTTCATGTTTTCTAGCTCTTATCCTACTAAGAGAACATTAAATTTCATAATCATATTCTTGAAAATATAACAATAAAGAATATCTATCATACATATAACCAACAAACAAGTAAAGGGAAGTGGACTTTTGCCACAATAATAACCAAACAAGAACCAATTTTTCGACTTTTCTAATTAACTGATGAAAAAGAAAAAGAACAAAAAGGAAAGAATAAGAGGAAAAACAAAATCAAAAATTACTAACTGTTCCCCAGTAATGCTGTCAAAAACTTGATGTGGATTTTATGTTCAGTTTTAAAAACCCTTTTTACTTCCAAGCACATATGATCAACTGTAGACTAGGGAGTATATAGTGTTGATCACACGAGGAACAATAATAATTTCAAATTTAGTTTTCACAATTAATTAAATGAATAACTCATGGGAGGGGTTCAATTATCAATCGAAATTAGAGAAACAAAAAAAAGTAAATGAGTTAAGAAAATTGAGACATCAAATTAAGGAAGGATCACGGACTTCATATTTCACTAATGACTTAAATATTGAGATACTAATTGAAACAGGGGTTGAACTCTTGTCTCATTCAACCTAAGCTTCAAGAATTAGGCCTTGAATTAAAAAGGTGAATTATAGTTGTCATACGATGTAGTAGCTGGCATGAATTATTCATTTTAGACATAACTCATCTAATTTCCAGCACAAATTATTCAACTTTAACAAATATAATTTTAAGCACAACTGCACAGTGCCATACTAGCCTTGAAGGTCTAAAATACAATTGCGATAACAAATTAAACTATTGAAATCAAAATAAAAAAACAATAGTGTTAATATGCATAAATAAGTTAGAAGCAAATATAAACTAAAAATTATGTAATATGAGATACCAAAAAACCCATAAAAGAAATTAGTAGATCAATATTATTAATCAAGGATTCATCTAAATCCTAGATAAGTAATTTAGTCGACCATAGTTAGTGAAAATGCCATTGAAATTGGAGGTATATTTCACTTCCTATGTCCAATCTTTTATGCTTAGTTATACAGAACTATAAAATTAAGTGTAAACTCTCTAATTTGACTCACAAATGAAGTGAGAAGAGAAGAGAAAAAAATAGCTAACAAAGCTTATTTTCTTCTTCACTTCTTAACCTAAATGATCTTGTCTTACGAAGACTTTCTATAAAAAATTGAAAGATGGAAGATAAGAGAATGGAAGAGTAGATGATTAGATGAGTGAATGATTTTTAGTCTAGCCACGACACTTTTTATAGTTAAAATTCAACCTCTCTTGCGACCCAAAATTAATTAGAAAAAGAGATAATTTAAATTAATTCTTTGGCTGTTACGTTGTTCACTTGAATGAGAAAAGGCTAGTCTTTAGCTAAGAATCAATCCTGAGCAATTGTGTTTGATTAGGCTAGCTTGAGCTTACTCACAAGAAAGAAAACTTAGTTGTTGGTGTGGTGGGAATGAAATCAGTTGCTAGGCTAAGGGAATAGGGCCACAGGATGGAGAGAGAGAGAGGGAAAAGAATGTGAATGGTAGTTGTTGTTGCAATGGGGTGCGCTGGGTTGAACAAGCCAAAGCCATAAACAAGAAAATAAAGAGTGAGTGGCACGGGGGTCTTCTACTATTCACGCAAAAAAGAAAATTGAAAGACAAGAAAATAGGGTTGCAGGCTGAAAAGGGCAGAAATAAATTGAGGAGAAAATAAGTGACCATGTGGAGTTATGGGCCACATAGAAACAAAAAAGAATTATGTCCATTCATTTGGAAGACTAGAGAGAGGGTGATGTAGAGCTAAATTGGGCAGAAATGAAAATAGAATAGAGTAGGCCCATTCACGAAGGAAAAGAGAGAGAAAGAGAGTTGCGGAGAGGAAACATAGGTAACTAAGGTGACTGGGCCACTAGCTGACTGTTGAGCCACGGGTTAATTGGTGCGAGGAGATAGGCCCACGGTGAAAGGGATATAAGGAGCTAAGGAGGGGAGAGAGATGCTAGTGTTTTTAGTCTGGGTTTGGCCACTTATTCTAAGATAGGTTCATGCGTTAGGTAAATATAGGAGAGTGAGCTGAGGAAGAGCTAGGCTTTGCTTGTCACTTTGGCTGCTGTACTTGGCTTAAACCATGTTTATTTAGCAAATTTTACATCTTATTTCATGTCATCACCGTCATGTATAAAGTCATAAAAATATGCATTATTATTTACCTAGAAACACATCACAAAGACTTGAAATAGGTAAAAAACGGAAACATGATTTCATATAAAATATGACTTATCACAAGGAACTGACTTTATGCAATGAATCCAGACTAGAGATGAACTTAAGGCTAGGAAACCAGTTTGGGCTTCCTTGTCAAGATCTTGGTCAGATTCCCATTGGACCCTAAAAACTAACTACTACCTCTTGCCCATTCTCCTAAACATAGACTTATGCATGCAAACTCCAGAGATCCCAGGCGGGCTCTTACACCTAAAATAGGCTTAATTTCCACCTATTTCCTTAGTTGTAGACCAACATGCAAGGTGCCTTCTTTTTTTAGTGTCAAAACCTAATTGGGCTCTTTTTTTTCTACTAAATAGAGACTGTTGTTATGGCTTTCATGGCCCTAATTGAGCTAAAACCTATTTAGGTCTAGGTCAAGAGCCCTTATTGCTTAATTAGCCCAAAAATTGCTTTGGTCCTTAACCTATGCTACTATACATGACCTGTCCTAACTTATGCTCTCCTAGACTCAATGATGACCTTACGGACCCTAAAGCCTCAGTACATGGGTCTTTTGGCATAGGTTAGGTTTACACAACCAATTAGAGTTCTAAACATTCACATAATCATGCACGCACTTGAGTTCTAACCTAATCCAAAGTACTAAGTTATAAGTGGATTGGGTAAGGTTTAGAACAGTCCTCTTGCAACCTAATTTCTTCGTACATCATCCATGGGGTGCATGGTAAGATCAAAACATTTCAATTGCTTTCCCATATCATGTGGACCAGAAAAGTGTGTTATGAGTAGGTGGAATAGTTGCATGCTTAGTTTGAAATTCAAAGGACCGATCAAGTTAACCAACTATTCTTGCAAGGGGTAATCGCAAGGTTTATCCTAATGGTACTGTTGATCTGATACTGCAAAACCTTTAGTGCAAGAATACCTACTGCGAGTGTAACTAAAAACATTTTCTCGTATTTTATTTCCAGTCACACCATCTTTTCGTTTTTTAAAATAATAATGGCCCCGAGTGAAGGCACCACCATAAGGACCGCATCCCATGGTTCACCTCTGAAGTGCACTCTCCCACAAATGGTTGAACTTGCTTAGTAGGTACTCCGATTTTAAGATGTATTTTTGGTATTTTCTTTGTTACAGATCAAATTGTGGTAGAATAGTGGAGTAGACCAGAAAACTGGGCCAAAATTCTGATCCAGTTCCTAGAGCAGAACTAGGTCTAAGTTTGTGATCTAGTTTTATATATTGTTACTTGTCTGCTAAGATAGAGCTGGGCATCAGCCTAGGCCAGAACTGGGCCTAATTTTGATTGACAAAGTGACTTCATCCTGGATCTCAAACCTACCTTGCCCAATCAAAAAACAATAAAAATAAAATTAAAGTTGATTAATAGAGTCGCTAGTGAGTCTTGAGAGAAACTTAAAAACCAGGTTCACTTTTTAAAGCAAGTGATACCAAAGGGACTATAGGTTCACATAATCCATAAATCAAAGGGACACTAAGCTCATTTCAAATAGGTACTCGAAAGGCCCCCAAGCAATCCCTACTGTGGGGACCATCTGACTTTATAGGCGCAAACTAAGGATTAAGATTCAGGGTGAAGGTACAAGATGGAATGCATCACGAAATCGCACATCATCACTGTCAGCCTCTTCTAACCAGTACATGAAACTAAAATCTAATCACGCTTAAAATAGAAAACATGTAAAACATTAGTGTCACATATTCAAATAATAGAAATCAAAATGCAATGCTAATCTAAAGGAATTTGAAGAGACAATTGAATGTATTGCAGCGGCCGGGGATACTAACTACATATTACACCTTTATCAAACCCAAAATTAACTAAACAAAAGGAAAGTACAGACAAAGAATGAAGTAATGATTCAACTTTTTCCTTTAAGATTACCATCTAATTCACCTGGGAACCCAGAAAAAGGAAACACACTAAGGAATTAACCATATCTACTCTTGGCAGCTCCCGAGTGTTGGGGTATTTCCACTCAAAATCCCTGTATTAAAATTTTCAACCTATTGCTAGTATTTCTCTCTAATGTTTTTTTATCCCTACTTGGATTTCCCATTGTGATTAAGCCTAGGGGCAACCACCTTTTCGAGTGTGCAAAATATGCGAGTTAGCTGGGAAAAGGATTCTTACTTTTACTCCTAAACCCGAATAAGTGGTATATTCAGATCAGGCACCACTAGAAGAGCTTGGCTCAGTTAAAGGGAGTCAAGCCCGACGGTGTCCCGAGTAGAGAACTTGATTGGGTTCTAAGCCAGGTTAAAGGCATTGAGCCTGTGCTTCCTTTTTCCTTTTTCTTCTTTCCTTTTTTTCATTTTAGACTCTGAATTTTTTAGTTATTTTATTGGGGCCCTAAATGCAAAGGTTGAGGCATAATTTTTATCATTCTACATTTCATAAAATTAGGGACACCATTTTTAAGTCTGTACATATATATAGAACATACATCATGCATAGAAGAAGCGTTCACAAGTGTGCTACAGTGATGAATGTCATGTTTGTATAGGATTTCATAAGTGTTTGGGGTCATTTTACGCTATTAGCGTGCTCAAGTGTGGGATTTCCATCCTTATTTCGACTATTACGCTTCATGTTGCTTGTTTTCATAGTGTTCGTCGATTTTCACTTTGTGACCCAAGTTATGTGAGTAGAAAGATGATTTAGATGCCTTATAGATCAAAGAAGATGGCAGAAAAGGCCCAAAGACACCCAACACAGACAAACCGTGGCCAGAACAACAATCCAGGAGGATCCAAGGAAATAACAAGTGAAAAGAGGAGAGCCACCAGGACAGAGGGCCCCACGGTCAGACCATGGTGGGCCACATGGTTAGACTATGGTGGCCGTTGCTTCCTCGAGCCTGCTAGATTCTCTCATGGCTATTCCTCTTCGATGCGCATTGCAGTTTTACATACTTGATTTTAATAATAAAAGCAACATTTTACTGCTTAATTCATCATACTATTCCATTCCACTCCTCAATATTTATCATCTAGTTAGGATTTAGATTTAGATGAGAGAGAGTTGAGAGCTAGTTGGAGGTGAAGATTTACAAGGATTCTGGGCCGGGTTTGCGTCTACATATACAAAGCATGCATTCCTCTCCTTTTTCTTCTCTTTTCTCTTTAGGTTTTATGCTTTTTAGATTAGTATTGATTTTATGTTAAGTTTTGAATTGTTAATCTTGGAATACTATGAGGAATACTATGAACATAAGATCACATGGCTTCCATCGAACCATTCATATGTCTCTCTCCCACTGTTCTACACACATCCACGCAACAAAAGATTTTTTTTTTAAAGTTTTCGAGTACCAGAATTGGAAAATCTTTGAACCGTACCTGAAACAAATACTTGAGGAAAATTTTGGTTCGAGTGCTTGAACCCATTTTTTAGAAAAATTTGAATCTAGTACCCAAAATTTAGGGTTGGGTCGCAATTTTTTGGTTCGGTTGTTGGTTTCAGATTGTATTGAACACCTTAGAAGAAAACGCATAATTATACCTCTTGATTTGATTCAAACCTGCACAATGATGAAACCAAATAAAATAAAAGGGATACATTTAGGATAATGGCTAGGGCACCACCTTGATTAATCAACCCACAATTCAACCTTCTAAAGCCAAAGCACCAAATGCTGAGTTAAAGAGAAGACTCAATTTCACCATTCCACTAGAGAGATAAAGAAATTTGAAATTTTTGAGGAGATACTATGTGTCAAACTTTTATTTCATTCATCCAAGTCTAAAAATATTGTTAAGCATCAACCTAATAAATAGTAAAGTATCCCCTTCCCAGAGTCAAGTACAAACCAACAAGATTACAAGCAAATTAACCAATGAAATCTCAGCTAGGAATATAATTAGAACGGAAAACATATAAGCTGAGTGGGAATTGGCTGCGAATGCACAAGATTATTGGCGTTATCCACCACCCTAATTGGTTGCGTTTAGAGGAGATTTTCATTAGAGATGCTTTGGAAGAGTCAACAGCTTCCTAAGGAATCTTAGCCTCTAAATCACTCATTTACTAACACAAATAATCTCCAAATTAAAGTTGTGCAATTCCAGTCCGACATGAACCCTTTGTTAGGCCCACATCCTCCTCGATACTTGGAATCTAAAGGCATTATACAGCTTGATAGAAAATAGAGCTTTGGGGCTATCCATACATATGTAATTTACCAAAATTGTATCCCGTTTACGCGTTCAAAATTAAGCTAGAAGTTATGGAATATATTTCGCCTAGAATATGAAAATAAGCTAAAGAATAGGTTACGAAGAATAGAGTACCTGAGCTCTTTATTTAAGGCTACTAATTACCTAACCACCTTTCCTAGGCTTAAAATGAATTAGGCACCTTCATGTGACCAAGTCATCATTGACCTTAGAGGACTAAGTCCTTGACCCCCGTATCCAAGGGTCAACATTATTCCCAGTTGATTCACAACCCCTGCTTAGGAGAGTAAATCAATCCTTGTCATTTGCTCCTCATCAACCTCCCCTCTTAAAGAGGGTTTGCGATAAAATCCTTATTATTCTCATGCTCTTCCTCTATGTAAGGAGTAAAATCTCCAACATTAAAGGTGGTGGATATTTGTGTATTTCCAGAAAGCTCTATCTTGTGGGCCTGCTCTTCCACCTTTTATACCACATTGTAAGGACCATATCCCATATCCATAAGCTTGTTCTTCCTCCTTAAAGGGAACCTTTATTTCATCAAGTGCAACCTCATAAGATCTCTTAACTCAAACTCAAGATGAGTGGGGTTCAAGTTGGCTTTTAAGCTTGTATTGCTCATTCACCTTCCAAATTTATGCTATTACTTACTCATGTAGCCTCTTCATTTCCTTGGCCCTTACTTTGGCCTCAAAACTCACCTTTGATTCTTGTGGAATGGAAATAAGATCAATAGGAAGGAAAGGGTTAAGATCATCGCACACCTCAAATGGAGAATGAGAGGTAGCATTGGATGGAGCTCGATTGTAAGCAAACTAAGCATGAGAAAGTTTAGTATCCCAATCTCTCACACTCTTACTCCCCTTCCCCTTAATAAGATTATGAGTTCAATTTGTCCTTAAAATTCATCACCACTAGAATGAGATCGTATTGGAGTCATTAGGCATAAAGGGTGCACTTCCTCACTTGCATTAGGTTTGATCGTTAGTAAAGGAATTTCAGGCTTGCTCTTACGAGTGGCACACTTATCCCGTGTTTCACTCTTGTAAAAGTTTTTCTCACCTGCCTTCCCCTGCTTGATTGTATGAGCTTTGGGTGAAAGTAAAAGAGTCAATCCAATGCTAAATCTATTATGCTTGAGGGAATAAGTGTTAGCATGCCCATTATAGGTTACATGGTTATTATATAACCATGGCCTACCAAGTAACAAGTGACATGCATCCATAGGGAGGAGATCACACAATACTTCATCACAGCATTGAGCAATTGATAATAAAATAAGCACTTTCCTCAAAGTGGTTACCTTACTTCCTTGGCCCTAACCATTAAAGTAAGTATGGAGTAGGATGCTCCTTGGTTGGGATTTGAAGCTTCTTAATAAGTGTCTGGGAGGTCATATTAATGTAACTTCCACCATTTATAATTAAGCAACAATGTGTGCCTCCAATAGTGCGCTTTGAGTTAAAGATTTGTTCCCTTTGGCTATCTTCATAAGGAGCCTTAGTGACATGTAGGGATCTTGATCAATAATAATTATCCTAAGTTTGGAGTCACCAAAGTAGACTCGTTATTTTCCTCATCTTGTTCTCTAGATTCTTCCTCGATGACTCTAATTTCTTATACCTCCTTAATGGTAAGGGTGATTGGGACAATCAGCTTGAAAATGCCCAAACCTATAGCACTTAAAACATTTCTTCCCTTCTAACCTTTTGGGTGGCTCACTAGCAATTCCCTTATCCTTTTCAAGAGCTTTGACTTGTTGGGGTGCGGTTTCAATTTCAATGTAAGTGGATGGTATTTTAGAATGGGAGGTGTGAAAGAACTTTCTACCCTTAAGTTGCTTGTTAACTTTGATAGCTAGGTGACACACATTATCAAATAATAAATAAGGTTGTAAATCCACCATATTAACAATGATCGGAGATAATCCCTTAATGAAGCTAGCAGTTTTGAGCTTGGGCTCCTAATACGAACCAACACTTTTTTGGAGTTGTTCAAACTCCTTAATATACTGTTCTAACTTAAGATTCTCTTGGATAAGAAAGGTAATGTTGAGGTAGAGCTTTTCTTTATAGGAGGATGGTACGAATCTCTTGTCTATGTGCATCTTGAGCTTGGACCATGTTTTGACATTGTGTAATGCCCCGACCCCTCTCGGTTGCAAGTCTTACCAATAACAGCTTCAAGGATCATTGACTGGCCCCACAAATCACCAAAAATCTTTCCAGCGTGCTTCATCCTCGCTCACATGCTGCCTGAGAAACTTCCCAGGAGGTCACCCATCCCAAGATTGCTCCCCAGCAAGCACGCTTAACTGTGGAGTTCTTAAGAGTGAACTTCCCGAAAAGAAAGGTGCACCTTTGGTGATATAAGTAGTCACTTCGATCCTTTTTAAGCCACACTCGGGGTGTTACACACTCCAACCCTATCAGAATACTTATCCAAAAGATAGGCATACCCTTTCTACTTGAGGATAGCCAACTTGAAGGTCTTCTCTTTATTATGCTCTTTCAGTTCAAACATCCTTTCAATGACTTGCACCTAATGAATATAGTTTTCCGGGCTAAGAATAGCTTCAAATTTTGATGTCTCAACTTTGAGATCTCAAAGGTCCTTGGACGGCATCTTCTTCTAGCTCTTCTTTCCTCCGCATCAAAGTCTTTATGAGAGGATGAGTATGTGATGACAATAGCATTAACATCATATCCCCGATGGTAAGAGTTTCGTTGGCCAGATCCCTTCACTTGTTCAAGCTCCATAGTAAGCTTTCTAACTTACTCTTGCAGTTCAATAATGGCCATATCTCTACTTATCTCAAGGACTTACTTAAGAAGAATGCTCCTGGCATGAGGAACTTCTCCTTCATTAGCCATTATTGGTAGTAGTTGCAGGTGAAAAAAAGGGTAAAATGCCAACAATAGAGGAAGCATGGCATTCTGTGTGGCACGGGCAAGAAAATAGGAAACAAGGAGTGGTATGATTGTACTGCATGACACAGGGAGGCTGTGCCAAATCTCTGAAAAAAAATTTGTTTGCAAGAAGGTGGCGTAGTCGTGCCCAGCAGCAGGGGTACGTCATGCCGATTGTCTACCTTGGGTTTTGATGAACTTTTCCTAAAGGCTTTTTTGTGGACTTTAGGAATGTTCTTGGGTTAGAGATTATATTTGCACTATTTTTTGGGTTCTTTGTGAAATAAAAGAAGAGATTTAAAGAGGATCTCTAAAGGCAAAAGTAATTCAAAAAATGGAAGAAATAGGGAGATTGAAGGTTTTGATGCTTACCCAACTAAAAGGATCATTTTGCTCTGATACGAATTGAACCACGTGAGAAAACCATTGGTGAAATAAAGACAATAACATTAATGGAGGAATTCATGTGAACTATGAAGATTAAACTTCTATAAGAAAACCCAAGAGAGAGAAGAAAACTCACAATTCTACCACTTGATTTGATAAAAAATTACACAATGATAAAACCAATAAAATCAAAGGGGATATATCTACGATAGAGGCTAGGCCACCATCTAGATTGATCAACCCACCCTTCAACCTTCTAAAGCCAAAGCATCAAAGGTTGAATTAAAGGGAAGACTCAATTTCTTCTCTCTACTAAAGAGATAAAGAAGTTTGAGATTTTTGAGGAGATATTAAGCATCAAGCTTTCATTTCATTCATCCAAATATGAAAATACTATAAACAATCAAGCTAATAAATAGTAAAGTACCCCCTTCCCTAACGCATGTACTAACCAACAAGATTACAAGGAAATCAATCAATGAAATCCTAGCCAGTGGTACAATTAGAAGGGGACGATAAGAATATAAGTTGAGCTGGAATTGGCTACAAGTGCACTGAATTGGTGGCGTTAACCACCACCCCAGCTGGATGAGTTTGGGGGAGAGTTTTATGGGAGAGGCTTCCAGAAAAGAAAAGTCCACCAACATCCTGAGAATTCTTAGCCAGTGAATCAACTATTTGCTAACCCAAATAATTTCCTAATCAAAACCGTGTAATTCCAGACCTGCACTGACCCTTGCTCGGTTTAAGGACAATATATTCCTCGATACTTGCAATCTGAACATGTTCTATAGGTTGATGGATAATAGATATCTAGCACTATCAATCCGTAGGTAGTTTTCTAAAATTAGAGCTTGCTTGCCCACTCAAAATTGACCTAGAAAGTAGGGAAGATATTCTACGTAGAATATGAAAATAAGCCGAAGAAGCGGAGTTGGAGAGTAGAATAGCTAAGCTCCTTATTTAAGGATACTAATTGCCTAACCACCTTTCTTTGGTTTAATTAGGCTCCTTCAAGATTCCCAAGTCAACACTGACCTTGGAAGACCATGTCTTTGACCCCCACTTCCAAGAATCAACAGTGTTCCTACTTGATTCATAACCCTTGCTTGAAGGAGTAAATCAATCATTCTGGTTTGCTCCACATCAAGCATAGACTAGGTGCTTTAGGTAGGTGACAATGATGGAGTTTGATGGGTGTATGAAGGTGCTACTATCCATGTCATATGATATGGGCACACACCCATGTTCAAACAGGGTCTCAAAACTACATCTAGGGTTGTGCACTCGGGCCCTCATGCCTTCATGAATGCATGTTACATTGTTTGCTTTTACACCCGTATGTGTATTTTCTACTCACTTACATTTATGTGAAACATTTGTCAATACTACATCAAAGTACAAGTCAAAGACTAATAAATTGGTACAAAATGAAGGTCAAGTATACATGCAAATTAAGCATTATCACTATCTTCTAATGTCACATCAAATTAGCCATTACATGGAGGCTACTACCATTGCTCTATTCAATGTTTACCTCCCATGATCACATACATGTGTAAGGCACATTCATCAAGAAGAAATGCACAATGATATTTATACTTCTTTTAATTCTACCCCAATGACCAACTCGATCATATGAAAAATTTGTTAACTTATTCATTCAGTCACCAAGTAATGCATAATTATATCTCATTCCTCTAATTCGACACTAGAAAATAATCTTTAATTAAAGATAATGTCAAGATAATTGCCATAGTTCATCAATCACCTCACTATTTCATAGTTTGAGATCCGTACCACAATGAGTGATGACCATAGGATCATCATGTAGTTGTTGCAACAAGTAATTGCCATTCCCGATGTAGGGTACAACATTGACTTCTATGACTTAACCTAAAAATACGACTTGCCTGAAAAGTGATCTCATGAAATTTACTTCTCCTATGCTAAATATGTCTTTAACTTTTAGAACACATATGACAGTGTTAAGCAATGCTACGGTTCATCTCCTCATCCTTTTGTTATTCTCTTTTATGCTTCTTATATCACTAGTTTTTCCTACTCTAAGTTGCTAGATGACATTGGTTTATTCTCTTTGGTTTCTCATTAAAGTAGATGATTTTGTTTTATCTACATCTCCTTGAGATTTTGTCAAATTTATGGGTTTACCACGACATTATGAGCTGCTTTCATCTCTGTCACATGATAAGCATCTCAATATTTCTCCTCCAAGTAGACCTCGTATTGCACGTGAGGAGTTAATCATTAGTCTCATTTAAGGTTATTTTTGTTTTCATATTTAGAAATGCTTTTGCTTAAACTATATACCTCCTTGCAAAAAGCATTTTAGAATGGATAAGTAGGAGCCCTGGTTGGAATTTGGAAAACATAATCAAAGGATGAATTACTTCATAGATGTAGCAAGTTGTGAATGACGTAGTGAAATACCTTATATTATTCAAAAATTTAAAGTGCATTTTGGTGTGGGCTACATTGTCAAAAAATCATATTCTACACAAGCAAATAATAAATTAGCTAAGGAAGTAAGGTCATATGTAATTAAAACCTACTGAGCATTTCTTAGGAGCTATATGTAAGGATAATGTACCAAATATAAGGAAGTAAGGTCATAGGTGAGTAACAAATATAATAGTTTACAGGAAAAATAAAGTTTTACACATTGTACCAATGAAACAAAGCAAATTGAATTCAATTATCCATGAATTGAACTCACGCATCTAGTGGACAGTGGCAAAAATTAAATAGCTTCTTCCTTAATGGTAGGTGTGAATGAAGTTTCTAGACAATTAGCAAATTGTTGTCATTAGAATCAGAGCCACGGAAGAGGAGATTGATACATATGAAGATTCCCTTTGACTTTGCGCTAGAATATGGTGATGGTTTTATGTACTCAAGAGTCACTTGACACCAATGTTCAGCACTTAGACTCAATTTAACATGACATTTCATGGAGCAAATTAGCTCAAAAATTGATGATCTATGACTCAAATATGCTCGACCCTACAATTGGAACATGTAGATATTTCCAATAAACATTTGCATTTTAATTTCCTAAGGTGCTGAAAACTAAGTTATGTTGGTGCAAGTTTTATTGACGAATTTGCTGAATTTGGGTGTGGTTTGGTTCCAACCTAATGATGCCCAAATGATGCAATCTAAGTTTCCTTGATTCTCTAAGATGTACAGTTTATCCCCATGTGCTAAAAATTGAAATTGGATAACACTAAGCAAAAATTGTGAAAATTAAGAGAAATGTGTACAAAATTAAGTTTTGGAGCAATCAAGGTTTTGGCTCTATTGGAAGGGAATGCAGCTGTAATCATTGACATTTCTCATTATGGAATGAATCTACACCCATTAAGGAAGAGACTTCAAGTAACCTTAGCTTGTTGGTAGAGGACCACTTTCCAGAAGCTTTCTACAAGATGGGGAAGAAATCCTAGAAATGACGTCTTATAGCAATTGTCATTGTCCTTGGATTTTTTTTTATTTGTTTCTTGTAATATTAGCTTATTCCTGTTATCTTGTGTATTTAAAAACCCATTTCCCCTATTGTCATTATCCATTGTTTTTGTGTTTCTCTTGTGTCTTTTAAGATCTTGAGAGCTGAGGATACATTTGTCATCAAAGAGTTGTCAATTCCTCGTTTCCCTAAGAACAAATTTTTTGTAAGAATTAAGAACATAAGGATGGATAATTCAATGATGGTCACATTTATTACGACATACTTGTGTTATCTTATTTTCCTAGAGGGGTAGATGATGTTGGTTTATTTCCTTTGGTTTCTCTATAAAGTAGGCATTTCTGTTTTATCTGTATCTTTTTAAGACTTGGTGAAATTTAGGTTTAGAATAAGGCTACTCAATTGTGATAAGTGCTTAAAGTGTGCACTATTTTGAAGTCATTTTGTTGCATTTTTAGGGAGAATTGTGTGCTTTATGTTATAATTTATATTCTCATTCTCGTTTTATGCTTAGGTGTGATTCTTAGGCAACTTTTGCAGGATTTTAGACCATTTGACGCAGCAATTGACCTCATTTGATTGCATATTGGCCACCACGGAGGTACCACAATTCCTATGCCCGTGGAGCAAAAAAAAAGCAAAAGATTTCGGATCCGGCAAGCACCACGGTCTGCTCGTGGTGGAGGCATAACTGCTAGCTAGTTTGTTTTCACTCATCATGTGGTTGAGGTTGATTGTGTTTCTCTAAAAATAAGGCCATTTTCGCAATAGAAAGCACAAACCATCGTCCCATTATTCCATTTCCCATTTCTAATTTTATCAATTAGATTAGGATTTAGATTAGATTACAGGGGGAAAGAGTGAGTTGAAATGAAGATTTGCAAGGATTTCATTCCGTATTTGCACGACGGTTCAAGCGTGATTTTGGCCGAGCATCTCTTTTCTCTTCTCTTCTCTTCTCTTCTCTTCTCTAATTTAGATTTATGTTTTGTAATTTTGATTGCCTTTGTTGTTGGATTTTGGGTTTATGCAGACATTTGTTAATTTCTTGATCTTGTGTTGATATCATTTGGTACTCTGCAATTTGTTGGATTGTTTCATCGAATTCTAGAAGTTTATTGTCTTGTGAGCAATCTGATCACTTTCTTGCATGTTTTGGATATTGGATGAAGAACTGAAAGGTGAAATTTGATACTAGAATCGTAGGATTTGACTTGGTTGTCTGGAGTCTTGAAAGAGCACGCCAATTCAGAAACCACAAATATGTTAATCACATGCTTAATGAGCCTAAACAAATCAACAACCCTTGAGAAATGGTAATTGGTTAGATTTAGGTACTTCACTTCATCTTGAAAGAGGGTTGTGCTACTCCGACTATTGGTTTTAAAACAACCAATGACAGAAGAAGTGCTTGATTGATGCATGGATCAGGTGATTGCTTATTCTATTTAATTCCAATTATTATTTATCCGTTAGATTAGATAGTTGATTAGTTTAATTTCAATATCAAGTATTGATTCGCTTAGCCTATCTTGGCGGAATATAACCCTATAGCTTAACCTAGTCTCTGTGGGATTGACATTGATTTACTACAATGCCACCGTGCGCTTGTGGCCCTATCAAGTTTTTACGCCGATGCCGGAGACTAGTATTGGATATTGGGTTATTCTGAATAGGTTTGAGTGAGCATTTTGTTTTTCTTTGAAAAAAACCCAAAAACAATTTAAAAATTAAAGAAAATTAAAAAAATTGTTGAAGGAAAAAAAAAGAGAAACCATGACAATTTTCCATTTTACCCAATTTGAGCATGAATTATTTTGCAGGTATTTTAAATGTTTAAATGTTTTTCTTGTTCAATGTGGTTATTACATGGGTAAATGGAAAATTTTGGACATTATTGATGAGGGTGTGAATTGTGAAGCCCGTATCCTTTTAGGGTATTGGGGTTTTCTTGCCAAAAGCATCGATGAGGCATGTTATTTACTTGAGTGGATTGCTAGAGATTCATTTGAGTTTGAGAATGCCTCACCATTTAAAAAACCCCTAAATTTGATAATCGTGTTCTTAATGATCTTAGATTAATCAAAAGCTCTTGAGAAATGGTAGCTGATTAGATTTCAGAATTTTATTCCACCTTGAAAGAGGGTTTGATGACTCGATTATTGGTTTTGGAATTACCCATCTAAAGAAAAGGCACTTGATTAATTCTTGAGTTGGAAAATTGCTTGGTTTGATAACATTTCTTGATTGATGATTATCTATTAGATTATATCAGTAGGACAGATCAGTAGGACCTATCTCGAGGGATTATAACTCATTATATCAACCTTGTCTTTGTGGGATCGACTATGATTTGCTACAAAGTGCATAATGCGGAGCAAACCATGAAGCCTGACCTCCTAATCAATATCAAGGCTTGAGTTCAACTTGGGCCCTTGGTCACCTATGAGGGTGGTACCCAATTACTTGCCTCTCCTAAGTCCTTGTTGGTTTGGGAGCCTTGAGGGACCCAAAGTAAGCTTACGAAAGGTGGCATGGCACTTAGCAGCCTAAATAAGGAACCTAGTTATTTATATCTCCAAGTCACCCTATTTTATTCTACTTCCTTGTTCTGGGTAAAACATATGGCCAGACTTCTAGCTCGTTTTTAACTGGGTAAATGGGATCCATTTTTTATAAATTTTGCATGGACGGATAGCCCGGGAAGTCTATTTTCCAACAAGCAAAATAGCATCATCAAATTCCAAGAATCGAGCAAGTTATGGGCTTTAACCGTACCATTATTCGTGTATAGTCTAGAGGTGGGCATTTTTACTCAAGGATTTATTTGGGTCATCAACTTGGAGAATTAAGGGCTCAAACTTGGTGCGTAGCTGATAGACTCTTCTAGAAGGATCCCATAAAAATTTCCACCTTAATCTTCCCCATTTGGATAGGTGAATGACATCACCAATGAGAAAGAATGTGGAGCCAAATTCCAGCACACCAATATCCCCTAGTGGTCCCCCTTTGATTGTACAATTAGCTTGAATTTCATTTGACAAAATCCTTGTAATGCTATTGTCTAGTACTAAACTTGGGGGAGGGGGTATCTTGCTATTTAATTCTTCATTTGTTGTCCTATATTTAGCTTTGATGAATATGAATAAATGAAAAGGCTAGAGACCATTTTCTCTCTCAAAAATCTCTTAATCTTTATCTCATTTTAGAGTGGTGATTTAGAATCATCCCTTTATATTAATCCTTGGTACTTAAGCTTTAGGGGATTAATTGGTGGGTTGCTTATCTTGGTGTTCTTTTAAGAATCAAAAGAGTTTCCTTCTGATTTTGGGATTTCCTCCATTGGGGTTGTTCAAGAGGTTTTTCATCTTAATGGGTCTTCAATTAGATGATTAAGCCTTTATTTGGCCAAATGGACTTCCAATCCGCTTCAGTGCGCTTGTGGCCCTATCAAGTTTTCGGTGCCATTGCCGGGGACTAGTGTCGAATATTGGGTTTTTCTCGATAGGTTTGACTAAGCATTTTGTTTTTCTTTGAAAAAAAAAACAAAAAAGTTTTTTTCTAAAATTTTAAAAATTAGAAAAAAAAGTTTGAAAGACAAAAAAACCATGGCAATTTCCAATTTTCCCAATTCAAGCTTGAATATTTTGGAGGTATTTTTAGCGTTTGCATGCTTTTCTTGCTTAATGTGAATATTGTGTCAGTAAATGGGAAATTTTGGCTATTGTTGATGAGGATGTGAATAATGAAACCCGTACTCCTTTAGAGTATTGGAATTTTCTTAGTAAAAATGTTGATAAGGCATGGTATTTGCTTAAGTGGATTATCTGGGATTCATTTGAATTTGAGAAGGCTAGTTGTGTTTCTAGATATTCGTTCCCTGATCCTTGTGCATTATATTCTAGATCTTATTATGCCCCTTTTTGGTGTGACTTGTGTAAGTCTTCTGACCGTGCTGCTAATTCGTGTCTTTTTTATGCATTCTATCCTCAACCTGATTTTGCATCACCCTGGGATAATACTGATGTCCTGACCTTACATGATTCATCCTTTCCTTTAGCTTAGTGCATGGGGCTCAAGCTAAGTGAGGCTTATGGGTTTGTTGCTAGGTTTGATGTTGCTAATGCATGTTCTAAGTCGAAAGATATTTTTGACAAGGTGCATGATCTAGCTGAGACTCCTTTGGAGGGGTCACGTGATGTGCTTATGCATGAGGAGTCTCCTAGCATTGGTTTTGATAATATTGTTCTCCTTAATCCCCTTGATCAATCCCATGTTTCACCTATTTGTTCATTACCCTCTCCTTTCCCTAAGTATTGCATTGATGTGCCTGTTGATAATCCTTTTATTTGTGATGCTAATTTTGATTTGGGCTCTATGGATAGCATGTTTAATATGCTTGGTGGAAGTGTTCATAATTTTATGTCCCTAGGTTATTTGAGTCGGTATAATGCCTCCCCTGACCCATATTGCATGTACCTAGTGGATGCACCTAGAAAAATCATGTGGAACACTTTCTTTGATTTCTCTTTTGATTTTTCTATGGCATTTGGTTTATTGAAGAGAGCAGTAATTTTCTTTCTTATATTCATTTTCATGCTCTCTTATAGCCATGCTTGTGAGCCCCATGTTGTGGTGTTTAACAAGCTTTTGCAAGCCTTGACTACGTCAGATCTGATATGCCATGTCTTAAAGTTGTGATGGAGTGGTTGATGCTCCATTTGCCCCATTTATGAAGAGGCCTTAGCTTAGCTATACCCAGCACCTAACCTGGTGAGATCATTATAGTTTGTTTTACTTTCTCTTCTCTTACCTTTCTTTCCTTTGAATAATAATGCTTTATGTAAGCATGGGGGAAGGGTAGCTTTATATTTTTCATTTCAACTATTAGTTTGCATATATGTTAGAGCATATAGTTTTGGATTCCTTTTTGTTTACATTAGTGTTTTACATGTAGTTGTATTTAGGTTTGCATATAGGATTATATATATGCATGTTGTGGATTGGTTTGAGATAACCTCTAATGATGCTTTTGTTTAGGCAAAATGGCTTTCATGAGGTTGAGTAACTTTATATGTGTAATCCCTTTTGGTGCTAAAATTTGTGAAGATTTTATAAACATTTCTTGTTTGGACCCTTGTCTTGTTTGTGAACTTTATTATCCCTTGGAATCGTTAGCACTTATTTTGGTATATGAGAGTCATTTTATGAGCTATTGAGAATTTGGTAGATATCCCGTGAGATTTTGAGCCTTATTTGGACTAATTCATTATATTTAGTCTCATGTTCTTTCATGTGTGTGACTCTTCCATGTTGCATCTCTAGAACTTGCCTTTAATCTTGTTCAAAAGTACATTCTCATGTGCATGGTTGATGATATGATAGAGGCATTTCTTTCTTTGGTCATTTTAGCTACACAGCCAAATGGCCTACCCTTGTATTGCATATTTTTGCCTTTTGTTATCCCCTTTGAGCTTCTATCCGTCTTTGTTATGATCGCTTCATATTAGCCCTTGGACAGACACATGTTCCTAACTTTTAAGCCAAGTCTACGGAGCATCACTTCATCTATATAGTGGGTGGTTTTAGGGATAATTGAGTTTAAGGTGGGTTTGGTATGTTAGTTTGTTGAGGGATTGATGATATTGAGCATTTGTTTTGTTTCCCTCTTATTTGGGTTGTGTATATGTATTAGACCATGAGTTGGTAGTTCGTGATCCTGTGCCTTTCAATAATTGAAATTTTCATTTCATTTCCCAAAGAAGAATACAAGAAAAAAAAGGGAAAGATAAAGGCATGTAGCAAAGAAAAAGAAAAAAAAGAAAAGAGAAAAGAAAGAAAAAACAGAGAAAAAAACCCTAGTCATTGGCATTGGACGTGTAACTAGCTTGACTTCCTTTCTTTGTTAAGTCATTTCCTACATTATTCATTGGGATATGTTCATTGCATTTTTGAGGTTTGGCAAATTGGTAAACTCCATGTTTTCTTGGTGCCTTGTTGGTTGCTCCTTAGTCACTTGGATAAATAGCTCTACATTGCCCAAATTCATTTGTCCCACTCCTTTCCCTTAACCCTTCTAGCCCACACTACAACCCATATAAAGTCCTCTTGATTGTCTTGTGCACATTGCATTTTAATGGTGGAGAATTTGAGAGTCTTGGCAAGCATATGGCAGATTGCATCTTTGGAATAAGTCTAGAGTGAACCTCTGCAATGGTAAACACATGAGTGGGAGTGATTGACATTTCCCAAAAGTGAGTTTCTACCAGTCCATTTGGCTTTATCTAATTCCATGTGCTTCCGTGATATGCTTTCGGGAACATTTGTTTTTTGTGAATATTCGGCAATGGGTTTCATTATTAATGTTTTGAGAAGGCAAGTCCTCTGGGCATATACAATAAGGATCAATGGAGGGATCATACCCTCTAAAGTATCCTAGGGAAAGGTAATCATCAACATTCCCACCAAGCATATTGAACATGTTATCCTCACAGCCCAAATCAACATTAGCATCATAAATCATAAGACTATCAATGGGCACATCAATATAATACTCGAGGGAAGGACAGGGTAATGAACAAATAGGTGAAACATGGGAATGATCAAGTGGATTGCGAAGAATATTATTACAACCAGGTCTAGTAAACTCCTCATGCATAAACACATTACGTGGCCCCTCTAAAGGAGTCTTATCCAGATCACGCACCTTATCTAAAATATCTTCCAACTCAAAACATGCATCAACAAACCTAGCAACTAACCCAAAAGGCTCACCCACCTCGAGCCCTGTGCACTGAGCTAAACGAAAGGATGAATAATGTAATGTAAGGGCAACATCAGTATTATCCCTGGGTGATACAAAGTCAGGTTGAGCATAACATGCATAATAAGGAAACCAAAAATACAACTAGCTTTCTCAAATTTAAATGAATTCCAAGCAATTCACTTAAGCAAATACCATGCCTCATCAACATTTTTGGCAAGAAAATCCCAATACTGTAAAAGAGTATTGATTTTACTATTCACACCCCTCATCAATAATAGCCAAAATTTCCCATTTACCTGCACAATAATCACATTGAGCAAGACAAGCATGCAAACGGTTAAAATACCTCCAAAATAATTTATGCTAGAATTGAGAAAAATGGAAAATTGTCATTGTTTTTTTTTTCTTAATTTTTTTTTATATATTATTTTAATTTTCAAATTTTTTTTGGGTTTTTTTTTCTGAGAAAAACAAAATGCTTAATCAAACCTATTGAGAAAAACCCAATATTTAAGACTACTCTTCAGCAGTGGCGCTAAAAACATAATAGGGCCGCAAGCGCATGGTGGAGTTATAGCAAATCAGGGTCGATCCCACAAAGACTAGGTTGATCTATTGGGTCATAATCCCTCAAGATAGGCTAAGAGAATCCAAAATTTGTGAATGAAATTGATCTATGCTACTTATCTAATCTAATAGATAATCAATCAAGGAATTTAATCAAACCAAGCAATTTTCCAACTCAAGAATTAATCAAGCACCTTTTCTTCAGATGGGTAATTCGAAAACGGATAATCGAATTATCAAACCCCTCTTCCAAGGTGAAATGAAATTCTTAAATCTAATCAACTACCATTTCTCAAGGGATATTGATTAATCTAAGATCATTAAGAACACAATTATCAAATTTAGGGGTTTCTTAAACGGTGAGTCTTTTTCAAGATTCCACACGCGTAAGTCAAATCTTAGTTTTGCAACATCTAGTTTCAACTCTCAGTTCTTCATCAAATGTCTAAAATAAGAAAGAAATTGATCAAGTTTCCTACCCGCAAATTAAATCAACATCTAAGATTCAATAGAATAAACCTCAAATCCAAAGCACTTTCAGATCAAAATAAGAATTGGTTCAATCACAACAATTCAACTCAAATCCAAGATTAACAATCCAAAACTTAACATAAAAATCAACAATAATCTAAAAGCAGAAAAATCTAAAGAGAAAAGACAAGACAAGGGAGTGGAATTGCTCATCCGATGCACTCTTGAACCGCCATTACAAACCCGATCCAAAATCTTTACAATCTTCACCTTCAACTTGTTCTTCCTCTAATCTAATCCACAATTATGATCTAGATAGTGGATTATGGAGAGTGGAATGGGATAGGATGTGTGTGAATGAGGTTGAGACGCACCCTTTTTATGGTAAAATTTCTAGAAGCCGAACAGCCACACGTAATAATGGAATTAAAACTACCAGGAAGTTGAAAAGCTGCGAGAAAACAAGAAGTCTTTCGAGAAAACAAGACACCACGGACTGTCTGTGGTTAGCTCTGACTCGACGTTCCTCTGTTCTTCTCTCCTTCCATGGGCATGGCAATTTAGGGGTGTCCGGGGGGAGTCAAAACATACTCATTTATGGGTCAAATCTGTGGTAAAATTGTTCACAATCCTGCAAAAGTCATTAAAAGAACCATACCCAAGCATAAAATGAGAATAGGAGCATAAATTATAACACAAAGCACATAATTCTCACTAAAAATGCAACGAAATGACCCTAAAATGATATACACTTTAAGCACTTATCAAACTCCCCCATGCTTAAACCGTTGCTTGTCTTCAAGTAAACACTATAAAAAATCGATAAGGGGAGATGCATTTGCGACTCAAAATGGTTAATAACCTCCTTAAAGTCGGCAAGACATAGCATATTACAAGCAAGAATGCCAATCAACGGCAACCCCAAGTAGAGCGCAAAATATTTCAAAATTAGGGGTAGGAAAAGGCTGTCGAAAAAATACAAGAACACAAGCTCGATATCAAACATAATCACCCCCAAAAAAACACAAAGCATGTCATGCAAGCACATGGAATTGATTAGAGTCAAATGGACTGGTAGAACCTGGCTTTTGGGAAATGTGGAACACTCCTGCTCATGAGTTTGAAATACAGCATAGGTTCACTCAAGACTCATTCCAAAGATGCAAACTACCTAAGGCTCGCAAAGTGTTAAGATCGTGAGTATTCTACCACAAGAGGGGGGTGAATTGTGGTGTCTGATTTTCGCGTTGTGAATAGCAA
>JACYFF010031954.1:68616740-68637104 GCA_017589665.1 Selenicereus undatus | reverse complement strand
ATTGGACACGTCCAAAGTCCACACGACTAGGACACACTCACTACCACGTAACCTCCTTCTCTAAGACAGGTTACACCACCTCCAAATCTCACCAGATTGGACACGTCCAAAGTCCACACGACTAGGACACACTTTCTCACTTTCGATTGATCTGGGATCAAGGTCAACAAACACCTTACTGGGGGTGCTTCTTACTAAGCAGATGTAAGGTACAATGCGAATCCTATTATGCCAATATATTGAAAGCTCGGTTTAAACACAACTTGTGTCGGTTTTCTTTTCTCAAGTGTAGCTCGAAAAACTCTTCTCACTAGAAAAACCACTTTTGAAATTTTTCCTTTTTGCGTATGTTGTGTGTTTCTAGTTTTTCTCTTGCTTTCTTTTTTTTTTTTTTCAATGGGAGTAAAATGCTGTATTTTTATACAAAAATTCCAACGGTCAAAAACCAAGGAGAAGAGAAGAAATCAGCTAAGTTTTGCAAAGAGAAAGTTTTGCTTAGCTCAAGGAATTCTAACGGCTAAAAGATAGTGTTTCCCAAAATTGTAGGAATTTAATTTTGGAAGATTATCTTTGCCCAAAAATATCTGTGAGAAAATCTTTAGTATGAGTTTTTGAATTAATCACTTTCCAAAGGATAAGAGAGAGATATTTTCGGTTTTGGTAAATATTTTCCAAAATCAGTTTTGCAAATCTTCAGCTTGAATTTTCATCTCCAAAAATATAAGCAAAGGAAATCTTTTAGTTTTGGCAAATCTCCCAAAACCTATTTTCGCAAATCACCCATAATATTTTCAAGAAATATCCTTTCCAGAAAAATAGCAATCTTGGAGTTTAAAGAAAGTATTCTGGAGATCTTGGCCAACCGAAATGAATTTTCAAAGATAACCGGGTGTGGCCACTTTAGTTCAGAAACACCCTAGGCACCCTATTTGCAGGGTTGTTCGCAACTGGTGTTCTGAAGCACTTAGCGCAAATACCGATTCAAGAGGTGTTTAAAAAGCATTTTCCATATTGGCATATTAACAAGAGTCTAAATAAATAAAACCTATATACCCAAGACTTCTTGTTTTGAACCAGTCATCTTGTCCAAGATTTGTAGAGCTGCTGTGAACACCAAGGCCACCTTGTTTGCTGGGGTTGTTCTTTGCATTGCCAGAGTTCAGGAACACGCCTTACAATCAACTGTCGAGATGGCGTTCTTGACTTAATATAGAATCACCAATTAAAACCTGTTTTGAAGACTTGTTCTCACATGTAGCAAACCAGTTAATACAATAAAGATTACAAACACCAGTTAGGCCTGTTTGGAGCAACATTACTTGGACAAATTTTTACACTTGGATTTGTTATCATCAAAACTTAGATATAATAACTCAACACAAAGACTCTCAAATTCTCCACCACTAAAATGCAATGTGTACAAGATAATCAAAAGCGCTTTATATGAGTTGTAACATAGGCTAGAATGGTTAAGGGAAATGAATGGACAAATGAATTTGAGCAATGTGGAGCTATTTAGCCAAGAGACTAAGGGGCAAACAACAAACCACCCAAAAAACATGAAGTTTACCAACACTCCAAACCTTAACAATACAATGAACTTACCTCAACGAATCATGTAGGAAATGAGTTGACAAAGAAAGGAATTCAAGCTATTTACATATCCAATGCCAATCACTTAGCTTTTTTCCTTTTTTTTCTTTGTTTTTGTTTTCTTATTCTCCTCTTTTTTTTCTAGCTTCTATTTACATGGATTTTCTCTTTTTTATTTCTTTTTGTTTTTGAAAAATGAAATAAGAATTTCAATTGTTGAAAGGCATAGGACCGCCAATCCTCAACTCACAATCCACTACAAATATATACAACCCAAATAAGATGGAACCAAAGCAAATGCTCAATATCATCAATCCTTCAATAAACCAACATACAAAAGCCACCTTAAACTCAATTATTCCCAAACCACCCACTACATAGATGAAGTGATGCTCTATAGACTTGGCTTAAAAGTTAGGAACTTGTGTCTGGCCAAGGGCTAATTTGAAGGGATCACAACAAAGACGGATATAAGATCAAAGGGGCTAACAAAGGGGAAAAGCATGTAACACAGGGCGAAGCTATTTGGCTATGTCATTAAAATGGCCAAAGCAATAAATGCCTCCATCATATCATCAACTATGCACATGCTAATATAGTTTTGAACAAGAATTTAGGTAAGTTCTAGACATGCGAAATAAAATAGTGACACACATGAAAAAAAAAATCACCAAACATAATGAATTAGTCCAAATAAGGCTCAAGATCTCATTGGATATCTACCAAAGTCTCACTAAGCTCATAAAATGACTCCCACGTACAAACATTGATGCTAACAAATCTAAGGGATAACAAGGTTCTCAATCAAGACAATGGTCAAAACAAGAAATATTTACAAAGCCTTCACAAATTTTATCACCAACAGGAATTACACATCAAAAGTTACTCAAGCTCATGAAAGCTACTATGTCTTGAACAAATATCATTGGAGGTTATCTCCACCAATCGCCACCATCTCCACATGCAATCCTGTATGTAAACCTAAACACAACTAAATGCAACACAGCACTGCAAACAAAAAGAAATCTAAAACTATATGCTCTGACATGTATGCAAACTAATAACCAAAATAGAAAACATAGAAACTGCCCTTCCCCCATGTTTAGATAAAGCATTATTATTCAAAGGAAAGAAAGTAAGGAAAGGGAAAGGGAAGACAAAAGATAACAATCCAACCAGGTTAGGTGCTAAGTGCACCTAAGCTAAGGCCTCCTTGCAAACAAGGCAAATGGAGCATCAGTCACTCCATCACAACTTCAAGACTTGACTCATCAAATCAGACGTTGTCAACATGCGTAGAAGCTTGTTGAACGCCACAACATGCGATTCGCAAGCATGGCAGTGAGATAACATCAAGATAAGAACATTGAAGAAAGTTAGCACTCTCCTCATCAAACCAAATACAATAGAAAAATCAAAAGAGTAATCAAAGAAAGTATTCCACATGATTTTTCTAGGTGCATCGACTAGGTCCATGTAATATTGGTCAAAGAAGGCATTATACCCATAAAAATTACCTGGGGACATAAAATCAACATTCTCACCAGGCATATTGAACATGTAATCTTGATAGCCCAAGTCATTATTAGCATAAAAAATCATAGGATTATCAATGGGTGTATAACACTCAAGAAATGGAGAGGGTAATGAACAAATAGTTGAAACATGGGAATGATCAAGGGGAATAAGGAGAACATTATTATCAAAACTAAGGCTAGGAGACACCTCATTCGTAAACCCATCACATAACCTATACAAAGAAGTCTCCACAAGATCATGGACCTCCTATAAAGTATCTTCTAACTCAAAACTGGCAATAACAACATCAAACCTAGCAACAAACCCAAAAGGCTCACCTATCTCGGGCCCCGTCTAATGAGCTAAAGGAAAGGATGAAACA
The DNA here is from genome assembly GCA_017589665.1 of Selenicereus undatus. Classification (NCBI taxonomy): domain Eukaryota; kingdom Viridiplantae; phylum Streptophyta; class Magnoliopsida; order Caryophyllales; family Cactaceae; genus Selenicereus; species Selenicereus undatus. The sequence goes on along the minus strand of JACYFF010031954.1, from coordinate 68,633,611 downwards.
GGTAAGCTTAGGACAACATCAGTATATTCCCTAGCCGATGCAAAGTCAGGTTTCGTATAGCATGCATAATACAAACATAAATTTATATTATGGTCAGAAGAATTACATAAATAACACCAAAAAGGATCATAATAAGATCTAGCATAGAACGCGCAATGATCAAAATATGAATACCTAGAAACACAACTGGCCTTCTCAAACTCAAATGCATCCCATGCAATCTACTCAAGAAAATAACATGCCTCATCAATGCTTTAAGCAAGAAAACCCCAATACTCTAAAAGGATACGGGTTTTAATATTCACACCCTTATCAACAATGTCAAAAATTTCCCATTTACCTATGAAATAATCACATTGAGTAAGAAAGACATTCAAACGTTTACAATACCTCCAAAATAATTCATGCTCGAATTAGGGAAAATGGTAAATTTTGTTTTATTTCAAAAAACTTTTATATGCTTTTCTAATTTTCATTTTTTTTGTTTTTTCCTAAGAAAAACAAAATGCGTAGTCAACCCTATTGGCAAAAACCCACTATTCGAAACTCTAAAGTACGAGATTCAAAATGCAATGTTTGCGCCAAAAATCCTCTATAGCACACAATTCTTCCTAAAAATGACAACCCCAAGTAGTGCGCAAAACATTTCAAAATTAGGGGTAGAATCAGGTTTTCAAATAAGTACGAGGCTACAAGCTCAATATCAAACTTGATCACCCAGAAAGAACCACAAAGCATGTCATGCAAGCACATGGAATTGATTGGAGCCAAATGGACTTGTAGAACCTCACTTTTGGGAAATATGGAACATTCCCGCTCATGTGTTTGAAATGTAGAATAGGTTCAATCAAGATCATTTCAAAGATGCAAACTACCAAAGGCTCGCAAAGACTCTCAAATTCTCCACTAGCGCGCACAAGGCAATCAAGAGAACTTTATATGAGTTGTAATGTGGGGTAGAACGGTTAAGGTACAAGAGTGGACTAATGAATTTGATCAATGTAGAGTAATTTGGACAAGTGACTAAGGAGAAATCTACAAACCACCAAAAAAACATGAAGTTTACCAACACTCCAAACCTTAACAATACAGTCAACTTAGCCCAACGAATCATGTAGGAAATGAGTTGAAAGAGGAAGGAATTCAAGCAATTTACATATCCAATGCCAATCAGTTAGTTTTTTTCCTTTTTTTTCTTTGTTTTTGTTTTCTTATTCTCGTCTTTTTTTTCTAGCTTTCGTTTACATGATTTTTCTCTTTTTTATTTTTTTTTTGGAAAAATGAAATAAGAATTTCAATTGTTGAAAGGCATAGGACCACCAACTGTCAACTCACAATCTAACGCATATATATACAACCCAAATAGGACAGAACCAAAGCAAATGCTCAATATTATCAATCCTTCAATAAACCAACATACAAAAGCCACCTTAAACTCAATTATTCCCAAACCACCACTACATAAATGAAGTGATGCTCTATATACTTGGCTTAAGAGTTAGGAACTTGTGTTTGGCCAAGGGCTAATATGAAGGGATCAAAACAAAGCCGGATATAAGCTCAAAGGGGCTAACAAAGGGGAAAATCATGCAACGCAAGGGTAGGCTATTTTGTTATGTGGCTAAAATGACCAAAAAAAGAAACGCCTCTATCACATCATCAACTATGCACATGCTAATGTAGTTTTGAACAAGAATATAGGCAACTTCTAGAGATGCGAAATAGAAGAGTCACACACATGGAAAAAAGAATAAGACTAGACATAATGAATTAGTCCGTATAAGACTCAAAATCTCACGAGATATATACCAAAGTCTCATTGAGCTCATAAAATGACTCCCATGTACAAACATTGGTGCTAACAACCCTAGGGGATAACAAGGTTCTCAATCAAGACAAGGGTCAAAACAAGAAATATTTACACAACCTTCATAAATTTTAGCACCAATAGGGATTACACATCAAAATTTACTCAAGCTCATGAAAGCTACTATGCCTTGCAAAAACATCATTGGACGTTATCTCCACCAATCACCACCATCTCTACATGCAATCCTGTATGCAAACCTAAACACAACAAAATGCAACACAGTGGTGCAAACAAAAAGAAATCCAAAACTATATGCTTAAACATGTAAGCAAACTAATAACCAAAATAGGAAACATAGAAACTGCTCTTCCCCCATGCTTAGATAGAGCATTGCTATTCAAAGGAAAGAAAGTAAGAAAAGGAAAAGGGAAACCAAAAGAGAACAATCCCACCATGTTAGGTGCTAAGTGCACCTAAGTTAAGGCGTCCTCGTAAATAGGGAAATGGAGCATCAACCACTCCATCACAACTTCAAGACTTGACTCATCAAATGAGACGTCATCAACATCAAATCAGACATCGTCGACACACGTAAAAGCTTATTGAACACCACAACATGGGATTCGCAAGCATGGCAGTGAGAGAGCATCAAGATAAGGACATTGAAGAAAGTTAGCACTCTCCTCATTAAACCAAATACAATAGAAAAATCAAAAGAGTAATCAAATAAAAATCAAATAAAGTATTCCCCATGATTTTTCTAGGTGCATATACCAGGTGCATGTAACATGGGTGAAGGAAGGCATTATACCCATAAAAATAACCTAGGGACATAAAATTGTCAACATTCCCACCAAGCGTACTAAACACGTTATCCTCATAGCCCAAATCATCATTAGCATAAAAAATCATGGGATTATCAAGGGGCATATAATACTCAAGAAAAGGAGAGGGTAATGAACAAATAGGTGAAACACGGGAATGATCAAGGGGATTAGGGAGAACACTATTATCAAAACTAAGACTAGGAGACTCCTCATTCATAAACCCATCACATAACCCATCCAAAGAAGTCTCAACTAGATCATAAACCTCCTATAAAGTATCTTCTAACTCAAAACATGCATTAGCAACATCAAACCTAGCAACAAACCGAAAAGGTTCACCCATTTCAACCCCCCGTGTAACGAGTTAAAGGAAATGTGAATTAGATAAGGTTATGACAACATTAGTACTTTCCCTGGGTGATGCAAAGTCAGGTTGCGCATAGCATGCATAACAAGGACATAAATTTATATTATGGTAAGAAGAATTACATAAATAACACAAAAAAGGATCGTAATAAGATCTAGCATAGAATGCACAAGGATCAAAACATAAACATCTAGAAACACAACTAGTCTTCTCAAACTCAAATGGATCCCAGGCAATCCACTCAAGAAACCAACATGCCTCATTAATGCTTTTAGCAAGAAAGCCCCAATACTCTAAAAGGATACGGGTTTCACTTTTCACACCCTCATCTTCAATGTCCAAAATTTTCCATTTACCCATGTAATAACCACAATGAGTAAGAAAGACATTTAAACGTTTAAAATACCTCCAAAATAATTCATGCTCGTATTGGGCAAAATGGTAATTTTTTTTTCTTTCAAAAAAATTTTATATGTTTTTTTTGGTTTTTTTCCTAAGAAAAACAAAATGCGTAGTCAAATGTATTGGGAAAAACCCAATATTTGGCACTATAAAGTAAGAGACTCAAAATGCAATGCTTGCACCAAAAATACTCTAAAGCACATAATTCTCTCTAAAAACGACAACCCCAAGTAGTGCGCAAAACATTTCAAAATTAAGGGTAGAAGAAGGTTTTCCGAAAAAGTACGAGGCCACAAGCTCAACATCAAGCGTGATTACCCGGAAAGAACCACAAAGCATGTCATGCAACCACATGGGATTGATTTGAGCCAAATAGACTTGTAGAACCTCGCTTTTGGGAAATGTGGAACACTCCCGCTCATGTGTTTGAAATATAGCGTAGGTTCACTCAAGAAGCATTCCAAAGATGCAAACTACCATAAGCTCGCAAAGACTCTCAAATTCTCCACCTGTGTGCACAAGACAATCAAAAGGACTTTATATGAGTTGTAATATGGGCTAGTAGGATTTAGGGAAAGGAGTGGACAAATGAATTTGAGCAATGTGGAGTAATTTAGCCAAGTGACTAAGGAGCAGCCAACAAACCACCAAAAAAACATGAAGTTTACTAGCACTCGAAACCTTAACAATATAATGAACATACCCTGATGAATCACGTAGGAAATGAGTTGACAGAGAAAGGAATTCAAGCTATTTACATATCCAATGCCAATCACTTAGTGTTTTTCCTTTTTTTCTTTGTTTTTGTTTTCTTATTCTCCTCTTTTTTTTGGCTTTTGTTTACATGACTTTTCTCTTTTTTATTTCTTTTTTTGAAAAATGAAATAAGAATTTCAATTGTTAAAAGGCATAGGACTACCAATCATCAACTCACAATCTAATCCGTATATATACAACCCAAATAAGACGAAACCAAAGCAAATGCTCAATATCATCAATCCCTCAATAAACCAACATACCAAAGCCACTTTAAAATCAATTATTCCAAAAACCACCCACTACATAGATGAAGTAACGCACTATAGACTTGGCTTAAAATTCAGGAACATGTGTCTGGCCAAGGGCTAATATGAAGGGATCACGACAAAGACAGATACATGCTCAAAGGGGCTAACAAAGGGAAAAAACATGTAACACAGGGGTATGCTATTTTGCTATATGGCTAAAATGACCAAAGAAAGAAATTCCTCTATCATATCATCAACTATGCACATGCTAATGTAGTTTTGAACAAGAAACTAGGCATGTTCTAGAGATGCGAAATAAAAGAGTCACAGACATGAAAAAAAAAACATAAGACTAAACATAATGAATCAGTCCAAATAAGGCTCAAAATCTCATGGGATATCTACCAAAGTCTTATTAAGCTCATAAAATGACTCTCATGTACAAACATTGGTGCTAACAACTATAAGGGATAACAAGGTTCTCAATCAAGACAAGGGTCAAAACAAGAAATATTTACAAAACCTTCACAATGCACCAAGAGGGATTGCACATCAAAAGTTACTCAAGCTCATGAAAGCTACTATGCCTTGCAAAAACATCATTGGAGGTTATCTCCACCAATCGCCACCATCTCTACATGCAATCATGTACAGAAACCTAAGCGCAAGTAATTGCAACACAGTAGTGCAAACAAAAAGAAATCTAAAACTATATGCTCTAACATGTATGCAAACTAATAACCAAAATAGAAAACATCGAAACTGCCCTTCCCCTATGCTTAGATAAAGCATTATTATTCAAGGCAAAGAAAGTAAGAAAAGGGAAAGGTAAAAAAAAAACAGAACAATCCCACTAGGTTAGGTGCTATGTGCACCTCAGCTAAGGGCCCTTCGCAAACACGACAAATGGAGCATCAACCACTTGATCACAACTTCAAGACTCGACTCATCAAATCTGACGTTGTCAACACGCATAGAAGCTTATCGAACACCACCACATGGGATTCGCAAGCATGGCAGTGAGAGAGCATCAAGATAAGAACATTGAGAAAAGTTAGCGCTCTCCTCATCAAACTAAATACAATAGAAAAATCAAAAGAGTAACAAAGAAAGTATTCCACATGATTTTTCAAGGTCCATCCACTAGGTGCATGTAATATGGGTCAAGGAAGGCATTATACCCATAAAAATGACCTAGGGACATGAAATTATCAACAATTCCACCAAGCATAATGAACATGCTATCCTCATAACCCAAATCATTATTATCATAAAAAATCACAGGATTATCAATGGGCGTATAATACTCAATAAAAGGAGAGGGCAATGAACAAATAGTTGAAACATGGGAATGATCAAGGGGATTACGGAGAACATTATTATCAAAACTAAGGCTTGAAGACTCCTCATTCATAAACACATCACATAACCCGTTCAAAGAAGTCTCAACTAGATCATAGACCTCCTCTAAAGTACCATCTAACTCAAAACACGCATTAGCAACATCAAACCTAGCAATAATACTGAAAGGCTCACCCATCTCGAGCCCGTTGCAATAAGCTAAAGGAAAGGATGAATCAGATATGCTTAGGACAACATCAATATTTTCTTGAGGTGATGCAAAGTCAGGTTGCACATAGCATACATAATAAGGACATAAATTTATATTATGGTTAGAAGAATTACATAAATAACACCAAACAGGATCATAACAATATCTAGCATAGAACGCACAAGGATCAAAACATGAATACCTATAAACACAACTAGTCTTCTCAAACTCAAATGAATCCCAAGCAATCCACTCAAGCAAATAACATGCCTCATCGATGCTTTTAGCAAAAAAACCCTAATACTCTAAAAGGATCCTGGTTTCACTATTCACGCCCTCATCAACAATGTCTAAAATTTTCCATTTATGCATGTAATAACCACATTGAGTAAGAAAGACATTTAAACGTTTAAAATACCTCCAAAATAATTCTTACTCGAAATGGGCAAAATGGTAAATTTTGTTTTTCTTTCAAAAAATCTGGATATGTTTTTTTAATTTTCAATTTTTTTTGTTTTTTTCCTAAGAAAAACAAAATGCGTTGTCAAACCTATTGAGAAAAGCCCAATATTCGACACTCTAAAGTACGAGACTCAAAATGCAATGTTTGCGCCAAAAATACTGTAAAGCACATAATTCTCCCTAAAAACGGCAACCACAAGTAGTTCGCAAAACATTTCAAAATTAGGGGTAGAAGAAGGTTTTCGAAAAAGTATCCGGCCATAAGCTTGATATCAAACTTGATCACCCAGAAAGAACCACAAAGCATGTCATGCAAGCACATTGAATTGATTACAGCCAAATGGGCTACTAGAACCTCGCTTTCGGGAAATGTGGAACACTCTCGCTCATGTGTTTGAAATATAGCATAGGTTCACTCAAGACCCATTCCAACGATTCAAACTACCATAGGCCCGCAAAGACTCTCAAATTCTCCACCAGTGTGCACAAGACGATCAAGAGGACTTTATATGAGTTGTAATGTGGGCTAAAAGGGTTAAGGGAAAGGAGTGGACAAACGAATTTGAGCAATGTGGAATAATTTAGTCAAGTGACTAAGGAGCAATAAACAAACCACCAACAAAATATGAAGTTTACCAACACTCTAAAGCTTAACAATACAATGAACTTGCCCCAACGAATCATGTAGGAAATGAGTTGACAAAAAGAGGAATTCAAGCTATTTACATATCCAATGCCAATCACTTAGTTTTTTTTTTCCTTTTTTTCTTCTCTTTTTTTTTCCTTTTTTTACAACATGACTTTGTCTTATCTTCTTATTTTTCTTCAACGTAACATTTTTCACGAACCATCATCCCATTGCATACGTAAATAGCTTGTGTAAATTCAGTAAGTGATTGGCATTGGATATGTAAATGGCTTGTGTTCCTTCTTTGCCAACACATTTTTTTGTTTGATTCGTAGGGTATGTTCCTTGAATTGTTGGAGTTTGGAGTGTTGGTGAATTATTGGTTAATTGGTGCTTTGGTTGGTCGATCCCTAGTCGTTTGGCTATAGTAACTCCACATTGTCCCAAATGTATTCGCCCACTCCTTTCCCTTATCTAGCCCACATTACAACGCATATAAAGTCCTCTTGATTGTCTTGTGCACATCGCATTTCAGTGGTAGAGAATTTGAGTGTATATGGTAGTTTGTATCTTTGGAATGAGTTTTGAGTGAACCTATGCTATATTTCGAACACATAAGCGGGAGTGATTCACATTTTCCAAAAGTGAGGTTCTACCAATCTAATTGGCTCTATTCAATTCCACGTGCTTGCGTAATGTGCTTTGGGGTTCTTTGGGGCTAATCAAGTTTGATATCGAGCTTATGGTCTCGTACTTTTTCGAAAGCCTTCTGCTCCTTCTATTTTTGAAATGTTTTGCACGCTATTTGGGGTTATCATTGATTACTATTCTTCCTTGTGGCTTGCATGGTTTGTCGACTTTATGGAGCTTGTTATGTATTTGACACCTAGAGGCGTCTCCTCTTTTCAGTTTTGTCCAGTGTTTGCTTGAGGACAAGCAACGGTTTAAGCATGGGGGAGTTTGATAAATGCTTAAAGTGTGCACTATTTTGATGTCGTTTTATTGCATTTTTGGGGGCAGTTTATGCTTGGATATGGTTCTTTCATGACTTTTGCAGGATTTTAGACAACTTGACCCAGCAATTGACCTTCATTTGATTGCATATTGGCCACCATGGAGGTACCCCAAGTCCTATGCCCATGGAGCAAAATAAGAGCAGAAGATTTCGGATCTACTAAGTGTCACAGTCTGCCCGTGGTGGATGAAACAGTCCATGGTGGAGGCATAACTGCTAGCCTATTCATTTTCTCTCATCGTGTGGCTGAAGTTGATTGTGTTTCTCTATAAATAAGGAAATTTTCGTAGCACAAAGCACAAAAACATCATCCCATCATTCCATTTCCTCTCTCCAATTTTATCAATTAGATCAGGATTTAGATTAAATTAGAGGGAGAGAGAGTGACTTAAAGTGAAGATTTGCAAGGATTCCATTTCGGGTTTGCAGGATGGTTCAAGCACGATCTTGGTTGTGCATCTCTTTTCTCTTCTCTTCTCTTATCTTCTCTAATTTCGATTTATTTTTTGTAATTTTAATTATCTTTGCTGTTTGACTTTGGATTTATGCAAACAATTGTTAATTTCTTGATCTTGTGTTGATATCATTTGGTACTCTATAATTTGTTGGATTGTGTTATCAAATTCTAGAAGTTTATTATCTTGTGAGGAATTTGATCACTTTGTTCCATGTTTTGGGTATTAGATGAAGAACTAAAAGGTGAAATTTGATACTGGAATGGTGGAATTTAAATTGATTGTGTGGAGTCTTGAGAGAGCACAACAATTGAGAATCCACGAATATGATAATCGCATGCTTAATGGGCCTAAACGAATTAAGAACCCTTGAGAAATACTAGAGATTTAGGTATTTCACTTCACCTTGAAATAGGGTTGTGATACTTCTATTATCGGCTGATCCCAGGGACGAGCAATTGGATTATATTTTGTCAAGATAGGCGATGCAAATCAATTCTTGATATTGAAATTAAACTAATAAACTATCTAATCTAATGGATAAATAGTAATTGGAATTAAGCAAAATAAGCAATCACAGGAACCACACATTAATCAAGCACTTCCTCCTCAACTGGTTGTTTTAAAACCGATAATCGAAGTATCGCTGCCCTCTTTCAAGGTAAAGTGAAATACCTATATGTAACCAATTACCATTTCTTAAGGGTTCTTGATTTGTTTATGCTCATTAAGCATGCGATTATCATATTCGTGGTTTCTCAATTGGTGTGCTCTCTCAAGACTCCGCACAACCAAGTCAAATTCTAGGATTCTAGTATCAAATTTCACCTTTCAGTTCTTCATTCAATACTCGAAACATGAAAGAAAGTGACCAAATTCCTCACAAGACAATAAACTTCTAGAATTCGATAAAACAATCCAACAAATTGCAATGTAACAAATGATATCAACACAAGATCAAGAAATTAATAAATGTTTGCACAAATCCACAACCAAACAACAAACATAATCAAAATTACAAAATATAAATCTAAATTAGAGATGAGAAGAGAAAAGAGATGCTCAGCCAAGATCGTGCTTAAACTGTCATGCAAACCCGGAATGGAATCCTTGCAAATCTTCACTTCAACTCACTCTCTCCCCCTTTAATCTAATCTAAATCCTAATCTAATTGATAAAATTAGAGAGAGGAAATTGAATGATGGGATGATGGTTTTGTGCTTTCTACTGCGAAAATGGCCTTATTTATAGAGAAACACAATCAACCTCGGCCACACGATGAGCGAAAACGAACAGGCTAGCAGTTATGCCTCCACCATGGACCGTGGCATCCACCATGGGCAGACCATAGAACTTTCTAGATCCAGAATCTTCTGCTCTTCTTTTGCTCCATGGGCATAGGACTTGGGGTACCTCCGTGGTGGCCAATAAGCACTCAAATGAATGTTAATTGCTGGGTCAAATGGTCTAAAATCCTGCAAAAGTCACCAAAGAACAATACCCAAGCATAAAACGAGAATAAGAATATAAATTATAACATAAGCCACACAATCCTCCGTAAAAATGCGAGAAAATGACCTCAAAATAGTGCACACTTTTAGCACTTATCAAACTTTCCCATGCTTAAACTGTTGCTTATCCTCAAGCAAACACTAGGGAAAATCGACAAGGGGAGATGCGTCTAGGACTCAAATACATAACAACGTCCTTAAAGGAGGCAAGACATAGCATATCACAAGCAAGAAGGCCAATCGACGACAATCCCAAAATAGCGTGCAAAACATTTCAAAATTAGAAAGAGGAGAAGGTTTTCAAAAAAGTACGAGATGACAACGATGATATCAAACTGGAGTAGCCCTGAAGAACCGTAAAGCACATTATGCAAGGATTGCAGTGAAGATTTTCAAGGATTCCACGTTGGGTTTGCAATCAATGGATTCAAGCGCGTTAACTGGCTGAGCATTTCTTTTCTATTCTCCTCTCTATTCTCATTGTCTTTGGATTTATGTTTTGTAATTTTTATTATCTTTTGTTGTTTTGAGTTTGGATTTATGCAAAAACTAGTTACGTTCTTGATTTGATGTTGATCTCTTTCAGTGTTTTGGAATTGTTGGATTTTTTATCGGATATTAAATGTTTATTGTCTTGTAAGATACTTGATCACTTTTTTGCATGTTTTGGGTCATGGATGAAGAATTGAAAGGTGAAATTCGATACTAGAAACCTAGGATTTGACTTGATTGTGTGGAGTCTTGAGAAAATCACACCGATTGAGAAACCACAAATATGATAGTCGCATGCATAATGATCCTAAACAAATCAAGAGCCATTGAGAAGTGATGATTGATTAGATTTATGTATTTCACTTCACCATCAAAGAGGGTTGTGATACTTCGATTGTTGGTTTTAAAATAATCTATTAAGGAAGAAATGCTTGATGGATTCATGAATTGAGAGATTGCTAGTTTTGTATAATTCCTTGATTATATATTCATTAGATTGGATAATAGATTAGTTTAGTTTCAATCTAAAAGTTTAATTTCCTTTTCCTATCTTGACGGAATATACCCAATAGTTTGACCAAGTGTCTGTAGCATTCGATCTTGATTTGCTACAATGCCACCATGCGCTTACGGCCCTATCAAGTTTTTGGTGCCATGTCTGGGGACTAATGTCGAATATTTGGCTTTTTCTCAATGGGTTTAACTAACCATTTTGTTTTTCTTTGGAAAAAAAAAGAAACAAGAAAATTAAAAATTAAAAAATTAAAATTTTGTTGAAAAAAACAATGGCAAGTTTCCATTTCCCCTAATTTGAGCATGAATTGTTTTGGAGGTACTTTAAACGTTTAAATGTCTTTCTTGCTCAATGTGATTATTATATGGGTAAATCGAACATTTTACACATTGTTGATGATGGTGTGAATAGTAAAATCTGCTTTCCTTTAGAGTTTTGAGGTTTTCATCGTCAAAATGTTTATGAGGCATGGTATTTGCTTGGGTGGATTGCTTGGGATTCATTTGAATTTGAGAAGGCTAGTCTTATTTCTGGATATTCATTTCCTGATTCTTGTGCATTCTATGTTAGATCTTATTATAATCCTTTTGGTGTGATTTGTGTAATTTTCTGACCATGCTACTAATTCGTGTCCTTATTATGCATGCTATGCTCAACCTTACTTTGCTCCACCCCGGGACAATTTTGATGTTGTCAGGACCTTACATGATTGATCCTTTGCTTTAGCTCAATGCACGGCGCTCAGGCTGGGTGAGCCTTTTAGGGGAGTTGCTAGATTTAGTGTTGCTGATGTATGTTTTGAGTTATAAGATACTTTAGATAAGGTGCATGATCTAGCTGAGGCTCCTTCGGAGGGGTCATATGATGTGTTTGTGCATGAAAAGTCCTCTATCCTTGATTGTAATGATGTTCTCCCTAATCCCCTTGATCAATCCAATGTTTCACCTATTTGTCCATTACCATCTCCTTTCCCCGAGTATGACATTGATGTGCCCATTGATAATCCTATGATTTGTGATCCTAATAATGATCTGGGCTATGAGGATAACACATTCAATATGCTTGGTGGGAATGTTGATAATTTGATGTCCCTAGGTTACTTCAGTGGGTATAACGCCTCCCTTCACCCATTCATGTGCCTGGTGGATGCACCTAGAAACATCATCTGGACTAATTCTTCGGTTTCTCTTTTGATTTTTCTATGGCGTTTGGTTTTTAAAGAGAGCACTAACTTTGTTTGTTATGTTCATCTTCATGCTCCCCTATAGCCAACCTTGTAAGCCATATGTTGCGGTGTTTGACAAACTTTTGCAGGCCTTGACGATATCTTATTTGATGGGCCAAGTCTTGAAGATATAATGGAGTGGTTGATGCTCCATTTTTCCCGTTTACGAGGAGGCTTTAGCTTAGGTGCATTCAACACGTAACCTGGCGAGATCGTTATGTTTCGTTTCCTTTCCCTTTTCTTACTTTCTTTCCTTTGAATAATAATGCTTTATCCAAGAATGGGGGAAGGGTAGTTCCATGTTTTTCATTTTGGCTGTTAGCTTGCATACATGTTAGAGCATATAGTTTTAGGTTTCCTTTTTGTTTGCATTAGTGTTTTGCATTTAGTTGATTTTGGATTTGCATATAGGATTGCATAGAGCAATGGTGTGGATTGGTTTGAGATAACCTCCAGTGATGCCATTGTTTCAACAAAATAGCTTCCATGAGCTTGAGTAACTTTTGATGTCCAATCCCTTTTAGCGCCAAAAGTTTTCAAGGTTTTGTAAATATTTCTTGTTTTGGCCCTTTACTTGATTGAGAACTTTGTTATCCCTTGGAGTTCTTAGCACTAATGTTTGTACATTGAATCATTTTATGAGCTAGTTGAGACTTTAATAGATATCTTGTAAGACTTTCAGCCTTATTTGGACTAATCCACTATATTTAATCTCATGTTTCTTTCATGCATGTGATTCTTCCATGTCCCATATCTAGAATTTGCCTAGAGTCTTGTTCAAAATCACTTCAGCATGTGCATAGTTGATGATTTGATAGCGACATCTCTTTCTTTGGGCATTTTAGCGATATAGCCAAACAACCTAACCTTCTATTACATGTTTTTCCCCTTTGCTAGCCCCTTTGAGCTTGTATCTGTCTTTGTTATGAACATTTTGTATTATACCTTAGCCAAACATATATTCCCACCTTTAAGCCAAGTCTATAAAGCGTCAATTCAACTATGTAGTGGGTGTTTCAAGGGTAATTGAGTTTAAGGTGGCTTTGTTATGTTGGTTTGTTGAGAGATTGATAATATTGAGCATTTGGTTTTATTCCCTCCTGTTTTGGTTGTGTATATATGTATTAAGTTGTGAGTTGATAGTTTGTGGTCCTATGCCTTTCAACAATTGAAATTTTCATTTCATTTCCCAATGAAAAATAAAAGAAGAAAAACAAGATGAAAAAAAAACTGGTGAGAAAAAAGAGAAAAGACAAAAAAAGAAAAAACCAGGAAAAAAAAAGTGACTAAGTATTTTGGCATTGGTCGTGTACATAGATTGAATTCCTTTCTTGTCAACTCATTTCTTACTTGATTCATGGTATGTTAATCGAATTGCTGGGGTTTGGAGAGTTGATAAACTTCATAGTTGCTTGGTGGTCTATTGGTTGCTGCCTAGTCACTTGGCTAAGTAGCTCCACATTATCCCAAATGCATTTCTACACTCCTTTCCCTTGACCGTTCTAGCCCACATTACAACCCATATAAAGTGCTCCTGATGGTCTTGTGCACATTCCATTTTAGTAGTGGAGAATTTGAGAGCCTTGGCGAGCATATGGTAGATTATATCTTTGGAATGATGCTTGAGTGAACTTATGTTATATTTCAAACACATAAGCGAGAGTGTTCCATATTTCCCAAAAGTGAGGCTCTACCACTCTAAGTAGCTCTACAATTCCATGTGCTTGCATGACATGCTTCATGGTTCTTTGGGGGTGATCAAGTTTGATATCGAGCTTGTGGTCTCGTACTTTTTTGAAAATTTTCTCCTACCCCTAATTTTGAGCTATCTTGCGCGGTATTTGGGGTTGTCATTGATTATCACACTTGCTTGCGATATGCTATGACTTCCCTACTTTTAGGCGGTTGTTATGCATTTGAGTCCCAGATGTATCTCCCTTTATTGGTTTTATATGGTGTTTGCTTGAGGACAAGTAATGGTTTAAGCATGGGGGAATTTGATAAATCCTTAAAGTGCACTCTATTTTGAGATCATTTTGTACCATTTTTTTGGGAGAATTATTTGATTTATGCTATATCATGCACTCCTTTTTATGTTTTATCCTTTGGTATGGCTCTTTTATGTGTTTTATAGAATTTTTTACTGTTTTGCCCTTGCTTTGACCTCGATTGAGTATATTTTGACTGCCCATGGATGCCCTTTTGTTGCCATGCCTGTGGAGGAGAAAGAAGAACTAAGGAATGTTGAGCCAGACGACACCAGGATGGTTGAGGGTGGTGCCCACGATATGTGGTGGCTTCATTTCCTCCGATGCTGTTTGTTTTCTCGTGTCTTTTCGACTTCTAGGCAATTTTAACTCCACGCTTATCCTGATTGTTCGGCTTCTAGACAGTTTTGCCATGAAAAGGTTGTTTTTAACCTCATTTCAACGCCCATTCATTCCATCTCCATACTCCATTCTATTCTACTTAGATTCGGAATTTAGACAGATTACAGGAAGAGAGAGAGAATTGAAGTGAAGATTTACAAGCATTCCACGTCGGGTTTACAATCAACAGATTTAAGCGCGTTATTTGGCTGAGTATTTCTTTTCTCTTCTCTTCTCTTTTCTCATTATCTTCAGATTTATCTTTTGTAATTTTTATTATCTTTTGTTGTTTTGATTTTTGATTTATGCAAATACGAGTTGTCTTCGGATTTATTGTCTTGTGAGAAATTTGATCACTTTTTTGCATGTTTTGGGTATTGGATGAAGAACTAACATATGAAATTCGATACTAGAACCCCAAGATTTTACTTTTTTATATGGAGTCTTGAGAAATTCACACCGATTGAGAAACCACAAATATGATAATCGAATGCATAATGATCCTAAACAAATCGAGAGCCCTTAAGAAATGGTGATTGGTTAGATTTAGGTACTTCACTTCACCTTGAAAGAAGGTTGTGATACTTCAATTGTCGGTTTTCAAATAATTTGTTGAGGAAGAAATGCTGGAATGGTTCATGAGTTGAGAGATTGCTAGTTTTGTACAATTCCTTGATTATTGATTCATTAGATTGAATAATAGATTAGTTTATTTTCAATCTAAAATTTCAATTTGCTTTGCCTATCTTGACGGAATATAACCATATAGCTTGGCCAAGTCTCTGTAGGATCAACCCTGATTTGCTACAACGCTACCATGCACTTGCAGTCCTACCAACTTTTTGGCACCATTGCCGGTGACTAATGTCGAATAGTAGGTTTTATTCTCCATAGGTTGACTAAGCATTTTGTTTTTCTTTGAAAAAAATCCAAAAAAAATTAAAAATAAAAAAAATTAAAATTTTGACCAAAAAAACAATGACAAGTTTCAATTTTCCCCAATTCGAGCAGGAATTATTTGGAGGTACTTTAAACTTTTAATTGCCTTTCTTGCTCAATGTGATTATTGTATGGGTAAATGGGAAATTTTAGACACTGTTGATGATGGTGTCAATAGTAAAACCCATATTCTTTTAGAGTATTGGGGTTTTTATCAACAAAATGTTGATGAGGCATGGTGTTTGCTTGAGTGGATTGCTAAGGATTCATTCGAATTTGAGAAGGCTAGTCTTATTTCTAGATATTCTTCTCCATACCATGCTCTACTAATTCAAGTCCTTATTACCCATGCTATGCTCAACCTGACTTTGCTCGACCCTGGGGCAATATTGATGTTGTCATGACCTTACATGACTCATCCATTCCTTTAGCTCAGTGCACGGGGCTTGAAGTGGGTGAGCCTTTTTGAGGAGTGTTGAGGGGTTTTGAGGGGTGGTGGAAAAATAACTAAACAAAAGAAACCTCAAATACTCGATTGTCAGTCGTAGTACTTAAGGGTCGGTCCACAGGGAAGACGTGAGATTTATGGTCATTTTTAACAAAACAATTAAATTTAACTAATTAAACTAAGTGGAATTATTTAAGGTAATTTAATAACCTAATTCAACTAAACTCATTTAATCCTAATTAACTCTTCTAATCCTAATTTAACAAAGCATCAAAACAACCTAATGACTAAACCTAACCTAACCTTTGTATTGGTTAACCAATTAAACCAAATTAAACAACTAAACTTGAAATTAACCATGGTTAAAAACTAACAACCTAATTATTTGTTATTCCAGAATTAACCTAATGCTAATTATGGTACTCGATTAAGCAGTAGGGGAGGGGGTTGAATTGAAGCAAACTGCAATGAGAAACGAATGAAAACAACAGAACAAGAACAGCAGGTGAACGCAAGCAGGACAACACAGTAGCTTCATGCATAGGGAACGGGGGGGGCAACATTAAGCAAAACTAATATCAAGAACACAAGAACAGAAATGAAATTAGCAAACCTGAAGCAAAGGACTCGAAAAGGAAGCAGTAGGAGAGGGGGTTGAATTGAAACGCAGAATCGAGAACAACAAGGGGAAGGGGAGAAATCGAAGCAAGGCAGAACGAAACTCACAAACTGTGACAATCTTCGGTTGAACCCAGAACGCAACCCACTGAGTCCAAACGCAACCATTCGGACAACCGCAATAGGGGAGAGGGGAAATCGAACGCAATAAACCCAGATTTTTTTTGTGT
>JACYFF010031954.1:68597618-68616730 GCA_017589665.1 Selenicereus undatus | reverse complement strand
CTAAAATTACCTAAAACTAATTCGAACCTACGCTACGCTAACCTCGATAAAAACTCCCCCTAATGGCGTCGTCTCCATCGCTTAAATACCCGAACCCCTCTTGAATTTTCCACCGTTGATCTGCTTGCTAGCGTGGATGGTGACGATGGGGATGGAGGACAGCTGTGGTGGTATGCTGGCGTTGGATGCGTCATACTCGGTGGTGGGATGGTACTAAGTGATGAAAAACTGTGGGTAGAGGGATGGGTTTCTGGGTTTCGTGGAAACGGTGGGCTAGGGTTGTTTTGGGGTGAGGTGGAATTGAGGTGGAAGAGGGTTTGAGTTTGGGAGAGAGAAAGAGCAGTCGAAGAGGATGAGAGAGGCAGAAGAAGGGGTTCTGGATTTTGAAGAGAGAGAGGGCGAAGGAGAGAGAGAAAATGAGGGTCGAGAGGAGAGAGAAACTGAAGAGGAGGGGGTTTTTAAGGGACCGGTTCAAGTGAACCGGTCTGGGCAAACCGGTCGGTCCTGTTCACTGGACCGGTCTGGTTTTTTTTTTCTCTTTTTTTTTGCCGGGATTTTTCTGGAATTTGGCCCGGTTCTTCAACCTCCGACATTTCTTCTATTTTTTCTCGCCTTTTCCGCCATTTTAAGCCCTTTTTTCATATTTATTCAAAATCTGCAAAATAAAATAATCTCCTATTAAAACCCTAAAAATATTATTAAAACGAGCATAAAATAGGTTTAAAAATACCTTAAAAATAGCACATTTTTGGGTCAAACAAGGAGTTGCTAGGTTTAGCGTTGCTGACACATGTTTTGATTAGAAGATACTTTAGATAAGGTGCATCATCCAGCTAAGGCTCATTCGGAGGGGTCATGTGATGTGTCTATGCATAAAGAGTCTTCTATCTTTGGTTGTAATATTGTTCTCCCTAATCCCCTTCATCAATCCTATGTTTCACCTATTTGTTAATTTCCCTATCCTTTCCCCGAGTATTACATTGATGTGCCCATTGATAATCCCATGATTTGTGATCCTAATAATGATTTGGGCTATGAGGATTACATATTCTATATGCTTCATGGGAATGTTGAAAATTTCATGTCCATAGGTTACTTTGGTGGGTATAATGCCTCCCTTCACCTATACTGTATGTGCATAGTGGATGCACCTAGAAAAATAATGTGGACTACTTTCTTCGATTTCTCTTTCGATTTTTCTATGGTGTTTGGTTTTTTAAAGAGAGCACTAGCTTTCTTTGTTATGTTCATCTTCATGCTCTCCTATAGCCAAGCTTATGAGCCCTATGTTGCGGTGTTTGACAAGCTTTTGCAGGCCTTGATAACATTTGATTTGATAGGCCAAGTCTTGAAGGTATAATGGAGTGGCTGATGCTCCATTTTCCCCATTTACGAGGAGGTTTTAGCTTAGGTGCATTCAGCACCTAACCTGGTGATATTGTTATGTTTGTTTCAATCCTCTTCTCTTACTTTCTTTCCTTTGAGTAATAATGCTTTATCCAAGCATAGGGGAAGGGTAGTTCCATATTTTTCATTTTGGTTATTAGCTTGCATGCATGTTAGAGCGTATAGTTTTATGTTTCCTTTCTATTTGCATTAGTGTTTTGCATTTAGTTCGTTTATACGTTTGCATATGGGATTGCATGGAGAAATGGTGTGGATTGGTTTGAGATAACCTCCAATGATGCTCTAGTTTAGGCAAAATAGCTTACATAAGCGTGAGTAACTTTTGATGTGTAATCCCTTTTGGTGCCAAACTTTTGAAAGGTTTTAAAAATATTTCTTGTTTTGGCCCTTGACTTGATTAAGAACTTTATTATCCCTTAGACTCCTTAGCACTAATATTTGTACATGGAGTCATTTTATGAGCTAGTTGAGACTTTGGCAGGTATCCCGTGAGACTTTAAGCATTATTTGGACTAATTCATTATATTTAGTCTCATGTTTCTTTCATGCGTGTGATTCCTTCATGTGCCATCTATAGAACTTGCCTAGACTCGTGTTCAAAACCATTTCTACATGTGCATAGTTTATGATATGATTGGGGCATTTCTTTCTTTGGGTATTTCACCCACATAGGCAAATAGCCTACCGTTGTATTACGTGTTTTTCCCCTTTGCTAGCCCCTTTGAGCTTATATATGTCTTTGCTATGAACATCTCATATTAGTCATTGACCAAATACATATTCCCACCTTTAAGCCAAGTTTTTGGAGCATCGCTTCAACTATATAGTGGGTGTTTTGGGGGTAATTGAGTTTAAGGTGGCTTTGTTATGTTCATTTGTTGAGGGATTGATGATATTGAGCATTTGGTTTGATTCCCTCTCGTTTTGGTTGTGTATATATGTAGTAGGTTGTGAGTTAACAGTTCCTGGTTCTATGCCTTTCAATAGTAGAAATTTTCATTTCATTTCCCAAAGAAGAATAAAAGAAAAAATAAACAAGATGAAAAAAGAATTGGTGAGTAAAAAGAGAAAAGACAAAAAAAGAAAAAAACCAAAAAAAAAAATGACTAAGTGTTTGGCATTGGAGATGTACATAGATTGAATTCCTTTCTTGTGAACCTATTTCCTACTTGATTCGTGGTATGTTAATTGACTTATTGGGGTTTGAAGCGTTGATAAGCTTCATAGTTGCTTGGTGGTTTGTTCGTTGCTCCCTATTAACTTGGTTAAGTAGCTCCACATTGTCCCAAATTCATTTGTGCACTCCTTTCCTGTAACCATTCTAGCCCACATTACAACCCATATGAAGTCCTCTTGATTGTCTTGTGCACATTGCATTTCAATGGTCGAGAATTTGAGATTCTTGGCAAGCATATGGTAGATTGTATCTTTGGAATCAGTCTTGAGTGAACCTATGCTATATTTCAAACACATGAGCGAGAGTGTTCCACATTTCCCAAAAGTGAGGATCTAACAACCTAATTAGCTCTACAATTCCATGTGCTTGCATGATATGCTTTGTGGTTCTTTAGGGGTGATAAAGTTTGATATTGAGCTTGTGGTCGCATACTTTTTCGAAAACTTTCTCCTACTCCCAAATGTATATCCCCTTATCAGTTTTATATGGTGTTTGCTTGAAGACAAGCAACGGTTTAAGCATGGGGAAGTTTGATAAGTCCTTAAAATGCACTCTATTTTGAGGTCATTTTGTACAATTTATAGGGAGAATTATGTGTTTTATGCTATATTGTGCACTCCTTTTTTCTATTTAACACATGGGTATGGCTCTTTTTTGTATTTTCCACAATTCTAGACTTTTTTGCCCTTACTTTGACCCCAATTGACTATATTTTAACCCCCCACGGATGCCCCTATGTTGCCATGCCTGTAGAGGAGAAAGGAGAACGAAGGAATGCTGAGCCAAAGGGCACTAGGATGGTTGGTGGTGGTGCCCATAGTCTGTGGTGGCCTCATTTCCCCCAAGGCTGCTTGTTTTCAGGTGACTATTCGACTTCCAGGCAATTTTAATTCCATGTGCTCTCGCGATTGTTCGACTTCAAGGCGGTTTTGCTATAAAAAGGTTATTTTCAACCTCATTTCAATGCCCATTCATTCTGTCTACATACTCCATTCTATTCTGCCTAGATTAGGATTTTAGATAGATTAGAGGAAGAGAGAGGGAATTGAAGTGAAGATTTGCAAGGATTCCACATCGGGTTTACAATCAACGGATTTAAGCACTTTAATTGGGTTAGCATTTCTTTTCTCTTCTCTTCTCTTTTCTCATTATCATTGGATTTATCTTTTGTAATTTTTATTATCTTTTGTTGTTTTGATTTTGGATTTAAGTGAATACTAGTTATGTTCTTGGTTTGATGTTAATCTCTTTGAGTATTATGAAATTGTCGGATTGTTTTATTGGATATTAGATGTTTATTGTCTTGTGAGAAATTTCATCACTTTCTTCCATGTGTTTGGGTATCGGATGAAGAACTAAAAGGTGAAATTCGATACTAGAACCCTATGATTTGACTTGTTTGTGTGGAGTCTTGAGAAAATCACACCGATTGAGTGGTGGAAAAAATGATAATCGCATGCATAATGATCCTAAACTAATCAAGAGCCCTTGAGAAATGGTGATTGGTTAGATTTAGGTTTTTCATTTCACCTTGAAAAAGGGTTGTGATACTTCGATTGTCGGTTTTAAAATAATCTATTAAGGAAAAAATGCTTGATTGATTCATGAATTGAGAGATTGCTAGTTTTGTATAATTCCTTGATCATTTATTCATTTGATTAGATAATAGATTAGTTTAGTTTCAATCTCACATTTTAATTTGCTTAGCCTTTCTTGGCGGAATATAACCCAATAGCTTGACCTTGTCTCTGTAAGATCGACCTTGATTTGCTACAATGTCACCTAGGAGAGCACAGTTTTCCAAATACTTAGCATGTTGATGATCTTAGATGTTTTTATGCATAAGCCATTTGTTGTGAGCTACTATAATTTCTATTTAGACACTTTTCAACATTACCTAGAGTTCTGTAGCTAGAATGAGAAATTTTGAATGTCTTCAGTATTTATATTTTAATTTTAGCAATGTTGATAAAATAGCATCTGTGTTGGCTTACATTTAATTTTGTATTTTAAATTATTAATGAAGTGTAAGTAGTGTAATTGTGCGGAAAAGTATGATAAATTCCCAAAAGTAGTCAAAATTTGGTTGAAGGTTTATTTACAATTTTGAGTGGCTAAATTGAACTTATGAGAGATAAAATTCCAAATACCATGTCAAAAAGTCTAACTACGGAATTAATAATTGAAATTTCACAAGGTTGGATCATGATTTGAGAGGGTTAAGAATTTTATTGAAGAAGACACACAATACAGAAATTTACAAAACTTTATTAAATGAACGAAGTCACGATATAACCTTTGATATAAAAATTACAAGTATGATCAATCAGCCTTTGTTTCTTAGACTTTTGTGTACTGCACTTAGCCTGTACCTGCACTAACAAGTTAGGAATTGACTCGCCAAGTTCTTGGTCACATCCTCCTCGTATTAGTAGAGGATCTCCTTTTCCCTCTCCAACTTTTTCATCAAGCTCTTAATTCTAGCTAGAGCCTCCATCAAAGTTTGTCGAGATTCTTGAATTTTTGGGTTTTTAAAAAGGGCATTCTCATCTTGATAGATTCCAACTCAAAAAGAAGAGCAAAAGCATTGTTAAGTTATAAATCATGCATTTCCTCTAATAATTATTTTTATTATATTACATATATTATTTCACCTAATTTACTTTATTTTATATATTTTTCAGGTTAAGCATTAATAAAATAAAGAGGAGAAGAAAAGACATCGAAGTTCAAATTTTACACGCTAAGTTATCAAGTCGGTCCAAAAATAATGATTTATGAAAAAATATTATTTCTATAATGATTTATTTGGACTAGGGTTACAAAAATTATTACTCCTAATTGAAGAGAAATTAGAAGACTTGGAAGAGAAAGAGTCTAAAGAAGAAAACCCTAGTAAAATAATATTATCAAAAAAAAACCCTCACGCCTAAACCCCTCTGAAAACCTCACGCTACACACCTTCTTCATTTCACACCCTCCCTCTTCACCCAATATCAGCAGCATCACCAAAAACCCTTCATCATCACCGTGCCCTCATCATCATTCCACACTCCTTCACCATCATATATCACAACATCATCACCATCTCGCCAAATCAAATCAGACTCCTACCATCTCCGCGCCTCACCCCATACATCAACCAAATATCCTCACCTTCTCAACCATCATCATCGTTAATCATCATCATCACGCATCAACGCACTACGCTTCCATTCAACTATAGTACTATCAACTTTTTTTCTTTTTTTTTGTTATTTTAAACCGTCATCATCGTCAATCATCATCATCACGCATCAACACACTGCCCTTCCATTCCACTATAGTACTATCAACTTTTTTTCTTTTTTTTGTTGTTTTATTAGTTTGAACTCCTTATATTATTAATTATGAAATCTTTGGATAATTATTGCGATTTTATTTTTAATATGTGTGAGTAATTCCCTTATATTTAGTATAATCTATTTGAAACCAAGCTAAATTAATTATTTTGAAACAAGCTTTACGCTTTATTGTCTAGTTGATTTTTATTCATGATTCTATAACAATTAGTATTTATTGTTTACGATATTCGTGTCAAATTAGTTAGAATGCGTGCTAGTTAGTTTAATATGAATTCATATGATAGTTTAAAAGGCTTTAGTACGTAAAAGCTAGAGTATTTGACGCACAAGTATCACCCTAATTGATCATGAATGGCTCAAACCCATATCTTTTAATTAGGTAATCATTATAGAACTTTGTTAAATCAATTTCCTGATAAATTGATTACACGGCATTAGATGATGTTTTTCTAATACTTAATGCTCTAGTTTGATTAAATTCTTGCGTTAGTGCTAGGGCTATCAAAACTAGCAGGGTTTAGATTAAGGACAGACTTAAATAAACTATAAAATAAGGAAAAACGAGGAAGATCTGCTGATGGGTGTCATCTACAGTCTAACTCATGAATATATCGGTTTGTGTGTTCATGATAACTATTAATTTGCATGGTGGATGTAGAATATGCTAAGTATTTTTCATAAATTTGGTGTCTTTGATAATTATTTGTTGCTTTTTAATTAATTTCTTTAGCTTGTCAATTTTAATTCTTAAATTTATAAGCTTCAATATAAATTTCGTTTACCCATCCCCCACCAAAAGAATAGTCTTTAGGAGTGTCTTGGTGATTTTAGGTTAGTTATATTTTGGTTTTTAGTGTGATTAAAATTTTCATATTTATTTTCTATTCTACTTTGCCACTTATTTACCGGTTTGTTAGAAAATAGGCTAAAAATAGTCCCTTTTGTATTTTTTCATGTTGTATTCCATTTTAGGGTTTACATAGTATCCTGATCTGCCCCTATATAATTTTGGAATATTCAAAAACTATTTAATAATTTTTTAGAACTATTTCGTGAATTGGATATGTGCAGGTTTTTCTTTTAATAAATCTGAAAATTATGTATTTAATTTTTATTTTACATTTTTTGGGTTTTATTAATTCCAGAAAATTATATTTTAAAATTTAGGTAATTTTATTATTTATTTTCATATTTATATTAGTGCAGTTTATTATTTCTCTAATTTCGTATTTTATTTTCTATTTTAATTTTCTGTGGTTAATTTTCTGTTTTATTTTTTCTGAATTTAATTACATATAATTTTGAAGATATAAATTCATAAAATTGTAGAATATTCATTTAGATTACTTCCTGTGATTTTTAGTATTAATTTTCTGCTTGTTACTTTCTGTTTTGATTTTCAGTCTAATTTTGTATTATTATTTCTGTTTTTATTTTTTTAGAATATTTAGGATAGCTATTTACTATTTTTATTTCCAGAATTAAATTCAGAATATTTAGGGGCAATATTAAGTAATTTTTCCATATTTTTACTTGTTTAACTTGATTTGTTTTAGCAACATAAAGAGAAAGTAAAATAAATTAGAGTAGCAAATTTAATTAGATTTAAAGTAACTTACTATTATAATCTTGCCTCATGTGATCGATCCCTACTTTGCTATGCTATAAATCTTATTTATAAATCAAATTAGTGGTTTAATTTGTAACTCTACGATAAACTCTACAAATTTTGGCGCCCTTGCCTGTGGAAAGAAGATAAAATTGATAGTTTGCTTTTATTTAATTTTACTACTTTTATTGTTTTGTTTTAACTCTAGCATTTTATTTTTGTAGGTTGCTTTAATTTATGAGATTAAGGAGTGGTCATACAATCGAAGAAAAAAAGAAGCATACGTTTCAGGTCTCTAAAAGTAAAGTAAGTGATTCTAAATCTGTAAGCTCCGAATCGGTAAGTAGGGAAGTTATTAAAGTTGAGATGGCTACGTTATGCGAACTTGCTGCACCAAATTTGAAAACTTAACCTTTGTCCATTACTTATCCTATATTAGACCAACCACTAAAATTGAACTCTGGATTTTTAAATTTACTGCCTAATTAAGTTTCATGGATTGCCTTGTGAGGATCCATATCGCTATATTAATGAGTTTATTACATGTTCGACCACCCAACCTGAGGGTATCACCCAGGACCAAATTAGGTCGAGAGTCTTTCCTTTCTCACTTCAGGATAAGGCCAAATACTAGTTATATTATTTACCCCCTGCAACATTCACTACACAGACCCAAGTTCATAAAGCGTTTTTAGAAAAAAAAAAATTCCCGCATCTAGAAATTGATCCATTAGAAAAGAAATATATGGAATTAAACAAATGAATGGGGAAACTTTTCATGAGTATTGGAAGCATTTTAATAAATTATGTGCTAGTTGTCCCCAACACAAAATTTCTGAACAATTGTTGATTCAATATTTGTATGAAGGTTTATTACCTATAGATAGAAATATGGTGGATGCTGCAAGTGAGGAGGCTTTGGTTAATAAGACTCCAGCTCAGGCTAGGAAATTGTTTAATATCATGGCGCAAAACACTCAATAATTTGGAACTAGGGAAACCCAGTTTAGGAAGGTCAATGAGCTCAGTTTAGGTCCATTCATAGAGATCCAATTGTCTCAGATCACTGCTATGCTGAACAAACTCGTCACTGGAGGAGTTCAAAAAGTAGTGGTGTGTGGTATTTGCTGTTTAGAGGGACATGCTATAGATGCATGCCCTACACTTCAAGGGGGTGATGTGAATGCAATGTTTTCTAACCAAGACCCAAGGAAGTATGACCCATACTCCAAAACTTATAATGAAGGCTAGAGAGACCATCCTCACCTTAGGTATGGACCTAGGAACAACCCCTTAGATTTTGACCAACCAGTATGTCAACCATCTGCTCAAGATAGAAGAAATTTCCTTTTAGAGTAAGTCATAAAAAAGTTGGATGATCGAAAAAAGAACCGATAGTAGGTTTCAGAACATAGAGATGACTCTTAAACAGGTCCTGGAGAGACAGACTACTACTGATACCATAGTTAGCAACCTCCAGGCCCAAATATAGGTGGGCATCTCAACCCTTCCAAAACTTGAAGGAAAATGTGAGTCCCATGACACTTAGGAGTGGGAAAGAGTTGAAGGAACATAGGAATAATAGAGAGGTAGAGTATGAAATAGAGGTCAACAAACCTGAACCTAACCAAGATCACGACACTACCTTTAATGCTAAGGAAATTGGTGAGGATAAGAATGAACCTTACAAGCCATTACCACCTTTTCCTAGTAGACTGAGAGGAATAACCTCTAAGGTAGATGAGGCAAATCAAGAAATCTTAGAAACATTTAGGAGATCAACATTCCTCTCCTAAATGCCATAAAGCAGGTGCCTCATTATGGTAAATTCCTTCAAGAGCTTTGTACTGTAAAACCTAAACTGAAAGGGAACGAAAAGGTAAGTATGGGGGAAAACGTGTCTGCTGCTTTCCAAAAGAAGTTTCCCCCTAAATGTAAGGACCCATGTGTATTGTCTATTCCTTGTAAAATTGAAAACCTCTCCTTTGATAGAGCTATGCTTGATTTAAGAGCTTCCATTAATGTGATGCCTGGGTCCATTTATGACAAACTACACTTACGAGAGTTAAAGAAAACGAATATAATCATTCAGTTACCTGATAGAAGTAATGCATACCCAGATGGAGTTTTAGAAGATGTCTTAGTCCAAGTCAATGAGCTTGTTTTTCCTGCTAATTTTTATCTATTGGACATAGGTGATGCATGCCATGATGTTCCCATATTAGTTGGTAGACCATTTCTTAAAACGTCTATGACAAAAATAGATGTGCATGCAAGAGCACTGACTATGGAAGTTGATGGTGAAATTATTAAATTCAATATTTTTGATGCTATGAGATTTCCTACTGATGTGAACTATCTGTGTGCACTTGATGTGATTGATGAATTGTCCCAAGATGTTTATGAACTATCTCATGAGGATGAATTGTTAACTATACTTACTCAAGGTTTGGATCAGTTTGTGTTTCATAATGTGTCTTACCATATTAATAATGAGTTAGTGGGCAGCATAGAGTCTTTGTTGTAATTCCATGTAGTTGATAGACCTAGGAAGCTAGAATTGCCTGAAAGTCACATGAAGATGCTACCTTCTCGCATTTCACCCTCTAAGTATGCTTATTTAGTGGATGATGAGACCTTACCTTTTATAATCTCTAATGCACTTACATCTGAACAAGAGGATAAACTTATTAGGGTGCTTAGAGAACATAGTGAAGCGCTAGGGTGGACTTTAGCACACCTTAAAGGACTTAGCCCCACATTATGTTCACATAAAATCACATTAGCGTCATACGCTAAGCCTAAGAGATACCCTCAGCAAAGACTAAATCCACCTATGATGGAGGTAGTTCAAAAAGAAAATCTTAAGTGGTTAGACACTAGAGTAATATACCCCATCGCTGATTCTGAGTGGGTTAGTTCTATCCATGTGGTTCCTAAAAAGGGGGGAACAATAGTAGTGTAGAACAAGGAAGGTGAGTTAATTCCTACTGGAGTCGAGAGTGGTTGGAGAGTGTGCATTGACTATAGAAAGCTTAACAAGGCCACAAAGAAGGACCATTTTACATTGCCCTTTATGGACCAGACATTGGAGAGATTAGCTAGGATGTCACATGATTGCTTTCTTGATGGATATTCAGGTCCCTATAGCTCTTGAGAATCAGGAAAAGACCACTTTTATCTGTCCTTTTGGTATCTAAGCTTTTAGAAGGATACCTTTTGGTCTATGTAATGAACCTGCTACATTTCAAAGATATATGATGATAATCTTTTCTAATTTTATCACCAAAATTATGGAAGTTTTCAGGGATGATTTTACTGTACATGGTGATTCATTTGATCAGTGCTTGCATCATCTTACATTAGTACTTAAGCGTTGCATTGAGACTAATTTGGAGCTTGACTTTGAAAAGTGTCATTTCATGGAAGAACATGGAGTATTTTTAGGTCATGTAGTGTCATCCAAGGGCTTAGAGGTTGACAAGGCTAAAGTAGAAATCATTCAATGTGTGAAGGAGGTAAGGTCATTTTTAGGTCATGTTGGGTTTTATAGGAGATTTATCAAGGATTTTTCTAAGATTGCCTCCCCATTATATGCTTTACTTGCAAAAGATGCTTTATTTGATTTCAATGAGGACTGTAGGAAAGCTTTTGACCAATTGAAGTTGAAATTGACAACCACTCCTATAGTATAACCTCCTAATTGGGCCCTACTTTTTGAACTAATGTGTGATGCTAGTGATAAGGCAGTAGGGGCAGTCTTAGGTCAAAGAGTAGGGAAGGTCCCTCATGTGATTTATTATGTTTCCAGAACTCTTGACCCAGGATAGTGTAACTACACTACTACAAAAAAGAAAATGTATGTTGTTGTTTTTGCCGTAGAAAAGTTTCGTCCTTACCTGTTTGGTGTTAAAGTTACTGTTTATACTGATCATTACGCTGTTAAACATCTGTTAAGTAAGAATGACTCAAAACCAAGATTGATTAGATGGGTATTACTACTGCAAGAATTCCAATTGGAGATTAAAGATAAACCAGGAGCTAAAAATTTAGTTGCAGACCATCTAAGTAGGCTAGACAATGGGGAAAGTGTGAATTCATTGAGTGATTGTTTCCCTGATGAGACTTTATATGCTATCACTGATAAGCTGCCTTGGTATGCTGATATCATTAATTATATAGTAACCAAAACCTTTCTTATAGACTTGTCTAGAGCCCAAAAGGAAAAGATAAAAGCTCAATCTAAATACTATGTTTGGGATTAGCCATATTTATGAAAATTTTGTAGTGATCAAATTATAAGGCGTTGTGTAGTTGATAGTGAATTTCATTCAATTTTAACTTTCTATCATTCTTCTGAAAGTGGGGGACATTTTGGACCAAAAAGAACGATACACAAAGTTCTTAAATAAGGATTTTATTGGCCTACTATTTTTAGGGATGCCTATGAATTTTGCAAAAGATGTGAAGCATGCCAAAACACCACTAATTTATCTGGAAGGAATAAAATGCCTCTACATAATGAGTATGTTTGTGAGATTTGTGATGTATGGGGTGTTGATTTTATGGGACATTTTCCCCCTTCTTTTTGTTTTACTTACATTCCTATGCTTGTTGACTATGTATCTAAGTCGATTGAAGTTGTGGCTACTAGAGCTGATGATGCTAAAACTGTGGTAAAACATGTTAAATCTCTCATTCTGCATAGATATAGAGTTTCTAAAGCGATCATCAATGATAGGGGAACACATTTTTTTAATATAACCTTAGGTGCCTTGTTACACAAATATCATGTAACTCATAAGGTGTCTACTGGTTACCATCTCCAAACTAATGGCCAAGCTGAAATCTCTAATAAAGAGATTAAGGCCATATTAGAAAAGGTTGTTAGACCAGATAAGAAAGATTGGAGTCTTAAGTTAGATGAATCTCTCTGGGCCTATAGAACTGCGTATAAAACACATATAGGTATGTCACCTTATAGGTTAGTGTTTGGTAAAGCATGTCATCTCCGTGTAGAATTAGAGCATAAATCATATTGGGTCGTAAAGCAGTGCAGTCTAGACTATGACTTAGCAGAAAACGAGCGTAAGTTGCAATTACAAGAATTAGAAGAGATTCACCTGGAAGCCTATGACAATTCAGTGATCTACAAAGGTAAAGCCAAAGCTTTTCATGATGCTAAGCTTAATAGGAAAGAATTTCAGGTTGGTGAAAAAGTATTGTTATTCAATTCAAAATTAAGACTCTTTCCTAGTAAGTTGAACTCTAAATGGCTAGGACCTTTTATGGTGGTACAAACTTATCCACATAGTACTGTTGAGATTAAATCTTTTGCTACTAACAAAATTTTTGAGGTAAATGGTCACAGGTTAAAGCACTTCTATGAAGGAGATTAGGTATGCTTAGTCGAGGAGAACCGACTAGAGGATCCATCAGCTCATTTGCATCGAGCCAACGACAGTAAACAAAGGCGCTGATTGGGAGGCAACCCAATGTTTTTTTAAAGGGAAGTATATATTTAATTTTACATTTATCTTCATTATTTTTATCTTTTTGCATGCATTAGGGACAATGTATGAATTAGGTGTGGGGGGGTGCATCCTCCATTTAGTTCCTGCAGTATTCATTCTTGACAACAAAAAAAAAACCAAAAAAAAAGAAAAGAATTATGATTTTCTTATAAATAATGCATGAATATGAGTTTATGCTAGGCTTTCTTGCATAAAAACTTTTTCTTAGCTATTTTTAGTTTATTCTTCTATGAGTGAAGACTTCTAATCATGTTAACTGTCATTCATAGAAGTTTGAATTGATCCTCATATATCTCTGTGATGAGTAATTGTCATGATTATCCATATTATTTGATCATGTTATATAGCCGCTTTAGAGGAAATAAAATAATGACCTAGTCCATTTCCTAGACTATTGAATTAGTAGAATAACTCATCAAAATTGTGACTTTTCTTGTCTTAAAAAAAAGGTAAAAAAGGGGTTAGATTGCCAACATGGGTAGGAATAGGTAGCTTAGCACCTTTTCCCCTTAAGTTTAGGTCTCAAGTTGAGCCTTTTGTATGGAGTAACCTATGATTGGGAGAGTCATGCCTCTTTTTGTGCCAATCAATGACTCGTACCAAACTAACATCCAATAAAAAAAAATAATGATGAGAATAAATTGTTTGCTCTAGCACCTCTATTCGAGTGAGTGTGAGATAGGGAGTGTTTAATTTCTAAGACCCTATATGGGTCTCGAATATGTGCACAATTGGAGTTTGAAAAAAAAAATGCAATGCAAGCTTAAAATCAATTTCAATGAGTTATTCCTTCTAGTTCAATGGTCTCTATAGCCATACCGCACTGCAATTTTACTATCTCAAACTTTTTAAACCTCATGATCGATGTATGCATGTTTAAGAGAGATGGATAGCTATTGTTCTTGTTACTTTGTTAAAGAGATGTTGTGAGGCTGATGAAGAAACTCTTTGATAGTAGTTGGATGTTTAGTAGTTATTCACTTGTTGGAAGGAAAACTAATTAATTTTGAATAAAACTATTTTTAAAGCAAGCCAATGCCTAGTGTAAATTTCATATTTACGCATGACATTATACGAAAGAAAGAGGGTCGGTTTTTAGGTTGAGTCTCAGATTTCTTTGCATGAGAACGTCCAAAGTGTAACTATGGGGGAATTTGTTAAGTCATAAATCATGCGTTGTTTTAATAATTATTTTGATTATATTATATATATATATTATTTCTTCTAATTTACTTTATTTTATATATTTTTTAGGTTAAGCGTTAATAAAATAAAGAGGAGAAAAGAGGACGTCAAAGTTTGGATTTTACAAGCTAAGTTATCAAGTCGGTCCAAAAATAATGATTTATGAAAAATATTATTTCCATAATGATTTATTTGGGTTAGGGTTACAAAATTATTACTCCTAATTGAAGAGAAATTAGAAAACTTGGAAGAGAAAGAGTCTAAAAGTAGAATAATATTATAAAAAAAAAAACCCCCTCACGCCTAACCCCCTCTGGAAACCTCACGCCGCCCACCTTCTTCATTTCACACCCTCCCTCTTCACCTAATATCAGCAGCATTACCAAAAACCATTCACCGTCACCGTAACCTCATCATCATTCCACACTCCATCACCGTCATATATCACAACTAGACCTGTCAATTTTTGACCCGACCCGAAAACTCGACCCGAACCCGCCCGAAAGTTTAGGGTTGTGAACACGATTTTTTGACCCGAAACCCGAAATTAACCGAACCCGAAAAACCCGAAAAAAATCGGGTCTTAGCGGGTCGGGTTCGGGTTGACCCGTCGGGTCAACAGTGAAACTAAAATGGGGGGGTGATTTTTGTCGTGGGCCTGTAATTTGGGCTTTCTTGGTGCCCTGCTGATTGCTGAGAAACGAAAGAACACAGGGCAGCAGCACCCCCCAGCACGCACAGGCTCTCAGCCTCTCACGCAAAGCTCTCCATCTCCTCTGCTCTCAGTCTCTCACACAAGCAAAGTTGCAAAACCCTAAGTCTGAAATCAGCTGAATCGAGTCACCTCCCTTTCCATCTCCTCAGCTGAAACGCCTTCACCTCCATTGTTACCAACTGTCGCAGCCTCAGTCGCGAACCAGCACTCTCCTCAACTCCATTTCAGCTTTTCCTCTCCATCAATGGCACCACAGCGTGGGTCCCGTGGTCGTGGAAGAAGAGGTTCTGGGTCTTCAGCTTTCCCATCTCCATCTCCTCTAGTTCGAAATAGCAACACCCGTGCTCATCCATCAGGTATGTCAACTTGAACTGTTCGAAAAGCTCAGGGTTGAACTGTTCGAACTTGAACTGTGCTTCTGTTTATCTTCAGCTCTGGCTTCTTTGCAATTGTGCTCTCACCAACAGAAGATTTGAGGCTCCCATTTATATTTTTGTAAAGTTGAATCTAATTCATCCTCAATTATGTTGAGTTGTTGACCCATTCAATTTGTCTTCCTATTTTGATTTACAAATAAAAGGACTTGTATGCTCTGTTTGTGTAAGGAATTGATGCTTGAGTTGAGTACTTGAGTGCTATGTTTTACACTTTTACTTATAGGCAGGCTGCCAGGCTCCCATCTGAAGTTCTGAACTGTTCGAAATAATTTAGGCTATTTTCTATATTTTTGTAATGCTTTATGTTCATAAATCATAAATTCATAAATCATAATGCTTTGTGTAATGCTTTTTGTGTAATCATTTAGTTTGTCTTGAATCTTGATAGTTGATAGATTAAAGGCATAAAGACCAATATTGATTGACAAATACAAGGACTTCTTGTATAGTTGACTTAGTTGTATTTGAAATTTTGAATCTTGTAAATTGTAAATCTCAAAGGAACATGAATAGAACTTTGGTGGTAATTGTAAATTAAATTGATTATCCAATATAATTAATGTTTATGTAAGTAAAGAGTAGCAAATAGCCAAGTTTAGTGATGAAGAAAATTAGTATATATGATAATGTATGTAGTAATGTAGATAACTAGATATAAATTTCAAGCTTTGGTTTTGACCTCAAAATATTATTAATGAACTCAATTCCCACCTAACTATATTTCTATTCTAACTTCAGTAACTTGTAATAATTTGTTTTCATGTTAGTAACTTATATTTTTCTTTTCATTTTAATAACTTATATCTTTCTTTAATTTTTGTAGGGAGCTCTACCCCTAGTACGCCATTTACAGTTGAGTTAGATGATAATTCTTCTTCAACAAAGAAAAGGCGGTGGACCTCTAGTGTGTGGAAGCATTACAACATAAAAGAAGGCAAGCACTTTCCTGATGCCAAAGATCGTGCTTATTGTAAGTATTGTAATGGAGGACCTATTGATGCGGATTCTAGCAATGGTACATCTAACTTTAGGCGTCATACTGAAACTTGTAGTGCACGTGTAAGTGGTGATGTGGGTCAAATGATGATGGCTAAAGATGGGAAATTGGTTAGAAAGTTCAATCGATATGAGTATAAGGAATTGGTTGCACAAGCCATAATTAAGCATGGGTACACCTTTACATTTGCCGAGCATGAGGGAAACCGAACAATTCATATTTATTTGAATGAGAATTGTGTTCCAATATCTAGAAATACAGCAAGAAGTCATTGCATAAAGATTCACAAACGTGAAAAGCAAAGGCTTAAGGAATCATTGGGTCTACTTACAAGTAGAATTTGTGTCACTTCTGACTTGTGGACTTCATGTGTGGGCCATGGTTTTCTCTCATTGACAGCTCATTACATTGATGACAATTGGAAGTTACATTCTAAGATTCTAAACTTTGTGCATTTTCCCCCTCCTCATAATGCAAGTGCTTTGCATGACAAAATCCATGATCTTTTAAAGGAGTGGAAAATTCATAAGAAAGTGTTCACCATCACATTAGATAATGCTAGAGCAAATGATAATATGCAAGACTTATTGCGTGATACTTTGAATGTGCATGCTCGATTACCTTGTGGTGGTGAATTTTTTCATATTCGATGTGGTGCACATGTGTTGAATTTGATTGTTAAGGAGGGCTTGAAATTAATTGATGTTGGGATAATTAAGGTGAAAGACTTGGTGAAATATGTGACTGGTTCTGAAGGTAGGAAATTGAAATTTGAGGAAATTGCTTTGGGTCTTGGCATTGATTGTGCAAAAGGTTTATGGTTGGATTGTCCAACTAGGTGGAACTCCACCTACAAGATGTTAGATAGAGCATTGCCTTATCGAGCTGCTTTTGCAAGTATGAGGTGGATGGAGAGATCTACTTCTACTTTTCCTGATCTTCCCACAGATGAAGAGTGGTCTAGGATTGAGAAGATTTGTGATCTTCTTCAGCCATTTGATGAGATAACTACTATTATATCTGGTACAAAGTACCCTACGGCAAACTTGTACCTAAAAAATGTGTGGAAAATTGAAAATCTCTTATCTTCGTGGAGCTTTTGTGAGGATGTTGTTCTTAGGAGTATGGCAACAAAAATGAGGGGAAAATTTAAGGATTATTGGGACAATTATAGTATGATTCTCTCCTTTGCTGCCATTTTGGATCCTCGATATAAGTTTCAGCTTATCATGTATTGTTTTCAAACACTTGACCCTGAAACTTCTGAGTTGAAGTCCAAAATTGTGAAAGATCAATTGTACAAGCTCTTTGGTGAGTATGTCAAAGATAAACCTCAAGCAAATGTGAGTGGTGCAAGGAGAGGAAAGGATGACTTAATGGTATGTTCTCTTAATTTGATTTATATTGTCTATGTGTTCTTTATAAACAAAAGTTATCTTATTTGTTTGTATGTACTAATATGTGTTTTTGACTTGTGTAGGGATTTGCAGATTTTGACAGTGTTGTGGTATCTCGTGGCAGAATTTCAGAATTGGATTCGTATTTGGATGAGCATAGATTGGATCACACTATGGAGTTAGATATTTTAAGTTGGTGGAAGGTGAACCAAAATCGATTTCCTTCCTTAAGTAACATGGCTAGAGACATTTTGAGCATTCCTATTACTACTGTGGCTTCTGAATCATGCTTTAGTATGGGAGGTAGAATCCTAACTAAATGGAGAGCTTCTCTTAAACCCGAAAATGCGGAGGCATTGGTTACCACACGTAGTTGGGTATTTGGATTTAAGATGGATGGTGGTAAGTTTTAGTGTTTTACACAATTTTTGTTGTCCAAAACGTTATATGCATGTTTTATCTTATAATTACTAATAAGTATGTTAATTTTTCTTGCACCTATTTGTCGATGTAGATGAGGATGATCAAGAACTCAATGGTATTTGCGCTCAATTTTCTCAAGTCACATTGAATGTCGATGAAGAAGAAGTAGAAGAAGATGAAGATGAAGAAGAGGTAGAGTTGGAATCGAGAGATCAAATGGAATTCGGCGATTCTAACGTTAACTAGTTTATTAATGCTAGGAATTTGATATAGAAGCATGCTTTGAGTGTATGTTTGAAGTTTGAACTATGGTTTGATTGTTTAAGACTCTAGACTTTGTACTTTATACCATGTTGTAAGATGATTTGAGTTGCTTGACTATGGTGTTGCGTGTTGCCGTGTTGGCAAGACAATTTAATGTATGGTTCTCGATTGATGATTTACTTGCTTCTTCATGAATCATGACCTTACTTATGTTCTAAGGGTGAATTACTAAGTAAATTTTGTACTTTGTTTAAAGTTTACAATAGGTATTTTGTATTAGTGTATTACTATATTGAGGATATATGCATTTACACAATGTAGTAGTCACTATCACTAATCACTATCTCGTGGACTTATAAACTTATAAGTAGCTAATTTTTGTCTATATTTTAAAATTTTGAGTTAATTTAAGTCTACAAAACATACAATAGGTTATCCTCATGGGAAAAAGGAAAATTTAATATGCGGTAGGATAATTTGACTCATTTGAGCATCTAGAGTCAATTTTATTTGCCAAAGACAATAGTAGGAAATGCGGCGTTCTCGACCCGTTGGGTTGATCCGAAACCCGCAAAACCGAAATACACCCGACCCGTATTCTACCCGAACCCGAAATACACCCG
>JACYFF010031954.1:68528469-68579011 GCA_017589665.1 Selenicereus undatus | reverse complement strand
TATATATATATATATATATATATATATATATATATATATAACGATATGGAATTCTATTTATATTCTTCGAGGAGAATCACCCGAAAACATAAGGGTTTTAAGAGAAGCACATAATTCTACTCACTGCTAAAACAAGCCCCAAAAATTGTTTTCATCTCCTCCTTAATTGGAAGTTGTTGAGATTCTCAAAGGAACATTTAAGCAATCATTTATTGACCTAAATCGTTGCCTACATTGCTTCTTCACTTAAGTCCTAGAGTACTTGAACTTTGCTATTCATGTGCAAAAGTTTTACTAACTAATAATGTCCAAATGCATCGTATATATGCTTGTTCGACTTCAACTGTCTACAGGTTGAGAATTTTCTCTTCATGAGCTCTCATTTTTATCATTACCTTCTCAGTTAACTTATCGTTGCTAGAGAAGATTGCGTCTGTATTTTTAAAATTAAATTTATACAATTCCTAAATGAGTACCTTTTTTCCTTCTCTTAGTTTCTTGTCAATTAGATTCTTTTTTAACTTCTTTGTTGTGAATTTTGGACATATTTTGTTTCTAGGTTGTTTATTATTGATCATTTGAATCCTTGTTGTTGACCAAGTGTAACGGACAAATTATTATGCTATTAACTGGGCAGTCATAAATGGTTAACTACGTATTAATCATGCCCAGCAAATTCTTATTGACAATTTTAGTTGTGTGCTGCTATTTAAGGGGTTTAGAGCTTGATTCTAGGTGTGTGACAGAAATAAAAAGCATGATCCCTAATTCTCTCTCTCTTTCTCTCACGCTAGCCTCATCATCATTTGGGTTCAGGTTTGGGGTGTGATAATTATGGTGACTCTAGTAGCCAATGTTCGTTATGATTCAACAATTTGTGGGCGATTCCCGAGCATCAAGATCCATTGCTTCTGCATGGCTAAGGTAAGTCCTTATTTTCCAACAGCAATATCAAAGCCACGTTACTCGGTTTCTGACCCTGAATTATTCAATCATGTATTGATGCACAATTAATAGGTTTAATATTGCTATTTCGCTAATTCAAATTCACTAAGCATGATTGTGTATAATACTGAGTGTTATTATGCCAATTAAAGTCAAAAAAAGGGTGATTGTGTGCTTTGCTGTTTCATAACTACCCAAACCCTAAACCCACATCTTGACACTAACTCAGGAACCTCGACTCTTTAACTGGACAATTTATTCCAAAACTCGATCCTGGGTTCGAATCTATGAACTCAAGTCGCCTCTCTTTTTCTGTTTGTGCCATCAGGAGACGCCATGCCTATGGGGCCTTGTGGCCCATGAAATCAGGACCATGATTTACATTCCCCCCTAATTCCACCATATCTGCCACCAGATTGTGGCAGCGCCGACGGTGAGGCATTAATGGCCCACCAAACCATTGAATCTAACAACCATGCCACCCCAAAAAGTTTATAATACAATTTTTTCTGAAGCTGAGAAAAAGGGTGAAAACGAGAAGAGAATTGAACCGTGCCCATCTGAAAACCATCGTAGAGGGTGGCATGTGTAACTCACGCACTGCCTACGAAGGTAGTTTTTGTCTGCCTTCTTCCTCCATCCTCTATGCATACCGATCTAAGCCAGCCTGATACGAAAACCTCGAATCGATGCCAAAAGGGATGCACGTGTGATCACTCGCTGCCAGTGGAGTGGTGTGTGTGGCGGCCTGAATGGTATCATCCTACTCTTTTTCGACCAACCTACCCAATGGTAGTAACAGTGTGAGTCGAGGAGGCTCCAATCAGGGGCTATGATTTGGTTTTTCTCGATGGCGGGGAGGCATTTTCATCATGTGGATTTTTTT
This sequence comes from Selenicereus undatus, assembly GCA_017589665.1. Classification (NCBI taxonomy): domain Eukaryota; kingdom Viridiplantae; phylum Streptophyta; class Magnoliopsida; order Caryophyllales; family Cactaceae; genus Selenicereus; species Selenicereus undatus. The sequence continues at coordinate 68,577,180 of JACYFF010031954.1, read as the reverse complement.
CGGCCGCAATTCAACAGCCATGGCGGCCCAGAGTACAAACAAGAACATGGCAGAGGGTCGAGATGGGGAAGTCTCGGTTGAGCTTGTAACTAAGACGCAAACTCTTCGGTAAGGGGCTGAACGGTCCCAGGGAAATGAGGCATTCAATTAGAGAGGGAGAGAGTTTTTTTTCCTGATATTCAAATATGGCATGTTGAATTATGATTATGTAGAAGTTCATATGTTATGAAACATGTAATTAGTTCATTAGTTGAATTAATTTTTTTTTGAATTAGTTGTTAAAAACATTAATATGTTTAATGTAAAAATGGCAATATTACATACTCACTTGTCATATAAATTCGTTTTATATGAAATAACTTGAAATTATAAAATCTCATGTTAAATGATTTATACATAATCATTTGGATTGAAGTTATATGAATTTGTTTCGTATTACAAGTGATATTATATAAATAACTTTTATATGATATACTGCATTTGAAATAAAAAATTTATAACATAGGTAAGAATCATATTATTTTATATTGTACATAATATTGTGTTTTATATTGATATTATATGAATTTGTTTCATGTAATTTAAAATGTAAAATGTTATTTGACTGAGCCTCATGTCTTTATTGGATACATAAGGTATGTAACTATTTCATAAATCCATTCCATGAAATTTAAGTTTGCAATATTAGATGAAGAAGCTTATTAATAATTTGCGATTAATATTTGAATATGTTTCAAATAATTCCTTATATTACATGAATGTGTTTTATGCCATTATCTAATTAAGCAACCCATTATGAAACCCTTTCATAAATGTGTAGGTAATTCTATAAATTTGTTTTATATCATTATTTACAGGTGTTACGAATACATTGTATAAGTATGTTATATATAATGTTTAGTTACATGGGTATGTTTCATGTTAATTATTAATGATGATATTATAAATATGTTTCATATGGATACAAAATTACAAGAGATGTTGAGAGTTCGCGAAATTGTTTTAGCACTTTTCCTTACCCAAATTAATTTTATGAATTTGTTTCATGAAACTTAAAGTTGTAATATTAGGAATGCGTTTTATAATTTACGAGTGACATTTAATATATTTCATGTTAACGATAATTTTGTAAATGTGTTTTATATAGTGCTATTTTGGCCTTTATGAACTTTATTTTGGTAACATGTTACAATTCAAATATGTTTGGTAAGATCATTTCATTTTATTATAAAAGTATGTTGTATATCATAATATGAATTTTTTGCTAGATATGTCATTAAATAGAGTTTTGAATGACATATTTGCAATGATATAAATTTATTTTATATAATATAACCTCATGCTAATTTATTTTACATGATTAAGTTGAATATCTTTGTGATATTAAGTGTTAATTAGTTTGGCAATATTGTTCTCCATAAATTTTGTTTTATGGAAAAATATAATAATTAATTATAAAAACTTCAAATCTGTGTCTGTATGTGATGGTTATGAGCTTAGTGGAAATTTTCGATCATACATCATGAATGATGGAGTTTTTGATAATTTCATTATCTGAAAATATGCCTAATGTCCTTTTTTTGAGTATATACTTCTAGATATGACAATTAAAATATTATTGGTGATTAGCTTACCAACGTAAAACTTGATAGCACTAACTACAAAATAAAGTGTCAGAAGATTCAATTCCTTCTAAACGAGCTTATAGTGTTGATACACTTGACGGCTTCTAGGTCTCCAAGAATGGCAAATATGGTGCCGCTAGTAAGCAATATTGAGAGAACCTAAATGGTTTGATAATGGATCGACCAACATGTTATACTATGTTATATTACATCAGTGACGATCTGGTGGAGGAATCTGAAAACTGTTCCACTGTTAAGTGCATGTGGAATTAGCTAAGCATCAAGTTCGACCAAATTCATTTACCCTTGAAGCTCTGGACCTGAGGGTGGTATTGCCAAAAGGAAAAAAGGTTAAGGGATATATAGAGATGAATATAGCATGTGCAAAGTGTTATAATAATGAAATTAGGGACCCTGTGCTCGGGATTGTCCTGAGTTGATTGAAGTACCTTCTTTCATATTTCTTCCTCATGATGCTATCTATGCACCTGGGGTGCAATGTTCTTATGTCTTTTGTTTATGAGATTAGTTTTCTCCTTCATTTTTGCCTAAATGTCTTAGATATCGTATGTTATGGCAATTTGTTTGATCATGTCACATTGAAAGGTGTTTTTGATGTATTGGACGAAATAGAACATCTTCCATCTTTGCCTTATTTTCGACTCTGTTTTGTGGCATGCTTAGCAAACTAACTAAATGTGGTCTGCTAAGGTCGACTCATTAGGGTCAAGTTGCCTATGTGTGAGCCAAATTTAGTTAGCCAAGTAAGTATAAAGTCTTTTAGTACGACTTCGAGGGCATCGAATCCCTTAGAGTTCATTCACTCTAGACATGTGCGAGCCCATGAATGTGAAAGCACATCATGAAGCGATAGATTATTCGTGACATAGGTTTGTGTACCTATTATCTGACCACTATTAGGTACTTGATATGTTCACACACTTTATAGAGAATTAGAATTCTTCTTCATGAAATGAATTCCTACAATGTTGTTTTTCTTGAGGATGAGTTCCTAAGCATTTGGTAAAATTTCAAAGGACCTCAAATTGTATGAGTTACAACAAAACCTTTAACCCTCTCTCGGTGAGGAGGAGGATATGAATTCTCACCAAGTCACCGAGGATGGTACACCTTCATTATTTGATAGAAATGGTAAAGGTTTTTCTGTTAAGGAGAATGAGATTTGTGACCACTACCGCAAGCGCACGGGTGTCGTAGTATAGATAAAATATCGTCCTTCTATACCAAAGTAATCTATCGAGTCCTTTCTATCAAAAAATGCTAAGCAATAACTTAATCAAGGATTCAATTTAACACCTTTTAATTAACTGATTCTAAATTCAATCAGGAAGAAATGCATGGGGATTTATGTAGTTAAGAAAGGTATTAGATCAATATGATTAACATGCGCTTTTCGCTAATCGGATAATTTCAAGGAATAGCAATCTATCTAGAATTTAGTCTATTCTTTTGAAATCAACCAAATTGCCTAAACTAAGCAAAAGTTGTTCTTTCAAACTAAGCAAAAGTCCTCCCAACATGCAAATCTCTCTTTTGAGTCATCGCTATATTAGGTCTTATCAAGCAGTCTAACAATTAAATTTCACCTTTTAGTTCTTCATTCAATTGCTTCATGGGTGTCAGCAAAATTCACTCACAACATGATAATCACTTGATAAAATGAAATTAAACTACTCATGAAACAAAAGCACAACTCTATTGATTATAAATTATCCAACTACACTTCCTTTAACTAACAAATCCCTAGACAAGATAAACTACTCACTCATGATTAAAAATTAAACAACTAACCAATTGATTCAGCAAAATCTGAGAGGGAAGGGTTTGACAAAGACAACCTTCAACAAAGTCTTCAAACCGCCAACAAAGTTGAAGTCCTCACTCAAGATTTCTCACTTGCACAAAAAGCAAACTAAAATCCTAACTAAAAAGAGTAAAATTTTGGGAAGGAAAAATGAATATCTATGCTACGCTTCTCTCTTTCTGCTACTAAGGGACGAGTTCATAAAGAAGAACACAAGCAATTTTAGCCACATAGCCGGAGGAAAACGAAAAGGCCATAGTTACATTGCTCACTCTGGTCCGTGGCAGACACCACGGTTGGACCGTGGTCTGGGCTGGAACCAATTCTTCTACTCTTCTCTTACTCCACGAGGATAACATCTCATGGGCATCCGTTGGGGTCAAAATAAACTCAAACAAGGGTCAAATGCTGGGTTAAAATGGTCCAAATTCCTACAAATATCATCAAACAACCATACCCAAGCATAAGTCGAGAATAAGAATATAAGTGATAACCTACAGCATATAATTCTGCTAAAAATGTAGCAAAATGACCATAAAATGATATGTACGATAAACACTTATCAAACTCCCCCATGCTTAAACTGTTGCTTGTCCCTAAGCGACGCTAAAACCAAAAATTATTCAAAACCTTCTCAGGATAGACATAGATAGCATTTTAATGGCAAAGCCAATCCAAAGTTAACCCAAGAAGATACAAAAATCATTTAACAAATTGACTAGGGAATGACATTTTCCAAAATCACTTGATATACCACAATGTCAAATTTCAATCAATGCCCCCAAATCATCAAATACAATCATTTAACATATGAAACAAATGGAGCTCGCAATGCTAGTAGAACCTCACTATAGCCACGTATCACTCATTAGTCATGTGTTTGAAAAAATAATATATGAAGGTTTCCTCAATTCTCACTCCATAGACTCAAATCTACTATAAGCATGATAAGACTCTCTAATTTGCCATCACTAAAATGCAAACACACTAGACAATCACGAGGACTTTCATAAGGTTGTAATGGGGCCACGGATAAAGGTAAGAGGGGAACAAATGTTTTAGAAATGTGAAGCTAGAAGCCATAGACTAAGACCTAAATGCTTCCAATGCATCATACAACATCCTCCCCAGACCAATACAATTCATCGACAAAATACATCCCCAATTGAAGAGACAAAGAGTTGAAAGTCATAAATATTTTACAATCCCAACAAGGCTAACACTCTTTGTATTATTCTATCTTTTTTTTTCTCTTGTTTTTGTGTTTGTGCTTTTTTTGTTGTTGTTTTTTTTTCCTTCATTTTTCTCTTTTTTTATTCAAAAGAGTTAGCCAAGGGAAATCCATACTGACCTTTGAATCTCAACTCTTCTCTAAACTTTGTACAAAAAGACATGGGATTTCCTTTTATCGAACAAGATTACACATCCCTTCACCAAACAACCAAATCCACTAAAAAGATCCCAATACACCTTACTAGCTCCCAATCAAACTTGATGTAAAAGAATGAAATGCTCCTCTAGTCTTGCCTTAAGGGTGAGATAATCATTTGGCCATAGGCTATAGTAGGAGGTTCAAATCAAGAGACGCAGATAAAAGCTCAAAGGGGCTAGCAAGGGATATAATACGCAACAAAGGTGGCTATTTGGTCGTTGGGTTAAACAAGTCAAAGAATGCCTCAATCATATTCCTAAATGCATGTGCGAAATGTGATCTTGAATGAGAATCAAAGCAAGTTCTAGAGAAATGATGTCAAGGAAGAATCGCATATGCAAGAAACATGAGACTAACTTGATAAATAGTCTCTAAAAGCTCAAAGCCTCACAGGACATCTACCAAGTTCATAACTAGTTCATTAGTAAACACATGCCAAAATTTATGTAAAGAGTCATGGGGTAATCAACTCGCACTCAACAAATGGTCAAAACATGAAGCTCATTTTCGCAAACTCATTCTCAAACATTTTTATGCACATTTGGGAAAATCAAAGGATCAAACTAAACCAAAGAAATCCACCTAGTGTACAAAGATCATCAACGAAGGATTTTTTTCTTTTTTTTTCTTTTTTTTCTTGAGTTTGGTTTTTTGGTTTTTCTATTTTTTTCTGATTTTTTTTCATGCATGCTCCTAATAACAATGCAATCTAAAATCCTAAAAAAAAAAGCAAAAGTCATGAAAATAAACTAAAAAAAAACTTAAATGCAATCTAGAATGAAAAGGAAAAAAAAAACTAAACATACTTCTAGAATGCTTCTAACCAAATAAGCTTAAAATCTACAATGAAACTCCAAAAACTATCACAAATAATATATACAATACACAAGCACACCAAACCAAATAAGGCTTCAAACGCCAAATATAATGACTAACTCCCCCATGCTTGAATTACACATTGCCCTTAATGTGGGCACATAGTAGAAAAAGGGAAGGAGAGTAGCAAAAAGGAATTAGAAAGGAGGTGGGAGAGGAGGATCGGGTGGGTGGTCATAACAGATATGTCAATCCCGTCAGGTCTCTAAACAAGTCCTATAGTCTTGAAAATATTGAGTCTAGGTAGCAAGCATCTCACGTAGCTTGTCGTGGTGTTCTTGGACAAGGTCAAGAAGAATGGCGTTCTCAAAAGCAACATAAGCTCGAAGGGATACTTGCTCCTCTTGAATGGATCTAAGAGTAGCGTGCAGGTCGGCATAGTTAGTAGGGGGTGGTTGGGAGGAAGAGTTAGGTCCGACTTGACTAGAATAAGGGGGTGGAGGAGGTGCAGGCAGAACAACCTTGATAGTGCTAAGTACCCAATAAAGGTTAGCCTGGTGAAGTAAGGTGGTTCGATCAATATTGGGAAGCGCCAGAAGCCAATCCCTAGGGTAAATCCAACACAAATGCCCAGCGCCTACTTTATAAAAATTCATGATCTAAAAGGCCACTTGATCAAGCTGCTCAAACCCAGATATCCTCAAGGTTGGGCTCAATATCCAAAAATTTAGTAATAGTGGTCACAATACCACCTATGAGTATCCTACCCTTAGTGCTAACAACAACATTATACAATTGTCTGGCCAAAAATGGCACGGGGTCAAGCTGGACACCGTCAAGCACACAAGATAAGAAATACAACTCAGATAATCTTGAGACATTCAGACTATCATCCTGAGTAAAAGAACGGCAAGCTAAAATATGATGAGCTACCTGAATGCAAGGGTTCCTAACATGTGTGCACTTGGATAAACTAGTGTTGTACCTAGCACTCCTGAAAGCTCCCCCCAAAATGCATTTGGGTTGAATTCGCGAGGGACTTGTTGGTTTTGTAAATCCATACTAGTTGGAAAACCAAATATGCTGTTGAAGGTATCTAAGTTCAACTCATATAATTGTTCTTGCAAATAAAATAAAATGTACCCGGCTTGACATTGAGGCCCTCTAGTGACCTCAACATGGAGAGTACTGAGGAACTCTAAGGTTGGTCTCGGTATGTATGGTCTTTTATTGCTATGAAGTGTCCCATACCACCCCGTACAAACAACCACCTAATATCATCTAACATTCCTAAACGTGCTAACAATTCTTCATCATAATAACAAGTTGCCACAATCATGCGTTCATTCAAACAATGATATCTAGCAATATGATCGGGGTTGGTTAAACCAAGATGATGAGGAATGTTACCTTGGGCTCGTGCATTGGTGGAGGTTTGGGAGGTCCGTTGAGGTCGAGACGGTGCTTGGCTTGATGATCCAACCTCTTTGGCACTCCTTTGTCTTTTTGTTGGTGCTATTGTTGCAAAATGAAAGAAAATTGAAACTAAAACCTAAGTAATAAAATTTAAGAAAAATGAAGAATTTAAGTAAAAAGAAGAAGAAATAGAGACAGAAGAAGATGGATATGGTGGATGGGTAAAGGTGAGATGAGTTTGAAGAAGAAGAAGAAGAAAGAGATGAAATTTGTGGAAGAAAGAGAAGGATTAAGTGCAGTAGAAGGATGTTTGTTGAAAATGGAGTAAAAATGAGAATAAATAAGGGGGGATTGAAGGGTTAGTAATGGTGGGTTTAGAGAGAGAAAGAAAGAGCTAAAGAGAGAAAGAGTCGAAGAAGAAGATGAATTTTGGTGAAAATAGAGGGTCACTATGGCCAAAACCCTTACCTGCGGCCTGTAGCAGTTCACCATGGTCCATGGCGTTGACCACAAGCGGACCGTGATCTCTGTTGACACAAAAAAAAAAAATTTGGTTCCCGAATTGGCATCCCACAGCTGTAGTTATGGGCTGCTGGCTGTGGGGCCAACAATTTAATTTTCCCTCTTTTTTTTTCTTCTTTCTTTTCTTTGTCTTTTTTTGGTTATTCTAGTCTTATCCTTCTCTCTTTTTTTCTATTTTTTTGTTTTCTTTTTGTGTCTCTTTTTTTCGTGTTTCTATTATTTTTATCGTTCTTTTAAGAAAAACTACAAAAATAATGAAAATCAAAGCTAAGAAAAGAAATAGGGCTTGGGTTACCTCCCAAGAAGTGCTCTTTTAAGGTCAAGAGCTTGACCATAGTTCTATGCTTGATTCGGATCAATGAGTGTATGGACATTAGCTTTGTCACGGAATACAAAATTGAGTTTCTTTCATCAAAGTTACGACCTCAAAAACTCTAGTTAAAGGTCCTTCGTCGTCATCAATTGATGCCACAACGCACTATCGACATACAGGACAAACCGCCTACGTAGCCCATCAGACTGGCTACTATCACCTTCTTCAACCCCTAAATCAAAATCTGTATCAAATCCTTCCATAGGGGCCAAAGAGAGAACAACTTGAGCAAACCTGCAATAATCGCTCATAGTAGACTCATTAGAAGCATAGGCGTCAACCTTGGGTATGCTAGGCGGCATAGGAGCAGCAAACTTCACCTTAACATACCTTTGGTTGAGGTCCTCAGTAGAAATCCAATCAAAGTTAGGAGGACCTTCACAATTCAAGATATCCTCAATGTCACTCTCAGGGGAAGGGGGAAATTCATCCAGTATAGAAGAATTAGGATAAATCACTTTCTCCTCCATATGACAGAACATAGCATAGCACCTTGTACTTCAAATGTTATAAGCCCCTTTCTTACATCATTATGGAAACCTATGGTAGCCATAGAGGGCCTACCTAGAATAATTTGGGCATCATCAGTCTCAGTCATATTAGCTATGGTAAAGTCTTTTAATAGCCAAATATCTTCTATTTTGACTAGCAAATCTTTTAATTTGCCTATGGGTTTCATTTCAGAACCGTCTGCTAACGGTAGTGAAAAGGGTGCTGGTTGTAATGGCCCTAATTGAAGCTTATAAAACATAGAGTAAGGCATTAAACTGACGCTTGTACCTAGATCACATAAGGCTCTCTCAATTTCCATCTTTCCCAAAATACAGGGGATCTCTATCTGGATCAGAAAGCTTAGGTGGAAAAATGGTGGGGATCTCAACACTTTCATTCTCTATGAATGTGGCGACCTTGCCACCATCATTCCTTTCCTTACACTCAACCATAATTATTTCTCTACCCTCTTCAATTGGCATGTGCTCGAGGTCAATAGTGTCCTCTGTTTCTTCCTTCATGGTGACACAATTACAATGCTCACGAGGGTTAGGTTCAGGCTTGCTAGGAAGTCTATACAGGGGTGTAGATGAAAAGCTAGATTGTTGGGAAATTTGGGCTTCCAATATCTTTTTGGGAGTAGTAAGCACGTCAACGTTAGAGGCTAATTACTTAATATACTTATCCTACTTTTGTTGTGCCATAAGCATACTTTCCATCATAGCCACTAAATTGGACTTTTGGGGGTACTTGTGGAGGGAAATAAGGCCTTTGAAAACCAGGGGGTGGCCTAGCATTCATTGGGGGCAATAGTCAGAGGGTTTGGATTATACCTATAAGAGAAATTCAGATGATTCCTCCAACCAGGATTGTAGGTACTAGAGCAAGAGTCATTGGCCGGTCTCGGGTTGAGGTTTTGGACATAATTGACTTCACTATAGTCTTGGGAAAAAGGACTCCCAACTTGATAATTAAAAGTCACATGCTCAATAGAACCACAAATTTCACATAGGGGAAGGGCACTAGAATTCACAGTATTAACATTTATATGATCCAAGCTTTGAGTCATAGCATCAACTTTAGCAGAAAGCAAAGTAAGTGTATCAACTTCAAGCTTACCTCAAACCTTTCTGGGTTGGCCCCATTCGGTGGACCATTGGAAATTGTTGAGTGCCATCTCCTTAATCAAATTATAGGCCTCGTCTTCAGTTTTATTCATCAAAGTTCCTCCTGCCGCCGCATCGATAGTGGACCTTATAGGTTAGGTTACACTATTATAAAAAGTTGAATAATCATCCTTGGTTGAAGACCATGATGGGGGCAGAAATGCAGTAGATCCTTAAATTGCTCCCAAGACTCATAGAGCTTCTCATCATCCCTTTGAGTGAAGTTGGTGATTTGATTCCTCAAACTTGCCATTTTGCTCAGAGGGAAGAACGTGGCGAGGAAAGCTCTAGTAAACTCATGCCACGTGATGATACATCCCAAAGGCAAAGAATGCAGCTAAGCTCTTGCCTTATCCCTTAGTGAAAAGGAAAATAATTGCAATCGAATGGCATCGGTGGAGACTCTGTTAAGCTTCAACGTGCTGTACACTTCTAAAAAGACCGAGAGGTGTAAATTTGGGTTATCCAAAGGGGTGCCTCTAAACTGGGATCGTTGGAAATGAGAGCAAACTTGAGGTCAAAATTGTCTGTATTAACGTTAGGGCGGGTGATGCTTTTGGCAATTCCTTGGGCTCCAGGGGTAACAAAATCCCTAAGCGTCCTTTGATCATCTCCTTCTCCCGCCATATTTGTTGAAGTTCTTCTTGCGTCGCGTCATTGTTCTTTAATATTTTGGTTCTTCCTCCTTGAGCAGAAAGTCCTCTCGATCTTAGGATCGGGTTCGCATAGGAAAGGACTTCACATAAACACGGAGGATTCCTGCAAGCACTATCACCAACACTACCAATGCAATTAAACAAGAAAATAAAAAAAATAAAATACTTAGTCACGTTCGTGAGACTAACTTAATAGTTAACAAATTGGTCCCTGACAACAACGCCAAAAAACGTGACCACTGTCGTAAGCACACGGGTGTCGTAGTATAGATAAAATATCATCCTCAGGGACCAAAGTAATCTATCGAGTCCTTTCTATCAGAAAATGCTAGGCAATAAATCAATCGAGGATTCAATTTAACAACTTTTAATTAACTGATTCTAAATTCAATCAGGAAGAAACGCCTCGGGATTAATGTAGTTACGAAAGGTGTTGGATCAATATGATTAACATGCGCTTCTCTCTAATTGGATAGTTTTAAGGAATTGCAATCTATGTAGAATTTAGTCTATTCTTTCAAAATCAACCAAATTACCTAAACTAAGGCAAAAGTCGTTCATTCAAACTAATTTGTCTTCATCCAAGTTCAATATTTTTGATTACTCTCAAGTCCTCCCAACATGCAAAGCTCTCTTTTAAATCATCACTATATTAGGTTTTATCAAGCAGTCTAACAATCAAATTTCACGTTTAAGTTCTTCAATCAATTGTTTTAAGGGTGCAAGCAAAATTTGGACAAAATCCACTCACAACATGATAATCACCTGATAAAACGAAATCAAACCAATCATGAAACAAACGCACAATTATATTGATTATAACATGATCCAACTACACTTCCATTAACTAACAAATCCCTGGACAAGATAAACTGCTAACTCATGATTAAAAATTAAAAACTAACCAATTAATTCAATGAAATCTGAGAGGGAAAGGCTTGACAAAGATAGCTTTCAACAAAGTCTTCAGACCACCAATAAAACCAAGCTCCTCACTCAAGATTTCTCACTTGTATAAAAAGCAAACTCAAAATCCTAACTAAAAAGAGTAAAATTTTGGGAAGAAAAAATGACTATCTATGATATGTTTATCTCCTTTTACTGTTGAGGGACGAGTTTCTAAAGAAGAACACCAGCAATTTCAGCCACACGTCTGAAGGAAAACGAAGAGGCCACAGTTACACAGCTCACCACGGTCTGTGGCAAACACCACAGTTGGACCATGGCCTGGGCTGGGACCAAATTTTCTGCTCTTCTCTTATTGTACGGGCATAACATCTCATGGGCATCTGTGGGGGGTCAAAATATACTCAAATAAGGGTCAAATGCTAGGTCAAAATGGTCCAAATTCCTGTAAATATCATCAAACAGCCATACCCAAGCATAAATCGAGAATAGGAGTATAAATGGTAACTTAAAGCACTTAATTCTCCTAAAAATGTAACAAAATGATCCTAAAATGATACATATGATAAACACTTATCAATTTGTCCTCAATATGCAAATGCTGAGGAGAGTTAGCCTGAGAATAAGGTTTATCCTCAATCTCCCACTCCTGAATATGCAATTAGTCCACAGTTTAGGTTTGCACCTCTAATGGAAAGTGGGAATAATTCTCTCTGTGCTCAGGGTCCTATACCTCTTAGGGAAAGAGGGAGGGATTCGTGGTCTTATACCTCTTAGAGAAAAGGGGAGGGATTTCTCACCTGGGCAGACAGATAATAAAGATCCTAGGATTTGAAGGAATGGGCATAAAAGAGTTCTATAACAATATTTCTAAGTTAAAGAGGAAATATTCTTATGTACTTCCTTAGAAGTTGAGGCACCTACCTCTTATCAAGAGGTGATTAATTCACCAAATCACAAAGAGTGAATGGATGCCATGAGGGATGAGATTGACTCAATGGCAAGAAAAAGGTTTGAGAACTCATTGATCGTCCACCTCGACACAAGTATACTGAGAACAAATGAGTTTTCAAGATAAAATGTCGGGCAGATGGTTTAATCGATAAGTTCAGGTCCGGCTACTCCTGGCCTTGTTCCTATCTGGACTTTAATTTGTTCGAAATGGACGTAAAAACTGTTTTCCTCAATGGTAATATTAAGTAACAGATTTATATGGACTAATCCATTGGTTTTGTATCAAAGGGACAAGAGGACAAGGTGTGTTGTCTTAAAAAGTCCATATGTGATCTTAAGCGATCTTCTAGATCTTGGTACTTTAGATTCTATGAAGCTATAATTTAGTTTGGCTTATTTATGGTTTCAGAAGACCATCGTGTGTATGTCAAAAGATCAACATGGTGGATTATGTTTCCTACCTTATACGTTGACGACATACTGTTGGATGGGAAAACCTTGAAGATGATGGAAACTACTAAAAAGTGGTTGTCCTATGTCTTTGAGCTAAAGGACATGGGCAAAGCTAGGTATGTCCTAGGAGTGAAAATAATTCAAAATCGTCCCAAGACGCATACATTAAAAAGGTTTTGCAATGATTTCGTATGAATAATTCTAAACCCATGGATACTCCAATTCAGAGGGATCTAACCATGAGTCTTGATCAATGCCTAAAAACAGATGATGATATGGAGAAAATGAATAATGACTCTTACGCTAGTGTCATAGGAAGCTTAATGTAAGTCATGTTATGTACATGGCCTGACATTACTTTGCGGTTGGTTTGGTAAGTCTTTATCAAAGTAACACAGGACTTGCTAATTCAGAAGCCATCAATAGAGTTACGTGATACGTTCATGTTAAAGATGACTTAATCTTATGGTATCAAGGGGAGACTGCAAGTTGAGAAGAAACTTAGTTGTCGATTGGGGTGGTGACCCGGATGAGTCTAGGTCACCTCAAGACATTCTATCACCCTAGGTGGGAGGGCCATGTCATGTTGCAACAAGAAGCAAAACTGTACAACAATGTCAGCTATGAGGGCAGATTGTGTATCTTGCTACCATAGAGACAAAAAGCATTTCCATTAGGTACATATGTACACTAATAAGGTGATTATGTTCGCTTAAGTAAACTTATTCCTAGTTGATGCATTTAAAGCTTATTTGTTGAGTCTAGGAATTCATAAGGTTTAGTGTTTGGATGTGTCTTGTTATGTGACGGACAAATTTGTTTTGAAATTGAGCAAACTGCTCATGAATTATTTTTACATGTTAGGCATATTGAAATGTCATCAGGCTCCTGATTGGCCTACTCACAAAGGCAATCACCCTGACACTTGAGTGGCGGTAGGATGAGACCACTTATATTGGCACTAGGTGTGCAATATTAATTATTCATACTAGAAGTGTATGAATAAAATAAATATAGTTCCCTTAGTGAGTATAAGATGAGGCTCGAGGAAGTTGAATATAAAATAGATTTTCATATTGAAGCCTTGTAGCCGAATCTTGCGTGTCAAGATTAACATTAGGTATGTTGATCTAGTGGCTTAGGTTGGTTTTTTAGATAAAAGTCAAACTTACAATTCACATGGTATATAAACTAATGTGCCCAACTAAGTGGAAGCTATGTCATGACACACATTTCATACTGTGTGCACTTGTAAGATGACGCATACATGGAGTGAGAATTGACTTCCTTATCTCTTGTCACCGTGTGGCCCTATGAACGATGACCCTTCGACTTCAAACTATGATATGAAGTCAAAGCTTTATGATGATACCTTAATGTGTTTCTTAAGGGGCATGATGTATACGGTTCAGCGAGAACACTTTAGGAATGTACTTAAGCTGAGATGAAATTTCATGAGTGTTTAGGAAAAAATCTATCCATCATCACCATATTAACCCGGGTGATTATATTGAGGACATAATCATATGATATATTTTATAGCATAAAGGGATTATATTGTCACTGGTGATGTTGAGGACGATTTGGGATATCGTATTTCGTGAAAGTGTAATGTTAGTTAGATTGCGACTTAATATAACACTATTGCTTGCTTTTTGGTCGCACACCCCTCCCAGTATGAGGCGGAAGATATTACTTGGGAGACAAAAGTGTTGTGACTTATGTTTTATTTGACCGAGGGCGAGTTGTTGACCGAGTGTAATGTTCACATTGTTATGCTATTAATTGGGCAGTTACAAATGGTTACATAGTAATCATGCCCATTAAATCCCTATTGATAGTTTTACTTTTTAAGGGACTTAAAGCTTAATTCTGGGTGCGTGACACAAACCAAAAACACAATCCCTAATTCTTTCCCTCCTTTTCTCACGTTAGCTTCGCCATCATTCGGGTTCGGGTTTGGGCCATGATAATTATGGTGATTTGAGTAGCCACCGTTAGTTCTGATTTAGTAATTCGTGGGCAACTCTTGAGCATCAAGATCCTTCGCTTCCGCATTACTAAGGCACGCCCTTTTTTTCCAACACTTTTAATTATTTATGTTTAAGTCAACGTTAAAAGAAAGCTGCCTGTTAAGCTTACAGCATCAGGTCAAGGTGAAGTTCAGTTTCTTATTTCTTAGTCGCCCTCATCTCTTATTCGACTTTCCATCTAGCAGGATTGTTATCACTTGATTGCCTTTGTATTCGTTCATGGATGACATAGGCACTATGTAATATCTTTTATCAAAAGTGGACATCAATGTTAATAAATGGGTTGCATAGTGGGCCTTTAAACTTGATGTTTAAGACCCCTTCCAAAGCCTATTATGCATATTTACTTTAAGGGGCAGCATGTGTTGAGATAAAGTCTGTGGCTTCCTCTTCTCTAGGATTCACTTTTTAGCTTACTTATTTTTTTTCTATCACCTTGGTTATGCTCAACATTTATTATGAACAGTATTGGAAAAGTTTATCAAGCTGGCTTGCATTGAGTAGTTTGACCACATTCTTTTCCATCTCAATTGTTTAACATCCATCTTAGTACTTATTTTCATGAATGGATGAATACCAATGCCTTTCTGTATGTTGGTTATTGCACTACCTTGGCAACATCTCACTGTTTCTTCAAGATAGAGTAAATGTTTTAGTTGTTGTCTTAATCAAACACTTTGCTGATTAATCCCTTACGCTACAATTTTTAGATGTAAATTATATCAAGGGACTTGATGTATTGTGAATATACTTTTTTTTATTTATAATTGTACTTTTATTTTGGTACTGCTATGTTTGTTTGTTATCCTATGATAGTTGGACTAGTAGGAACATCCAAATTCACTTGCATAGAATGCATAGCAACATGCTAGACAAGAGTATACTTCTAATTAAGGTTACCAAGGTATACTTGTAGGCTAGTTCTCTAACTGTCCCTATCTCACTATGTGTATGCTCCTTAATTACAAGGGCATCTTCATGTGTCGCACATAACAATATACTTGGATCACATGGAAACATGCATGCTTGGGGATTTTTTACCCTTAGAGTTTTCGAATCAAAATGCTATGTCTTATGGTGTTGTTTAGTGATTTGCTGATTGTCTATGGTTCTTTCGATTTTCGCTATGTTCTAAAGAATATGGATTGCATGGTATTTAGAGAAATCTTTCCATAACCCCTTTTGCTAGTACACAACATTATTTTTCTCTTCAAGATGATGAAACAAAATTAGGGTAATGATTGTTTCTTCTCACTTTAGTCTTGGATATGTTGATGATGCTTATTTACTTGCTAAGACAAATGTTAATGATAATGTTTTAAGAACTTTCTCTGCATCTGAATTTTACTATTAATACACTATTTGTCTATGAGTGTTACACCTCTGTAACTCCTTTCAAAATAGTGTATTTGAACTTCTTTTGTAGCTAAGCTTACCTTCTTTAATTTGCCATTTTTTGGATCACAAGTTGTGTATTTATTATATTGATTTTAAATTCTTGTTATAGCTTTTGCTAGGATTGGTTGTAACTTAGTCACATGTTCTTGGTTTCAACCGGGGGTCTATTCTTCTACATTGATCAAATCACTATTGCCTTATGGACTCCAAGATGCTTAATTGCCCATCTAAAAGTGGATTTTCATTGTGGCAGATATAGTATAGGTCTCTTTCATTTTGTCCATCTTTGCACTAATGTCATGTTTAGTGTTGCCACAACTATACTTGCTAAATTATTGCCCTATACTCATTGCTTTCCTTTTAGCTTTATGCTCTTAAAGTAATCATTTGTGAACATTGCTACCCTACTAGGAAATACTTTGGTTATTCCCTTTCTAGTTGGCAATAATGTTATCTTGTTTTGCCACGTTGTTATTAAGAGTGGAATCTATATTTTTAGATTGTGCAATCGTTTTGCTTAATGGATTACTTCCTTCAATGACTAGAAATGATGAGAAAAACCTTATGAAGTCTATGAAAATATTTTATTTTTTGACATTTCTTTTCATCTTACTGAGGATGTATTCTTTTTAAGGTCGGCAAAAAAACCTATACTTATCTAAAACCCATAAAATCTGGCCCAATGGGTATGGTTAAAGGTGGTGAAGATGAAAAAAAAAGAAAAAGAGTATGAGGTTGGTATTGCTGAAATGGGCATGGGTATGGGTATGGGTATAGGTATGGGTACCCGCCCCATACCCACCCCATTCATGTTTTATCAATACCCTCCCCATACCCATGTCATACCAGCCCCATATAAAATTCATACCTGTTTGTTTAAAGTTCTAATTTGTTACTTGTACTTGAATATTTTGCTAGTTGTTTTGAGTCGTATCATATTCAACACATCAGTGGAACATTTTGTTAAAATTGTAATTGTCAAGTGCTAATTTATTCTTTGATTAGCGAATTTTTAGTTGTATTTGATGTAATATGATATGTTATTGGAAGTTTGATGTTAATGTGACATATTAGCTATTTGATATCGAATACGGGCACAAACTGGGTTTAATTCTTTTTTTCTATATGTACCCGAATAAACACGCATATCCGCTATACCGAGTGAGTATGAGTAGAGGTATAACTTTACAATACCATGTGAGTATAGGCATGGGTATCAGTATGGGTATTAATTTTGAAAAAGGGTATGGATGAGGGTACGACTAAATTATACCCGCCCTGTACCCGTCCTATTACCACCCCTAATTCTTTTGCAACAGTTTATGATTAGATTAGCTTCTTTGAAACCTTTTTTTCTCTTTTATTTTCATCTTTTTCTAAATTAGTTAGCTTCTTTCTCTCTCTCTTTTCTTTGTTGGTAACATTTTTCATTTGTAAAAGTTTATTCACTGGAAATGCTTGTATCATCCATGGACTAATTTTGATGACTTTTTATATCTTTAATCTCGCAGCATGGTGGAACTACTTGGTGTAGACGAATTTTGATGACTTTTTATATCTTCGAACTCATAGCATTATTGATGAATGTAATTTATTTTGAATGTTCATACACTAAGAAGCACTAACTTAGAGAAAAAAATTAATATTCTAATTCGTAAGTTTTTTGGATATTCATATTTGTTGAAGTATAACTACAAAAAACGTGAATGTTGACAAATCATTTCTGAACAAATTGGAAAAGCGTAAGCTTTGGAGAGAGATAGAGAGACAGCTTTGATGGGAATAGGTCGTGGCTACTATGCCCTTCTCATTGCCATACATCATTCTTAAATACACAAAATCACGAATAAGATACAACCCTAACCCTGATCCTTGGGTTACATGGCACTTCAAAAAATATTCACAAATAATACAAAACAAATACATAATATTTCTCAATACTCCCCCTCAAGGTGGAGGTTGAGGGCCTATAATAGCTAGCTTGCTTCGAAGGTAGATAAACTGCTTCTTCCCAAGTGCTTTTGTAACTATATCAGTCAGTTGGTGCTTGGTAGATAAATAAGAAACAACCAGATCTCCAGATTCCAGTTTCTCATGAACAAAGTGACAGTCGATTTCGAAATGTTTGGTTCATTTATGAAACACTGGATTCTTGGCAATGTGTATAGCAGCTTGGCTGTCGCAAAACATACGCATGACCGTCTTATGGAAGACACCAAGAGATGCTAAAAATGTCTTTAACCAAACCAATTCACTAGTAGTAGCAGCCATCGAACGATATTTTGCTTCGGCTGAGTCTCGTGAAACTGTAGCTCGCTTTTTGTGCACCAAGAGACTGGAGATCCTCCAATTGTAACAAGATATCTAGTTAAAGACCATCGCGTGATGGGGCAAGCACCCCAGTCTACATCACAGCATGCGTCAACTTGTTGAAAATTATCAGCCTTCAATAGAACACCCAGTCCAGGTGTTGCTTTGATATAGCGTAGGACCCGTCGAGTTACATCCTTGTGTTCCTGTTTGGGTTTTTGCATGAATTGAGATAAAATGTGAACGGCATAGCTCAAATCAGGTCTAGTGATAGTCAAGTAAATTCAACAGCACGTGTTCCTAAGAGTCCACATTCATCAATGACCTCTAGTGCGCACTTATGTTGGGACAGGAATAATCCTTGCAGTCCACGAGCCACCTCAAGACTTGGAAAATATATCAGAGGTCCAAGGTCTTTGATCCGAAAGCAGTGATTATGATAAGTCTTGAAATTCTGCGATGTTGTACGATCGTTACTGGCTAATATGATATCGTCGACATAGATTAAAAGAGCCATGACGGTATCGCCACATTTGTATGTAAATAAGGAATAATCAACAAATGATCGAATGAAGCCATACACACTGAGTTTAGACAATAACTTGGCAAACCATTGCCAGGGAGCCTGTCGTAGTCTATATAGGGATTTTTGCAACTTGCATGCTTTTGTTGGAGATGACGATGTAAAACCTGGTGGCAGATGCATATACACCTTTTCCTCAAGATCACCGTGGAGGAATGCGTTGCTCACATCCATTTGGTGAAGCTCCCATCCTTTAGCTACAGCAACTGACAAGAAAGTTTGCACATTCATCATCTTGGCAACTGGTGCAAACGTTTTGTTAAAAACAAAACCTTCCTGCTAATGATCTTCCCGAGCTACAAGACGCGCCTTATATCTTTTAAGAGATCCGTCAAACTTGTACTTCACTTTATAGAGCCATTTATAGTTGATAGCTTTCTTTCCAGGTGGCAAATCAACCAAGGTCCAAGTTTTATTATCCTCCAAACCATTAATCTCATTAGCCATAGCTTTTCTCCAATTAGGATCTGCCGCTGCTTCTTGATAGTACCAGAGCTCAATAATTTTTCCAATAGCAGCTAGATATCCATGGTGAACATGAGAGATTTTGCACGTGTCACATTGTTTGCTACATGATACAGAATACCTGAGGAGGCTGCTGAAGATGAGTGTAGAGAGGAGGGGTCAACGGATCTCGAACTGTAGCACACGTAATCCGTCAAGTGGCTGGGTGGTCTCCGTTCCCTCGTGGGTCTGCGAGTCTGATCTGCTGGGTTGTTGTCTTTAGCATTGGACTGCACATTGGGTTGCACGGTTGGTTCACCAGAATGAGGTGAGGCGCTCCCTCTATCACTAGCACGAGCTTCCGCATGAGGAGGCCCAATCTCAAGTGCGGCTTCAGGTGTGACGTCGTGGGCCTCTTCAGCTTCGGCTCTTGCCCACTAGGAGTTGGCACTTACGTGTATTGGGCTCTATCAGGGTGAGGCAAGACTACTTTTTCCCTTGAGTTCGGTAGTTTGTTCATGCTAAGCTGAAATCCCGTATCCCCAAACAAGGTTTCCAAGGGTATTGTGGGTGTATTTTCTACTCTTGTATCATCATGGTAAGGAAATTCATTTTCATAAAATATCACAACTCCGCTAATAAATATTTCTTTGGACTCCAACTGAAAGAGCTTCCAACCCTTCTTGCCATAGGGACAACCAACAAACACACACTTCCTACCATGGGGAACAAACTTACCTTTGGAGTTTGGCCGCAGGTGTGCATAACATAAGCGCCCAAACACTTTTATGGAGTCACAATTGGGGTTGACACCATACAATACTGCATATGGCGTTAGACCATTAAGCAATTTGCTAGGTGTGCAATAAATCACAAATGTAGTTATAATCACAAATTACAAAGATTGAATTTTTATCGATTCAATTGGGTTACAATCTCTATGGATACAAAATCCTCTGATTCTTTCTCTCAAGGATGGATTTTCTAACCCTTGAAACAAAGGGGGTGGGGACCTATTTATAGGGAAACTCCCCCTCCCAAGTCAAGACAGGCCTTGACTTGGGTTATGGGCTTTGACCTAGGTTTTGGGCCTTTCAATCAGGCCTTATCCTAGGCTACCTGACTTTCATTTGTTTGACTTTGACTTTGGAGTCTTCCGGACTTGAACCGAGCATTGACTTGGAAGTCGCCTCGAGCTTTAAACGGACGTTGACTTGAGAGTCATCTTTGATGTTTGACTTGTGAGTCGATGTTGACTTTGACCTTTGGCCTTTGACCTTTGACTTTGACTTTTGACTGCGCCATCACTTGAACGTCATTCGGCCTTGTAGGTCGTGGCTTGACTTGGTAGTCGTCCTAAGTCTGGGTGTGGGCTTTGACTCGAATTTTAACTGGACCCGGACTCGATTTTGGTAGTCATCTGGGCTTCATCTTGGGCTTGAGTTGTGAGTCTTTGGACTTGATTAAATTAATTAAAAGGGTTGGCCCAATTAATTAATTAAATTTAATTTTGGTATGGCACGAAAAAATTTTGAGTGCCTACAAATTGCCCCCTTGAGACAAGGTCACATACGAGACTTGTCGCTTGTGAGGTGACTGATGTCTCGAATTTTTTTTGAAACACGCCATTTCAGGTGCCCATTTCGCAGACCTAGCACGGTGGTCTCGCTGACCGGTCAGCGAGTCGGGGTCCAGGGGCGACGCACCCTGGTCTGGGGGTTCGGGGGCAACGCCCCCGAAACTAACGACGTATGTGATTTGTTCCCCTTTTTTTTTTTTAGATGTGGGCCTGGGCTTTCCATTTTTCCCATCTTTTTTTTTTGGGTGTGTGTGGGGGCTCGGTCTGCCTTTCCTTAGCCCATAACCCAGCCTCATTTCTCTTCTTTCCTTCTTCTTTGACGTTTGGGCTGGGCGGGTCTGGAGCTTGGACTGCTTTATTTCATTTATGCTGGTAAGCATGCATCACACGTGATCCACAACCCCCTTTTTTTTTGCCTCCTTGATAGCACAACAACGCCTTAACAACCAGCCACTATTCCACGCTCTTTTTCCTTTCTCTTCGACCGGCCAGTAAATACTTAGCAACCCATCTACACAACCTTCTTCTTTCCTCTCATTGACAATCAGGACACATAGCCCAGCTGCTACACATCGTTACTGTTCCTGGTCATCGTGAGCTTCGCACTGCTGTTCGACCCTGAGCCCAGATTCCCTTTTCACCATCTTCTTCTACCTCCACAACTGACTAGTACTGGCTTCCCATTACTATTCCCAGCGAGGATTGTTTCCAAAGCTTCGGTCTTTGAACGCAGTTCTTCATCTAAGGTAAAGGTATTCACTTTTCTCAATCTTCTTGCATCTCCTTTAATGCTTCACTTGAACTTCCCGTTTTTTTTTTTACTCTGTTTTTTTTTTTGGTTCAGCTGGATGCTTCGTGCCCATTTCCTTCTTTGCTTTTTTTTTTGTTTTTGTTGGGTTAGTTGAAAAAACTTGGGAATGATTTGAGTATGACAATGATCGAATGCATTGGGACAATGTGCATTCCGTCTATGCGTCTAATGAGAAGGATATCGGGGTTATATCGGGTGTTTTTTTTTGTCTGGTTCCCATGTGAAAGAGCTAAACTTGTGATGCAAAAAATAAAATAAAAATCTGGGCATGAATCTTAAGCATGTGTATGATCAACAATCTGGGGATGTGCGTGTAAGGAAGGAGAGGATGAAGGAAGCCCTCTTCTTTTTTTTTTGTTCCTCTGTTTCTGCGTTTCATTTCTCTGGGAGAATGGAAAATTAATGTCAAATTTTCCCAAAATGTTGCGTTCTCTTTGGCTTGCACATTGGTGCCTTTATTGCTGTTTGTTGCTTTTCTGTGTGGGGAGCCTAATGCTCTTGCTACTTGATGCCCTTTTTTTTTTTTTTGGAATTTGGGTATTGGGTTTTTTTTTTTCCAAATATGGAAATGTGAGTATGGCCTTTGCTTGATGATTCACGGGGTTTCTCATTAATGGGATTGCACATTAGAATAGAATTTCTCACTAATGCCAATGCTCTCTTTGACAATATATGTTGAAAGATCTTCGTGCTTGCTTATGACATCACGATATCACGCCCATTCGTGGTCGCATTTTTTTTTTGAATGCCGAGGCCCCTCCTTTTTTTTTCTTTTTTTTTTGGCTATTGTACTGTTGCTTGTGCAGGTTGATGAGTCATTTGAAGAACCACTTGCGACACGGTTCGCTGCTTGGCCATGGGCCTCAAACGGAACTGATACGCACAAAAGTGGTCTGAAGATTTGAAGAACCACTTACGACACGGTTTGCTGCTTGGCCAAGGGCCTCAAACGGACTGATACGCACAAAAGTGGTATGAAGATTTGAAGAACCACTTGCGACACGGTTCGCTGCATGGCCAAGGGCCTCGAACGGAACTGATACGCACAAAAGTGGTATGAAGATTTGAAGAACCACTTGCGACACAGTTCGCTGCTTGGCCAAGGGCCTCGAACGGAACTGATACGCACAAAAGTGGTGTGAAGACTTGAAGAACCACTTGCGACACAGTTCGCTGCTTGGCCATGGGCCTTGAATGGAACTGATACGCACGAAAGTGGTGTGAGCAGCGAGGAGCAGCTACCGCGGGTGTCAACCAACATTTTGATTGACTTTGCTCTACACTTCTCCCCTTTCTAGCATTTATCTTGGCCGGACGCCGCTTTGCTTACTGATTTCTTTCCTGAAAAAGAATTTGACTTTGTGTTTTCTTCTATTTCTAGGTAATTTATAATGGTACATCTTAAGGAGTTTCAGCGTGACGGCAGGCTTCTTCTTTCCGTCGTAGATAAGGAAGACGATGATCCTCGGTCAGGGAATTGCTTCTGAATCTACCGTTCTTTAAGGAGGCCGAAAGCCAACCAGACACCTGTTATAGAGCCATCATCCTTCCCTTTCAAATTTTCTTTTCGGGTGGAAAAGGGCGTGGAAGATGGTTCCATCGGGTATTTTCTTCAGAGCACCTATCATGACAAATCCAATCTTCTTACTGAATTTCCTGTGGTCGGGCGTCGCATCATATCCGGGCAATCGAGATGGGGCCCGAACATGATCCTCTATGGCGACTTCGGCTATATTCCCCTGTTTTGGGAATGGACAGAGCATGTGCTTTCCTGTTTTGAGGCACGCCTGCGAAGATGCCCTTTATATGAGGCGGTGTATGCCTCGCTCTACTCTTATAGCCGCGATATACATGTTGTGCGTGCTTTTTGTGAGAGTTGGTGTCCTACCACCAACACTCTTCACACGATATTTGGAGAAATGTCTATCTCATTGTGGGATTCGCACAAGCTTGGTGGACTCCCAATTAATGGCAAGATATATGATGAGACAATCCCCTGCCTCCAAGCCTTTGAGCACCGGGACAAGCAAAACTTGAGGACTATGCCATCTTCCTGCAAATTTCTGTTCGCTGCTTTTAGATGCTTGGAAAGGATGTCTACCGGTGAGAAAGGCATCAATGCTGAGGCTTGGATCGATTTCTGGTCTAAGAAGAAGCTCATCCACAACCCACCGACACGGTGTCGCCCGCGTAGCTCGACTCCCACAAGGACGCAAAATCCAAGTGGTCGGATTCAACCGCAAGATCCTTGCTGGAGTCGTGAGGAGTTAGAAGTCTTCAAAAGCTTGGGGGTTCCCAAAGAGAGGAGGGAAAACACCTATCTGGCAGCGTATCTATCATGTTGGCTGTGCGTTTTTGCACTTCCAAAGACCGGGGAGAAAATCATTCGCCCGAGCACTTTTGAGGCTGCCAGTCTGATGGCGTCTGGTACTACCTTCAGCTTAGCTATCCCTGTGCTGGCCAGTATTTACCACGGCCTTAATGGGCTTACTATGGCTGCGAAGCCTTCCCATTCACGGTTATTCTTCCCCTGGCACTATCTCCATGGTTGGCTTGCCCATTATTTCAAGACTCACCATGCCTTGCAACCTCCCCCTCCGGGCCCTTTGATGGTGCGCTACTCTGGGTCACATATGATGCGCAGCGACCTTGGAGATGTTCGCGAGCTTATACATGAGGGCAAAGTATCTGACATGGGTTGTCTAATGCTGGGGAAGAACCGATCAGAGACCCTTATCGACGATAGGACTTTGGATTCGGATAAGTCAGATTACCTGATCTCTCTTCGAGACGGCTTCTTTCTCATCCGTCGGGATACGACCTTTTATGTCGAACCCTATAGCCCGCACCGATTTAGTAGGCAATTTGGGTTTGGGTTTTAATTTGGAAAAAAAACATGAAAATTGCATTAAGGTATGTGGTATGTTGTTGCAGTTCATAATTTTTTATGTTCATGCAGTTCTTTCAACCCATAGATTTAATTGGGGGCTCTTGGTAATATAAAAATACATTAAACATTTTCGTAAATGTGGAGTGCAATATATTTTGAACTTCATAATTTTATGTTGATGCAGTTTAATGTTATATTTTTTGGAATAATGTAATTGTAATATAAAAATACATTAAAAATTGTAATTGTTGAATTTCCTAAATTGGAATAATGTTCTATTTTTTAGTAAGGAATGGTTGTTGGTGTTAGATAATGTGTTTTTTTTTTAAATCGTATGATTTCTCCCACTTCAATTGTTTTCTTATTGTATACTCAGTCATTAGTCTTGAAGAGATGCCTAGTTCGTGTAGTTGCGGAGGAGCGAACGAAATGTATCCTTAGTATGATATTGAGGTAATATGTAGAACTTGTGGGAGGGTTGCGGACATCAAAATTTCAAGGTCTCATGATAACCCAAGAAGGTTATTTTTTAGATGCACTCAGTGTGACAAGTTTATGAAATGGGCAAAGCCCCTAATAGGACCAAGAGTTGGTGAGGCAGATCAAGGAAGCATGAAAATCATGATGCATCAAGTGAAAGGCATAAGAAAGCTACTTGAGATTATGAATAGAAGGATTGGGATTGGAATCATGTTGATGGTGGTTATTGCTATTGTAATTGCTATCAAATGAACATTAACCTCAGACAAGCTCGATGTGATAAGGCTTAGTGTATGTATATGTGATATTCTTACTTTTCTGAGTAAGTAATGAATGGAATGTCATTTGGGTGAACATAATAATTTGTGAAAGTACTTAGTGCAATAACAACATAGATTGCAAAGGTACTTGTGATTCATAACAGCAAATATGAAATGATGCAGTACAAGTCTTCTGTCTCAAAATAACAACAGAGTGGAACACAATCAAAGACATAACAAAATCAGGTGTTCTATGTCCTAAACACACTATGCTCTAACAAGCCTTCATGAGAGCAATAACAAAAAGGACATCACAAGTCCGCCACAAAAAGGACATCACCCTTTTCCCTGGGCCAAAATGACATTAAAGCTTGGTATGAAGGGAGGTTCATAATTAAGTTTTCCCTTTCCTGGCCCTCTTCACTGCTGAAGTGCCACATATTGAAGCTTTCCATTTCTTGCCCTTCTTTGACTAGGAAGTGGCTGGCTGGCTTATGACATCATTGCTTGGTTGGGAAGGTTGTTTGGGTGGTCTACCCACCTTTCTTGTGCCGCCTGTCTTGCTCTTGTAGCTAGGCTTGTCTTTCCCTCTCAAGATGGACAACTTACCACCCTCCATATGACTCCTGGAGTTGTGGCCATACTGGTTGCAAACACTGCATCTAAGGGTTGAACTCCTACTGAAGCTCTTCCTCTTCTCAGTGCCATCCCTTCTCCTTTCAGATGGAGGTCTGCCTCTCTTCACTTCAATCTCAGGAGGGCGTAACCTAGGACAATCACTATCCTCCTAAAAAATTGGATCAGTTATGGGCTTTATAATGACATCATATGCTGCCCTATATTTCTCAACAGTATATGCATCATGAACATATGATTTAGGGTTCTACCTATCCCTAAGAATACACCTAATTGCATGCTTGTAGGGTATACCTGAGATATCCCACACCCTGCAGTCACGACAACCTGAGTTGAGGTCCACTTTTAAATGGGTGTTCCCTTCCACAACCTCGAACAACCCTCTACCAACTGGGATAACAATACACATTCTACTCTGTATCTCAGTCTGCTTCAGCTGAATTGTGACCCTAGGACATAACTTTCCACTCCAACCATTTGCAATTTCAAATTTCCTAGCAATTGTACTCATAATTTTTTCCTGATTGCCTCCAATAATGTCAATACATGCTTACACCTGAACTTTTCAATCTTGCCATTAAAAGACTCTACGAAGTTGGTGGTGTTGTCAGGGCATTTGGTGTCAGCTTGGAATTTGTACCTTGCCCACAGTTCCTCTTCTTCAGCACAGAGCCATTCATATGCTTCTTTTGATTCTTTTTTGATGGCCTCCATAGTTTGCTGGAATACTTGCTTGTTGTATGCATTGCATGCTGTCCAGAATAACATGTGCAATTTGGCACCTGCACAATTTATTTCACGAGTTTACACATGTATTTGAAGCATAAAGTACAAACACAAATACCTGGGTCTGTCTGAAATGAAGTTCCTGCAATACATATACCTCGGTGGTCCTTGGTGAAGTTCCTATTGTAATGCACACAACATGTCCTTCTTCTGCACTCTGGAAATATGTCCTGCAATGCTGAAACTAAGCCCTACAATTAAAAAAAAAAAAACTACTCTCACAAATAGAAAATGATGAACAACTTTTCAATAGAACTTCATACCTTATGTCTGTCTGAAATGAAGGTCATCTTGGATAGATCTACACCTTCAAGACATAATCTCAATGCCCTAAAGAAGTAGGCCAGTTACTCTTGTCTTCATGCCCAACTACACCATATGCTATAAGAAAATACCCATTATTACCATCCAACCCAAAAGCTGTCAGCAATACTCCTTTGTAGGGACCCTTTAGAAAACACCCATCCACTCCTATAAAGGGCCTACACCCTCTCTTGAATCCTGTCATCATGGCTTCAAAGGAAATGAATAGCCTCTTGAAGATTGGGGCTGAATCAGGGCCTTCAGAGATATAACTACAAATACCTCTTGGATTTTCTTTCTTGATTTGCTCTATGTACTCAGGTAGTCTAGCATAAGACTCATCATGCCTCCCATCAACCCAAGCTTTCATCAGTTTTTTAGCTGATATGCATTTGTAATCAGGAGCTGCCAGTCCATACCTCTCCATACATAGTTGAATCATGGAGTTCACTTGCAAGTCAGGGTTGGCTTTGAAATCAGGCAACAGCTGCTCTGCAATCCATCTGTATGAAGCCATATTATTCTGAGCATCTCTTACACATTTGCACACACTTCTAAAGGTTTTCACTTGCTAAGTTTTGCCATCACCAAGTCTGCTTGTATGAACCCTGAATTCAAAGTATTTTCCTTTACACACTACAATGTGCCTCAGCTTATCATTTTTTACCTTTTTCAAGCAAATACCCTCTTGAATGGCATAATCTCTAAGGACCTTAACCCATTGCTCTTTGTTAAGAAACATATCTCCAGGCTTAATTGACACTTTCCCACTAAGATCCCTTGTCCACATGCTCCCATTTTGGTAGACCTAATTCCACATCCTCCCATCATCATCCACACCAATGTGCTTAGGGATATCATCTTGTAATGTAGGATGCAAGAACTGATCAATGTCACTGTCAACATCATCATTATGAACTTCATCTGAATTAACAAAGGACTCATCACTATACTCAGAGCCATCCTCAGAAGCAACCTCAAAACCAACCTTAGTACCAACATCATCATCACTGTCTTCATCATTACCACTCTCCTCTTCATTCTTATCATCCAAACCAACAGTCAAGTTAGGAACAATCTTAATGCCCTCCAAGGAATGAAGAGTTGGTTGTGAAGATTTGGTATTGTTGATTGTGTTTATAGGATGAGAATAGGAGGGTTGGGAAGATGAAGGCTGTTGAGATAAAAGAGAGATGCATTCAGACAGATCAACAGACAATGTAGGACCCACTACTCCAAATTGCTGTTGTTTAGAACAGGATTTCAAGATATAATAGGTAGATCTCTGGTGTTTAGCAAGACAATTAGGTTGTGCAGGTTTCAATTGTGTAGGGGCAGCTTGTGGGAGTTGAGATGAAGATCTAAGTTGCCTAGAAGGGGAGTTAGAGCATACAGGTACAACTTTGGAAGGGGAAGCAGACTTATTCAGGCCCAAGTTTGTCTTCCTCCGAACAGGTAATTTGTTCGATTGGCTTTCTGCGGTTATAATCAATGAGTCAGCCCATTTTTGGGTTTGAGAGGCAGAAAGGATGGTATCATACTCCTCACAACCAATTTCCTCCAACCCATTAATACCAGACTCACCAACTTGTCTTGACTCTAACTCTTGTTCAATGACATGGTGTTCAGTGGGTCCTCTAATGCTTACCATATAAATAGGAATGGGTCCCTTAGCCTTTTCCCACAAAGCAGATAAATGCAACCAACCTTTATCACAACCCAAAGGCAACTTTCTTTTAGCTTTAGGGCCACAAAACATGAATCCAAAATATTGTGGCACCTCTACCCCTGCCTCCTCAAATGTTCTCTTTGCATCTCTATGAAGATCTAACATTTGGTACATGTCTAAGTCAACATTGTTTATAAATACCCCATGCCCTTCAAAGCATACACTAAACACCTTAGTCCCTTCAATCTAGACAACACAACAGACAGATGGATAAGCACTTTTTTCCACTAACCTCAAGAACATTCTACTAAAAAAAGCTACAACAACCAAAACACTAAGTTATAAATTAACTCAACTCAAACACGCTAAATTTATATCAATTTCAGGGGAAATCACAAATTAATTCACTTATACACATAACAAACATTCACAATTATCACACATTATCAATTTTAGGCCAAGTCATTACTAGTTAATTACTGTTTCCTTCACTCCCTAAACATTATCTTCACTGGAAAACTACTTTTAAAAAATGCCACAAATTTACTTCATTTTTCACATACCTCCATTTCCTTGGAAGATCCTTGCTCCTTTTCCATGATATTCGAAGTTGGGGCCACTAACAGAAGCTTAACTAGTGTCCCACCACAATTTCTCCATCACCTAAGCTACGGTTTACTTTTTCACATGAAGATTGGTAGACCTTGTTCCACAGGCTTCAACTGCCAGCAGAGATGGAATTTCGTGGACCTAGGGTTTACTTTTTCACAAGAAGATAGGGCAATTTTCACAGCATGAAGGAGGAAGACAGAGGAGATCCAAAGAGTGGAAGAAAAATCGCGGTTGGTGGGGATGAGTGGGTGGGAAATGGAAATAATTCAGCTGAGAGAAAGCCAGGTGTATTTTGTTTGTCCTATCTGCTTTCATTTGGTGGGCAGCAAGGGGCAATTCGGTCAACAAACTTATGTTCCCCCTAAAGTGCTCGGACATTTAAGTTTGTTGCCGGAAATGGACCAAAAAATTATTGATCAAAACTTCCATCGACCCACAAATATTTATCAAAAATTATGGGTCTCCTAAATTATTTGACAAAACTACAATGGACCATTTAATAATTTTTTCGATTTACATATTAAAAGTTTATAAACAATTGTTTTCGGGATATTTGCCTTCACCGGTTCAAGATATATGTTTTTCATATTAAAATATATAAAGATAATTATTACAACCAATCATGCCATGCACAAAGCCCAAGTTAGAGTGCGTTATTAGAGCTACCCAAATACTACTGTCCTAAAAGGAGTGATCTATTATAACGTACTTGTGGCACATGAGTTCATGAAAAATTTCAATGACATGAAAGGTAACCAAGTTTACGTACTTTGAAACTGGAGATAGAAATGGCCCATGACAAACATAAATTGGATTTTATTCTCTCTTGCCTAAGTGATCAAAGATATCATGTTATGTGGGTTACATGGATAGTGAGTGTATAACAATTGCTACTTAAACTATCATGGATGTCCTCGTTCAAAGATTACATACTTGCGCCAACAAAAAATAAATCTAGAATTGGGATTAAAGTATATCCAAAAGTGGAAGAAATCTTTTTTCTCCGATCTACTGATGATAGTTTATTGTTTTGTGAGTTTAACTGTGAAACGTGTTATAAGCTTAGTACTTTTACTTTCGTAGGTTTGTAGTCAATTTGGACAACTGATTAATTTTCAGAAATCATTACACGTCTTCTCTAATAATGCTTATTTAAGTGGACAAATCAACTATAGATGCAGTCTTTATGTACCTCATCGAGATCCTCTAGGTAAGGACTTTGGTCCCTGTTTCTAGGGACTGGCTTCATGTTATACATTTTCCACTCAGTTTCGTACAAGAAATACTAAGTTCTAGACCAAGAAAGCCACTTCCAAGCCCTAAATAAAAAAATAGTTCTTATTTAAGCTAATCTTAATTCTCTCCCTAGCCATAAAACACAATTTTTTAAGTTACCTAAATCTACGCCTAATAATATAGATAGAATTCATCATGAATTCTTTGGAAAAAGTTAATATCGAAAAAGGTTTTCTGATAATGTCTTTGTGCTCAATATTAGCTTTTCCCCAAGAATTCATGATTCATTGTCTCTGTTACACAAACACAAACACAAAGCCACTTCTAAGAGAACGTATACAAAAAGGCTATGTCCATTTGTATGCAATAAATCAAGCCAGGAAAGCAGCGGGAAGTTAAATCATAAAAGTCGGCAAGTCAAATCTTGAAAGTGCAAGCCTCAAGTTATAGCTTTGAAAGCCTTGGATGAACCTTTTGCAACCCTTACACAGCATTCAAGACAAGCCTTGAGTCTCCCATATTGCTGTTATAATGGTGCCACCGCAGCTGAAATTGAGCAGAGCCGCAATCTGAAGGAGCACCCAGGTCATGTCCTCAGACATAGCCTGTCTGCATCTTTAGAGATGACTATGTACATAGGCATGTCTATGTACATAGGCATGTTGTAGTTCTACCTGATTTCTAGCAGGGAGACACGGCTGGCCAAGTGTCTCTAGGCACGACCAAATCTCTTACTAAGCCAGCGGATCTATAAATAACAGTTTGCTCATTTTTTGGTAGGGCTTTCCGAATGTTTAAAGCTAGGTCTTCTTAGGATGGTTTAGTCTCTCAAAGCCTCATTATGGGGTAAAAATCGTTGTATAATATTAAAAAACCATTACATAGGACCTTAGGCAATAGTTTGGAGCCACTAAAGTGCCTCCGCTTTCTTTTCCTAAGGGAACAATTTTCTAAGAAAGACTGAGAAGGTTCCTGAGGCAACGGTTTTCTAAAAGGAATAATTGCTTACAGCAGACAGTACTGTTGCAACTTTAGTCAGTGACAATGTTGACTCCAAGAGTCACATATTGATTTTGATGATAACAAACAATATAATTAGTGCTGTCAAGTAATATTTATGGTGCATAGCTTTTCATACTCTTACATTGTATGGTTTCATATTCTAAGATTAAAACTATATGCTTAAATTATTTTTGCAAGGGGGAAAATATGCCAATGGTACATAAATTGCGTTATAATGATATTGGCATGAATTAAGGCGGAGATATAATCGTCAACGGTACTTATCCCTTCCTTCTATTCTTGATTTGTATGTTCTAGTTATTGCATCAAGGGAGAAGAAAATAGTTTCATCACATATGATAAAGTATCTATTTGAGCTAAAAATGTGCTATTTTTAAGGTACTTTTACACCTACTTTATGCTCATTTTAATAATATTTTGAAGGTTTTTAATTTATTTTATTTTATTTTGCAAATTTTTAATAAATGTGAAAAAAGGGCCAAAGATGGTGAAAAAATGGGAAAGATGTCCAGAATTGAAGAACCGACCTTGAATTGTCAAAAACTGGGCCAAAATACCTTGAACCAGCCCAAAAATAGAATCGAACCGGTCCAACATAAAACCAGACCGACCCGGTTCACCAAAAACCGGTTCGCGTATTAAATTCCCCTTCCCCTTCTTTTTCGTTCTTCTTCTTCCTCGCGTCGCTCTGACCCCCAACCCAGAGAACCCATCCCCAGAACCCTCGACCAACCCTGCTTTTGACCCTCTCTGCCATGCCCATCTCGCTCCACTCTTTCTCTCTACCTCGTTATCTCTCTCTCTCTTCCAGCACATCATCCCCAAACCCGAAACCAGCCCACAATAACCCCCTAACCCAGAAACCCCTACCGACGAAAATACCCAAAACCACTTCGTACGAACCCCCTAGTACAAACACCATCCCACCACCGTGAAACTCTTACAACACGCCAGCACATACCCTTGGCTGGCCTTCATCTAAGCCACCCACGAATGCCATTCGAATCGACAGTCAAGAGACGAAGGAGGTCAGGTATAAAGCAAGGAGGCGACACCATTGAGAGGGGGTTCGAGTTTTAGGTAATATAGGTAGTTTTCTAAGTAATTAGGAGTAGATTAGGTTTAATTTTTTTTAGGTTTAGTTTAATTTTTTTTTAATTTTGATTTCGCATCTTTGGCCAACAATTTTAAGATTAGGGTTTATGTTTTGAATTTGCAAAAACTGTGTAATTCGGATTGAGTTTTGTGATTTTGGGTTGTAATTCAAATCTAGAGCATTTTAGATTGAAATCTTAGTCAAGTTTTGGGTTTATTGCATCAAAATGCTTCCCCCACTCCCCTGTTCTGTTTCGATTTTGCTAGACTGAACAATGGTGATTCAGCCATTGATGGTACGGGCTGAGTTGCAAAGCGAGGAGGCCTGAAATTTCTTTTGTTGGTTTCGGTTTATTCCCCCCCCTTTTCTCCAGTTCGAGCTCTGTCAGAGGCAAAGATGGTGTTCCTGTGCTGAAGTCTGGGCAATGTTTCGGTTTGCTCCTTCAACCCTGTTATTGATTTTACTGGTACTGTTCATTTTTTGAGTTAATAGCATCGTTCTATTTGAGTAGTAATCTGGTTGAGTAATGGTTGTATTGTTGGATTCAAATATTGTTGGCTTAATCATGCTCTAGTTTAAGCAAATTCATTGTCTTTTTAATTTTAGTTTTTAGCAATCTAAGGTTGTCTGTTTAAAGGGTTCTTTGTTTGGAATTAGTGTCTTGCAATTAGGCAGTTAATCTCCAGCTTCAGTTCTGTTTTCAGGCATTTGAGAATGTTCTTGTTTGGATTTTGGATATAAGCTCTGTTTTAGCCTTTCAAATGATTATCATTTAGCTAGGTTTATGCCAATGTTGTTTGCTGATGTTGGTAGTTGATTGAGGTTGAATGATGTTAGCATTAAGCTTCTAGTTTATAATGCTGGTCTGATGTTCAATAGTGGTTTTGGTTTTGGTAGTTTCATAATAATCAGGTTGATTTTAGTTCTGGTTTCAGATTTTAGTTGCTTTGGTTTTGGTTTTTGTTATTAGCTTGTTCTGGTTCATGTTTAACTCTTTGATTTTAAAGGTGCTGAATGCATAGTTTCCTTAATAAGTTCACATTGATTCAGATGCTTAGATTTAGTTCGTTTTAGTTATTTAATTTAAGTTGAACATTTATGTTTTCCTTGAACGAGTCAATTTGGTTTAGTGTGAATCAAATTAGAATAATTAGTTAAACCGCTTTGTTTTTAATGAGCATAATCTAAACGTCTTCCCTGTGGACCGACCCTCAAAGTACTACGACTGACAATCGGGTGCTTGAGATTTCCCTTTCCTTTTTGTCTTTAGTTTATTTTTTTCACCACCTCAAAAAAATAACCAACATTTTTGGTGCCGTTGTCGGGGATGATGGCGAGATTTGGTCATTGTTTTTGTTTTCGTAGTTACTTTCTTTCGTTGCTTTGTTTTGTTTACTTCTTAGTAGTTATGAGTTGATTAATTAGTTATTGTGCTTTGTTTTGGTTGATTTATTTATTTTGGTATTAATTGTTACTTAGTATAATCGTTTTGTTTTCGAAAAAACCAAAAATCTAAAAACATTTGAAAAACCTCAAAAATCCAAAAAAAAAGAAAAGGCTTAAAAATTCCAAAAAAAAATAGAAAATTCAAAAAACCTAAAAAAATTGGAAAATTGAAAATCCAAAAAAAAAAATTAAAAAATTTGGAAAACTTTAAAAATTTTCAAAATGCTAGTTTTTAATTTCCCGCAATTTGAGCATGAACTTTTTTGGACCTATTTATCACGACTTAATGATTATCGTGCTCAATTGCATCAAACTTTTGAAAAATGGGAAATTTGTACGGTCATTGTTTTGGGTCTAAATGCTGAATTTAGGAGTATTTTTGAGTCCATGTGCGCAGGGGGTTTGCTAGGATTGTTGTCTAGATCTCAAGATGAAGTTTGGGATTTATTTGAAAAATTAGCTTGGGATACTTACGAGTTTGAACAAGCTAAAAATAATTTTGGATACCCAACTTCCGATGAGTATGTTTTTCCTGCTAATCTTTCCCCCCAAGATTATTTGCTAAACTCATATGACTCATTTCACTGTTATATGCCTCATGTTTTGCGCGACTTTTGTGAATCTTCCGATCATGATGCTTCTGCTTGTCCTTATCGTGATTATATTGATGCTACCTGTGCAAGTTTTGAAAAGAAACTTAATGATATGACTAATCACATGGGAGAGACTACGAAAATGAGAATTGTTGAATATTCTCAATGTTTTAACCAGATTAGGGAACCTTCTAGTGAGATTGATTCTAGTTTAGGATCTCCTAAACCTGATATTGATCTCTGTGATGTTTTTGAACCTTCTTATTCTACTAGGCCTGATTTGAATGAAAACATGTGTTTGCCTAGCTTAGAACAAGAAAGTGACCTCCCTAAGTCTATAGCAACAGATCTTGCACCCTGCACTAGCTCACCTGAAAATGTCACTGATGAACAATCTGATTCTGATAGTGAGTTAGAAATTAGCATCATACCTACAGTAGAGTTTCATGATTCGGATGAATTGGAAGATATTACACAGGACTTGCATGATGAGATACCTGAACTCACTATGTTGGAATTAGATGATAATATTCTGCCTGTAGAGTATGAATCTTTTTCTGGTGAGTTTGGTATCCATGGAAGTTCTGATGATGGTTTTCATGCTGATTATGAGTCATTTTGTTTCAAGTCCATCCAGATTGACGTCCTTTTTGAATTTTGCAAGTCTGATTATGTTGAGTCTGAGATCGTTGTTACTGAGAACTTTATGTTGAGCGATTTTGAGGGGGGTGGAAAATTAAATTAAAGAAAAGAAACCTCAAATACTCGATTGTCAGTCATAGTACTTAAGGGTCGATCCTCAGGGAAGACGTGAGATTATGGTCATTTAAAACGAAACAATTAAACTGATTAATTACACTAAATGATATTATTTAAGGCAATCTAAACTGATTCAACTAAGCTCATCTAAACTACTAAATCAACTAATACTAAATCAACTAATTGCTTTTAACTTAGAATTGAAACGAACTAATTAAGCTAAGTAAACTAGTCCTAAAGTAATCCTTAAATCAATTACCCAAACGTCACCCCAAAACTTAAAATCAACTTTTAGCCAACATCTTTCAAGCTGTTAGAATTAATTCTCAACATTCCATTCGTAACATCAATCACAAGCACTGTTTCCTTTCAACAATTCAGGCATAGTTAGGCACATGAACTTGACTAAAACCACAAAGGGAAGGGAAGAACAAACAGAGCAAGGCTATTACTAATCTGACCTAACTAATCTGGCATAACAAACATCCACAATCAATTGCAGCTAGTCACTCAACAGCATAGCTCAATTCGAACAGCACAAGTAAATAGAAATCAAACCAGTAATAACCACCATTACTCAACCAGAGACGATGCTAATCTACTGAATCCAAAAGCACTAATAAAATCAATAGTAAAGTTGAAGAAACAAACCGAAACCATACCCAGATTGCAGCACAGGGACGCCATCTTTGCCTCTAACAGAGCTCGAACTGGAGAAAGGGGGGAATAAATCGAAACCAAGAAAAGAAATTTCAGGCCTCCTCGCTTTCCAGCTCAGCCCGTACCATCAATGGCTGAATCGCCATTGTTTAATCTAGCAAAATCGAAACAGAACACAAAAAACGGAACAAGGGAATGGGGGAAAGAAATTGGATGCAATAAACCCAAAACTTGACCGAAATTTCAATCTGAAATGTTCAAAGTTTAGATTACAACCCAAAACTGTGGAATCGAAATACAAATAGACCAAAACCGAATTTCAAACCCTAACTAACATCAACCCTAATCCCTAAGAATTGCAAAAACAAAACTGAAATTCGAAACCTAGGTAGCGAGAATTTAAAGTAAATTAAACCTAGAAAAACTTCTCTAACCTCTGAAAATGGCACTGACTTCTTCATTTTATACCGAGCCTCAACCTTACGCGACCCTTCGATTGAGTGGGTATCGTGGATGGTTGAGATGGAGCCAGCAAGGGTGGTGTGCTGGCGTTGGCAGGACGAGTTGTGGTGGCGGAATGGGTAAGAAGAGGACAAAGTCGAAACTGTGGGTGGGGTTTTTGGTTTTTGGGGTTGGAGATGGACGAAAGCAGTTTCAAAGTCTGTGGGTTAGTTGTGTGGTTTGGGGACGGGGGTGATGTGCTGGAAGAGAGAGAGAGGGATGACAGCGAGGATGGCAGGACAAGTTTGGTTATGGTGAGGGAAGATGGGTCGAGGGTCTGGGAATGGTGAGGGTTTCACAGCGATTTTGGGGAGAGAGAAGAAGGCAGACGCAAAGAAAGGAAACAGGGGGGGTTTTAATTTGAACCGGTTCACGCGAACCGGTTTCTCTGAACCAGCCGGTCCGGTTTAATTTGGACCGGTTTGGTTTTTTTTCCTTTGCTGCTTGGGTCGGTTCTCTTGAAATCTGGACCCGTTTTTTTCAATTCTCGATATTTTCCCACATTTCTCGCATTTTTAGCCACTTTCAGCCCTTTTCCCACATTTATTAAAAATCTGCAAAATAAATAAAATCAATTAAAAACCTAAAAATATTATTAAAACGAGCATAAAACCGGTGAAAAAGTACCTTAAAAATAGCACATTTTTAGCTCAAACACTTTACTTTAGACCAGACTCTTGTGCCTTTTGATATTAACAGACTTGTAAAATGTGCATCCTCCATTTGGCCTAAATTGCTCGTTCATGCTAATATAGTTTCTAGGCCAATGACCTCATCACTGGTTCTTTCTGAGTATGTTCATTTCATTCCTATGTGGGCCCAACTATCTGATAAGTTGCAACGGGCCCTTACCTGTGCTTTCCTGGCTATATGGATGTACTCAATCTGGTTCCAACTCACTGCGTTTCATAGTTGCTATGCTATTGAGAGTTGGGCATCCTTGTTTGATAAGCTGTTACGTGCTCTAACGAATTTTCATTTGAATAGCACTTTTTCAGCTTAACATGGAGTGGCTGATGCTCCATAAGCTTTATAGTTTGGGTACAACCTGTATCCAACCTGGTATGATCGTTCCACTCTTCTTTTCTTTTTCATTTCATTTATTTCTTTTTCTCTACTTAGTTGTATATATTAGGATTTTGTAAATACTTGTTCGTTGTAAATACCTAGGGTTGTTTCTTATGTTTCATTTCGTTTCTTTAGCTTAGCATGTTTTAGTTTTCCTTTGATTCCATTTTTGTTTAGTAATGTCATTTTTGTTTCATTTTTGTTTTTCTTTTCTTTTGTTCTATTTTAGATTTCTTTTGGTTTAGTTTGCAATTTAGTGGGTCCTTGATTTTCGTTTTGGTTTTGTTTGTGTAAATATGGGTGTTTCTTTGATTTTAGTTTTGATTTTCATTTTCCTCTTGGTTTTGTTTTTAATTTTTGCGGTATCCGAGTTGTATATATTTTAGGTTTTACGGTTGTATAGTTTATGGACTTGCTTTTTAGCGCCTTAATCCTCCCAATGAGGACATTGTGAAGTTTTGGTGTGGGAGTGAGGTGCTATTTTTTTTGAAAGTTTTTGATGGTTTTTGTTGTTTTTGGGAACATTTGTACTATTTTTGATTAGTTTGAATCCCCTATGCTTTAGTTATTAGCTTGTATAGAAGTAGGATGTGCGTGATAAGTCTTTAACTTCGAATATGATCGTCTAAGCCCTAATTCTAACCCCAGTTGTTCATTAAAGGTTGTGTTATCCAGTCCTCATTTATTCTTTCATCATTATCTTTAGTTTTTAGGTTTCCATGAATGATTCTCCCACTAGCTTATGGCATGATTACTTTGAAAAAATTGCGGAAAAGGTGTATTATGAATAAAAGAAAAAAAGAAAAAGAATAAAATTTGGAATGACAAGTATCCCTTTGAGGCATGCGCCACGGGGACCCTTTGAGGCACGTGCTACTGGGTGTTACCCTTTGAGGCAATATTGCTACTGGAAAAGCTTGCTTCCAAAGTCAGTATAAGAATAAATGTAGTTATGTCAACTAAGAGGGATTGAGTCTGATTCTAGCAAACCTAAGCCCTGGGATGATGATACACATACACACAAACACCGGGATGGATTCAAAATCTTGATGTTCAATGGGGTGGCAATTAGTGTTTTGATGTCATTTAGAGGTAGAGGGCCTTGAAGTACATTTTATGTATATACAAATTAATAATTGCGTACATGGGTGATTTAGCTGATTAGGAGTTGTGCATATGTTTCCCATGTTTTGTACATATCAGTTTTGAGAAAACCCAAAAAGATTTTCTATTATTTTTGTAATAATTTTGTGGGTATTTCACTTTGAAACCCTCACGAGACCTCACTCGTCCACTTGGGAGTCCAAGGGGTTTAAAGGGCTTGTTGCATACGCTAAATGCAATCGTGATTCCTACGACAGTAAGTTAAGATTTTCTTTTCCTTATTTTTCATTTTATTTTAGTTAGTTTAGTTTGTTTTACTCAAGGACGAGCAAAATATTAGTGTGGGAGTATTTGTTTGAGCTAAAAACGTACTATTTTTAAGGAAGTTTTATACCTGTTTTATGCTCGTTTTAATAATATTTTTAAGGTTTTTAATTTATTTTATTTTATTTTGCAGATTTTTA
The DNA here is from genome assembly GCA_017589665.1 of Selenicereus undatus. NCBI lineage: Eukaryota > Viridiplantae > Streptophyta > Magnoliopsida > Caryophyllales > Cactaceae > Selenicereus > Selenicereus undatus. The sequence continues at coordinate 68,537,800 of JACYFF010031954.1, read as the reverse complement.
ATAAACGTGAAAAAGGGGCCAAAGATGTTGAAAAAATGGAGAAAATGTCGAGAATTGAAGAACCGGCCTTGAATTGTCAAAAACTGGGCCAAACTACCCTGAATCAGCCCAAAAATAGGACTGAACCGGTCCAGCATAAAACCGGACCGGCCCGGTTCACCAAAAACCGGTTCGCGTATTAAATTCCCCTTCCCCTTCTTTTTCGTTCTTCTTCTTCCTCGCGTCACTCTGACCCCCAACCCAGAGAACCCATCCCCAGAACCCTCGACCAACCCTACTTTCGACTCTCTCTGCCATTCCCATCTCGCTCCACTCTCTTTCTCTACCTCGTCATCTCTCTCTCTCTTCCAGCACATCATCCCCAAACCCGAAACCAGCCCACAGTAACCCCTTAACCCAGAAACCCCTACCGACGGAAATACCCAAAACCACTTTGTACGAACCCCAGTACAAACACCATCCCACCACCGTGAAACTCTTACAACACACCAACACATACCCTTAGCTAGCCTTCATCTCAGCCATCCACGCATGCCATTCGAATCGACGGTCGAGAGACGAAGGAGGTCGGGTACAAAGCAAGGAGGCGACGCCATTGAGAGGGGGTTCGAGTTTTACGTAATATAGGTAATTTTCTAGGTAATTAGGAGTAGATTAGGTTTAATTTCGTTTAGGTTTAGTTTAATTTGGTTTTTAATTTCGATTTTGCATCTTTGGCTAGCAATTTTAAGATTAGGGTTTATGTTTTGAATTTGCAAGAACTGTGTAATTCGGATTGAGTTTTGTGATTTTGGGTTGTAATTCAAATCTAGAGCATTTTAGATTGAAATCTTAGTCGAGTTTTGCGTTTATTGCATCCAAATCCTTCCCCCACTCCCCTATTCTGTTTCGATTTTGCTAGACTGAACAATGGCGATTCAGCCATTGATGGTACGGGCTGAGTTGCAAAGCAAGGAGGCCTGAAATTTCTTTTGTTGGTTTCGGTTTATTCCCCCCGCCCCCTTTTCTCCAGTTCGAGCTCTGTTAGAGGCAAAGATGGTGTTCCTGTGCTGAAGTCTGGGCAATGTTTCGGTTTGCTCCTTCAACCCTGTTATTGATTTTACTGGTACTGTTCGATTTTTGAGTTAATAGCATCGTTCTGGTTGAGTAGTAATCTGGTTGAGTAATGATTGTATTGTTGGATTCAAATATTGCTGGCTTAATCATGCTCTAGTTTAAGCAAATTCATTATCTTTTTAATTTTAGTTTTTAGCAATCTAAGGTTGTCTGTTTAAAGGGTTCTTTGTTTGGAATTAGTGTCTTGCAATTAGGCAGTTAATCTCCAACTTCAGTTCTATTTTCAAGCATTTGAGAATGTTCTTGTTTGGATTTTGGATATAAGCTCTGTTTTAGCCTTTCAAATGATTATCATTTAGCTAGGTTTATGCCAATGTTGTTTGCTGATGTTGGTAGTTGATTGAGGTTGAATGATGTTAGCATTAAGCTTCTAGTTTATAATGCTGGTCTGATGTTCAATAGCGGTTTTGGTTTTGGTAGTTTCATGATAATCAGGTTGATTGCGTTGATTTTAGTTCTGGTTTCAGATTTTAGTTGCTTTGGTTTTGGTTTTGGTTTTGGGTTTGGTAATTAGGTTGTTCTGGTTCATGTTTAACTCTTTGATTTTAAAGGTGTTGAATGCATAGTTTCCTTAATAAGTTCACATTGATTCAGATGCTTAGATTTAGTTCGTTTTAGTTATTTAATTTAAGTTGAACATTTATGTTTTCCTTGAACGAGTCAATTTGGTTTAGTGTGAATCAAATTAGAATAATTAGTTAAACCGCTTTGCTTTTAATGACCATAATCTAAACGTCTTCCCTGTGGATCGACCCTTAAAGTACTACGACTGACAATCGGGTGCTTGAGGTTTCCTTTTCCTTTTTGTCTTTAGTTTATTTTTTTCAGCACCTCAAAAAAATCACCAACAGTATCACATGGTTTAATCATTTTTGAAAAGGGGAGTTGTAAAGAGTTTTGAAATATTGACATTCTAATACATTAATATCTCCAAAGAATTATTGACATATAACTCCATTTTCATATTTATGAGTGTTATATTAAGGGGGAGCTGTACTATTAATTGGTTAGTTTATATTCCTCATCCCTTTTTAATGATGACAAAGGGGGAGAAGAATGAGCTTATGGTAAGTGTATGCAAGCATCAAGGTATGTATCTTGATATTGCTTTACACTAATATTTGATTGTTTGTCATCATCAAAAAGGGGGAGATTGTTGACTCCAAGAGTCACATATTGATTTAGATGATAACAAATAATATAATTAGTGCTATATATGAGATTGTGAAGTGAGTTGATTTTATAATTATTCTAATTCATATATAATATCTTAGGTTGGTCCAATATTAATTATGCATGCTAGGCAAGAGACAATATGAAAAATATTATTCAAACAAAAAGGATTTTATTTGATTAAATGATTCTATCCTTGATTCTAGCCATGACAAAATATTGTCCTTATTTGATTGTGATATTCGGGCAATATTACTTGATTGGAATATTCTTTTTTAATTTCAAACTTGATCTCACAAAGATTATATTGCATGATTTTATTTTATTACAAATATATTTTGTTGCCAAGCTTCAAAGAGATTTACATGTCCAAAAGGCAAGAGAAGAGATTGTGAGCATATACTTTCATATTGCAGAACATCACAAGATAAAATCAGAATATCTTTGATGAGGCACTTCCTTATTAGATGATGGGAGTCACAACTTGCAAGGCTATAAATACCTATCAGAAGAGCAAGAGCAATGAGATCCAAGCAATCACACAAGCAAGTTGCAATCATACTACACTGAGCTATACATTTGCAAATTCATTTGATTCTTGAATTGTAATCAAATGTCTTGAGAGATCTTGAGGAATTCTTATTAAGGAGTGAACGAAGGAGTCGGTGTAAGGTCACAAACCCTCCCAAACTTAAATCAGTGGTTCATTTAAGTAGCTGGGATCTTTAGAGTGTGGTGCTTTGAAAGAAAGTGTGAAGGTTCATCTTAATGAAAAAAGTAAAGCGTTGAATTTTAGAGTTGGGTAACTCTAGGCGGGGACCTAAGCCTATTAAGGCCCAACCTCATTAAAATATCCTTGAGTTTTGTCTCTCTTTTATTTCAGTTCTTTCTTTGAGTTTTGGTTTTAATTTTCTAAGATTAATATATTCACCCCCCCTACGGTAATCTAAACCTTCAATTAGTATCAGAGCGGGTGCTATTATCTTAAGACTTAACCGTCTAATAGCTTCGATCCCATGGCTAGTTATAATTTTGATTCTGATTGTCCACCTCTTTTTATGGGTACTAACTATGTTTGGTGGCAGGAAATTATGGAACTTTGTGTGAAGCACAAAGATCTAGATCTTTGGGAGATTATCAAGAAAGGTCCCATTGTCATTGAAAAATCAAAGGATCCGTTTACCAACGAGGATTACAGGATGATGTCCAAAAATTCTAAAGCCATTAATATGCTATATTTTGGTCTTTCTATTGATATTTGTGAATTAGTTTTTCATTACAAGAGTGCTAAAGAGATTTGGGATTATCTTTGTTGTCATTATGGATCTAATGAAGAGATTGTAGATCTTGAAAGGATTACAAATGAGGAGAATGGTGATGACAAAAGTGAGCCTTATACAGAGTTAATGGAAAAGCAAGACCAAGAAGGGCATGATTTCAAAAAGAATACTCAAGACCTATCAACTCCAATTAGTAAGGAAAATAAGGTAAAAAATTTCATTGATAATTCTTCTCAATCTTGCCTCAACATTATTAATTTAAATACTACAATTGGTAATATTTTTCCAAAGCCTTATGCAAGTGGTATTAAATCTAAAAAGTGGGACAAAAATAAGAAGAAAAATTTGGCTACCTCAAGATTCTCTCTTGTTTCTAACCCTTATGGACCTAAGAAAAAATCTTGCCCTATATATTCTATTTTGCATAACTCTATGAGGAATCGACAAATTTTGGTAAAATTATTTGCCCATAATTTTGAAATATTTAAAAAGTCACCACAAGCATTTAAATTTTTAAAAAGCTCAAGAGGGAGAATAAAACGTGGGGCTTCTCCAAATCAGAAGAAAAAACTGGTAAGTGTTGGGCTACCTAAGGTAAAAATAAGGTAAACTTTTAATCTATCCTTTTTTCCCCTTCCATATTTTTTTTCATAACCATGTAGGGAGGGAAGATAAATTAAGTATGCTTAATAATCACATATTAGTTTGATTATTCTTTGATTATTAGGAAAGGAGAAATTGTATATCTTATTTGTGAATAAGTGTTCTCTTGCATAGATGCTTAATATCATTATTTATTTCAATGTTAAAATCGTGTTTGTTGCATGTCATTCAAATTTTGTGTCACATTACTCATTTACTGCTTGAAACTTACATTAAAATTTGACTATCATTCTTCATATGCTTGTTTTATTGAATTGAGCTCTATGTCCAAAAATTTTGGTATCTACCCCAATTATGTGAATAGGAGACTTAGCTTGATGTGCAGTATTAATATTCAATATTTATATGCTATTATCTCCATGATTATGCTTGGTTTTTGAATTTTCAGTACCATGTAACTCGTTAATTATCCTTAATTAACAGTTCATGAAAGAAAGGAGAAGTGATATGCTTTATAGTTAAATATCTTGATTCATGTGTTGTATATATATTTATGCCTATGTGACTCACAATTGGTGTTTAGTCTTTTCCCATTCATATAATATAAGATTAATTTTCATGGATCATGTTGTTTGCTTAATAAGTATACTTTATCCCTAAAAATTATATTGGAATAATAACTACAAAAAGTGGATATAATAATTGAGTCTTTTCCACATGCTTATATATTTTTATATGGCATGAATTGACAGGAATCCTATGCCATAGTACTAATGGTGTAATTGAAAATTTTGTAGATGATCATTTAACCAAAACAAAAAAAAAAAACAAAACAAGAAATAAAAAGGGAAAGGGGTGGATGTGCATGAAGAGAAACTAACTTTGCAATCTAAGCCCTATTTCCATGCATTGATATCAAAAAGAAAAAGAAAACGGAAGAAAGAAATCAGAGAATGTCACCTACCCTTTTTACTCAAAGATAGAAAAACTTAGCCAAGTACATTGATCACCTAGGGATCAGATAAGGATTTTCAAAATTCTACTTGGTAAATCTGTTATAATGTAAGATAAGTTTTATGGATACTTTATAAATTTGATATACTAATTTAAATTTAGAGTGCATATTAGAATCACAAAGTAATTCAAAATATTTTTGGACATGGTTTTGATGATATTACCGCGTATCTCTTACCCAATAATATTTAAGGATTTTTACTGATGTGAATGATATACTTACGGATGCAATTGGGTGGAATATGTTATGGATATTATTTTTCATTTGAATGGATTTTGGGTAGAATATGATTATTTGGTATTATTTATTTTATTATTGGGTGACATATAATTCTTTCTATGCCCGTCATATATGAATTGAAAATTACAAGAGTAAATGTTACCATATCTACCTGCATATGATCATGAATGTTAATACTGATGCTATCATTTATGTGGCACATGGCATATGATGATATGTAAATTTCTCTTGATACGCTTGTTTGCAAATGCATGCATGAAGTAGGTGACATGTCCAAATGTGATTATGCATATATTCTAAAAAGTGTAATTCCAGGTCTCCTAATGTATGCCTTCTTTGATCATCACTTGGCTTAAATTATTTATTTTTACACTACAACTTATATTTTGTTGTCGTGAATAAACTGATATCTTCATCTATGAGGATTTATAGACCCGTTTGCATTTTCTTGAATAGTTTTTATCAGCAAGCAAGATAAACCTTTATATGTGTAGTACAATCTTCATATGAAATTATCTCCATGGCTATGTAAGTTCAAATATTCATTATTTTAGCAAGTGAAATGATTTATCATATATTGCATTTGACACAAATTAGATTATGCTTCACCCCATGAATTATCCTTGATTAAATTTGTGAAAGGAGGAGAAATGGTATGTTTTTAATAGCCAAAAAAAGTTCTATATGTCCCTCTAGACCCTATACATATGTAATATAGGAAATCTATCTCTTGGGTCTTCATACATGTGATGGATTTTGATAATAGATTTGCGTATCAAATTGGTTGACATACAAAACCAAATCTTGATTCACTTGAATAATAGCAAAGGGGAGAAAAATAATCATGCTGTTAAGTAATATTTATGGTGCATAGCTTTTCATGCTCTTACATTGTATGATTTCATATTCTAAGATTAAAATTATATGCTTAAATTATTTTTGCAAGGGGAAAAATATGCCAATGGTACATAAATTGCGTTATAATGATATTGACATGAATTAAAGGGGAGATATAATCGCCAATGGTAATTATCCCTTGCTTCTATTCTTGATTTGTATGTTCTAGTTATTGCATCAAGGGAGGAGAAAATAGTTTCATCACATATGATAAAGTATAACATGGTTTAATCATTTTTGAAAGGGGGAGATGTAAAGAGTTTTGAAATATTGACATTCTAATATATTAATATCTCCAAAGAATTATTGACATATAACTCCATTTTCATATTTATGAGTGTTATATTAAGCGGGAGTTGTACTATTAATTGGTTAGTTTATATTCCTCATCCCTTTTTAATGATGACAAAGGGGGAGAAGAATGAGCTTATGGTAAGTGTATGCAAGCATCAAGGTATGTAACTTGATATTGCTTCACACTAATGTTTGATTGTTTGTCATCATCAAAAAGGGGGAGATTGTTGACTCCAAGAGTCACATATTGATTTTGATGATAACAAACAATATAATTAGTACTATATATGAAATTGTGAAGTGAGCTGATTTTCTAATTGTTCTACTTCATATATAATATCTAAGGTTGGTCCAAGATTAATTATGCATGCTAGGATAGAGACAATATGGAAAATATTATTCAAATAAAAAGGATTTTATTTGGTTAAATAATTCTATCCTTGATTCTAGCCATGACAAAATATTGTCCTTATTTGAATGGAATATTTTAGCAATATTACTTGATTGGAATATTCTTTTTTAATTTGAAACTTGATCTCACAAAGATTATATTGCATGATTTTATTTTATTACAAATATATTTTGTTGCCAAGCTTCAAAGAGATTTACATGTCCAAAAGGCAAGAGAAGAGATTGTGAGCATATACTTTCTTATTGGAGAAGATCGGAGGATAAAATAAGAATATCTTTGATGAGACACTTCCTTATTGGAGGATGGGATTCACAACTTGCAAGGCTATAAATACTTATCACAAGAGCAAGAGCAATGAGATCTAAGCAATCACACAAGCAAGTTGCAATCATACTACACTAAGCTATACATTTGCAAATTCCTTTGAGTCTTGAATTGTAATAAAAAGTCTTGAGAGATCTTGAGGAATTCTTATTAAGGAGTGAATGAAGGAGTTGGTGTGAGGTCACAACTCCTCCCAAACTTAAATCAGTGGTTCATTTAAGTAGCTGGGATCTTTAAAGTGTGGTGCTCTGAAAGAAAGTGTGAATGTTCATCTTAATAAGAAAAGTAGAACGTTGAATCCTAGAGTTGGATAACTCTAGGCCGGGAACTAAGCCTGTTGAGGCCCAACCTTGTTAAAATATCCTTGAGTTTTGTCTCTCTTTTATTTCAGTTCTTACTTTGAGTTTTGGTTTTAATTTTCTAAGATCACCCTATTCACCCCCCCTAGGGTAATCTAAACATTCAGACAATATATTGTTGCCCTATTTTTTTCAAAAGAAATTGTACTAAAATTGATACATTTCTAGGTAGAAAGTGGAAGTGTTGCCTATAATAATCAAAAACAACAAAAAAGGACTATTGTATATGTGTACAATACACCAAAATCCATTGCATTTACCAATTCTATTAGGCAATCCAGATATATTATTGCTCATTTGACGTTTAAAATATTGTTTGCCATCACATAGTAATGTGATCAACAATGCTTAATTCAAACATATTCAATACCTGTAAATAATTGTAATAAAAATGATATCACAAAAAACAATATATCAAGGCATCATTTGTTCGAAAAGGCCCCAACTATTTCATATCGATCATCTTCCATTTATGAACGCGATAAACATGAAAGAAATCAAAACTTTGAACTATCATCAAACAAAGATTGCTAGCACGAAAATAAGCAAACATTGAAATTTTCCCTACATGTCAAAATTTATGACTGAATTTAAAATTCAAACAACAATTGATGTTTGAATTTACATCTTGGTCGGGTTCAAGTTTCGACATTCGTGTATGAGTTGTCAAGATTTTTGAAGCATTTCAGTTTCAGACATCTGACAACTAGATTTATATGTAATTTTGGTCCAAATTCTCAAGAAATTTTTATTCAAAGGACTTCAGACAACCAGGATTGAACATGAAAAAATCTGGTTCAGGCTTAGTCACAGAAAGTTTTAGTCAAAATGTCCCAAAATCATATCATAAATTTCAACATTCGAACAACCGTGTCCAGACATTGGACATTCAGGTCCAAGTTCGAGTCTGACCAGACGTCCGATTTACAATTGGGACAAGGTCCGTGTATAGATTTTTTGTTCGAATGTCCGATTTGCTCGGACATAAATTGACCTGGACACAAATGTTTACCAGCCCTACATATGACCCATAAAGTTCCCTACCTGTAAAAGCAATTGATATTTAGTATCAACTAGCCTTTACACCTGTGTGCTACACATGGTTTATTTTAAAATTTTAACTAAAATCTTTTTAGAAATATTATAATTAATTCATAATTTAAATTTTTAGAGACAATAACCTTAATATGTCTATATATTATTTCGTTTTTTCTTCATTAAAATAGTTGAAAAGACAATATTTATTATAAAGACTTTAAATCACACATTGTTTTAATTTTTATTTTTAAATATAATCTTAATGAATACTTAATAGGAGAAGAGTCATGACTACAACATTCGAACTCTCTCTCTCTCTCTCTCTCACACACACACACACACACACATACACACACACATACACACACACACACACACACACACATATATATATATATATGTATGTATGTATATATCTATATATATTTTATGTGTGTGTGTGTGTGTGCGTATATATATATATATATTTGTATGTATATGTGTGTGTGTGTGTGTGTGTGTGTGTATACACAAACACACACACACACACACACAAACACATATATGTATATATATGTATATATACATATATGTATGTATG
>JACYFF010031954.1:68415759-68493469 GCA_017589665.1 Selenicereus undatus | reverse complement strand
CGGGTGGTCGTGGGCTGTTACAGTTATGTACTACAGTATGAGCTAAATGACTTAGGCACTCATGAGTAAGCTAAGTGTTGGCTGTGTTAGTAACTATTTATATGCATGCATCTTTGATGGCGCAGTTAATGTTATGCCTAGGTTTGAACTCAAAAGGTTGGCAATAGTAAATTCCAAGACTATTCTTTATCCTTATGAACGATTTGCTCCTCAAGCCTTATAATGGAGTGAGCGAATGTACTCAAATGTTGGTAGAGAAGGGATAAAAATAGTTGAGCTATTTTTCATTATTGAAACCCAAGGATTTTGAAATATTGGTCTTTTTCAATTATCGAGTTAGGCTCTGCTCTCTTATTTGAAGACTTATATCTATTTTATGATAATGCATGGGTTTTAACTTATGAATTTGTGTTCTTATGTGTGATGGGTTGCTACTTGCACATGTATACACACTGAGATATGTAAATCATGGGATTCGTTAATAATCAACCATTAGGAAATGGATTAGAACTGACTTTCTAGACTTCAAACCCTATTAAATGGTGCCTTATTTTTATGAATTCTGAATTGTTTAAGGAAAATAAATGGGATTTTCATATGCATGTGTGCAAATCTAGGTGGTAGTGATAGAGTTTTGTTTATTCTTACATAAATGTCATTCTGGTATTCCACGCACTTGTCATTGCGACTTGTTCTATGTAATTTTGGAGCGTAAATATGGCACTATGTGTAAGGTAAAGCTCGTATAAGCTTATTTACTTAGATTCATAGCGGAAGCATCATTGAGATGTTTTACGAATGAATCGCTAAGTGAATGAACTTCTTGGTGCTCGCTTGGCTTGAGTTTTGTTATGTATGTTGTTTAGTTAGCTAAATGATTTAGCTCACATTATTTGTTGCTCGATATGATTGTGGGTCGTTATTAATTACATAGCTTGTTATTCAATTATGCTATAGTTTAAGTGGTTATTTGTGCACATACTTATCAACTTGATCGTACGACCATGGCACTCTCATTTAGGTGTTTATCCTTGTATACATGATTGAGTGGCATGCTATGCTATCCATGATTGTAATGGGATTCTTAGTTTTACACTTGATGGGTGAGTGTGCAAGGTAATTATTGGCATGCAATACCATAAAGTGATTAGGTTACTTTGTTGTTTATTGCGTGACAAATTTGATACGCAATTCTAGAGTTATGTTTCGTTCGGATGTTGTTCCATCGGTGAGATCATATGCTTGATGTGTGATGGTCACTATGGCAATGAGATGTGCAACTAGCTGCTAGCATGATGGAGTGCTTGCAATAATATGTCATGAAGTGTATGATTTATATCTCATGTTTGGCGAATACTGTATAAGGATGTTTGAATGACATGTGCCCTACAATGCTTAAGTGTTTTGTGGTCTTCTATGTTATATTGGTAGTTTAGATATCACAAGTATGATATGGAGACCCTAAGGTATATTTTATGTTAGCTAAGGGCGTTATGCCATGGGACTCCCCATGCTTGGGCAACTGGACTAAAAACCCATACATAGAAAAAATGAATACTCGAAAACGTCAAGCCTCCTAGTAGAAATCTTATCTGAAACAACCTATCTTTGGTAGATAATCTTTCATGAGATGTAGCCAAGCTACATAAATGTATTGCTAAATATGTTGACTATGTGCAGGCCTCTAAGAAATGACTCCACTACTTTATCTACAACATGTGTACAATGGACCTAACCTCCTCTACCTATCAACCTCCCTTCTATTATATTGTTTTTCCAAATTGCCTTTTGACCTGTTAATTAAAAATTCTAGGTGTTATTCATGATGATTGCATGTCATATCCCTGTAGTGTTGGTTTATGCAGCTTATTATTCTTAATCTTTAGGATGCTGAGTTGCTGCACTTTGAAGAGTCATTATGACTTTATGTGTCATTTGAGTGTTGCCTATGAGTGTGATGTTATGTGATGCTATACAACGTCTCCACAACTCTGCTGTAAAATGGAAGTTCCCTAGTTGACTGACTGGATTTTGAAATAATTTGATTCCTTCATGCTTTCGAATGAACTTGACTTAGTTGTTTACCTTGATATGACCTTGATTTGTTCTGGTTAAGTTGTCATACATGAAAAGCCCTTGGAGACTAACTCATACTGATGCGTATACATAGAGTTGTTGGTCGCTATGTTGGTATTGCTTCGATTTAAGGTTGATAGTCCATGTTTGTTTTAAAATAAGTTTTGATAAGGTTATCAATGCCAACTCATTTTTCCCTCTTATACACCATTTGCCATCGGCACCTTAATAGAGTGACCAGACTCTTAAAGAGGGTTGGCGAAGAGAAGGTTGGATCCCATAAACATTTTCTTTCCAATTTAAAATTTGTATATAATTGGAAAGTGAAGTTTTGAATTCTCTTGTTGACTTTGTGCCTTGTGTATGTGAATCTTGTGTTTTGCTGTACCATAGGCATTGGAATTTCGAGGTTGAAATTCTTTTTAAGGGGGAAGTGTAATAGCCGAGAAATTTCAAATATGCTAATTATTAAGGTTACTAATTTTTGTTAGCTTTACAAGGGTAACTTTTAATGCTAATTAAAAGGTGTGAATTTAAGTGAGCTAACTTTTAGAATTTTCCTTAAGTTATTGTGTGATGATGTAAAATTAGGTAAGTAGGCTAGATTAATTTTGTGATGTGATATGATATATAGCAAAATAAGGCTAGCAAGTATTAAGCCAAGCCCAATTTGTTTTAAGTAAGCTAGGAAAAAGACATAAAGAAGAGGACTTCAAGGCCTCTGGTGGTTAGACCAGGAGGGGGAGAAGCCCAAACTCCATCATTAAAAACCTGAAGAGAGAGAGCGGGGTTGAGTGACCAAGAGAGGTTGTAACCACCGCACCATCGCCGTATCCACCACAGGTGTTGTCGTCGGTTGAGAGGTTTCGGACCAAGGAAGGATGTGAGCTAGTCGGGGCTGTTGGGCATCACGCAGTAAAGGAGCGAGGAGGATGAGTTAGGCCAAACCCTAGTCTCATAACGCATTCATCCATACCACCATCAATGCAGCCGCTATTGATGGTTGGGTTCGATTTTGATGACCAGGGCGGGACTGCCACTAATAGCAACAAAAGAGGAGGAAGGAGCAAAGATAGGAAGACGAATAGAGGCAAAACAGGAAGATGGTAAGGAGGAAAAAGAAGACTAAAAATCTAGTTTCAAATCAGTCCAATAAGCCCGTTAATCGGGTCGCATAGCTTGGAATGAGGTGGGTAATTCGTAATACTTCAAATTAGTAAATAATTGCAGTGTTTTTCCAAGTTTGACCACATATGAATTTGGTAATCATTAGATGAAATCTCTATGATTGTGGAGTTTAGTAGAAGGAAAAAGGGTTAATGAGCTATTTCGATTGATAGAAATGTGATTTTACGGTGAACCTTGTAGACGACACTATGACGAGGGAGCCCGGGTGTGATTGCTGGAATGACATTACTGTGAAGTGTTGCTTACTACTGTTAAGTGCTAATTGTTATGTTATTATCTTGATTTTGTTAAGTTAGTTAAGGTCAGAGTATCGTTATGTCGTTAACGTATGAATTGGGGTAATGTGCTTGTTGCTTCAATGTGTATTATGTGCTCATTTTGTCTAAAGTTTAAGCAGGGAATAGGGAAGTCCTTTGAACGGCTCAATGAATCAGTTCAGGAGTGAACCAGATTCGTAAACTGGGCAGCAACTTGCCCTATCCTGTCTTATTCTAGCAAAATCCTGCCTACCTATTCTGTCATAACAAGGGCCATGATCATTGTTGCATTCTGAACAAAGAACCTTGGATGGATTTGCTGAACCATTCAGTCGAATTGTTCAGTTGGTTGAGTCATTGTCTAATTGTTAAATCATTACCCTTCTCAATGAATAAAGTGTCATGTAAAGATTACGAGGATGATTTAAAGGCTTCATTTCCTATAAACTTTGAATGAATTTAGCAAACCTAGACGCTTATGGTTGATTTACGAAACCCAATTGCTAAGTTGTTTTAAATGGAACTAATTATGAGTATGTTACAAACTGGTGGCTTCTAAAACAAGTTTGAATGACCTTTCTTTTATATCACACTGAAAGCTTCCTAGGCCGATAACTCATTTGTAAGTTTCTTTTTTAAGTTGAACCTTTGCTATGCTTCTTAGAAGTGAACTTTCCTCCTTTTTAAGGCATTTTAGCCTTTTGATTGTTATAACATAATGAGAATTTTGATGCTCAGCGCATTGAAAGTGAGATGCATTTGAAACGTTTTTTACTAGAAAGATAGTGCTAATTGTTCGGAGACAGCTTAGGGAGCAGGCCCAATATGCAAGAATGCTAATTCCTCTAGAGTAGACCCAGAACTGGGAACCTTAGTAGACCCTAACAGCGGTAAAAGTCCAGTGACCATGAGAGCCCCCGGGGGTAGCATGAGTCGTGAGTTATGAGACTTACTTAAAGAGAGCACTTACAAGTGAATCTGATGCCCCAAAAATGATTTTATTACCTATTATGAGTTGAAAACTCCTCATTTAAGCACTATACGAGTGTAATTGTTTGGAAAAGTGCATGTACTTTTTAAAAAGCTTTTGTTGAATTCCAAATAACTTTTCTGGGAAGAAATTGTTTTTATATGTGCTTAATTTTGTTTAAGTGAAGGTTCTTACCATTTTATGTGTTGAAATCAATTTTTTTACTAAAAGAACCCCAATTGGTAACTATAATTGAACTCTTTAATGTTAAGTATTTATATGAGAACCGAATAATCTACTATCCTTATTGCCTAGAGCTTAGCAAAAGTCAGCTTGCTAATGGGGTCATGTACGCTTAATATCTTACTATGAAGTAAGAGTACTATGTGGCTATCACTGCTAAGGCGCAAGGTTTGTAGGTTAGTTAAGGTCGATGCTATTGAGAATTAAACTAAAGATAGGAAGGGATGTCATTTGAGTTTTGTTGTGTTATTCAAGTGGTATTGGATGTAGATAGTCTTGTATATCTAATATGTTGATATTAAATACCAATTTCTATGTGAATTCCACTTAAAAGTATTACGTGCCAATATTTTGTTTTTCGAGTTGAGAACTATCCACTAAGTGTTTGGTAGCTCAGCACCTCTCGATTTCCCTTTTTCCTTAGGTTCTTGGAAAAACTAGTGGAGGTCCTGTGTTCACGTCAATTGAATTGAAACTTTTCTTTTTGCTTTGAAAAGGAGTCATATATGTATGTATGCTTAGATTCATGAGTTTAATGGTCTAATATGATGTGCTTATAAGTTCTTGTGCATATGTAAGTTAATTACTTTAGTTCATGTGTTGCACATTGTCTAATGGTCGCTCTAAATGGCCATGTGTGCCAACCATCTGGTAGAATACTCATCTTCCAGAGATTCGTGAATAGTTTTTGGCTGTAAACCTTAGTGCTTTGAATGTGTGATCCATCGAGTTGTACTTTTCAGTTCTGTTTTATATTATTTAGGCTTACAGTTTGTGTACTCCGGACGTATCGTCCATAAAGTTTGGTCTTCGGTGTGTAGCCGTTGAGCTTGATCAAATTTTTTTCTTTATGTTGTCTTTATTCTAGATACCTAATGTTAGGCTGTAAGCCTATGACATCGTCAACTTTTAGGTAGAACTCTATATGTTTTGTTCGAAAAATTTAGAAATCACTAATACCTTTAGCCGTAGGGGTACGGGTGTTACATGAGCCAATTTTGGCCTACCTTAGAATATGATCCCTATATCTAGTCTTCCTACTTAGCATATCTTAACGATTTAACTGTGTCTGAGTCTTGCACAACATCATAATCTCATCGTGTCACACCTGCCATGCATGCACGGATCCATATGCATCCATTCATGCATTTACTTAGTTCATACATCCATTATGTGTCAGTAATTCTTACGTATTCTTAGGCCCAACATGCATTCAGTATTTATACAACCATAAGCTTGCCATTCATCCACCATGATCATGTCCTCATCTACATCTTGGATATAATCCATACATATGCCTATACACATACATATGTACCAAAGAATAGTGGTGTGTTTGTAATGGCATACATGCACTCACATGCCTCATTTCCAGGGCATACCTATCTCTTGGGACTTCCATTGTGGGAGATCTTACCGTTTTTGGGATATTTATCCCAAGATGATATGCAAGTTTAGGATTTTTCATCCTAAAACAAATATCTTGCTCTTGAAATCTTCATCCCAATGCATGCTACATACTTGAGATCACCAAATAGACATGTTTTCAAGCTCCCTATCTTGGGGCATACAGCGTTGCACCTGCGCCCTCACAAGGAGTAAGAGGTGGCATCTCCTCTTATCGTTTAACACCATCTCAATACGAGACTTAAGGGGAAAAAAGTAACAAAGACCAATGCCATTGGGCTGATTTCTTAACAAGGACTAATCCTCTATGAAATGAACCACTTTCTTTATTTAAAAAAAAGGCCTTAGCAACAATACACTGGCATCATCTAGCTAGTTAGAAAAAGATAACCCACCTTATGGATGACATAAGAAAAAAGAAGGTACTACTGAAAAGACAAAAAACACATGTGGAATGACCTCCCAACATGTTGTTTCAAACAAAAAAAAAATGGTCATCCAGCTTGAAGGCCTTTCTCTCTTATAGTCCAAAAAAGGATTAAGTACTTATATGAGCAAGATTACTCAATAATATAATCCCTCTAATGGCATAGAGGACCAAGAGCCCAATACCAATGTCTGGAAAAAATTAGACCCTTTAGTGTGTTATGCATTTCATCATATCTAAATCTAAAACTCTCTTTAAAGATCTTATATGCATAAATATGTCACTTTGGCATTACATGCAGCATTCTCAATAACTTTTCAGTTGTAATAAAAGTGAGCTACTTGACCGTGATGGCTCATTCTCCCAAGATCATCATCAATAGAAGACTAATTAAGTGCTCCTTCCATCTCACCTCGACATACAAAGTGTTGTCTACTTCTATGCTAAGAGGACTATCACACCCTACATTGAACACTGGGGGCTGGATAACAGACCCATTCTTTTTATTTCCCTATAATTAGTTAACACCTCACTTAGCTTGAAAGGATCATAGATCATAAGTTTTGGGCCTAAACCTTGAAAATGCATATGGTTACAAATGCTGGCATCCTAGGGCGAGATTGGCACTTGACTACATGCATCTTTCCTAATTCATAAGAGTTAATAGATCGTAAGGAAAGCTTTTACTCTTAAAAGGGTATTCTGCACCTCCTTTTCTTATAAAGAGTGCTTCATGTCATATGTCTTTCCAAGCGTGTTCCCAAAGTTTGCAAACAAAACAATTGCAAGCACAGGGAAAATTTCTTCACATACTAAGATCCGCACACATGAGATCTATATACAGCAACACAAGATTCACACCATGCCTATATCTTGACATACTTGGATTTACATGTCTATCATGACGTGTTAGGGTTTACAAAATAGAGCATGTGTCGTGCATCTTTCGACTTACTTAAGCTAAGTGTGTATTCTACAACCACGCTAAAATATTTAGCACACCAATTTTCTTTATCAAAACATTCTTTTTTCAAGAAAAAACCTTTTCTCTGATTCTTAAACGAATCATGATCATTAATCCTCGAGCATACCGGTGGGGAACATTAAACCTAAAATTTTCACAACATTAGGGGCCCTTAAACCTCAAGCTTTTAACCAATGGGGACCACTAAACCTCGCGTTTTTAAACTAGTAGGGACTCTTGAACCTCACATTTTCAATAGATAGGGACTATTAAACCTCAAGTTTTTAAACCAATGGAGGTTGTTCAACCTCAAGTTTTTAAATCATAGGGACCATTAAACCTCAAATTCTTAAACCTTTAGGGACCAGTAAACCCCAAGCTTTCAAATCGGTAGGGATTGTTGAACCTCAAATTTCTAAAATCAATGGAGACAATCAAGCTTTATTTTTTTAAAAAAATTGGTGCGAGATCTTCAAGCCTTCAAATTTTTTAAACAAGTGTGTGACCTCATGCCTTAAAATTTTTAAACTGGCGTGAGACCTTTGAGCCTCGAATTTTTTAAACTAATGTGAGACCTTTAAGCCACAAATTTTTAAATATATGTGAAACCTTCAAGCCTCAATTTTTTTTGAATAGGTATGAAAACTTCAAGCCTTCAATCTTAAAATAGACGAGACACCTTCAGGCCTCAAAATGATTTATTTGATGTGAATCAAGCCTTGAAAGGTTTCTCTCATTTCTATGGGATTTCAAACTCAAGAGCCAGACATGGACTTTGAACTCTTTAATACCTTCCTTCTCTTAAAAGGATTCCACAACTTCCACATATTTTTTCGGAAACAACATTTGTGCTCCTCGGGCGAGGCCAAGTCCCTGAGAGTGCTTTTGTATTCACCCGTGCATTTGTATACATCCTGTATGACATTTGTACACTTTTACCTTTACCATAATGGCCTCGGCAGAAGGTCAGGCTCTTGTAAGCAACAATTGCCCTCAAAATTTTAGACTGACCGCATGCATGCATGTCCTATGCAATGTCGTCTATTGATGACAATTACTTGAACTAATGATTGTGAAACAAAATTATTCTCGGATTCCTAACAACTAGTGCTTCCCTCCGCCCCCCCCCCCCCAAAAAAAACATATCTTTCCTAAAGAGTTTTGAAAAGTATCCAAAAACCCAAAATATTTCAAAATAAATTTGAAAAAGGAAAACAAACTAATTTTAGAATATTTTATGGGTTTGGGGGCTTGAACCCATGACCTAGGCCATCGCATAGTAGGAGCAGAACCAGTAGGATAGCACATTGCCTCGCATCAATGTACTCCAAAACAATCAATGTAATAATAGAAGGTTAAAACACAAGTTGGCCCAAAGTGAAAGGTAGTTGCAATATTTGAAATTCCACCAAAGCCCATCGATAAGTTTTGAAGCCCCAGCGGTTGCCACTACACATAAAATCATGCCTGTGGTTCCTTCTTATAGTTTGAATCTTATTTTTATGCTCAAAATGGGGCCAATACTTTCTTGAACCTACATGAATTGATTCTATCATGACATATCTTTCCAATGGTATATTGCAAGCTCAATTCTAATAAGTAATGGAAAAGTTATAGGTCACATAGTGAAACATGCACAGAATAACACCTCTCTACTATTTCTATCATAACTCATTCTTAAAAACTAGAATTAACAATTATTCTAAGGAAAAAAGTATTGTATCAACTGGATATCAAATGAGAATATTATGCCCTAAACAAGTTAACCTTGTCGTGCTGAGTAGCCCAACAGCATAATTTAGGCCCTAGCGGATGCCGCTGGCCCTGTCCACCTCCCGCTAGGCCTGGCTTGGCATGCACTGATGCGCATTTTTTATAGATTGCTAATCAACTGCCTTAATGACCTCCAAGTCAAGACTAATTAATTTGATTGATGAAAATAATATTTGATTAATGAATTTATATCATTTGATTTTTTTTTTTATTTGATCATTTTCTCAATGGGGCCATTTCTTAGCCAAGGGCATTTCTTCCCTATAGTAAGAAAGTTTCTCCCTCTCACTCTCATTTGACACCATATTCTACCTAAAAGAAACTCTACACTCTTCTGTATTGACCACGTTCTACCTGGTAAAACTCTATTTCTCTCTCTGGTAAACTCTAGTAAAAACCTACCTAATGTTTCCCTTAAACAAAACCTTTCTCAAGACTTGGTAGCAAGGACACTCTACCAAAGTCTTCACTCAAAACCTTTTGCAAAGGGATTCTTATTTTAAAAAGGACTAGCCCTACCCTAGCCTAACACACAGAGGAGGAAAGGAAGCCAAGAACCATTGCTTTTCTACTCTACTCAGATCGAGATAGGTCCTAAGGACCATAAATAAAAGGGACTAATCTTGCTTATCTCTTTCTTTGATTTTGTCTTCGTTATCATATTCTTGTTTGACCCTCCAGGATTATGCATTTTATGCTTCTGCTCTTGTTCATAAAATAAAAATATGTCCTTCAAAAAGTGACCACCTAAAAGTATTGCTTTATTGTACATTTTAATTCTTTTAGAGATGAATTGCTAATAAGGGATCACTAAAATCTATTTTTATTAGATGCCTTACCATGGAAGATTAATTCATGAAAAACACCTTTTGCAAGGAACCTGAAAATAAAAGTTTTAATACATTCATTTCTACTAGATGTCGCTCTTAAACCGAGCGGCGTAACGATGGTTTTCACCACCAAATCCATTCTCATGGTTCATAACCATTCGGTCATTTCTTTAATGCCCATTTGGAAACCTTAGGAGTTATAATCCTATCTTGAAAATCAAGCCATAGGACTCGTAGTTTTCCCTTTAAGTTGAAGGATTTGGTTGAAAGAACAAATTTGGTATTTTCTACACAATTATAGGTACAAACATTTCCTTGAAAATATGTTGTGACTTTATATAACTAAAGCACTAGTACTCCATCCCATCACATTTCAACATGGAACCACCGCTATGAGAAAACCAATCTAGCACATCCTTTGAAAGAGGGCGACCACGGTCATAGTCCATTACCCATGTTACGCCCACCGCCACCATCGGCACTTTCACAAGCATATCAGTAAAAAAGAGTTTTCACTTGGCCAAAAAGTACTCTATGACTCAATACTTCACTTGTTCCTTAGAAAGCTTATATCTAAATGGACTAGTCCTTAGATTGTACCCAAGATGTTTGCACACATTGTCCTAGATGTGAAGGAAACCACTAAAGACACCACATTAGTGTTAATGGGCATAAGTTCAACCAATTCTTGGAGATGTAAGGCGAGGCAGATGTGGAGAGTTTCTTACTCTATGAACCTCCTTGGGAATGAATTAATTGAAAGCCCCATCCATTGTATGTATTTACATATTTATTATTTTCTTTAAAAATGTTAAAATTAAAATGTTAAAGAAAAAAAAGAGAAAGGAAAACTTTAGAAAAAAAAGCGATAAAAATTTTGAATGAAAATGAATGTGAAAGGATAAAAAAAAGTTGAAGAAATATGAGCAAAAAAGAAATAAAGAAGAGAGAAAGAGAAAGAGGGAGAGAAGAGGGAAAAAGGGAAGTCTGAAAAATGACGGCACGCCTAGTACACCTAGGCCATTGTTGTTCTAAGAAACACACACAAAGGGAGTTGAAATCCTGTAATAGCCCTAAATCATGTTTATTTATTTAATCAAGCCATTTTATTAAATTTTCATATTTATTATCTAATTTAATCATCTCGGTTGGGAAAATTCATTTTGGGCTCCACTTTGCAATTCGAGTTCAACTGTAAGAATTTCGGACAAATTGATAATAGGCATCGGTAAATGTGATTAAGCATTAAATTATGTTTCATAATGTCACAAAAATTTAATTTTTGACCATGCAAAAATTTGGGACCAAGTTCATTTAGATTGGCCCAACTCATTTGGGCCCGAATTGTGGCCCAATTTGTTTTGGGCTCAATTGTGGCCCAAAAACTTTGGTGTAATTCACTAACGTTAATCACCATCATTTGTACTTAATTTTAATTAGCAAAAAGATATGTTTTGACAAGGATTTATATCATCTAAGTGCTTTATTTCATTTTGCACCAAGTAAATTTTCAAGACAACTTCTCTCTCTACTCGGCCTCTCATCTCTCTAGCACTGCCACCACTATTCTGGTGGTTTCAGGCCACCAGCCGCCACCACTATAGCCACCAAGTCAGCCACCATCCATTCCCCACACCCCCTCAAGCATCAAACCTCAAATTACACCCCTTTATACATGAACAAAGTGAGTAAACCCTAACTTTATCTTGTTGATTTGATTGTGTGTTGGATTTTGATTCTTGTTTTCATTATTAATCATGTTTTTTTGATGCAATCAAGAGTTATTTTGATGTTTTATTGGTTGGATCATCTTGAAAGAAAGAAAAGATGGAGGTTGTTCATGTTCATGCAAGTTTAGGGTGTAATGATGATTTTTATTGTTTTAAATGAGATTTTGTGATCTTTGGTAGTGTTAATGAATATCAAGATGTTTATGCTGATTTATATAAGTTAAAGAGTGATTTTAGTGGGTGGTTATGTGAAGAAAAGATTTCAAATATGTGGTTATTGAGCTGTCAACATACCTAAAACAGGGGTCACTTTGGGAGAAAACTGGTATTAATTGGCACATTCAAAATTCATAATTTTTGGTGTAGTGATAGCTTAATGAGTTAGCTTTCAACAGGCTATGGAATTATTGAATTTTGAGTTGTGTAGACAAAGTTATGGACACTTTACTAAGGACTGTGCAGAATAAATCGAAATTGAGAGCATTTTTGAACAGTGGACTTTATGAAACAACTGGTATTGATTGGCTCATTCAAAATTTGTGATTTTTGGTGTGATGGTACACACTGTCCGAGTCAGTGGGTACCTACAACTTTGAGCTTATATTTCCTTATCATATGGGTGTCATTCTGTGCGTTTCTTGGATCCAAGTAGCAATTACTTCAATATGCTTCATTGATTTAAGATATTTTCTTCTGTAACCCATGAATTTCATCTAAGTGAGCTATATGGGAGTTCTTAATGTAGTATCCCCTGAATTGTTGGATTTTAGAGAGGCTTATTCTGCTATACATAGGTTTGAAACCATTGACTACTGACTATTCTATAGAAGAGAAACCAAGGACACTTTAGAGAGATATTGTGCTTCAATCCATTGCAATTCAAGACTTGCTTAAATTGTTCAGACTTTTGCAAGCAATCCATTGACTCCACCTCAATCTGTGAAGCAGGCATTACTCTTAAAAATATTTCACTGCACTTTCTGGTAGCATACCATTTACCATTGTCTCGATTGGATTATCAACTGTTTGGATGTTCCTCGCTTTGACCAGGGGCTTCGTCTTTTTGTCTCCATGGCATCTCCTCATTCAGTTGCATCACCATTAATTCTCATGCCACATCTTCATCAGTCTTGGTCACTTTCTCCTGCTTTTAAGAGCCCAATTGCTGCTAGTAGCTGGTTTATAATTGGGCTGCACCCATGTCAATAGACGATAATTTTGTAGCACACTTGTACAGCAGGTAAATAATAACTACACTTCGTATAGGGGTTGATTATTGTCTAACTTGTGGAATCCATTGTTAAGGGAAACGCAATGTGCCTACCTTTTTTGCTGATTCAATCTAAGTTTCCATCGAAAGATCATTTGCATAAAGCTTAAGTTTGACAATCAAAATCTTTGCCATGCATTTGGATTGCGTTAGTGAGAAATTTTGATGAGTTATTGCCCTTGGAAAGATATCTTCAGCTGATTCATACTACATAACTCTAGAGTGGAAAGTATGACACAGTCCAACTTTAAGAATGGATTCGAGGAGTGGAGAAAATCTTCACTATAGTAGAGGTACCAGAGGATAATAGGTGAACATCGAAACATTTTATCTAACTGGTGAAACCGATATTTGATGAAATACTGTTAAGAATACAACCTTAGGGCTTGACTTCACTTGGACCAGAATTGCGGAAGAACGAACTACACCGCTCCGCACTGCCAAGTGGAAACTAACAAATGCATGTGGTGCGGTAGCCCAGAGCACCTCATTGCTGCCTGTTCCTGAAAACTGAAGGCTGTAGAGAAGGGCTCTCACTTTTAAGGCTCGCAGCTGTAGGAAAGGCTTATGTGTTGAGTAAGAATGAAGCTGCCACCTCTGGTGCAGTAGTTATTGAAGTTCTCTTTTAATTTCGAAGCCATTTTGTCTATTGATTGATTCAGTTACCACTCATTCATTTATATTCACACGATCTAGATTGCCATGCACGTAAACCTTGAGAATAAGAAGGCAGAAACCAATTATTGAATCAAGTTATCGGACGACTCTAAAGTTGAGTGTTCTACCTCCCATAAACATGTGTCCATTACAGTTGGCGGGATAGTATTCCCAAAAGTTCCGATTCATTTTGACTCATAAGACTTTGATATCATTTAGGAAATGATCTGGTTGTGTACTTATGGGGTCAAGATAGATTGTGATTACCCTAAGGTTATTTCAAGAGATGAGCAAGGGAGAGAAATATGTTTCATGGGTAAAGATAGGAAAAATCTTGTCCTTTAAATTCTGTTATGAAAACCAATGAGCTCTTTTGTCAAGGATATATTATGCATTGGTGTTATGCTAGTAACATTCAACCGAAGGAAGAAAAAGCAGAAGACATCCCTATAGTTTGTGAGTTCAGAGAAGTTTTTCGAAAAAGTTACCGAGACAGCTCTGCAAAGAGAAATTGATTATGAGATTGAATTAATCCCTAGTGCCTAATCTATCTCAAAAATCTCATATCTTATGGCCCCAATTGAGGTTAAAGAACTAAAGTTTCAGTTAGAGTAGTTATCACAAAAGAGATTTATCAAACCATCGAAGTGTGCCATCATAGGATGTCTAGTTCTATATGTAAAGAAGAAGAATGGAACCTGGAGGTTATGTATTGATTACAGAGAGCTTAACACGATCACCATCAAAAACACATACCCATCACCCCAAGTACATGACTTATTTGATCAACTGCAAGGAGTAGGAGTCTTTTTTAAGATCGATTTGTTGTCAGGGTACCATCAACTTAGGATTATACCTGAAGACATTCCCACAACCACACTAAGGACCATCTTTGGGTCACTGTGAATTCATTGTGATGCCTTTTGGCCTAATCAATGGCCCTGCGGCCTTTATGGATCTTATGAGTAGAGTTTTATACCCTATTTAGACAAGTTTGTGGTGGTGTTTATAAAAAGATATCTTGAAATACTCTAAGGACAGATATGAGTATCCTGTTCATTTATGGATAGTGTTGCAGACCTTGAGGGAACATCAATTACATAGCAAATACAAGAAGCATGAGTACTGGTTAGAAGCAATGCTATTTGTGGAACACATGATTCCAAAGGATGAGATTAAGGTCAATTTGCAAAAGGCGAAAGCAGTTACAAAGTGCCGAAGATCTACCAATGCACCGAGACTAGAAACTGTTTGAGTTTAGCAGGGAATTATCGAGTTTAGAAAGGATTTGTCAAATATTATCTTCCCTGACCAATTTGTTGAAGCAGACTACAAAGTTAGCAAGAAGATATACTGGTACCTTATCACTCCCAACAGTTCAAGTCTTATGGGTGGTACCTAACCCATTATCCAGGTGCACTGAGAATTTGAAAAGATTACTTGTAAGGTGTACCTTGTGCAATCTATACTGACCATCAGAGTTTGAAGTATATCTTCACTTAGAAGAAGCTCAATCTACATGAAACATTAGTTGTTGCAGATCCAATGTCAACCAAGAAAGGGAAATGTTGTGGTCGATGCCCTGAATAGGAAGGCACAACATACTGTGAACACTGTAGTGATTATTTAGCTGAATCTCTTGAGAGAGCTTGAGGACTTTGACATTCAATTAGTGTCGCACAGGAAGGCGAATGTTCAATTGCTAGCACTTACCTAATAGCCCTCCCTAATGGAGGAAATTAGAGTGAATCAGGATAGTGGTCCTCAACTCCAAATAATAAAGAAAAATCTTGAGAAAGGAATTCAATTTCAATGGACTTTGTCAAAGGATTCCCTCAGATATAGTGTCTGATAGAGTTATGAGATTTCAAATCTATTTTGGCAAGCACTTCAAAGAGCCTTTGGAACTAGATTGAACTTTAGCAGTTCTTATCATCCTGAAACGGATGGGCAAGTATCTAAACATATCAATGGATCCAACTCTTTTAAGTTGGTAGTACTTTACGACCTACGACCAACATGTGCATTTGGAGACAGGATAGAACTCCCAGTGGTCGACGTCGTGATAGCACCAGCAGAAAATCTTACGTGAAATATCAGGATAAAAAGATGGCAGTCATTGATAACAAAATCATCTTTTGGGTCATAAAGATCTTCCTCAACATTCAATAAGGGGACATATCTCAGAAGACTCTTGCAAACATACTATTGGAACCGACAGAAAAGCTATGTTGATAAAAGAATGCGATTCTTAGAATTTCTAATATAAGAGAAGGTTTTTCAGAAAGTTATGCCAACTAAGGATGCAAGCAGGTTGAACTGCAAACTAAATTGAGGCCAAGATCTATTGGACCATATCAGTTAATTGAAAGGTTGAATTCCAGAGCTTGCCTCACAACTTAGGCAATACATTTCAGACCCTGATCACATTGTCATAATCAAAACCATTGCGGTCATTGAGGGACTTATGCTTCAAGCGCACCCAATCCAGATATTAGCTCACAGAATTAAGCATTTAAGCATCAAGCACATATCTTTCATCATATTAATTTGGGAAAATCATACCTCCCCAGAAGCTACTCGGGAAACTGAGTAAGAAGTGAAAGCCAAGTACTCATATCTATTTGAAATCACCTTGCATGATTATCAAATTTCATAAGTTTCGAGGACGAAACGCTTTAAGGGGGGAAGGTTGTAATAGCCCGATCCTAAATCATGTTTATTTTTTTAATTAAGCCATTTTATTAATTTTTCAGATTTATTTATCTCATTTAATCATCCTGGTTGAGAAAATTCATTTTGGGCTCCACTTTGCAATTCGAGTTCATTTACCGTAAGAATTTCGGACGAATCGATAATAGGCCCGGTAAATTTGATTAAGCATTAAATTATTTTTCATAATGTCACAAAAATTTAATTTTTAACCACGTAAAAATTTGGTCCCAACTCATTTTGGGCCCGAATTGCGACCCAATTCATTTTAGGCTCAATTGAGGCCCGAAAACTTTGGTGTAATTAACTAAAGTTAATCACCATTATTTGTACTTAATTTTAATTAGCAAAAATATATTTTATGGCAAGGATTTATATCATCCAAGTGTTTTATTTCATTTTGCACCAAGTAAATTTTCAAGGCAACTTCTCTCTCTACTTTCTCTCTCTACTCGGCCTCTCATCTCTCTAGCACTGCCACCACTATTTTGGTGATTTTAGGCCACCAGACGTCACCACTACAGGCACTAGAACAGCCACCAAGTCAACCATCATCCATTCCCCACACCCCCTCAAGCATCAAACCTCAAATTACACCCCTTTACACATGAACAAAGTGAGTAAACCCTAACTTTATCTTGTTAATTTGATTGTGTTTTGGATTTTGATTCTTGTTTTGATAATTCATCACGTTGTTTTGATGCAATCAAGATTTATTTTGATGTTTTCTTGGTTGGATCATCTTGAAAGAAAGAAAAGATGGATGTTGTTCATGTTCAAGTAAGTTTAGGGTGTAATGATGGATTTTGATTGTTTTAAATGAGATTTCTTGATCTTTGGCAGTGTTAATGAATATCACGATGTTTATGCTTATTTATATAAGTTAAAGAGTGATTTTAGTGCGTGGTTATGTGAAGAAAATATTTCAAATATGTGGTTATTGAGCTGTCAACAGACCTGAAACAGGGGTCAATTTGGGAGAAAACTGGTATTAATTGGGACATCCAAAATTCATAATTTTTGGTGTAGTGATACCTTGATGCGTTAGCTTTCAATAGGCTCTAGAATTACTTAATTTCGAGTTGTGTAGACAAAGTGATGGCCACTTTACTGAAGACTGCGCAGAATACATCGAAACTGGGAGCAGTTTTGAACAGTGGACTTTACGAAACAACTAGTATTGATTGGCTCGTTGAACATTTGTGAGCTTTGGTGTGTGGATAGATCAATGAGTTAGATTTCACATGCATTTTGAGTCGTCTTAATTCGATTTCTATAGAAAACGTTATGGTCGTTTTGCTATGACAGCGCATATTGAACTGAAATTGTGCACGTCTGTGTTCTACCCTAATTTTAGGGTCCTTACTATGTGAATCATGCTTTGTTTTGGTGGACATTATGAGATTTTCATATTGGGGTTTGACATCTTAATTGGAGGTCGGAAGTGAAAGATATGGATTTTCTAATGCAGACCATCAAACGGTAATACGAGTGAATACAGAAATCATGACATTTGGAAATATTTTCAGAAGTTTCTATATAATTATGGATATTGCAAGGAAATTACAAAGTGTAGTAGTTCAACAAGTTTGATTATGTATAGAAGCTTACTTGGGTTTAAAAACCGAGTTAAGTGAGCATGAAAATGAAATTTGAGAACTGGGAACAGTAATAACTCAAACTAGTGTCTATCGAATCAACTGAGGTTATTTGAGCTTTTTATGAGCCTCACAACACCCCTCATGGCATTGAACCTTCTATTATCCATTTTAGAGGTACCAACCATTCTATTATCCATTTAAGACGCATCACACTTTCCATTATCCATTTCAGAAATATCAGAAACCCATATTTCATTTATATCAATTAAAATCTTTTCATTATTACCTCAATCATTTCCATTTGGTCTATTTTGCTTCAATTTGTTATATTTCAAGTTCAATAACCCTAACTGCTTTATTATTCAGATCATTTTGGTTTAACTTGTCTTATATTGAATTAAAATCAGTTCATTTTGGTTTAACTTGTCTTATACGGAATTATTGGAATTGTAGAAGCCTTTTAATAAATCAATTTCCATTAAAGCTACAAATTATGTCAGTGAATATGGTTTACTCTGTGAATAAGGTTCACTAACTACATTTACCTATAATTATATTTCTTTAGCATAATCGAGGCCTAGTCTATTGTTTCTATTGTGCATAAGTATTATCAAGTGAAATATCATTTTAAAAATTTCAGGTACATTCATTGCCTGTATCTTTACAAATCAGAGTGTATTTATCAACGTTATCATGTTTTGGTAAGTACATCAATGAATCCGTTTACACAGTGATTTATCAGTTAATTAGTGACTCTGTCAGTTATCATCTATAGGGCATTCGCCCTTCAGTTACTCGCGCAGCTTCAGGCCAGATCCCCGATCGGCTTGGCAGGTGTACACCTATCCATAGATCGTAAAAGTATCAAGGGGTTCACTATCAGATAATAAATAGCAATACAGTTTTACGTTCATCTCATTCACTGTTTTAACTTAAATTGAATTGCAAAGCGGCCGCCCAAACAATTTATTCAGAGATCATTTATCAATACAGAAATGCATGTACTAAGCTTCAGCTCACAGTTCGAAATGTTTTTATGTTTTATTTTAGGCAAATACTCAGAGAATTGCCCTCATGCTAACAAACCAGCTGAAGAGAATCAGTTAAGCAAGGAAATCTGGGTGGATCAGCATTGATACAATATATGCATACTTTAAAGCTGTATTTTGAAATCTTCAGTGGATGGAGATGTTGATTATATGGTGATTTGTGTTTGCTATGGTTTATAAACCTTACACGGGTTAACACTGTTTTTAAATGGTTGATCATATGTGAATGTGTATGGCTGAGGTTATGCTTAGCTATGTTATTTATAGTACTCATGTTTCAAGCCTTGTTCTTTTTGGACGGCAGTAACACCCCTATCATTGGGTTTATCATTTTATAATTGAGGCGTTATTAAGGAAAATACAAGCAGTTAAACATGTTTAATTTGGGGGCGTTACAAATCCAAAACTGGGTAAGGGCTAACCCTGCGTACTAGCATGCGTGTGCCATACTCGAATCCAACTTTTACTTATTTCTCCTTCCCATTTCTTAACCATTTATTTTTCTTTCCTACCTAATTCGAACCAACCTACTTTACTAAAACTTTTGCTCTTCACTTACCCTTTCTAAATCCAATCAAATTTCAAAAATTTCTCACACAAATCTCTCAAATTTCTCAACTTCCATCCTCTTCACCAAATTTCACCCATTTTCATACCCTATTATCCTTTCACTTTTAAAAATCTAATCCACCATTGTTTATGTTAAAGGTTATAGAGAGAAAAATTCCAAATCAAATCCTAATTTGACACCATTCTCAAGTTGTTGAACATCCTTTAGAGCTTTTGAATAGGAAAGGCCCGTCTTCCTCATCCTTGCCACTCAACATTTATCCACCATAGGTAAAAAATGAGTTGGGATGAACCAACTCTACCAACCAACCTTAAGAAGTTACTGAAAGTGCCCTCCTTATCAAACCCTCCTAAGAAAAACAAGGGTAATTTTGAAGCTCAACCCTTACTACTCCCACCTAGTAACATATGTTTGAAGCTTTGCAATGATGACTAAAGAATCAATTTTTAGCCCCTACCATCTAAGCTAAGTTGTGAATTAAAATATTACGACGAGCATGCACTGAGAACCTTAGGTTCATTGGATGATGTGTTATGCTTACTAAGGTATTTGAGATGGTTGGAATATGTCCAACGAGATTATACACTTTGTGACTACCTAGCGTTCCAGTTTTTGAGATTCTTGAAAGTTGACTGTTATGGTAATTATAAAGAAAATGAAGTGTTATACAATTTAGAATGTTTAACACTAATATTTCCATGAGCTTAAGCGACTTCAATGAGATGCTCCACCCCTTTAAGATAGAATTAAGGATGTGCCACACACTTTATGTAAGCTAAAACCACGGACGTTTGTGACATCAACATTTACCACCTTCAGTGAGTAACGATTGTACTGGTGTTTGGGAAGAATCATAGTCAACACATACCTTGGAAGTCAAAGTTTTTTATCATTTGATGTGCCTTGAATCACAGGAACATGAATACGGATGCTTTCATACTTTGTCAGGTACCTGAAACTGCTAAGACTACTCACTTGAATATGTTACTGTGGGGTCGTCACCATAGCAACTACAAAGGGAGTAGGTTTGGGCGATAGGATGGGTAATTTGGAGCTGCACTTATTAGGGGTTGCTTAGATTTGACAACCTTAACACATATGAAGATCATTATACAAAAAAACGGTGTGTACTCATAACCCCTATCATGATGAGATATTTTTCAATTTCTCCATTTTCATTGATTTCACCATCATGAATAGGTGTAATTTGTCTTGTGATGGGAAAGAGGATGGTTAGGAGCATATGGAGGAGGAAGAACAAGAATAAGATGAGCACTAAGAGAAACCCCATCATTGCCTTCTTTTACAATGGGTGAACTATACTCTTCAACTCAAGGCAAATTTCATGAAGCCTTCTACCAATCGTTTATTGTCCTTCACACCAATTGAAATAGCATGTGCTAGTATATGAATTGTATGGCCATCCAGATAGACAACATAGATGAGAGGATTACCTAAATCAAAGGTTATGTTTCAAGCTAAGAAATGAACAAAGAGGCAAAAGGCATCCACCATGCACAAGCTATGGGTGAAAGAATGACTTAAACCATACTTATCCAATGATAACAAAAGGAAATGAGGATGCAAGTGGAGGCTTTTACAAGATATAAAGAAATACATCGAATATGCTTTTGAAACCCTTAACGAGGAGGTCCTTCTTGTGTAGTTACAATTGGCCATAATCCCCGGCCCCATAGACCTAATGAGTTGTGAGTTGTATCTACCTCCCCACCATCCTTTTCATTATATATTGCATTTCATTTGTGGGAACTTGCATGTGATATATTAGGTAGGGAGTAAACACTTACGCAGGTTTGAAGACCATGTCTTCTTATATCTCTTTTATTTGTCTCTTACCACCTCTTTTGTGTTGATTGTGAACTTGTGGTACTTGAATTGGGCCTTTTGATGTGAAATTTGGCCATGATTGTGTGGCCCTTGATAATGAGATGTACATTTGAGGTGATTCTTAGTATTGTGCTTGATTGAGGGATGGATGTGGATATAGAAACTAAAAGGCTCCAAGGAGCACATGCAAATTGTGTATATTTTCCTTAGGATTAGATGTCACATTTGCACATGTTAATATTTATGTGTTAGTAGTGATGTTTGTGCTTGAGCCTTTAACTTTGAAGGTATTGTCAAGCCTTCTTTTGTTATGCATATCTTTTCTTTCATTTACTTTCTGTTCTTCCTTTTGGCCCTTAGCTCCATAGTGAGGGCATCGTGCGATTTTAGTGTTAGGTTCAAGAGGCTATACATCAAAAAAAATTAAAAAAGAAAAAAAGAAGAAATACTCTTCAAAAAAAACAAAAGATTTTTAATTTTTTTGTAAATAGTGTGTAGGTGAGTGTGGTCACCTTGATCAATATTGATTCTTTATGGCTTAGACATGAAGTTGCATATAATTAAGGTGTGCTTGATAGGTGCTTACCAAATCTTTGTTCAACTCATGACCTAATTCTTACCCTAAGATTAGACAACAAGTGTGGTAGATGAACTCATGAGATTTTGATACTTGACTAACTCTTCACATTTAGTCTCATGTTGTCTTTTATGGCTATCTCTTCCATGTTATCATTTTCTATAACTCGGCTTAGCTCAATTTGACGCCATATTTAGCATATGAATGTTGACAAAATGATAAAGGCATTCATTGTTTGATTTCAAAAGCTACTAAATTCAAATAGCCACACATCAATAAAGATATACCCTATGCTAAGCCTCTTTACCTTTTAATCAGTTTCTTTGTTGTGTACCCTCACAATTAGCCTTCAACCAAACACATTCTCCTACACCCAAGTAAGGACTAAGGGAACTTCATTTCATTGAATTATGTTGGGCAGTTTGATTTAATTGGTGGCTTTTTTATGAATATTGTAGTGAGAGGATGATAATGATGTATATAGGAGTGTATTCCCCATTGTTTTGAATGTTGCTTGTAGATGTAAACTGAGTGGATTTGAGTTAGAGTATGTGTGTTTTCATGATCTCCTATGCTAGTCACTAGTCATCTCACCTTAATCTTTGAAAGAAAACTGTACAAAAAGGGAAAAAAAATAACATAGTGAATAAAAGTGTTCGCATGGTCATTATACGGTTGACTATCCCAATTCATCTCTTCTAAGTGCATGTTAGGGATAGTATGTGTGATTTTTTTTATGAGGTGTTATGTTTTACTGTGCTTATATTAGTTGGCATTGTTGATGCTCCTTCATCTTTAAGCTACTTAGCTCTACATTTCCCCAAATTGCTTGTCCACTCCTCACCCTTAACCTTAAGCACAATTACAAACTTTTTAGGTCCTCTAGATTGCCATCATGCATTCGCAATCAAATGGTGAAAAATTGAGAGTTTGTGCAAGGTTATGCTAGGACACATCATTGGAATGAGTTTTTGCACAAACCCTTAAAATCATTTAAGCACATGAGAGGAGCTCCAATTTCCCTAAATTCAAGCTTTACCATTAGTTTGTTCATCATTTGAATGGGTTAAAGTTGGTGTGTGGTTGTCATTAACAAGAATCAAGGTTCTTGATGTGCACAATCTCATGCATATACAATTAGTGTCTTAATTGCTTGGATGAATTTAGGATACTAAAGGTATGCATTTCTTTCCCCCTTGATATTGCTTATGAAAACTTTGAAAACCCCAAAAGAAATTCCATTTCCTTTCTCTTTTCTTTTATTTTTCATATGCTAAATCACTATATTGTACTTTTGAAAAGGTAGCCTCTTCTTGTCTTAGTCGAGTGAGCAAAATCTACATATGGGGTATTTTGTTTGATTCAATGATACAATTTTAATACCTCTAATGCCTATTTTTAGCTTCAATTGAGATTTAAATTAGAATTCTTATGTGTGCCTTATGTGTTCGTAGGTCACAAGAAAAAAGGAGTCAATCTTAGCACTTTTGGAGATCAAATGAGACAAAGCATGTTAGATTAAGTCAAAGAATCAAGATGGAGAACTTAAGAAAAGCTATAGGAATCTAAATTAGTGGCAAGACTATGGCAAGAATGTGCCAGACATAACACAAGCAACAAATGAAAGAATAAGAAGACAATGGTGTGGACGGGCTTGGCTTACTACTAGGCATGCTCATGCTATCTTGAATCTAAAAGGAAACAAATAAAAAGAAAAAAGAAAGAGAAGAGAGACAGAAGGTTTGGTATGACCTACCCATGCCAATAAGCATGCCCATGCCAAGCTTAGTTTTAGGCTCAATAAAACAACCCTCAAACTCATTTCTTGTGACCATTTTCATCTTTTTAGAGTTGAATATAGGTTTAGCTACTTTTCTCTCAAAACTCTCTTGTTACCTTTAATTTTGAAATAATACAAATGTAAATCTTTGAGCTTGGTTTGGTTTTCTTTGTTATCAGTAGTTATTTTATGCCCTTTTTAGCTCTTTTCTCCCTGTAAACTCCGAAAAAATTATCTTTTGGATCATCGAGGTTATGGCAAATAATTTTCCTAACCCATAATTTTTGATAAATATTTTCGGGTGCATCCAACTTTGGGTAAACATTTTTTGGGACCAAACTTGACCAAACTTATCTTTTTAAGTTACATCAAGTCCCCTAAGTTTTTCATATTTGCATATTTGAGCACAGTCCTTAAAAAACTTACTTTCAAAATTTTAATTTTTTGCATGCGTAATTTATCTCATAAGTATTATTCGAGGCTCTCTTTCAATTGGTATCAAAGTCACATGAACAAAAAAATTTAAGGTAACTAAGCTAATTAATGATTAACTAAACTAATTAACTGTGTTTAATGCTTGAATCATCACGTACTTCCCCTACTCCTAATTATTCATATGTTGTCCACTCACCAGAAGGAATTACTTCATTAGAACCTCAATTAAACTATATCACTGATATAGTTTTAGAATTAAAATCCAAATTAGCTAAAATTAAGACTGAAATTAAGGAGATTAGGAAGCAATTGTCTGTAATCCATCTTTCTTTAAATATTAGTACTCCATTTCAGCGTAAATATTCTTTTCGAAACCCCCAAAATAAAAATCTATTTCCTTTTCATGATATAAAAATCCAAAAAGAAGTATGAGAAAAATCAGCCGAAAAATCGTCTGAAAAAGTAGAGAGAGAAGAAGAATATGGATTATAAGCAGTTTAATTTTGAAGAATTACAGAATATGTTTGATAAAGAACAAAATCCGTAAGAAATAAACAAAATCACGGACAATAGTTGATAAACAAGGCGTATTATCTTATGATAATGAAAAGACAAATAATGTCCAGTTAGAAGAAGAAATATATCAGCAGATGAACCTAATTAAAGTAAAGGATCTTAGTGTCGTACCTATAGAAGAAATTAGAAGGCAAGTAGATAAAAAAAAATTATGGTAAAAGGGTAGTTGATGATGCGATCAATGATTGGAGAAAAACTCGACTAAGATGAAATCGAGACTAATCTGTTAACAATGTTGTTCCTAAGCGTAAAGAATTTGACGAACCTTCTGGAAGAAATACTCATTTATGAGACCTAGGTATGTTCCAACGGGAGGTACAACCAATTTTTTCTTTTGGTTTATCCTAAGGAAAACTCGCATGATTCATTAAATAAGGACGGTAAAAATCTATTAAGAATGATGAAAACACCAATTGCAATGTTCAAAAATTTATGTAAGAAAATCAAAATTGAGTTTATCAGAGCTAAACTTGATTCTAAAGGAAAAGTTAAAGAATGTCAACGAAAGATTAAGAATATAGATTGTGGAATATGAGATATCTAGAAAACTATATTGCTGAATTTAGTCAATATTATTTCAAAATTGGGCAAAATGAAACTACTCTTGGTATGTTCTATGATAAATTGTCATATCCGATAAATTTCATAATTAATGAAAAGTACATTGCATGGCTTGAAAAAGGATATTTCACCAATACCCTTGGTTTAAGAATCTCTCATTTAAGAAAATGGGTCAACAATCAATGCCTTGATCTACAAAAGCAAAAGAAAATGAAGAAGCAGTTTTTAGCTTGTTGGGATTCTCCTCACGAATGGGGAAAAGAGCCTGAAAGGAGAAGAAAAGAAAATTTTATAAGAAAAAGAGTTTTAGGAAGCAAATGGGATAGAAATATAGAAGACAATATTATAACAAACCAAGCCTAAAACAAGAAGATTTTTTACAAAAGTCGCTTATTGTCCTATCGAAAAAAACAATTGTAAATGTTGGGCATACGTAAAAGTAGACCATTATGCAAATGAATGCAAAAATAGGAAGAATAGCAAGCTTATTGAAACTCTAGCTAGCCTAGATTACCTTGAGTTTAGTGAGAATGCGGTAGTAGACCTAGCCCTAAATAACAATAAAGGAATTGTTGAAATTGTACTAGAAGATGAATATGAAGAAAGTGATTATAAAGAAACCAATCATATGATGAAAGTAGCTTGATTAATCTTGGTGATCTTCAAGGAGAAGAGTTTGTTATAGAAAATGAGAACAAAAAAGTCAAAGGAGATTAGGTCTTTCCCATAATTCAGAAAGACATGATCTATAAACAATCCATCTTTCACTTAAAGAGTATGTATGCATGCGAAATGATGGAAGGAGATTTAGAAATAAAAAACTGTGAGTATGATGTAAGAGAGGTTATTCTCATCAATTGGGAAACACCCTTAGGCATAGCAAAGATGGAAAATATAGGTATATCAATGTTGGAAGTGTCCAAGTGTAAATTACCCGATTACATTATTATGGCAAAGAAATGACCTTTATACTCTGCTCTGTGATATTAGGCATACCAAATTTAATAATCAAATTATCAAACGGATTAAGACTAATTTATGTAATGGATCAGTAGAATTCCATTGCAGACATGGATATTATGTGACTCTAAAAGATGAATTTGCGAAAATTTTACTATCACTTCAGATAAAAATAGTTGGGATGGATAGGAAAAGAGGCCCATACCCACTAAAGATATTTTAGAAAATTACCTACAAATTAAATAATACTATAGATCCAAAGACAAAGGTAACAATGTTAGAGGAAGAAAAATTAGAAAGTTCTACCCCTATGCAAAAAAATCCAGATGATTAAATGCAACCCGCAGGAGATAAAGACTAATCGTCCATAGATAATTAGTTTTGTCAACCCTACAAAAATCAACAAGAAAAATGTGATAAACATTTATGAGAATGTTAAAATTATCATTAAACCTCAATTATTAAGAAGCATGAGTGCAAGATCAGAATGGAGGAAGGGTCTTTATCAGCCAAAGAAGAGCTTAAAGAAGACAATACACTTAGCATGACTAGTGAAATTAGTAGAATGTGTTTTGAACCTGCAAGACATAGTGTAGACCGAACTATGAGTTTGCATAGAAAATTCATTGGATACAAAATAAGAACTATTAGTGAACCAATCTATGAAGATGAATTAGTCAAAAATATGACTATGGAGGTATGCTATGAAGTCACCAACACAAATCCTAATAGGACTTATATCCCAATAAATGTGTATTAGAAGGATATAATAAAGATAAATTATGTGCCTATATAGATTGTAACGCCCCAATAATACATAAATCATAGCTGAACATTAAGAACTCCATGGATGGGCGTTACCGTCGTCCGTAAGGACAAGGCATCTCTAAAATATGAAAGTTGAACCATAAAATCAAAGTACAACCATAGAGGTCATTCACGAGCATTAGAAACCTTTAATAACAACACGAGATCGATTCTAAAATCCCAGGGTTACATCAAACATAGCACAACTTAAGCTTACAAATATAACATTAAAATACATATTGCATTTCAAATGTACAGCTGGGACTCCAAAAACATCACAAGAAGGCATGAAATTGTCATAACACTCTTATCCACCAATCAAAGGGGCGGTCCTGAATTAATTATCACCTTCCGCTTCCCTGCCCGCCTGAGAGCGGTTCACTGAGCATTTTCCTAAAACAAAACATAAAAGCATTTCGAACTGTGAGCCAAAGCTCAATACGTTCATCCCTGTACTGATAATAATTCAATGGGAAAGAAATTATGAGGGCCCGCTTTTGCAATTCATTTTGATTTTAAAACAGGGAATGAGATGTACATAATGCTGTATTGCCAATTATTATCTGTTAGTGCACCCCTTAGTAACTGTTACGATCTATGTATAGGTGTACACCTGCCAAGCCGACCGGAAGACCTGACCTGAAGCTGCGCGGGTAACTGAAGGGCAAAGCCCTGTAACTGATAATTGATGGGGTCACTAATTATGTGATAAATCACTGGTTCAAATGATTCATTGATGCACTTATCAAAACATTATAATTTCGATAAATACGTGCTGATTTCTAAAGATACAGGCAATGAACGTACCTGGGGTCTTTAGAAGTTAGTACACAGATTAAATAGATGACTAAAATGGAGAGGATGAGAGCTTAGGCCTTGATGCTGTTAAAAATCGTTATAGGCATAAAATTAGTACAATGAATACTCTTGCATGGAAGAAGATGTATAAAGAATTTGTGTAAATCAGTTAAAAGAAAAGGCTTATCAAACTGGTAAAGTTAAATGAAGTATGAAAATGCTAAGGTAAGGCACGACGGCGAATTTAGAGGGTAGGGTTTATAACAAGGTACGGAAAGAATAATCCACAACTTATACTCCCGACCTCCAACCGAGACGTAAGACCCCAATATAAATAGCTTAGGAAGTCCTCTAAAACTTTCCTGAAGGGCACCTAACCAGATTCCTATGACAGGTTTCATAAAATAGGGTCAGAACAGCAATATATCAGGTTTTGACAGAAAAACAACCATTCTGTCCACCCTGCACAGGTTCCGGTAAAATAGCCATAACTTCCTCCACAGACCTCGGATTAAGGAGATTCAAGAGTCATTTTAAAGATAACATCCAGACCTATCTACCCACCAAAAATCAGAATTTTTGGCCTGGCCGATCATTACCAGTTTTGTTTCAGAGCTTGTCCTGTTTCACTGAAAATTCCAGCAGCACTTCTTTTAGTTGCTACTTCCCTTTTTAACACCAAACCTCCACTCAAACTCTTTCTCAAGAGTGTATAACACACTTTGGTATGTCCCAACCACATACAAAATCACCACACTCAACTTCAATTCATATATATATCCAACAAAGCTTACTTTCCAAGCACATAAACACATATCTCTAGGTTAACACAACTTTGGCCCAAACCATGCATTTATGGACAAAACCCTAACTTTGGGTCAACTTGAATCCCATCACAACATTCCAACACATCATAAAAGCCATATTAAACTTCAATACATGAAGAGATAGGCAAAAACATGGAGAAATCAAGCCATAATTATCACTTGAACAAGAAACTTGCATACCTCAACATGAAACCCTAACCCTAACTTCATCCAAAATCAACCCCACCATAAACCCTCAACAAGTTGATTCATAAAACCACAAAAATAGCTTAATCCACCATTAATACAACCAAACAAAGAACAAAACCCAACAAAACCAAAGATCAAACAAAAAAAAACAGCAAAGGGGTTGGAAGAACACTTACTTTGCACTAGTATAAGAGGTTAAAAGTGATCCTTGATGCTAGAGGGTGTAAGAGGGGGTTGTTTGGTGAAGCTTTGGTGGTGGAAGATGGTGGTTATGGTGGTGGGATAGGGCTGCCGTGGGGTAGAGAGAAGGGGGAGAGAAATAGGAGAGAGAAAGTGACTAGAAATGCTTGGTGATAAAATGAGGTAAAAAGGTAAAATTTGACTTTTTATACCAAAATTACTTGGCTGCAAATTTAAGTAGAAAAGTCAATAAAAGCATGCTTGCTTAAGGCTTAAGAAAGAAGGTTTAGCTAAATAAATAAGGATTAAGTCTTGCCGCATCGTAATCGGCTTTAAACGGGCTCGGGTTTAGCGAAAAATGGAAACCGAGCGCGTTTCTGAAATTTTTTATTTTTTTTTTATTTTTTTTTACAAATTTGAAATAAATGGTTGTGATGCCATGAAAAAGGATTTTTAACATTAAATTCTTAAATATCAAGGCCTAACTCAATTTCCAAAATTTGACGAGAAGAAATCTCAGAATTGCAAAGTAAGGGCCCCGTTAGAAATGTCCAAATGAGAATAATAAAGAGATGGAAATATGAAAAGAAATGATGTGAATGAGATGAAATTAATAACCAGAATCTAGGGTCGGACTATTACATAGATAGTGGTTATTCTGTCTATTTTGAAAAAACATCTTTATTTCCAGAATTCATGTGAAAAGAAGCTAAGAATCCAATACAAGTAAGGATAGCTAACAATACCATAATTAGCCACAAAGAGACCATAGAAGGGTTATCTATAGAAATAGGATGAGTCAAATGCATTATACCAATCCTATGGATTACTGATCAACCCGCTCATGATATGATTATTTGAAATAACCTTCAGATGTTGTATTCTCCATGCACTCATGCCATAAACCAAATAATATTCATAATAAATGGTCACTCAGTCCCCATTGACAAATTAAGTAAGGCTTACACTTATTAGAAAATTGATTTTACACGCAGCCACTGTGGTGAGAAGGTAATGCCTGCATAACATGAAATAGCACTAACAATCTCACTAGTTGAACTATCTATTAAAGAGCAATTACTGAGCAATAAGAGCAATTATGCAAAGAACTCCACTCTGATAATCCACTAAAAGTTTGAAATAAAGATAAGACATTTGCAAAGATTACTTTGTTAAATCCCAACACTATTATTCAAGTCAAACAAATGTTGTATACACACCAATATATCCAAGAATTTAATAAACAAATCAAAGAACTTCTAGCTAAAGGATTAATCAGGAATAGTAGAAGTCCTCACACTAGCCCCGATTTCATGGTAAAAAATCATGCTGAGGAAAAAATAGGAAAAGCAAGAATGGTAATCAATTACAAAAAGTTTAATGATAATACTGTCTTTGATGGTTATTGTATTTCTAACAAAACAGTCATTTTCAAAAAATATTTAAGGAGCTTCTTGGTCCTTGAAAATGGATTGCGAAAATGGATACTAGTTAGACCTGGTAAATGGGTCATTCGGTTCGGGTACGGGTCGGGTCATATTCAGGTTAAGTGACATTTCGGGTCGTTTCGGTTTGGGTCGGGTTGGTTCGGTTCGGGTCAACTAATTTTTGGTCAAATACACTCGTCATGCCAAAACAAGCAATTTTGTAGAAAATTTTGGGTTGGGTATGGTTCGGTTCGAGTCAATTCGGGTTTTGGGTCCACTTTCGGATGAGCATATTTCGGGTGTCGGGTCAGGTATGGGTCCGGATCGTTCGGTTCAGGTTTCGGGTCTCGGGTCGGTTTTGCCAGGTCTAATACTAGTATATTAAAATGGATTAATAATGCATTCCTTTAATTGCTTTTAATGCTCATTAAGGACATTATGAATGGATAGTCATGCCATTTAGCCTTAAAAATGCACCTCAAATATTCCAAAGAAGAATGGATAACATCTCTAAAGATCTTAATCACTACTACCTAGTTTGTGTTGATTATACCATTGTCTTTTCAAATGCCATAGAACAGCATAAAGATGATGTCTTAGTCATCCCTCACACATGTGTATAATGGTATTATTGTTGGTAAAAATAAGTGCATTTGTACTGAACAAGAAATTAAGTTTTTAAGTTTAGAGATAAAAGCTGGACAAATCATCCCACAAAAGCATATTCCAGAAAAAAATAGAAAATTTCCTTGAAAAGATTGAAGATATGAAGGAAATAGATAGGTTAGTTGGATGTCTTAACTATGCTTCAGATTTCGTTAAAGGCTTAGCTAAATTGAGAAAATCATTACAGCAGAAACTCAAGAAAGAAGTAAGCTGGACATAAACCCCTAGCGATTCGAAGATTATTCAAAACTTCAAAAAGATGTGCAAAAATCTTCATGTTCTTAATTTGCCTAAGGAAAGAGATGAATTAATTCTTGAGACAGATACTAGCAATGAATACTGGGATGTAGTACTCAAAATCAAAGGAGAAAAACTCTACAAGTATTGCAGTGGAAGTTTTAATGGAGCAAAATGCAACTATCCTGCAATGGAAAAAGAAATCCTTGCAATCATAAGGAGGATTGAAAGTTCTTCATCTTTTTTGCTCCAAAACCTTTTCTTATTCGAACCAATTACAAAGGAATACTTGGTTTTGCGAAAAAGAATTTATCAAATATGTAGCCACAAAGGCGACTCCAGCATTGACAATTATAGTTGAACCAGTTTTCCTTCTTTATTGAACATATTCAAGGATCAAAGAATTATCTGGTAGATAGTTTAACTCGTAAACTCGCCAATGGCGACCATCAGAGCAGAACTCCTGCCGAAAAGGAGAAAATCCAAAATGAAATGCCATTATTGTTCGAATGGGTATTTCCTTCTAGTAAAATCCTTATGGATATTTTGAAATTTCATAAAAAAAAACAAGATCATATTTTGATCTGCTATCTTCCACCTACCTAATAGCCCAAAGATTTTCCCCTCTTGAGTTACAAATTAATTATCTGAGATGCCTTTTGATATATTCAAGAAAAAATAAGTTCTCATGTCCAAAAAAAGTGGCTCAATAAGTAGTATGCAGCCTGCATCGACCACTATCATAATTGTTCTTATGATATTTGGGAATCATGGAGTACTACAATCTATTTTCCAAATAGATCTGGAGTTTGTGGTGTAAGTTTTCCAACAAAATTCAATCTCTTTAGATGACCCCGTCGTGAAAGTATGGGAATATGGAATGGTAGTTTACCTCATAGAAATCCCAAATCCGAAGTAGTCATTTTTCTAAAGACTAAATAAGTTTCAACAACGCATGTTCAGAAGGATCCATTGGATTCTTACAACTCCTGATGGTCCAACAAAAATCTCATACAATATATGCCTATATGTGGAGGTACATCATGCAATAATTGAATATGAAAATAAAAATGCCAAACCAGCTCATTATCTTATTCAAATACTTGATTCAGATGGTCCCAATGATCAACGACACGAGTGGTTTCCAAAATGACAAGAATTAGTTAGTGATCCTGCTTTAGCTAGAGCCATCTATTTTTACAATATTTATCATCAAATGTGGACATTAATTGAATAAAGAAGAACAACACTAATGCATTGCGAGTACACTGCTTTCACTTATCATAATAAGTTTAGCAAATATAAGAAGATAGAGGGAGCTACTCCAGAAGATGTCTTGGATTATCTCTTTGAAGTTGGAGCTGCAAAATTCTTATAAGAAAAAGGAAGGAAATATCTGCATGAATTATTTGAAAAGTGGGATCCAGAGCATCTTCAAATTGATGATTATTTGAATAATGATGGACTGGAAGACATTATTGGAGATGAAGGCATGCAGAACCTTAATATGGATGACTAGTCTAGTCAGCATTAAAGGCTTTGAAAAGTGGTTGCTCCATTATTATAATATTTTATCCAGTGTCAAATTAATAAAATAATGTTGTCTACTATAGCCATGTGAGGACAACTGTAGTCATGTGAAAATATTAGTATGTATTGTACCCATTAGGGCATCCTATGTACTCCATTTTCTCTACAAAAGGAAAGGCTGACTGCTAAGAAGGCATGGTCATTTGACCATACTTGCGCAAAAGATCAGTCGATTATCTCCATCTCTATTTCTCAATGAGCAACCATCTCTGATGATCTTAGAAGTTTAAGTCCCTCTTCAAATCTTTCCATTTTAATATTCTACTTTCAAGCTTTTAGTAAGAGAAGTTTCCCATTAGGGAATGTTATTCAATTGAACCTTATGTCTTAAATATTATAATTTCTTGATTAAACACTCATTATCCTTAAGAACTGGATTAGTGACTACTGTCCGGTGTAGGAAGCCAAATGGATTTTTGTTGTGCTTGATCTAAGGAATGTGTGGTTGAGATCAGCAATCTCTATAAACTGGAAGTTAGAAAAACGCTAGGATCTAGTGCCCACTAAGTTTAAGTAATGATCTGATGCATGGTGAATTCTATTTGTCCAAATAAAAGTATGAAACGCATGTAGGTGAGCCCAATGGATGTTGAAGACCAATCTCTCCAAAGAAAAACCAAGAAAGAGAGAGAAACCCCAAATAAAGAAAGCCTCTAATTGAGTAGATTCAACACTTGTAATAGGTAGCAAGGAGATA
The DNA here is from genome assembly GCA_017589665.1 of Selenicereus undatus. Lineage (NCBI taxonomy): Eukaryota > Viridiplantae > Streptophyta > Magnoliopsida > Caryophyllales > Cactaceae > Selenicereus > Selenicereus undatus. The sequence goes on along the minus strand of JACYFF010031954.1, from coordinate 68,459,589 downwards.
AATCGACCACCCTCTAAGCCTCTAAAACCTTAGCACCAAGAATTAGATTAAAAGGAAGACTCAAATCACCACCCTCTTAAAAGAGAGAAAGAATTTGAGATTTTGAGGAAAACTAAGCTTCAGGTTCTCATATCATTCATCAAATCTGATTTTTCATGGAGGTAATTGGGTCTATAAATGCCTGATGAGAGGGGGAATTAGCTATATATTAGTGGGGCAAGTGGAACAATAGGAGGCTTACAAAATATCCTAGGAAAATAAATTAAGATGCTTAAGATAATTACAATCACTATAAGCTGCATTTTCTAGGATTCATCCTCTATCTTCTAGAGAGCCTTAAGTAGGCTCTACTCCTTCAAATGAGGTGATGCCACTTATCGACTCTTTCCTTATGTGTTAAGAATCATGTCATGCTGATTAATCTCCAAAATTACAACTATAACCTCCTCAACTAAGCGTATAATCAGAACCATGCATTTTTCGATCCTAGACCGAGCCTTGCTCAGTATTTAGCCCATAACTTCCTTAATACTTGGACTTTGAGTGCGATTCAAGACTTGTTAGAAAATAGACATTCAGGACTTTCCATTCATCTATAATTTACAAAAATTAGAACTCATTTGCCTAGTTAAATTTGATTTAGAAATGAAGGAAAGTATTCCGGCCAGAAACTGAAAATGAACTAATGAGGTGATTTTGGAGGGATTAAGTGGTTAACTCCTTATTTAGGGCAGCTATTGGCCCAAATACCTTTCCTAACCCTACTTGGAACTTCTTAAGGGCCCTAAGTCAATATTGACCTAGGGGGACCTAATCCTTGACCTAAGGTCAATATTGGGCCAACTTGATTCATGACCCCCACTAGTGAGAGTAGACCCAAGCTCGAGAGTTGCTCCGCATCATGGTCAAAACTCTCTAATTAAGTTTTAATTATTTTGCATAACATGGTGGGCCTCTGATCATAGAAAATGTAATATCTATCGTATAAGTAGTAGATTTTGATAAATAGTACTAAGTAAAGTCATTATAAGAAGCAAAAACACTAAAGATAATCATATTTGCAAATTTGGGGCCTATTCGTAATTTTAGAAAGTTGTGGGTTAGAAAAATAAATATTTGTCTCCCAAGAGCATTATAACCCAAACAACTGTATGTAAAAATTAATTACCCAAACCTCCGCAATCCCAAAATTATTTATCTAAAAAAGTAGGTCATAAAAACTATTATGCCAAACCTCAATGAGCCTAAAAGTAAATTTTTCTGTAAACTCCTTTATGCCCTTTTTAGCTCTTTTCTCCCTGTAAACTCCATGCTTTTTTTTGTTGCTTAAAATAATCCCCAAAAACTTGATTTTTGATTAGATGAAATGTAAAGAGGATTAAATATTCACCTTTAGAAGGTTTGAGTCATTATTTCTCTTTTATAATGAATATCATCCCCCTTGTCTTCCCTTTTTCTCATCAGTCTTATCCTTCCCCTTTTTCGAGCTTTTCATATTTCTTTGTTCAAAATTATTGCTTCTAACTAAGGCTACGTTTTGTAATATTTATGACAATAAATGTTATTTGTGGAAGAAAGCTTCAACCAGTATATAAAGGCAAACCTCTAGCAAACATTTACTTCAACTTCAACCATCATTTTAAAAGTTAAATTACCAAACAAGAATAATTTATAAGAACTAGTAATGTAACCAACTCTTATATCATACTCTTGAGAATATGCACCAGTATAGGATACATAAGTACAGTGTTAGATTTACTCACACAAGGACACAAGAGGGGGTGAATTGTGTCTACCAGCTTTTTTGGTTTTCTCAAAACACTCGTCAAAACTGTTTGGACCGCGTGTTTGCAGTAAAGCAGAAATAAGTATAATTGCGGAAACGGTAAAAGAGACACAATATTTTTACATGGAAAACCACCTCTGGCCCAACTGAGGTGTAAAACCACGACCTACCACTGTAGGATTTCAACAACACTTTCACTAAACGGGCCGAATTCGTTACACACATAACGCACGTAACTAGTCTGCCCCGAGACCCTAGTTACACAGACACCACGTCCAATGACTCCTAAGAGACCACATCCAATGACTTGGACAACATGGACGACACGTCCAACATCTCCTAAGACTTGGACAATTTCTTGATTCAATGATTAAAAAAGAAATAGCAAGACACCTTACTTGAATGCTTCTAGACAAGCTAAATGTAAGGCACAATACAATCCCTATTATACCAATAATGAAGACTCAATTTAGCACTCTCTTTGAAGGTTTTTCTCACAGAAAATTCTGACTCTCAAAGATCATTTTTGCACTTGGAAAACCCTTGAAAAATCTTAAGGAAAGTTGAGGGAATCGGCTGCTTTAAATGGTGGAACAATTACCAATTTTCCTTATAGGATTGGATCAAATATTTGGAAGATATATTTTCCTTAGGAGATAAGATCAAATATTTAGGGAAGATATTATTTCTTTAAGATAGGATTAAACCTCACCAAATATTTGGAAAATATTTTGTCTCTTAAACAAGGGAAGAAATAGTTTTAGATTTTTGAGAAAAATGTTGAAATTCGAATTTTTATTCCCAGCTTCAAAACACTGCAGACCTGGCCTCTTGGACCTATTCTGAGACAGTGTTCTGAGTCATCAAAAATCTATCTCAAAACACTGTAGACCTGACCTCTTGGACCGGTTCTCGGACAGTGTTCTGAGTCATCAAAAACCTTTCAAAGTGAATGCTAAATCAGAGACCTTCTAATTGGCATATTAACAAGAGTCTAAAAAAATAAAACAAATGCTAAGCCTAAGACTCTTGTTATCAATTAGACTTCTTGCACAGGTCCATACTTCCACTGCCAGAATTGTTCTAAGGGAGTGTTATCAGATTCTTGGGCATGTTATCAACTTTAATGCTCTATGCTCATGCGAACTGCTCCATGTATTTTTCGGATCCTGTCTTAGCATACAACTCAAGCACAACACATAACTCACAGCATATTGACTAGGTCAATTGGATTGTCATCATCAAAACCTTATACATTAATTGGGTCAACAATTTCCCCCCTTTTCATGATGGCAAACCAAGTGACCGTAAGTCATTGTTGTTAATAGGGCAAGATAGGCTAGTGCTAAAAATGGACAAAGTCAAAGTTTATGTAAGTCACACAAAAAAAGAAACAGGAGTGAGAGGTCAACTTGAACTGGGAAAACTAGTCAAGACTTCGGTCATGCTCATCTTCCCCCTTTTGACATCATCGAAAAGGTTGAGGAGGCCGGGAGTTAAAATCTAGTGTGGATGCAATCATCACCAAAGTGTTAATGTGGGAAGTAACAGCGATACACTCAAGTGTATGATACAACAATGATATTAGCCATCTGAGTCATGCATAAACAAATAACACATGCAACAAGCAAAGTTATAGCATAAATGCATTAACCATCCAAAAACAGCCATAAACCATTAGTAGTCACACACACAACCAAGTGTTGTAAAAATAGTGTTGGAAACAAGGGAAGGAACAGAGTCAGGAAGATGAAGGTGGAGGAGGAAATTTGGCTGTGAAGGCAAGAAAGGCACTCAGCAGATCCTCTTGACGTTTTGCATTGAGCTCCTTTTCCTCTATAAGCACTTGCTTTACTTCAGCTATCTTCCCATTCAATGTAAGTTGGTCCTGCAACAGTGTATCAATTGTGGGAGCGCTGGATGTGGAGGCTTCATTGGGAACAGGTCTAAGAGGTGTTTGGAGCCCCTGTTGTGAAGGTGCACTGCCACCTTTTGTCACTTTGAAACCAACACCAATCAATGTGTTGTTGCCAATCTCATCATTGACCTGGAAGCCTACTCTCTTCTAGAATGGAATCCCAAACTTCTCAAACACTGACGTCAGCAAAAACCCATACCCCATGTCATGATCCTTGGACGTGTTGGCAATTCTTCCAATATGGCTAATCATGATTACGGGCAAGTTAATTTGCTCACCCCTATCCAACAAATCAGTGTAGCACATGTCCATGGGATCAGTAAGGTTGCGTCCCTGACCTCGGGGAACAACATTCTTAATCACAAACCAAAACAATAGTCGATGCAATGTTATCATTTCCCCTTTTCTCACAGACTGGGACACAGTCAGATAGGGTTTTTGGGCTAGCTTATGGGTCAATTCCAGCAGTCGTTCTTCACCTAAGACGCTCTTGTCATCTCATACATACACATCAAAATGTTCGGAGGACACCCCAAGTAACTCACCTAACTTCTTAGCATCAAACCGCAAGTCATGATCATTAACTGTGCTTGTCACCACTCCATTGGTGACAACACGGTTTGTATAGAACTCAGCCAAATCTAGAATCGAACACCCTCTCTTAGTATCCGTGAATAAGTCCAACCACCCCTGGGCCTCTAACTTTTCTAAGAACACCCCAAGCCCCTGTTCCTGAAAGTATGACACCTTAACTACCTTCCCCCGAACCACAGATTTCTGGAGGAAATGCTCATATCTCTCAACAAGTGTCATGTTCTTCCTAACTTTCTTTTTCTTTGGTTCATCAGACTCTTCAACCAGTTCTGACACTTGTTCTAGTGCAGCACATTTTTGGGCAGGTTGCTTGGATGGAACTGGTTGGAGGGGTGTTTTGGAGGATTTATGGGTCGGTTTGTTCTTATTGACAGGGCGTTCAATTATGTCTTCTGGTAGGGGCAGCACAGTGGGAGGACCTAAACTTCGAGTTCAAGGCCATGATAAAGATGCAGTAATAGGTACATTGGGTGAGGTGGTGGTCTTTCTTTGGCGTTTAAAGGTTAGTTTGGTTGTGGCTTGGGACTTGGTTGGAACAATTCTTTTGAACCGCAAAATTGGTTCATCCTCATCACTATCCTCAGCATCTTCAACAACAAATTCATCATCAACATGCCCAACATCATAATCCTTTCATTCCCCAACTGATTCAGCCTCATTCCCCCTTAATCTAGACTCGGCCACAACCGAGTCATACACCATAATATCCCAACTTGTAATTGGGTGTACCAAAGGTACCATATTAGGGTTCAAGTCTAGTGATCTTAAGTCGAAGCTCTTCAAGAACCCAAAAATAGAGGGAGTAATCGAAAAAGAAGGTGATAGAGTGTTTTCCTTACCAATCGAGACCGTTTGTGGTGATTAAGACGTCGGTGATGTTCCCTTTGAACTCATCCCAATTCCGCCGCTTTTTCTTGATAGTTGGTCTTGTAGTGATCTTGGGTGAGAAGTCTTGAGTTTGGAGGATACTTGACCGCCATGAGTTCTTACCATTGTGAGGATTTGAGGTGACTTAGAGTTAGGGTTTTGAGGGGGTTTAAGTAAAGAGAGGGAAATCAGGTTCTTGGTAGAGAGAGAATGGTTTGCATGTGGCACATCATTACACTAGGTATGGTATAAATTATAGGTTAGGTCTAATGAAAAGGAAATTTCGGCTCCCAACAATCTTTTAATAACGTCACTTGGTCTGCATATGCTACAAATAGTGGTCAGGTCTATTTCTAAAGCCTGTTATTACTGTTAAAAGTTCGGTGTCTCAGGACACTAAGGGCAATATCATTAGACCTCAACGAGTGTCAGCATGTTACATTCCACACATATGCTAGTAAAAGCACAAAAATTGAATGCATCCATTGTAACAATTTATTAGGCCTAAAAACCCTTAACTAGTCAATCATTGGGGTTAAACAAGCATGCTCAAGTTCTTTTAATCATACCCAATTCAAGTCTATTCCTCTCAAACTACTCTCTACTCAATGCCTTGGTAAAGATATCAGCAATGTGCTTATTAGAGGCACAAAAGTTCACTGAAATTTAGCCCTTTTCAACATTGTCTCTAAAAAAATGATTACGTATGTCAATATGCTTAGTCCTTTTATGTTGACATGGGTTTTTGGCAATGTTAATTGCACTTGTGTTATCACAAAATATAGGAATGCATCCTGTGTCCACAGAAAAGTCCTTGAGTTGTTGCCTTATCCACAATAATTGAGCACAACAAAAAGCAGCTAGCCGCTACATACTCGGCTTCTGCTGTGGACATAGCAACGGAGTATTGTTTCTTGGTTGCCTAAGAAACCAAACAGGGTCCAAGAAAATGAGCCATACCAGAGGTGCTTTTTCTATCAAGCAAGGATCCAACCTACTCTACATTAGCACACCCAATGAGTTCCAAATTACACCCTCGAGGATACCATAAAGCTAAGACCGAGGTCAACAGGTGCAAATGCTTTCTCATAATCAATCCCCTCTTCTTGGTTGTAACCCTGAACCACCAACCTGGCCTTGTTCCGAGTGACTGTTTCGAACTCATCTAGTTTGTTCTTGAACACTCACTTGGTGCCAATTATCGATCTGTCCTTAGGCCTTGGTTCAAGGTGCCAAACCTTACTCCTTTCGAACTGATAAAGCTCTTCTTGCATAGTAGTAACCCAGTCAGAATCTGCGAAGATTTCATAAACATTCTTTGGCTCAATGTTAGAAAAAAAAGCATAGAAGGCACAAAAGTTTCTGAGTTTAGATCTAGTTTGCACCCCTGTGTTAATATCAGACATGATCTAGTCAAGGGGGTGCGAGTTCTAATGCTTCTAGGGTCATGGAATAAATGGATCCACAGATAAACTTACCAATCTCTCCTGGGTACTTAGTGAAACAGGCTCTAGAACTATTCTGGTTCCTGTTCCCATATCAGTTTGGGGATAATTGGGTTGAGTGGGCCGATTCTGTTCAGGTTCAGCAATGCTTCCCCCTGACTAGTTTGCTCCCTGCCCACCTTTCAAATTATTAGTTCCAGGACTTGGTTCACCTTCAGGAGCCTTACCTTTGTCAACTATGGAGCTTTGAGTGAGCGAGAGGTCTTTTCTTACAAGACCAAGTTCAAACTCTTCATCTTGTGCATCATGCTCAACCACAGAGTTAGTCTCATCAAATAATACATACACACTCTCCTCAACACACAAGGTTCTTTTGTTAAACACTTTGTATGCCTTACTATGTGATGCGTACCCTAAGAATATGGCTTCATCACTTCTAGGGGTCGGACTTTCCCAAGGGTTCCTTCCTATTATTGTACAGATAGCATTTGCAACCAAACACCCTTAGGTGCATAATATTGGGTTTTCATCCCTTGAAAAGTTCATAGGGAGTCTTGTTGAGTATAAGTCTAATCATGTACCTATTAATAATGTAACACGATGTATTCAGCGCCTCTGCCCAAAAGTTTCTAAGAAGAGCACTAGCGACAAGCATAGTCCTAGCCATGTCTTCTAGAGTACGATTTTTACGCTCTACTACCCCGTTCTATTGGGGTGTTCTAGGGGCAGAAAAGTTGTGATCTACACTGTGTTCATTACAATAATCAATGAAGCTCGAGTTTTCAAATTCTTTGCTATGGTCAGAACTAAGACTTACCAATGAACGTCCTAATCTCTTTTTAATTTTCTTGAGAAGCACAAGAAACTTCTCAAATGATTCATCTTTTAATGCCAAAAATAAGGTCCAAGCGAAACGAGAGTAATCATCCATTATAACAAATACATACCTCTTCCTACCTCTACTTGTGATCCTCATAGGACCACACAAAAATAAGGGCCTCTTCTTCTGCCTTAAGTTTTTCACCTTTGAGAATTTCATTGACATGTTCAAGTTCTAGTTTGTTCCGTTCAAGCATTCTAACATTGTTTTTCAATTCGAAACAAACATCTTTAACCATGTAATTTTCAGCAATTATTGTCTCACACTCATTCATTATGGCAAATAATAATTTCACAACATTGGCTTTGCTAAGACCACGCACCTTATCCTTGAGTTGGAACAGGCTTTTGACTAATTCAAGGTCCGATTCAGACTCACTTCTAGCCATGAGGGCTTCTATAACGTCTTCCTCTTAGGAGTGCTCTTCCTCCTCTAAAGTTTCACCCCAGGCTGCTATCATTACCTTACCAAAACGCTTTGAGGAGCTGCTCTATTGCAGCCTCTTGTAATGGTTTCAGAACTGTTCTGACCCCAGTTCTTCCTTCTGTGTGGGGAAATTCTTCACCATGTGATCGGGTTTTCCACATCTGAAACATCCTAAAAACTGATCATGATCACTATTCTCTGGCTTCATAGTACTTCCTTTCTTGATATTGCTTTAAGCCTTCTTGAAGAATTTCTTGAGCTTTCTAGTTCCTTCATGTGCCACACGAAGAGCGTTCCATATTTCTTTTGTGGACTTACACTCTGAGATCTGAGTGTACTTATCTGGTCCAAGGCCAAAGTACAGCAACTTCTTAGCCTTAGCGTTTTTCTCCATCTTTTTGAAATCCTCCAAGTCGAACTCCTCTGGCTTTTTAGCAAACGGTCTTGCCATCTTCCGTGGTCTTCATTGGAATGTAAGGAGCATTCACAATGATCATCCATAGCTCATAGTCATCAGCCTGAATGTAGTTCTCCATATGATTCTTCCACCAGTTGTAGTGTTGTCCATTGAAGTATGGTGGTTGAGTCACAGATTGACCCTCCAAAATTCCTTGTGGAGCATTCATATTTTCACGATCTCTCAAGGTGTTAACCTAAATATGAGAACTCTGCTCAGATACCACTTGTTAGATTTACTCACACAAGGACACAAGAGGGGAGATGAATTGTGTCAACCAGTTTTTTTGGTTTTCTCAAAACACTCGTCAAAACTGTTTGGAATTCGTGTTTGCAGTAAAGCAGAAACAAGTATAATTACGGAAACAGTAAAGGAGACACAATATTTTTACGTGGAAAACCACCTCTAGCCCAACTGAGGTATAAAAACCACGACCTACCACTGTAGGATTTCAGCAACACTTTCAATAAACGGACCGAATTCGTTACACACATAACGCACGTAACTAGTCTACCCCGAGACCCTAGTTACACGAACACCATGTCCAACGTCTCCTAAGAGACCACGTCCAATGACTTGGACAACACGGACAACACGTCCAACGTGTCCTAAGAGACCACGTCCAACGTCTCCTAAGACTTGGACAATTTCTTGATTCAATGATGAAAAAAGAAATAGCAAGACACCTTACTTGAATGCTTCTAGACAAGCTGAATATAAGGTACAATACAATCCCTATTATGCCAATAATGAAGACTCAATTTAGCACTCTCTTTGAAGGCTTTTCTCACAGAAAATTCTGACTCTCAAAGATAATTTTTGCACTTGGAAAACCCTTAAAAAACCTTGAGTAAAGTTGAGGGAATTGGCTGCTTTAAATAGTGGAACAATTACCAATCTTCCTTATAGGATAGGATCAAATATTTGGAAGATATATTTTCCTTAGAAGATAAGATCAAATATTTAGGGAAGATATTATTTCTTTAAGATAAGATTAAACCTCACCAAATATTTGGAAAATATTTTGTCTCTTAAACTAGGGAAGAAATAGTTTTAGATTTTTGAGAAAAACATTGAAATTCGAATTTTTACTCCCAACTTTAAAACACTGCAGACCTAGCCTCTTGGACCTGTTCTGAGACAGTGTTCTGAGTCATCAAAAATCTGCCTCAAAACACTATAGACCTGGCCTCTTGGACCTGTTCTGAGATAGTGTTCTGAGTCATCAAAAACCCTTCAAAGTGAATGCTAAATCAGAGACCTTCTAGTTGGCATATTAACAAGAGTCTAAAAAATAAAACAAATGCTAAGTGTAAGACTCTTCTTATCAGCTGCACTTCTTGTACAAGTCCATCCTTCCACTGCCAGAACTGTTCTGAGGGAGTGTTCTCAGATTCTTGCGCATATTATCAACTTTGATGCTCTATGCTCATTCGAACTGCTCCATGTATTTTTCGGATCCCGTCTTAGCATACAACTCAAGCACAACAGATAGCTCACAGCATATTGACTAGGTCATTTGGATTGTCATCATCAAAACCTTATACAATAATTGGCTCAACAACAAGGATAGTAAAATTTGTGTTGATGACAAACACACAAGGATTAAATATGACATGTGGCTCCTAAAGGCATTTACAGTCAAGAGTATAATATGATTGTTGTTAATTGCTTTGCATCACCAGACGCAGGCCACTATTGCCTAACGCATACTAGGGTGATTTAGACAAAATCAATTGTTCAATAGTGATCAGTTGTTGCCCTATCTGTTAGTTGTTATATCTCTTATGGTTATAGGTATTTGTTAAGCTTGTTATTTTTTACCGAAGTGTTCAATAAAAGCAGCTATTAAGATAAATTTATTAATATAAAAGGACATGTGTTGAGTTACTCCCAAACTTAGAATAAGTTGGATGATATTTTGATGAAAGACAAAAAGGATTAAATTAATTATGAACCTAATGAATCCAAGTAATGAAGTTTAAATGCTTGGCAAATTTGAAATGAGCATAATAAAGCGGCCCATTTATACCAAAAAAAAATGTGTGGATGTTTATGGAGAAGATATGTGTGATCTTATTTCATTGATTAGTTGGGAAGTTAATCAAGGAAATTATTTAGCTAATCCACAATTTGAATTTCAGATTTTGAGGAATCTAGTTAATTGATTCGTCATGATTTTATCCTCACATAATAAATATGCTTCTAACCCATGATACTTACCACGTAAAAATGATATGATATGATTTTAGTCAAATTAAGTAACATTATCCCTTGATTCTACAATGAATATTTTTAATATTTTACAATAGCAAGGAAAAGATATTATGTAGTTTCATATCAACACAAATTTTGGCAAAGATTGTAAGAAAATCAAATCAGAATTTGCTGACCAGATTTCAAGGGCCTGAAATGTAATTTTAAGATATTCTAGGCAGAATTTCCTTTCTTGGCAGAATTGGTGCACGACCACTAAAGCCTATAAATAGAGGCCAAATGAGGAAGAGCAAGCATCCTAGCAAGTTGCAAGGACATTCAGTTATACATTTGTGAACTTACTGTGAGTATTACATTGTGATCAAAAGTTGTGTGTATTGGGGAATTCTTTATTAAGGAGCGAACTTAGGAGTTGATGTGAGGTCACAACTCCCCCATGCTTAAATCAAGAGGTTTATTTAAGCACTTGGGATCTCTAGAGTGACATAGCTCTGAGAGACTGTGAGAGTTCATCTTGATAAAAGAAGCAGAGAATTGAATCCTAGAGTTGGATAACTCTAGGCGGGGATCTAAGCCTGATTGAGGTCCAACCTCATTAAAATATCATTGCGTATCATCTCAATTTAATTTCTGCATTTACATTTGATTTTGATTTTAAGTTTTTGCAATCACCCTATTCACCCCCTTTAGGGTGATCTAAGTCTTCAATTGGTATCAGAGTGGGTGCTATTATCTTGAGACTTAACTGTCCAATAGCTTCGATCTCATGGCTAGTTATAATCTTGATTCTGATTGTCCACCTCTTTTTATGGGTACTAATTATTTTTGGTGGTAGGAAATCATGGAACTCTACGTCAAGCACAAAGATCTCGATCTTTGGGAGATTATAAAGAAAGGTCCCATTGTCATTGAAAAATCGAAGGATCAGTTTACCAATGAGGATTACAAGATGATGTCCAAACTTTTAAAGCCATTAATATGCTATATTGTGGTCTTTCTATTGATAGTTGTGAATATTCTTTTCAGTACAAAAGTGGCAAAGAGATTTGGGATTATCTTCATTATTCATATGGTGCTACTGAAAAGGGGTTAGATCTTGACATTATTAAGCAGGAGGAGACAACTAAGATTAATATGTCCAAGCTACAATCTGCTGGAGATGGCAACACCTCATGTGAAGCGGACATCAATGAAAATGACTATAAAATCATTCAAAAATGTCTTGAGTATCATGATAAAATCGAGCAACATAAAGAATTTATTGAAAAACAAGACCATGGAGAAAATGGATGCAAAAAGAATTACCAAGGACCATCAACTTTTGAAATTGAGAAAGATGAGGTAAAAGGTTCTATTAATTATTTTTCTCAATCTCGTCTTAACTTAATTGATGTAAATGATGTGCTTGATAAGTCTTTTTCAAAGTTTTATAAAAGTAGTATTATACCAAAAAGGAATGTCAAGAATAGAGAAAAAAAATTTGCTACCTCTCTATAGGCTCTTACTTCTAACCATTATGGACCCAAAAAGACATGGGTACCAAAATCTTGTCCTATATATTTCTTTTTGTAGATCTCTATGAAGCATGGAGAAATGTTCGGAAAATTACTTGGACTCCTTCCTGGAAAAATTAATACATCCTTACTAGAATTTGAATTTATAAGAAATTTCAGAGGACTAATAAAATATGATGTTTGTCAAAAGCTGAATCAGAAAATGGTGAGTGTTGGGCTGCCTAAGGTAAAAATAAGCTAAATATTTTTTTACATTTAATTTTTTCCATTCCATATTTTTTACATGTCTCATGTTGAGGGGAAGATAAATTATGCATTCTTATCAGTTGCATGTTGGTTTGATTATTTAGTAGAAGGAAAAATTATATGTCTTCTCATAAAGATTGATCATATGCATAGATGTTTAATATTGGTATGCCTTTCAAAGTTAAAATTATGCTTACAACATATCATTGAACTTTTGCATCACATGGCATATTTACTACATGAAACTTGAATTTAAAATTTGATTGTTGATGCATACATGCCTATCTCGTTGAATTAGATTCCATGTCTAGAGAATTGTATCCCAATTCTGTAAATAGAGACTTGACCTGATATGGAGTACGTATTGATATTTGATCTTGTCGTACTATCTCCATACATGGCTATGTATTTCACAATTTTTATTTTATTGTCTACCTATATAAATCAATTTAAAATCTTCATCTATATACGAGGGCTACAACCTATCTTGTAATTGATTTTTAATGTCTTGACATTGATATGTAACGAGATTTCATCTTGGCATGGATTATTGATAAGCGCTTAATATATACATCATTTTAGGGCTATTTTGTGTCTTTGTTAGGATAATTATGTGCTTATTGTTATTATTTACTCTCCTATTCTCGATTTATGCTTGGGTATAGTTGTTTAATGTGTTTTGTAGGATTTTTAGCCTTTTTACCCATCATTTTCCCTTCAATAGCTACTTTTTGACCTCCTCCACGGTTATCCATGTTATGACACGACCGTAGAGCAAAAGAATGAGCAAAAACCTAGTTCCGGCATAGGCCATGGTCTACCCATGGTGTCTGCCACGGTCTGTGGTGAGCCTGTAACTGTTGTCTCTTCGTTTTACCTCGGCTGTGCAGCTGAGATCGATCGAGTCTCTCTATCAAAGACAACGTTTTGCAACATTCTCAATCATTCCCAAGCAAAGTAAAAGCATAGGATAGCATAGATTAGTGCTTTAGTTTCTTTCTCAAATTTTGTAGTTTTTAGTTTGGTTATGGTATTGGTGCGAGTCCTGAATGTGAGGGTTTGTTCTTGAGGCGATTTTGAAGCCCTTGGTTGAAGGCCATCTCAATCAATCCCCTTTTCGCTCATATTGCCAACCATTGGTTTGTTTGTTAATTTTTTATCATGTCTAAGTAGTTTTCTTTAGTTTAGGGATTTAGTTGTTTGTGGAAGTGATGTTGGATCATGTTTTAATCTATACAATTGTGCTTATTTTCATGATTAGTTTGATTTCGTTTTGTCAAGTGTTTGGATTCTTGTGAGTTGATTTTTGGCCGAAATTTGCTTGCACTCTTGAAACAATCGAGTGAAAAACTGAAAGGTGACATTTGGTTGTTGGACTGCTTGATTAGACTTAGGGCCTGTTCTTTTCGTGGCTAAATTGGGTGTGTAAAAGGGTGAAATAGGTTGAAGTAGGTTGAGGTAGGTTGAAGTTGGTATTTTTTTTTTTTAAAGTGGGTTGAAATAGGTTGAAGTAGGTTGAAGTGGTTGATGTTGGTTGAACAGGGTTGAAGTTGGTATATTTTTTATCGGGTGGGTTGAAGTGGTTAAAATAATGAGAATGTAATTAATGTATGATAATTTATGAAGTTATCGAAATTTTAAGAAATTTTTGTTTATTCTTTTTTATTTTTTATTTTTAAAATTTTTAAGTTTTAATTTCTACTTTTTTATTCTTCATATTTCATATTTCATTTTTTCAATTTTTTCTTTATTATTTTTTTTTATTTTTTTTATTTTTTTTACTTTTAATTTTGTACTTTTTAAATTTTTATTTTTTAATTTTTAATTTTTTTAATTTATTATTTCTTATTTCTTATTTTTTATTTTTTATTTTTATTTTTTTAGTTTTTAATTTTCCATTATTATTTTTCCTTTTTATTTTTTTATTTTCTATTTTTTATTTTTTTATTTTCTATTTTTTATTTTTTTATTTTCTATTTTAACTTTTCCATTTTCTATTTTTTATTTTTTATTTTTTATTTTTTGTTTTTTAATTTCCTATTTCTTATTTCTTATTTTTTATTTTTTTTTTTATTTTTTTTTTTTTTTATTTCTTATTTCTTATTTTTTTTGTTATTTTTTAATTTGTATTTTTTTATGTGTTTATTATTTATGCGGTGTTTAATTTTTATTTTTTATTTTTTGAGTTTTATTTTTCATTTTTATTTTCTAATTTTCATTTATTTATTTATTTATTTATTTATTATGTTTAAATTTTTTATTTTTTTTAATTTTTAATTTTTAATTTTTAATTTTTTAGTTTTATTTTTTATTTCGTATTTTTTATGTTTTATTTTTTATTTTTTATTTTTTTTATATTTTTTCTTAATTTCTTTATTTTTAATTTATAATTTTTTATTTTCATTTTTATTTTTTATTTTTCATTTTTTTATTTGTACTGTTTATTTTTTTAGTTTTTTAGGTCTTTATTTCTGGTTTTTTATTTATTAATTTTCTATAATTGTATGGTTTTTTTTATGTTTTTGTGTTTTTATTTTTCTATTTCTTATTTCTTATTATTTATTTTTTTTATTTCTTATTGTTTATTTTTTTTCATGTTTTCATATTTTTTATTTTTTTTTTCATTTTTCCTGTTTTTATGTTTTTATATTTTATGTTTTTATTTTTTCTTTCAAGTTTTTTTTTTATTTTTTTTACATTTTAATTTTAATTGCAATTCTTTAGTTTTTATTTTTTATTTATTATTTCATATTTTCTTTATTTCTTATTTCTTTTTTTTATTTTTTATTTTTGATTTTTGATTTTTTTTAATTTTAATTTTTTATATTTAATTTTTTTTTAATTAGTTTTTTTTTTTAAATTCCAAAAAAAAAGAAAAAAAAACATAAAAACATAAAAAAATAGTACAAAGAAATACAAGATAAAAATTAAAAATTAAAATCAAAATGTAAAAAATAAAATATAAACAATAAGAAATAGGAGATAAAAAAATAAAAAAATAAAAACATAAACAACATAAACAACAAAAGAACATAAAAAAATAAAAAATAAAACATAAAACATAAAAAAATGAAAAAATAAAAAATAAAATTAAACATTAAAAATTGAAAAAAAAAGAAATAAGAAATGAAAAAATAAAAACATAAAAAAGATAAAATCATGTAAAAATAAAAAAAAAAAGAAAAAGTAAAAAGTAAAAATCAAAAATAAAAATTAAAAAATTAAAAAATTGAAAAATTGAAAAAAGTTAAAAATTTAAAACTAAAAATTAAAAAATAAAATTAAAAAAAATAAAAAATAAAAAAATAAGAAATTGAAAAAATAAGAAATTAAAAATGAAAAATTAAAAATTAAAAAATAAGAAATTAAAAAATAAGAAATTTAAAAAATATAAAATATAAAATATATAATATAAAAAATATACAAAATGTAAAAACTAAAAAATAAGAAAGAATAAACAAAATTTCCACAAAATTTCGATAACTTCATAAATTATCACACATGAATTACATTCTCATTATTTTAACCCAGTTCAACCCACAACATAAAAAATATGCCAACTTCAACGCGCTTTAACCTACTTCAATGCAATTCAATATAGTTCAACCTATTTCAACCTACCTCAAAAAAAAATATCAACTTCAACCTACCTCAACCCACCTCAACATACTTCAACCTACTTCATTCTTTTACCCATCCAATTTACCCACGAAAACAACAGGCCTAAATCTCACATGATACTTTACAAATTATTAAAATTATGAAGGGGTGGGTTGATGTTGGTTGAAGTTGGTTGAGATAGGTTGAAGTGGGTTGAAGTTAGTATTTTTTTTTCAAGTGGGTTGAAGTAAGTTGAAATAGGTTGAACTAGGTTGAAGTGAGCAAATATGGATTGACCCACGAAAAGAACATACCCTTAACATAACTTCGTCTCGAAATAGAGATTTGCATGTTAAAAGGGCTAGTAAGTAATCAAAGACATTGAACTTGAATTAAGGAAAATTAGTTTAAAAGAATGACTTTTGCTTAGTTTAGCAAATTTAGTTAATTTTGAAAGAATAGACTGAGTTTTTGAAAAGATTACAATTCCTCAAATTTAACCAATTAGAAGAAAGCACATATTCATTATTTTTGATCCAATTTCTTTTCACAACTACGAGAATTCCTAAACCTTTTTTTCCTTATTGATTTAGCAAAGTTTATTTGCTATTGTTAAATCAAATCCACTTGAACCAAAATTTACTTAGCACAATCTGATAGGCAAGACTCGGTAAGTTACAATTAGTCCCTAAGAAACAATATCTTTTATCTATACTACGACTACCCGTGCGCTTGCGGGGAGTTGATCAAGTTTTTGGTGCCGTTGCCGGGGACTAAAATTGTTAACTATTGAGTTAGTCTTGCGAAAGTGACTAAGTATTTGATTGTTTTTTATTGTTATTTTTGTTTTTTCTTTCTTTCCTATTTTAAATTGCGCTAGTAGTGTTGGTGTTAGTGCTTGCAGAAATTTTTCCTAGTTTTGGCGAAGTCCAGCCTTGTACGAACCTGATCTAGAGATTGAGAGTACTTTTCACTTAAGGAGGAAAAAGCAAAGGATTGAAGAGCAAAGACGCGAGGCAAAAACAAATTCAAACATGGCAGAAGGTGACCAATGAAGGACTCTTCGAGATTTTGTTACCGCAGGAGTCTAGGGGATCGCCTCAAGCATCGTTCACCCTGCTGTCGATGCCAACAACTCCGACCTCAATCTGACACTCATTTCCATGGTGTAACAATCTTAGTTCGGGGAGCTCCCTTGGAAGACCCAAATTTGCACCTCTCGATCTTTTTAGAGGTGTGTGATATGCAGAAATTAAATGGAGTCTCTAGTGATGCGATTTGGCTAAGGTTATTCCCTTTTTCATTGAGGGATAAAGTGAGGGTTTGGTTACACTGTTTCCCGTCTGGATGCATAACCACCAAGGATGAGTTGACAAGAGCTTTCCTCGCCAAATTTTTCCCTCCAAGCAAAACAGCGTGCCTAAGGAATCAGATCACCAATTTTCTACAAAGAGATGACGAGATGCTCTATGAAGCCTGTCAGCGTTTTAAAGATCTGTTGCGTTTGTGCCCCCATCATGGTCTTCAGCGTTGGATGACAATCCAAGCCTTTTATAACGGTGTGACCCAATCTGTGAGGTCCACTATTGATGTGGCAACGGGAGGAGCTCTGATGAGCAAGACTAAGGATGAAGCCTATAATCTGATCGAAGAGATGACGCTAAACAACCTCCAATGGTCCACTGAATGAGGCCAACCTAAGCGAGTTGGAGGTAAGCTTGAAGTTGATGCAATTGCTTTACTTTCTGCTAAAGTAGATGGCATGACTCAAAGGCTGGACCAAATGAATGTTAATGCTGTGAACTCTAGTGCCCCTTCCCCTTGTGAAATTTGTGGTTCAATTGGGCATATAATTCTGAATTGTCAAGTTGGGAGTCCTTTTTCCCAAGACCCTAATGAAGTTAATTTTGTTTAAAATTTCAACCCAAGACTAACTAATGACCCGTACTCTAATACCTATAATCCGGGTTGGAAGAATCATCCAAAATTTTCTTATAGGTCGAATCCAAACACTATGAATATGCCCCCTATGAATGGTAGAGTACCCCCTGATTTTCAAAGACCCCAATTCCCTTCTTAGATGCCCCAAAAGTCTAATTTATAGGTAATGATGGAAAATATGCTTATGGCGTAACAAAAATAGGATGAGTATATTAAGCAATTAGCCTCCAAGGTTCATGTGCTTACGACTCATAATAGGATACTAGAAGCCCAAATTGTCCAGAAAGCCACTTCTTGTCTACGCCACCAGATAAACTTCCTAGCAAACCTGAACCTAATCCTCCTGAGCAATGTAGCTGTGTCCGCATGAAGAAAGAAGAGGACTTAACTAACTCTGAGGAAGTACCAATGGAAGACGGTAGGGAGATAATCATGGCTGGAAATAAGGAGAGAAATAATAATGGCAAGACTCCCACTTTCAAAGAAAACAACACTATTGAGATTCCTACCATTTTCCCCCTAAGCTCCCTGACTCAGGTAGTTTTTCTATCCCCTGCATTGTAGGAAAGGTAGAACTTAAGAGAGGTCTATGTGATCTAGGTGCAAATGTCAGTATAATGCCCTATTCTTTGTTTCATAAGCTGCATCTAGGACCATTGCTGGTCGTACACTTTTCCTTACAGTTGGCTGATGGTTCTGTGATGCTATCTATAGGCAAGTTGGACAATGTGCCTGTCAATATAGGAGACATTTGGGTGTTGGAGGACTTCATTATAATTGATATGCCTGAAACCGACGATGCCCAAATTATCCTAGGTCGGCCCATTTTGGCGACAACTAGTTGCCACATTGATGTAAGAGAGGGTTGTATATCTTCTGAGGTGGAAGGGTGATTTACTGTGTTTAATTATAAGAAGGAGGACATGGTTTCTCCTCATTCTTTTGTATTGGATGCATTCTCCCTTTCCCCTAAGATTGATATGGAGGATGTCTGGAATTGTGAAGATCCTCCTGATTCTGACTGGATTTCTTATGAGGACCCCAACCAAGGATATGTTAAGGTGGAGTTTGTTGCTCCTATGCCACCTAACAAGCCCGAGGTTGAGGCCCCTGTTTCTAATGAGTCTTCAATGAGTGATTACTGTAGGTTTGCACAAACTGTTCTCTCTATGCCCCTTTTGGAAGGTTTCGATGCAGATTTTGATGTAGGGGTTGAACGAGTTGATGATAGCCCATCTGATGAGAAACAAAACCGATTTGTTTTGTATTCAGATAGAGCATTATAGCACCAAGTTATGAAGATGAAGGACCTGTAGCTAGCACTTTTAAGATAGTACCTTCAACTGAATAAGTTTAATTTTGTGGTTCGCGATAAAGCAGATCCAAACCAAGCCTAAAACAAAGGTCAAGCTCTTGACCTTAAAAGAGCGCTTCTTGGGAGGCAACCCAACCTTTCTTTCCTTTTTCATTTCTATAGTTTTGATTTTTATTAATTTTTGTAGTTATATAAGCGAAAAAAAATAATAAAAAATAAAAGGGAACAAAAAATATATGAATAAAATGTTGGCACCATGGTCAGTACCCCAGAAATACAGTCGTGGGGTGCCAACCCAGAAAAACCAGAAAAATAGAATGTCAGCAAACACCATGGACGGTCCGTGGTTATCTGCTACGGGCCGCAGTCTAGGTTTTTTACTGCGGTGCCTTTTCCCTTTCCTCCTATCTTCTTCAACCTCTCGACATACTCTCTCTCTCTACCCTCATTTTCTCTCTCTAAACTCCATAGCC
Source organism: Selenicereus undatus (assembly GCA_017589665.1). Classification (NCBI taxonomy): domain Eukaryota; kingdom Viridiplantae; phylum Streptophyta; class Magnoliopsida; order Caryophyllales; family Cactaceae; genus Selenicereus; species Selenicereus undatus. The sequence continues at coordinate 68,439,910 of JACYFF010031954.1, read as the reverse complement.
AAATCTCTCTAATCTCCCCTTATTTCCTCTCTATTTTCAATCATTTTCACACCAAATCCTTTCCTTTCACTAAATCTTCCCTTCTTCTTTATAAAATCACTCTGTTTCTTCTTCTTTTTCCTCAAATTCATCTCACCTTCACTCATCCATCATACCCATCCTTTTCTCTCTCTTATTCTTCATATTTTTATTTAATTTCTTCAATGTTCTAGGTTTTAGTTCTTATTTGTGGTTTTAGTTTTGGTTTTGTTTCAACTTTGCACCAATGGCACCAAACAAGAGACAAAGGAGCATCAAGGAGATTGGTTCATCAAGTCAAGCACCACCTCAACCTCAACGAGCATCCCGAACATTAACCAATGCGCATGCTAGAGGTAACATTTCTCACCCCCTTGGTTGAACGCATCCTGATCATGTTGCTCGATATAATTGTTTGATGAAGGTATGGTTGTAGCAACTAGATATTATGATGAGGATGTGTTAGCTCGGCTGGAAATTTTGGATGATATTAGATGGTTGTTTACAAGAGGTGGTATGGGCCACCTTTTAGAACCCAAAGAGCATATATACAGGGACCTGACCCTAGAAGTCCTTAGCACACTCCATGTTGAGGTCATTAGAGGGTCTCAATGTCAAGCCGGATATATATTGTTTTATTTGCAGGGACAATTATATGAATAGAACTTAGGTACCTTCAATAGTATTTTTGATTTTCCACCTCGCATGGACTTATCACACCGTTAAGTCCTTCACGAATTCAACCCGAATGTGTTTTGGTGTGAACTTTCGAGGAGTGTTAGGTACAGTACCAGTTCATTAAAACGTACACATATTAGGAACCCCTACATCAGAGGAGCTCAGCATATTTTGGTTTGTTCTTTGTTTGCTCACGTCGATAGTCTGAATGTCCTAAGACTTTCTGAGTTGTACTTTTTGTCCTGTATGCTCGATGGAGATCAACTTGACCCAGGTTCATTTTTAGCTAGGCAATTGCATAGTGTTGCTGTTAGCACTAAAGGTAGGATAGTCATTGGTGGGATTATAACTACTATTGCTAGATTTTTGGGAGTTGAGCCCAATCTTGAGGAAAGAGTTTCCAGGTCTGAGTGGCTTAATCTAGCTGCTTTTGAGATTGTGAACTTCTGTAAAGCTAAGGCTTGCTGTTTGTGTTGGATTTACCCCGAGGATCGACTTTTGCCGCTTTCCAATGTTGATTACACCACCCTTGTTCACCGAGGTAACCTTTATTGGGTACCTGGTGATGAGGATGTTGTTCGACTTGCACCCCATCATCCAACCCCTCGATCTAGTCAAGCCATACATAGTTCTTCCTCTCAACCACCCTCACCTGACTACTGCGACCTCCAAGACACCCATAGGTTCATCCAAGAGGAGCAAGTTTCCCTCTGAGAGTTTGTTGCTTCTGAGAGCGCCGCTTTTCAGGACTTTGTCCAAGAGCGCCATGATGAGCTTCGTGGGTTGCTTGCTTCCCAGACATAATATTCCAAGACTATAGGGCATGTCTAGAGACTTGGCAGGATTGTCATTTCTCCTATGGCCAACCACCCCATCCTCCTCCACTTCTTCCTCTCTGATCTTGTTTTATGCTACTCCCCTTCTTTTTATTATGTGCCCACATTGAGGGCAATGTGTGATTCAAGCATGGGGGATTTAGTCATTACATTTAGCGTCTGATGCCTGTTTCTGTTTGGTGTGTTTGTGCTTTGTATATGTTTTTAGTGGTAGTTTTTGTAGTTTTTTATTGTTTAGTATTTAGTTTTGCTTACTAGTGCATTTAGTTTTCTTCTAGGTTGCATTTTAGTTTCTTTCTTTTATTTGTTTCTTTTGCATTTTAGTTTACATTGTTTGTAGGAGCATGCATAATAAAATGAAAAGTGAAAAAAAAACAAAAAAAAAGAAGAGAAAAAAGAAAAGAAAAAAACTCCTCCGATGATGATGATCTCTATAGATTTGGTAGTTTTTTATGGTTTAGTTTGATCCTTTGATTTGCCCAAATTGTGCATAAAAGTTTGCGACTGCGTTTTCGAAATGAATTCTATGTTTTGACCATATGTTGGATACGAGCTGATTTACCCCATGAGTCTTTACAAGATTTTGGCATGTGTTTACCAGTGAGCTCGCTTTGTCTTTGGTAAAAGTCCCATGAGACTTTGAGTCTATAGAGACTGTTTATCAAATTAGTCTCATATTTCTTTCATGTGTGACTCTTCCTTTACGTTAATTCTCTAGAACTTGCTTTGATTCTCATTCAAGATCACATTTCGCATATGCATTTAAGCAATATGATTGAGGCAATTTTTCTTTGATTTATTTGGACCCCACAGGCCAATAGCCACCCTGGTTGTATATTGTATCCCTTGTTATCCCCTTTGAGCTTGTATCCGTTTTTCTTGATTTGAACCTCCTATCATAACCCATAGCCGAATACCTGTCTTACCTTTAAGCCAAGGCTAGATGAGTGTTCTATTCTTTTGCATCAAGTTTGATAGGTCATTAGTAAGATGGAATGATATCTTGTGGTGTAATTTGGTTGTTTGCAGGGTTGTGAGATATTGATTGATCCTTTGTTTTATTGTACAAAGTTTAGAGCAAAGTTGGAATTTAAAGTTCATTATGAATTTCCCCCTTGGCTATCCTTTTTGAAAGAAAAAAATAATAATAAGTGCTTACAAAAAAAAAACACGAAAAAAAATTTTGAAAGCGATAAAAGAAATGAAAAAAAAAAGAACCGGAAAAATAGAAGAAAGTGGTTAACCTTGGCGGAAATGTAAGTTATTTTTTATTTTCGACTCTTTCTCTCTTCATTTGGGGATCTATTCGGAATTGATATGGTTTAAGAAGGATGTAGTATGATGCATTGGAATTGTTTAACTCTTAGTCATTGGCTTCTAGCTCCTCATTTCCAAAAGCATTTGTTCCCCTCTAACCTTTACCCTTAGCCCCATTACAACCCTATTAAGTCCTCATGATTGTCTAATGTGTTTGCATTTTTAGTGATGGCGAATTTTGAGAATCTTGTCAAGTTTACGGTAGATTTTTGTCTAAGGTTGAGATTTGAGGGAACCTTCATGAATATATACATTTCAAACACATGAGTGCTTAATACCACATAACTATAGTGAGGTTCTACCGGCCTTACTAGTTTCGCTTGTTTCATATGTTGAATGACTGTAGTTGACAATTTGGGGGAGATTGGTTTCAAGTTTGACATTGAGGTCTATTAAAAGTCTTTGAAATTTTCATTCCCTATTTTGCATGTTAATGATTTTTTGTATCTTTTTAGGCTACCTTTGGATCGGTTTTGCCATTTGAATGTTACCTAAATCTATCCTGAGGAGGCTGTGTATACTTTTAATCTTTGCATTGCTTGAGGACAAGCAACAGTTTAAGCATGGGGGAGTTTGATAAGTGCTTCATATATACATCATTTTAGGGCTATTTTGTGTCGTTTTTAGGAGAATTATGTGCTTACTGTTATTATTTACTCTCATGTTCTCGATTTATGCTTAGGTATAGCTATTTGATGTGTTTTGCAAGATTTTTAGCTTTTTTACCCAGCATTTGTCCTTTAATAGCTGCATCTTGACCTCCTCCATAGTTATCCATGTTATGCCACGACCGTAGAGCAAAAGAATGAGCAAACACCCAGTTCCAGCACAGGCCACGGTTGGCCCGTGGTGTCTGCCACGGTCCATGGTGAGCATGTAACTATTGCCTCTTCTTTTTCCCTTGACTGTGTGGCTGAGATCAACCGAGCCTCTCTATAAAGACGACGTTTTGCAGCATTCTCAATAATTCCCAAGCAAAGTAAAAGCATAGAATAGCAAAGATTAGTGATTTAGTTTCTTTCTTAAATTTTGTAGTTTTTAGTTTGGAAATTGTATTGGTGTGCGTCCTAAGTGTGAGAGTTTGTTCTTGAGGTGGTTTTGAAGCCCTTGGTTAAAGGCCATCTCAGTCAATCCCCTTTTCGCTTAGATTTTGCTAATCGTTGGTTAGTTTGTTAATCTTTTATCATGTCTCAGTAGTTTTCTTTAGTCTAGGGATTTAGTTGTTTCTAGAAGTGTTGTTGAATCATGTTTTAGTTTATAAAATTGTGCTTATTTTCATGATTGGTTCGATTTCGTTTTGTCAAGTGTTTGGATTGTTGTGAGTTGATTTTTGACCGAAATTTGCTTGCACTCTTGAAACAATCGAGTGAAAAACTGAAAGGTGACATTTGATTTTTGGACTACTTGATTAGACTTAACATAACTTTGTCTCGAAAGAGAGATTTGCATGTTAAGAGGGCTAGTAAGTAATCAAAGACATTGAACTTGAATTAAGGCGAATTAGTTTGAAAGAATAACTTTTGCTTAGTTTAGGCAAATTTAGTTGATTTCAAAAGAATAGACTGAATTTCTGAAAAGATTACAATTCCTTGAATTCAACTAATTAGAAGAAAGCACATGTTCATTATTTTTTATCCAATTTTCTTTTCACAACTACGAGAATTCCTAGACATTTTTTCCTTTATTGATTTAGAAAAGTTTATTTGCTATTGTTAAATTGAATCCACTTGAACCAGAATTTTACTTAGTACATTCTGATAGGCAAGACTCAATAAATTACAATTAGTCCCTGATAAATTATATCTTTTATCTATACTACGACTACCCGTGCGCTTGTGGAGTTGATCAATTATGTTGTATCTTTATTTGCTGCCCTTCACCTTTATAAATTATATTTGATCAATCACTCTGAAAAAGGAACATACTAAATTAAGTCTTGTTTACATGCCTATGTGATAATCCTTATATGCTTTTATAGGATATGAAATTGAGAATTTGGAAGAATAATATTTTTTTTACAAAAAGGTAGTGCACATAGAAGTAGCAACCTTTGCAATTTAAGAATCCCATCAAGGACATTGAAATTAAAGAATGTTATGTTACTTTATGTGCCCTTAATTTGCAAAACATGACGAAAAAGTATACTAATCATCTACTAGCACTACAAAAAAACAAGGTCATTCTTTCACTCTTATTTAACCACACATGGCTAAGTAGTGGGAAAATAAGTAAAAATGAGCGCCTAGAACTATCCCCGCATATAATAAGTGATGAAAAACATAACAACTCTTACAAAAGTAGTAGTAACTAATTAAGGTATGTCCACGCATATTAAACGTGGAGACTTGTATCTCATTAATAGGACACACTCAGCATATATATTAAGTGTGGTAGCCATTTAAAAAAAAAATTTGAAATATATTTTCAGTTAAGCCACCCAATTAAATTACCATTGAATTTTAAAAAAAAGAAAAAGAATGAGAGTTTAGTTGAGATTTCCTTGCCCAGAGTGCTGCCATATTCTCGCATGTGTCTTCTCTTTTTTTAGAAAACCCTAGTCAGAATTTGGTCTGCTCAGGTGGTGTTGTTGCTCGACGGTGACGATTCCGGTGGTTTTCGTTGTCCTGGCAAGCTCCATGGCGGTGGTCCTAGTCGTCCTTGCACATTCTACAGTGGTGGTTCTGCCCAAAGTACGCCTCATCCTCTCGCACCCCTTCCTCTGCTGCTCGATCGTCCCCTCTGATTGAGGCAGTTTCCATCGCATTCTGGCGTCTTCTGGCTACCCACGGTAAGGATTTCAGCATGATGTTCTACCTAGAGTACATATCATCCCCCTCTTTCTCTCACTTTCTGAATTGTATGGCTTGAACATTGAAATTTAGTAAGAGTAATTGTCCAAGTTGTTCTGTTTGGTTGCTAAAATTGTTGATTTTTGGCTAAATTTTATCCTCCTCTGGTGGTGAAAGTTCTCCGACCGCATCACTCAGAAGGGGCATTACAGTGAGAGGAAGGCAGGTGAATGGACTAGGATCATTGTTTGGGTTCTCGAAACATGCCATTCGCTAGGGGTGATGCACAGATATCTGAAGCCTGAGAACTGCTTGTTGGTGGATAAAGATGATGATTTCTCTCTCAAAGCTATCGATTTTGGATTGTCAGTCTTCTTCAAACCAGGTATCAAAACAGTTTCTTTCTTCCTGTTCTTTCATTGCTTTACTTGTTAATCAGTAATGGCTAATGCAGTGCGTTGCAAACTCACGATTTGGATTTCATATCAGTCTTTTTCCTTGCTGAGCCTGTAACTTTAACTCATTTTTTAGTACAGCAGATATGCTTAGTTTCTTTAGTTGAGGCCTTATAGGTATGCATTCTAATGTCATTTGGTGGCCATTTAATAAGATCATGATCATAATGATTCAATACCCATGTTGTCTTGTAGTAGGTGCTAGAAGTTAAGGGCATGTTGCAGCTTGATATCTTCTTCAAATGATTGGCTTACCTACATTAGTTGTACCCAAATTAAAATACGGTATAATTTTGGTATAACAAAACTAGTCACCATGCTGGATTCAAGGAAGTCTTTGCTATGGAAGGCAAACATTCATAGTAGTGGGTGGAAGTCCTTATTATGTTGCACCTGAGGTTTTTATGAACCATTATGGTCCTGAGGCAAATGTATGGACTGTCGGGGTTATTTTATACATATTGGTTAGTGGTGTAACACCTAGTATGTAGTACTTCTGTTGGAGTTATGGTATCCCCCTCTCTCTACGTAGACGTTATTAGATTAATCTTGTTTGCCTTTTGTTGTCATTTATGAGAAACACAGCAGGGAATATTTGATGCAGTTTTGAAGGGTGATATTGATTTTGAATTAGATCCATAGACTATAATATCTGATAGTGCAAAGGATCTGATCAGGAATATGCTTTGTATGAGACCTTCGGAATGCTTAACTGTGCATCAAAGTGTTGCATGAGTTTGTTTTTTTTTCCTTTTTGTTTCTCTTTCCCTTTCCTCACATGTTTGTTGATTGTGAATTGATTTACTTTTTTCAAAGTGAATACCATATCTCTCTTGTGTTATGTTTGGGTGGAGGCCCATTTTGTCTAAAAAGCAATTACCTTTGTTCTAGGTCATTCTTGGTAGACCGTTGGATCAAACTGTAATTTCTCGACTCAAACACTTCTTTCAAATGAACATGCTAAAGAAAATGGCTTGTAGGTATGTGTATTGATCACTATGACTTACTCTATTGCTAAGAACTATTTTTGCGGAATAATTTAGTGACGGTACTGATGATTCCAGGGGTTTGATGAAGAGTTTGTTGGGTTTCTTTTTTTTTTTTGGGCTTGGTTCACTACATTTATGAAAGTTAGTTGCCCATGTGGTTTTATAAGAAGAGACTCTATTATTTTATATTGCTTCTTTCTCCAATTGTTGTTGAGATTTTAATACTGTTTGATCGTTCTCATCTTGTCTCACATTTGGCTTTTCAATTGCATTGATCTTTTTCCTAGTTCCTTGATGGATTGTTACAATCCTACTGTAGAATTCAAAGATAGAGTCGTAGACAAAAGTTATGATTTGATTCCTATGGCCTATATTATCGGCAAGGTGTATATGATCTACCCCCCTTTCCTCTTTCCCATGCATTTTCTTCCCTATAATTTCTTATCTTTTGACTGTTTTCAATTCTATGAGCTTGGCTTTTCTAATAGATATGGCATTTGGTCTGGTGGGCAGGGTTGTTTGAATCATTAAGATCATTGTCTAACAACATAGAAACTTGGAGTACATCCTCCATTCTTAGTTTATTTCATCCCCATCCCTGGGCATCAATTGTTTGATTTGAGTGTTTTGTATGATAGCAATGGGTAGGATTTTTGTTAAATACTCCAGGCCTATCGATTGTTGAGTTGTTTTGTTCTGCCATGTGGCCATTGAGATTGTGAATAATTTCTTATTGTATTCATGACATGTAAAAGTAAAATAGCCAAATTTTAGGTAGAACTCTACCGAATTTTTCTCAAAATAAGAGAATTTACTAAAAAGACGAAGCTAAGGGTAATAATATTTGTAGAGCGGGAGTATGTAGTTATAAACGCTAATAGACATTGCATCTTACAATTTTTTTAGAAGTCCTTTTTTATTAGTAGCGTTGTTTGTTATAGTTAACTCTAACGTATGGGTTTGGTGATTTCAGGTTGAAACCAAGGGTAACATGCCACAAAATCAGATATAAAATTTGGGCTCATTATGGAGTTTTATATCATCTCATTCATTCTATTTAGCTTCAATCTTATATGTGTGTCTTTCAAACAAACTCACCTTTAATGTAGTGGGTATATACTTTATAGGCATGTTGAATTCAATTTTGTACTTTTCATTATGTGGTTAAACACTATTTATTTTTGAACTTAATTGATTATAATTTGTTTATGGTTATAAAGTTGTCATATTTTTCCTATCATTTACATTATGATCAAATATATTCTCTCTCTCTCTCTCTCTCTCTCTCTCTCTCTCTCTCTCTCTGTATATATATATATATATATATATTACGTTAGTGAATATAAATTATTTGTATGTTTTAATTATCAAATGACTTTGTTTCTTTTATATAAAAATTTTCCTACGAAAATTATTTATTCGCTTAAAGCATTTGAAAGTTAATTATCAAATGTATAATACCACACTTATAAGGCAGGGAGTGCTGAAAATGATTTTTCCATCCAAGGTTACTTTGGCCACGGATACAAGCGAGGGAATCTACCTAAGCCTATAAGCATGGTAGATGGCGTAGGCTTCCATGGATATAAGCGTGGGTATTGCACTATCGGTCACACTTATTAAGCATAGCGAATTTTTCCCCACTGATATCCTATGCATGTTTACCTTAAGCGTGGCGAATGTGCCTTGCCACAGATATAAGTGTGCAAGGAGGTAAATTTAAGCATGGGTAGACCTGGCAAAATTGACTCGAGACCCGAAACCCGAACCGAATGACCTGGACCCATATCCGACCCAACACCCGAAATATGTTCACCCGAAAGTGGACCCGAAACCCGAATTGACCCGACCCGACCCATACCCGACCCGAAATTTTCAACAAAGTTGTTTGTTTTGGCATGACGAGCGTATTTCACCAAAAATTGGTTGACCCGAAATCGACCCGACCCGAACCATACCCGACCCAAACCGAAACGACCCGAAATGTCACTTAACCCGAACATGACCCGATCCGAACTTAACCCAACCCATATCCGAACCGAATGATCCATTTGCCAGGTCTAAGCATGGGTAGATGCAATATTTCTTATAGTGTAGATAAGATGGACTTCCCAAAGTTTTCTTGGTAAGATTTCTATATTATTACATTCATGTATTACATGGAATCAGTTTTAGATTTAGATATTTTACCAATTTAACATATTGGATTTAAATCTTTGAGTGCCTATTAAGGGGGAAAACATATAATAATAATTCAAAAGTTATTACTCTTTGAACATGGTCTTAAAGATATAGCAACATATTTTGCACAATAATTTTCTGTGTTTGTCATTGATATGGTTGATATGAACCTCTAATGTTTGTATACGTACAATATATTTTTTCATACACTAGACCCTGACTCTATTATGCATGCCTGGACAAACTGATATGATTCTTTGTCTATGAGAATTCATATGCTTTTTGTTTCTTCCTGAATGACTATTTTTAGGAAGGAAACATGTAATTTATCCTAGATTGTTGCACTTTTATGTGTCTTATCCCTTCTATCCTTGATTTGTATGTTCTAGTTATTGCATCGAAGGGAGGAGAAAATAATTTGATTAGATATGATAAAGTATCACAAGGTTCAATTATTTTGGAAAGGGGGAGATGTAAAGAGTTTTGAAATATTGACATTCTAATACATTAATGTCTCCAAAGAATTATTGACCTATAACTCCATTTTCATATTTATGAATGTTATATTAATGAGAAGCCATGCTATTAGTCTATAATGACATTGTACAACCCTTTTTATATTGATGACAAAGGGAAGAAGTATTATATAAGGATCGAGGTATGTATCTCCATGTTCTTCCATACTAGCATTAATTATTTTGACCTTCTACTTCTAATACCTTTTTGATGAAATACAAAAAGGGGGAGAAAGATGAATTGGTAAGTCCAAATGGAAATATCACTGTAAGCATTTTAATTCTTCAAGTTAGATTTTGTCTTTCATCAAACAGGGGGAGATTGTTGAGTTACTCCTAAATTTAGAATAAGTTGGATGATATTTTGATGAAAGACAAAAAGTCAATTATGAACCAAATGAATCAAAGTAATGACGTTTAAATTGTTGACTAATTTGAAATGAGCATAATAAAGCAGCCCATTTATACCAAGAAAAACGTGTGGATGTTTATGGAGAAGATATGTGTGATTTTATTTGATTGATTAATTGGGAAGTTAATCAAGGAAATTATTTAGCTAATCCAAAATTTGAATTTCAAATTTTGAGGAATCAAATTAATTGATTTGTCATGATTTTATCCTCACATGATAAATATGCCTCTAACCCATGATATTTACCATGTAAAAAAGATATGATATGATTTGAGTCAAATTAAGTAACATTATCCCCTGATTCTATTATTAATATTTGTAATATTTTGCAATAGCAAGGAAAAGATATTATGCAGCTTCATATCAACACAAATTGTGGCAAAGATTGCAAGAAAATCAAATCAGAATCTGATTACCAGATTTCAAGACCCTAAAATGCAATTTCAAGATATTCTGGGCAGAATTTCCTTTCTTGGCAAAATTGGTGCACGACCACTGAAGCCTATAAAGAGAGGCCAAATGAGGAAGAGCAAACATCCAAGTAAGTTAGTTGCAAGAACATTCAGCTATACATTTGTGAATTTACTCTGAGTATTACATTATGATCAAAAGTTATGAGTGTATTTAGGAATTCTTCATTAAGGAGTGAACTTAAGAGTTAGTGTGAGGTCACAACTCTCCCATATTTAAATCAAGAAGTTAATTTAAGTACTTGGGGTTTCTAGAGTGAGGTAGCTCTGAGAAATTGTGAGAGTTCATCTTAATAAAAGAAGTAGAGAGTTGAATCATAAAGTTAGATAACTCTAGGCGGGGACTTAAACCTGAATGAGGTCCAACCTCGTTAAAATATTGTTGCGTATAATCTCTATTTAATTTTCGCATTTACATTTGATTTTGATTTTAAGTTTTTGCGATCACCATATTCACCTTGCCTCTAGGGTGATCTAAGTCTTCAACATGTGCATTATTTTGGTTAATGTACTTTTGATCCATTCCTTCTTCATCATCTTCTTCATCATCACTATCATTATTAATAGTAGTAGTAGTAACAATTGCAAAAGTTCTAGTAGTAGTACTCCTTGCCGTCATCTAATGTTTTTTTTATCTAAAAATTTATTTATAATGTCAAAATCTAGGAGTAGACTCATATACAGAATCAAATTAAATGTGAAAGAGACATAGGAAGAGCTATAAATGCCCAAATTATTATGTGCAACTGGGTGGACATCTCAATTGTCCACCCGGGCCCACTTAGCGGTTGTAATATATTCCAACAGTGTTTTTTTTATAAAAAAAGAGAGAAACTGCTCATTCTTCGCTGGTCAAACGTTTGAGTGCTCAGTTTTCCAGAAAACATTGATGTATTGCTGCTCAATGTAATTGATGAATCTTAGGTATTTGATCGTTATGTTCTGATTTGAATTTGCTGTGGCTGCTGATTTCGTGTTGTTCGTTTATTTCGAATTAGTGTTATGCGTGAATTGGCCTACTGCTTTCTTCGTTTTGCCGAATTCTCTGTGTTCCGAGTGTTTGATATGTTCCTGTAGTTTTTAGCAACTATTCCATGGCTGGATTTGATCTTAACATCTCTGTTGACGATGAAGATTTATCAAACGCGCAGTGTTCGTCAGGTTCGTTGTTGTTTTCCGATCTCAATTTTTTTTTGTTTCAGTTTGAATATGTAAGTTTTTGTGTGTTTTTTAGTTGTTCTGGATTTTCAGCAATCAATGTAGATTTTGGAGCATGTTTTATTTGGTGTAATTTTTGAATATACATGATTCTGTTTTAGAAAATTTCTCTGTAATATGAGACACATAGCTCACCATAATAAGTGTTGTGCTCACTATATCTATTCGTCTGCTCATTAAGAAAAAACATTCAGCTCACTACGGTTTCAGGATGTACTGATGAACGATAGATTGTTTCTGTGCTTACTAAATGTTGAATTTTGTGGGGTAAATAATAGCTCACTATGATGAATCATGTGCTCACTATATGTATTTGTTTGCTCACTATATGTATTTGTTTGCTCACTAACAGAAAACATTTAGCTCATTATCATCAGTATAGCTCACTGCGAAATACATGTAGTTCACTGGAATCAATCATGTGCTCACTAAGCATAGTTCTTGGCTCACTGAAGATATATATTTAGCTCACGAATATTAGGAGTAATAATGTGATCACTAAATGTAATTTTCATAATGAATGACGTGGCTAATATGGAAACCAATAGCTCACTCTAATTAGTATAGCTCACTATGAAAAATATTTTCATCTGTACTTCGGAGCATTTATGGTTCACTAGAAAAATGCGTTTGGCTCACTATTTTCTAGCTTGTACTCACCAATTGTGGCATATAGCTCACCACAAAAATGATGTTACCTTTGCAGATAATACTTCATTCTTCCAATCTTCATTACACGATTCTATTGTTGATGTTGATGATAATGCTGGTGATGCTTCAAAAGGCAAAGAGGATATGTCTTTGATAACCCCAATGATTATATGAGGCATACAAAATGAAGTGTGCTATATGAGGCACAGTTTGGATATATATTGAAAATGTGATTACCTGTTGGTGGTTGGATAAGAGGATATGTATCTAATAACCCCCATGATTATATCCTTAGGTGTTGTCGGTGAAGTCTCTGTTTTTGATCTATGGAAGAGGATTATAGGTAATGTTAATACTATAGTATAAAAGACATAGCTCACTAAATTGACGTAATATCTCAGCAGAAAATAAGGTACATAATAATCAACTCACCAAATTCAAGTCATGACTCACTATATTTTGGCTAATGACTCACTAGAATATAAAGCATAGCTCAGTACAGCATGCATATGCATAGGTTATAACATACAACTCACTAAAATATAGATATGGCCAAGTGACCAAAATCAAGTTCTGACTCACTACACACAACTCATAGCTCACCAGCAAAAAGCCATGGCTCACTAAAACCAAGTATTGGCTCAGTACAATATGAGGCACAGCTAACCACATCATGTATATGCTCAAGTTACAAACACAAAGTAATGGTTTACTAAACTGAAGTCATAGCTCACCAACATGAAGGCATGGCTCACTAAACCCAAGGTCTAGCTCACTAGTGCAAGTGTATGCTCAAGTCACAAACACAAAGTAATGACTCACTAAACGGAAGTCATAGCTCACCAACATGAAGGCATGGCTCATTAAACCCAAGGTCTGGCTCGCTAGTGCAAGTGTATGCTGAAGCCATAAAGAAAAAGCAATGACTCACTAAACAGAAGTCATGGCTCACCAACATGAAGCCATGGCTCACTAAAATCAAGTTCTGGCTCACGAGTGCACGTATTTGCTCAAGTCACTAATATAAAGTAATGGCTCACTAAATGGAAGTCATAGCTCACCAATAGGAAGCTATGGCTCACTAAAATCAAGTTTTGACTCACTAATTCACGTATTTGCTCAAGTCACTAACACAAAGCAATGGCTCACTAAACGGAAATCATAGCTCACCAATATGAAGTCATGACTCACTAAAACGAAATATACAGGTTAATAACTGGTCACTGTTTATGCTATAAATGAGGCAGAACAAACAAATGGGCGGTAAAAAAACAAATAGCAAATCAAGGAATCACATGTATGGTGTAGTGGTTCATGACACATTAAGTATCTTAGCATTTGTGAACCTTTACCTCATAACTACTTCAACCTTCAATAACTAATTTGAAAGTTAAGCTATCGAACTTTAAAATTTATAATAAGTAGTGCTTTAATTATTTCAAATAATTAACCACTATTTCAGATCCCAATAACTAATACCACACACACTCTAAATAGAATAATTGTAGTTTCCTAATATAAGTAGCCTTTATATAATGTTGGTTTAGTATAATAAGAATCTTCTTCTTTTGTGTTCTTAAGAAACACTGAATGAAAAGAAAAACAAAACAACACACACATCCATCAACATCATAAGTTATACGCTACATGTCGTGCTTCACATGGTCAAGAATTAATATTTCTTTAGATAGAACAAAAAAATAAGATGAGATAATTCATTACCATGCAATCATAGCACTTTAAAAAACTTATGAAATAAAAGTGAAAAGTGAATCACACTAAAAAAAAGGGGTAAAAGATGAAGATAATACAAAAGAGCTGACAAAATATAATTCAATCTTGCAAAAGAATTGATAAAACCATATGGTTCAAAAATTACCATAGAATAATACTGTAATGCAATGCTTTCTTTGGCAACTTCAAGGTATGTTAATTTTATATTAAGTATCATTTAATTTTACACTAAAATACAATATTATAAATACAATTTTGATACTATGAGAGAAGGAGAGATAGCAGAAAGCCAATAACAATTCACCACTTGTCGATCCCGCAGCAACTTGTCATTGTCCTGAGAAAAGTGGACAATTGAGCAACGGTCCCCTGACACCCAAGTTTGGAAAGCTATATCACTTGTCGGACAGCCAAGCGGTGGACTCCTAATAGCCAAGTTCAAAAAACCACATCACTCGTCCCTATTACAGCGAAAGCGAGCAAATGGGCTTATGATTATTAAGCAACCAAGCTCAAGAAGGCCACAGATTGATTTCATCACTCGTATCTGTCCTAATGAAATTTGATAGTCGAGTTGTAAGGAAGTAGGTGAACCCCAAGTTTCAGGTCCTTAAGTGGTCAAAACTAAGTAACATCTTTGAATAAAAAAGCACAAAAGGTTACCTACTGGCTACTTGGGTCTTCATCTTAATAAGGTTTGTTAAAATTGGGGGCAAACGGTAGACATTGAAAAATGATGTCTTAACTTTTTTGGAATGAGCGTTGATAATATTTCATGCCCAATTTATACACTTGGGGGTCCAAAAAAACATGGAGCCAAAACTAAACTTTCAAGTCGGGCTTTAGGTCGACATCACAACCCAAACCCAAATGTAGAATTTAGTTGACTCTTGAATCATTTGGTCTTAACTAGGTTAGAAACTAACTAATTCACCATTCTAGGGCTTGGCTAGGACCTCCTTCGGTTTTTGTGATAGGAACGATGCCATATTCGTATCTACCATGATTTCCATGTCCTTTGCTTATTTAGTTGATAATGTCATTATCAAATAAGATTTTGGCTCGTAAGAGAAAATCAAAATTTCATCAATTTCTATCTGAAACACTTAGGGTTTATTCCTTTAACCACTATGAATAGAAGGCTACGCACTAGAGTTTCATAGTTTTTCCCAAATAAAAACTAGCTAGTTACTCTACCTCTTACTAAATAAAAAACAAAAACAAATCTGATTTTCATATCAAAGTGCTAGATTCTTATTCCTAGGTAAGCAACCCTGCCATGTTCTTTGAGTGGCCTGATGAGCCTTATCTTTTTCATTTCGATCCAAATCAGATTTCTATTTTTTTTTCACAAAAAAAGAAGAAATCTTGGTAAATATGATTAGTAAACTATTCTTTCATGGGGGGCCATGCTGGTAATACCGGGTACGAGGTGGGTTTAGTCGTATTCTCACCTATACTTATTTTTAAAATTAATATTCATACCTACACAAATACCTATTGGGTGTTGTGAACCTATACCCATACCCATAGGTCTACATATTGACCAAAAATAATTAAACTTTTTTTTATACTCATATTCAAAATCAATAGCCAATATGTCACATTAACACCAAGTTTTTGACAACATATCATATCACACCTAATGTTGGAGTAATTTTCATAAAAATGGAAATTTAATAAAATAACTATTTCCTTAAAAATGGTTATGGAAATATATTTTTGATTATGCCTAAATAATAATTAATTATCTTGATAATTAATTATTGTAATGCACCTTTTGGTAAATAATTAATTTGATTAATTATTTATGAAGAGGTACAAGTTAGCTTGGATGATTAACTAACTTATATCTTTTAATGAGCGGGTGTATTTGTGAAGAGACATGACCCTTTTTAGAGTGGTATTTGATGAAAGGATGTTATCCTTTCACGAAGAGGCTTGATGACATCTATAAATATAGACGACCTTGGCATGCATTTAAAATGCCTTTGTTGGGCGTGATCGAGAGAATTATACTATCACCATAATTCCTTGAATTTTTGTAATGTCCTGGGCACTTAGGGTCCTATCTTTGTGAGTGCAACACGCAGATATAGGAGACTTCTTTGTATCCCAAAGACCTATTCTGGCAGCTCTGTTGCACGTAGGGCCGAATAGAGTCTTTAGAAAAAGCATACTTACACCTGCCTAGAAGACTCGGTTAACTTGCCACTGGGTTTGTTTGTGACAAACTGATATTTGTATCCATCAAACTTAATTTTTACACCAACAATCTAAAGACTCTAATTCGTCTGATACAATAAGCCGATTATTCAAGTGTCAATTGAGGGTTTGATGGAGATAGAGACATGATCATAAAAGGGATGCAATGACTATGGTGTGTTTTTTATACTAGTTTTCTTGTGATGGAATCAACACTAATGTTGATTTGTTCATGCAACAATGTAATGTTTGTAGCCTAAAGTTGTTATATGTTATTATTAATTATGAGATCTAGACAGATCTATAATCATGTTTATAATTATATGATGAGAATTTGATGTAAATATGATATCAAATGCATTATATTATAGCCTCGAATAGATAAATTGCTTTCGAGAAGTCCATGAACTTACGCAGTTTCAGTTGGACATGGCAATGGCTATAATATGATGGTTATTTTCACATAATCAAGTGTGTATACAATCGCTTATTTTACGACTTGGCTATTGATGGGATTCTCACGTAGACATCGCAATTAGACGAGTGGATGCAACATATTAATTAAGAGATAAGTTGTTCTCATTTTTGCTTTAACTTTTCCTCTCTTGTATTTGCCTCAAATACAATGCATTTGACTAATGTTCTGGAGATAGAAGACAATTGAAAGTTGATTAACTACCCATCATGCGTGATAGCTTGTGCAAAACCATGCGTGCCTTTGATTGAAAACATTAGGACTTTTATTATCTTCTAGTAATGATGAAATTATTATTTGATTAATGAATGGATTCACAAATGATGCTTAGCTTTTGTTGGCAAAAGAATATGTGTATGTGAATTAATGTTAATATAATTGAACTAAATAAACATGTTACATATTGCAACGATCTATGGTTATTGATATTTTATATCATGCATGTAATGGGATTGATCATAACTGTCGGGATAATGTTGATTTATCATGATAGTGCCAAAAATTTTTATTCTCATGGGAATAGGAGTATGGAAATACGCCTTTTATAGGTTATTCTCTTGTGCACTCTTGCATATTAAGAAAATAAATGTCCATGCATTTTATTGGACATTGGAATCTTTTTGGTAATTTTCATTTGATGAATATATGATTCATAAGATGTGGTTTGTGGATCGATAATTAAAGTGAATGTAAGGATACATAATTCGTCTTTGATAGAAATAAATGTCAAATAATGTGAAATATCATTTATTTATTTCTATGTAATTTTAATTTGCTAAAATATGTATAAGTCCATGCATGTTATTGATGGACTTGTTAATGCATATTTTAGCATGGTTTCTAAATGTCTATGTTTTTATTTTGCACATTTGGATTGGAAGTTATTTACTCTAATTTTGAGAATTCAAGTTGGTAGAAAAATTGATTCATCCTTGATGAAAATAAATGTGGTGCTTTGTTTATTTTCAGGGTTTTTGTATACCAAAATATGAAAGTCTATATAATGTACTTGCTAAATATTTTGGTATGGTTGGTGAAAGTTCATGTACATAAATTTCATTTTTGAACTTGTTTATGATCATGTCATGATACATTTAGTATGGTCATAAGAGAATTAAAGATAGATATGGATGGAACACAAATGTGTAAGTATTTACATTTGTCCATGAATATATATTTTAGAAATTCCACATGAAGAACCTACAATTATTTACTCAAGTTTAGAGTAAATGGTGGGGGTTTCCTATGTTTATATGGTGATGAAATATATTTTTAAGTCTGTTAATTGAAATTATGACTATAATTTCAACTTGGACTTGTATGAAAATATTTTCATGTATAAACCTTGTTTAGAGGTTGAGATGTTCAAGTTTTAATAGCTGGACTTCGATTTAATAGATCGTTGACTTTGCAAGTCCGGTGGGCCCATTATTAAGACTCACAAATGCAATGAATTTGGATGGACAAATAAATATACACATGTGTTTAAGATAATAACTTCAAGTCTTGGGAAGTTTGTAAAGTTATTGTTATCAAAGTCATAGAACGCATCTAATGACTTTAGAATGGATGGTGTAAAGCCCACACTAAGTCACTCATGGTGGAACCTTAACTTAACGTTCGTGGAAACATAGAGTCTTAAGTTCAATGAGTCAAAGTACACCATCTTTGTGATTTGTTGGCACTCATCATTATAATTGCCATCCAAGTGGAGTGCTAAATAACCCATATTTTTAAACAGAGGGTGAGTTGTTGCTCTTAATGAACCTCAATGGAGAACATTTGTGTTAGTATAGAAAAGAATTTGATTAGGTTGTTTATACTTAATCAATGGTGTGACTTGTTTCTTGTACTCAAATGATTCCATTAATACTTTATTGAGATATTGATGGGGTTTACCTAGTAAGTGTGAAGTTTGACCGCTCCTGTTCAGCTTGGGCTTGGCTCTAGAACACTTACGAAATGGGCACAGGACACATCGCCATTAATAGTGTCAAATTACTAAGTGATCTGAGACGGAAGTCTTGGGTATGGCTTAGATGCAAGTGGTCAGAGAGGATAATTGGTTCAAAGTATAGCCTACCATGTTATCCTGATCATTTGACGGGCAGGTCATTAAAATGGGGATTCAATTGCAAGACACCTTCATTTATACACGACACCTCCGAAAATTCGAGAAATCATTTGTTATGGAAATGGTGGGGGATTGTTAGAGTAATTTCCATAAAAATGGAAATTTAATAAAATAATTATTTCCGTAAAAATGGTTATGAAAATATATTTTTGATTATGCCTAAATAACAATTAATTATCTTGATAATTAATTATTGTAATGCACCTTTTGGTAAATAATTAATTTGATTAATTATTCATGAAGAGGTATAAGTTAGTTTGGATGATTAACTAACTTATACCTTTTAATGAAAGGATGTATTTATGAAGAGACATGACCCTTTTTAGAGTGGTGTTTGATGAAAGGATGTTATTCTTTTATGAAGAGGTAGGATGAAATATAAATATCGATGACCTTGGCATGCATTTAAAATGTCTTTGTTGGGCGTGATTGAGATTCGAGAGAGTTATACTATCACCATAATCCCTTGAATTTCTGTAATGTCTTGGATACTTAAGGTCCTATCTTCGTGAGTGCAATACACAGATATGAGAGGTTTCTTTGTATCCCAAAGACCTATTCTGGCAGTCCTGTTGCACGTGGGAGTGAGTTTTTAGGAAAAACGTACTTACACCTGTCTAGAAGCCTTAGTTAATTTGATACTAAGTTTGCCTGTGACAAACTGATATCTGTATCCATCAAACCGAATTTTTACACCAACAACTAAAAGTTTCCAAATTCAAGTAACAAATTAACATTTGACCGTTACAATTTCTAACAAAATGTCCCACTGAAGTTTTGAATATAATATGACTCAAAGAAACTAGCAAAATATCCAAAAACACGCAACAAATAGAATTGTAAATAAATGAGTGCGGGACGGATATGAGACAAGTATTAGTAAAATGGGATAGGGAAGGTTGGACGAAATCCCATAACTATACTCATACTATACCCGTTTTAGCAATACGCACCCATACCCATTTTTTCCCATTTTGCAACACCTGGGCTCCACATTGGTGGGCCAAATGGAGGAGCTAGCTAGCTAAGAATCGCAAATGTGCAAGATAAATTTCAGATACTTTCAAGAAAGAGATGACAAGACATTGTTAAACAAATTAGCCCCATTCCAGCCAATTGCAATCTCTATCAACGTTTTTGTCAGCCCCATCTTGAATTGAACTATAAGACATGGATAATCTAATCAGTATCCCTATTATTATTAAAAATATAATAGTAGTAATAACAACAACAATAATAATTATTGTTGTTGTTGTTGTTTCTGTTTTTGTTGTTGTTGTTGTTGTTGTTGTTGTTGTTGTTGTTGTTGTTGTTGTTGTTGTTGTTGTTGTTGTTGTTGTTGTTGTTGTTATTATTATTATTATTATTATTTCATTTGACTAATAAATAATTGTGGGTTGTTTTTTTTTTATTGAAAGGGGGGAGGTTTTATTAAAGAGCATCAAGTTCCCAAATCCTCAACACAGCCGAGGGAAAGTTGTCTAATAACACTTGTTGCGACCTTCCTATAGGATTCAGTCTCACTACCAAGTGTGCTACTATATTCCCACCCCTTTTGACATGACTAGCAAGAAGTACATCACAACATTTAACCAAAGCTCGAATGTCCTCGAAAACTAAATTAGCTGGAGTCAGCCCCTTCTTCCTCAAGTGGAGCTATGCAATCTGGCTAAGCAAGTCATTTTCTAGCACTAGTCTATGATGCCCTGATCCTATCGAACATTGCAGGCCAAAGAGTGGTTTTGCAGCCTCAGCTTCCTCAATCATCCACCTAGGGCTAATCCATCAAATGCCCATCATCAGTATTTTGCCACCCTCATCTCTAAGAGCAGTAGCAGCTGTAGGACCGCGTGGGACAAGGGGGGCCCGCGTGTCTCCATGCATGGCAGACTTTGCTTGGTAGCCTGGGGGAATTGCGTGTGAAACGGGGGGAGAACGCACTGGCGATTCTCCCCGCGTGCCCCTTTTAGTTTTATCATTTTGTAATTTTTTTATTTTTTTTTTTAAATGTTTAAATATTATTTAGGTACTCAAAAAAATAATTGTGTTATAAAGTAGGTCCAAAATAAAATATTTAATTCATTTGTCCTGAAATGAGTTCCATTAGTTGGAGAAGTGATGGAAAGCAAGTTCCAAAATTGTAAAACTTTTGCTGACGTGGCAGACCAGAGTACCAAAATCCGAAACTCTGGCTGGGAATGCTCTAATGAAAAACCCAAGCCCACAGGAGCACATTCACAACAGTTACATTTAAGATTTTTGACGAAAAATTTTGACGGGTGTGACACCGTCAAAGGGAGCAACGTCAATTTTGACGGAAAGAAGAATATTTTGACGGGTACCCAAATGTCGCGGATATCGAGGTATTTTTTGACGGTTTGGTGTGGTTTTTGACCGGACCCGTCAAAAACGCTGACATTAACTTTGACAGCATTTAACGTTTTTGACGGGCCCGTGACAAATGTGCAGCACAAAATCCGCTGACCACCGAATTTAATTTTGAAGCACCGAGGCCCCCCCATGTTGTTCCTCAAGCCAGGCCCCCCTTCTTCTTCCTCAAGCCAGGCCCCCCCCATTTTCACTTGCTCAGAACCCCTGCTGCGTCGTCTTCCTCCCAGAAGCACACCCTCTCAAATTGTGAAGACACCTACCCCTCCATAAATGTGACCTTCGACTGCTTCATTCCAAATTGCAAGTTGGTTCAATTCGTTGGTGAAGTCCCCACGTTGCGAAACCCCTATTGCGTCGTCTTCCTCCCAAAAGCCCACCCTCCCAAATTGTGAAGACACCCACCCCTCCATAAATCTAACCTTCGACTGCTTCATTCGAAATTGGAAGTTGGTTGAACTCGCTGCTGAAGTCCCCACTGCGAAACCCGATCTGGGCATTTCGGACCTCCGAAGTTCGAAGTCTGGGAATTCGAAACTGTGAAAGGCAATTAGGTTGAGAATCCTCTTTGAATCAGTTGGTAAGTTTCTGGAATTCCATCTTGTAGTTCGTCGATTGGTTGGGTTTCGTTTTGGTGTGTTGATTGTAATTGTTCGAGTGGATGTGTTTTCGTTGTGGGCTTCGCAGTGGCTGGCGGAAGTGCGCAGGTGGGCGTCGTGGCCGGAGGGTTGGCAGTGGCTGTGGGCACCGAGACGTTGCGGTGTGGTGACGGTGGGTGAGTGGACGGAGGATTGCTGCTCCAGTGGCCGGTGAACGGTCGAACCTTGCCGGTAAATCAGTTCATGTGGCCATTTGATTTTGTGAGAATTGATTGGGAACATTATAGTGTCTGTGAGCAATCCTGTTGTCTGTGAGAATTGATTTTGTGGCCATTTGATTTAGTCAGAACAATTGTATTTCTAATAGCTGAATTCTTAGACAGCATATTAGTAAGAAAAAGTGAAAACTACATATGTAGCATATTTAAAAAAAAGGTTTTAATCTAATGTTAAAGTCGTCACCATGGCTGACTTTATTAGTAAGTTAATTTAATTTAATGATTACTTTGTTCTTGTCTAACGTTAAAAGAATGATAATCTTTGCTTCTTCAATTACATAGAAGACAATGCTAAAGATCAAAGAAGGCAACCTATTATTATTAAATTCAACTGAATGGATATCAAATAACACAATTGGTAAAGTCCTTTTGAAAGTTATTACTACAAATTTAGATTTAAATTACACATACATGTTGGTTAATGTGATACCTCCCTTCACAAAGGAGTGGGGAACCCAAGCATTGCTGCTATATGTTGAGGCTGTAGGGGTTGTTTTTTGGGGGAGGAGGACTTATTGTGATTACCAAATTCAACGAAATGAAATCAAACCATGCCCCTAATGTTGAGGTCAAAAGGGATGAAGGAGACAGAAAACGAGGCTAGGGTTAAACTGTTCCCAACTTGAATTACCATCATATAGGTAGATGTTATTGTTGTTTTTTTATCACTCACTACTTAAAATTTATAAGGCTATAAGCTAGACAGCTAGACTTGTAATCTCCACCTAATGTGTCCTCTGATTCTCAATATGAAGTTGCTAGAAGAGGAACCCTTAGAACCCTAAACTTAACCCTAACCCTAAACCCTAAACCCTAAAAACCCTAAACCCTAAACCCTAAGCCATAGATACCCTAGACCCTAACCCTAACCCTAAAAACCATAAACCCTAAAAACCCTAAACCCTAAACCCTAAACCCTAACCCTTAGAAGCCTAAACCCTAAACCCTAAACCCTAAACCCTAACCCTTACAACCCTAAACACTAAACCCTAACCCTTAGAACCCTAAACCCCAAACCCTAAACCCTAAACCCTAGAACCCTAACCCCTAAACCCTAAACCCTAACCCTTAGAACCCTAAACCCTAACCCTAAACCCTAGATACCCTAACCCTTAGAACCCTAGACCCTAACCCTAACCCTAAAAACCATAAACCCTAAAAACCCTAAACCCTAACCCTAACCCCTAACCTTACAAACCGTACACCCTAAACCCTAAACCCTAACCCTTTGAACCCTAAACCCTAAACACCCTAAACCCTAACCCTTAGAACCCTAAATCCCAAACCCTAGAACCCTAAAACCTAAACCCTAAACCCCTATCTACAGTCTAAACCCTAACCCTTAGAACCCTAAACCCTAAACCCTAAACACTAAACCCTAACCCTTAGAAACCTAAACCTTAAAAACCCTAAACCCTAAACCCTAACCCTTAGAACCCTAAACCCTAAACCCTAAATCCTAGATACCCTAACCCTTAGAACCCTAGACCCTAATCGTAACCCTAAAAACCATAAACCCTAAAAACCCTAAACCCTAAACCCTAACCCTTCAAACCGTAGACCCTAACCCTAACCCTAATTGTGAGGATAAACCCTAAAAACCCTAAACCCTAAACCCTAACCCTTAGAACCCTAAACCCTAAACCCTAAAAACCCTAAACCCTAACCCTTAGAACCCTAAACCCTAAACCCTAAACCGTAAACCCTAACCCTTAGGACCCTAACCCCTAAACCCTAAACCCTAAACCGTAAACCCTAAACCCTAACCCTTAGAACCCTAAACCCTAAACCCTAAAACCCTAAACCCTT
>JACYFF010031954.1:68342108-68415659 GCA_017589665.1 Selenicereus undatus | reverse complement strand
ACCCTAAACCCTAACCCTTAAAACCCTAAACCCTAAACCCTAAACCCTAAACCATAAACCCTAAACCCTAACCCTTAGAACCCTTAACCCTAAACCCTAAACCCTAAACCCTAAACCCTAACCCCTAAACCCTAAAAACCCTAAACCCTAAACCGTAACCCTTAGAACCCTAAACCCTAAACCCCAACCCTTAGGACCCTAACCCCTAACCCCTAAACCCTAAACCCTAAACCCTAACCCTTAGAACCCTAAACCCTAAACCCTAAACCCTAAACCCTAACCCTTAAAACCCTAAACCCTAAACCCTAAACCCTGAACTCTAACCCATACAACCCTTAACCCTAAACCCTAAACCCTAAACCCTAAAAACGCTAAACCCTAAACCCTAACCCTTAGAACCCTAAACCCTAAACCCTAAACCCTAACCCTTACGACCCTAACCCCTAAACCCTAAACCCTAAACCGTAAACCCTCAACCCTAACCCTTAGAACCCTAAACCCTAAACCCTAAAACCCTAAACCCTAAACCCTAAACCCTAAACCCTAAACCCTAACCCTTAGAACCGTAAACCCTAAACCCTAAAACCCTAAACCCTAACCCTTAGAACCCTAACCCCTAAGCCCTAAACCCTAAACCCTAAACCCTAGATACCCTAACCCTTAGAACCCTAAACCCTAAGCGCTAAACCCTAAACCGTAAACCCTAAACCCTACAAACCCTAAACCGTACAAACCCTGAACCGTAAACCCTAAACCGTAAACCCTAAACCCTAAACCGGAAACCCTAAACCCTTCAAACCGTAAACCCCAGATACCCTAACCCATAAGACCCTATAACCTAACCCTAACCCTGAAAACCCTAAACCCTATAAACCCTAAACCCTAACCCAATACCCTAAACCTTTTATTTGTACTAAACCCTTGTGTATGATTAATTATGTGTATGACGTAATGTTGTCTCCGAACATAATAGCAAGAAGTGTCGTAAATAATTATGTGTATGATGTAATGTTGTGTACTAGCATGTCTTCTTTCATTTGTACTAATCCTTTGTGCGGGTTGACTTTAGATTTTAGGATGGGGAAAAAACGAAAATTCAATATGGATGCAACTAAATCTCGCAAATGTTGCTGTAAGTGTCACGAGGTAGGTGTTAATGACGTACCACTTTCTTCCTTCTGTGGAGTTGCTATTATGTGAAATGACTATGTGAATTGCATAATTTTGGTCAACACATGCTTAGTGTTTTTGTAGTTTTGTTGATGCATTGCGTGCGTTGTCCGTACTTTGCCTTTTACGATTAGCATGTTAAAGTGCTGTTATGTTTTCGTATTGGGCCATGACACATGCGCTATGACATTCAGAAAATTAAATACTCACCACATTTGAAATGGACGTACCACATCATCGGTTGTGGATGTACCACCGTAGAGACAAACGCAGTGGTCAGTTGCGAGACGAATTCATCAATGGGGTGGAGGATTTTGATAAGCATGCTTGAACCCAACATGATTTCCTCACAAACGGGGTGTATCGATGCCCCTGCGCTAAATGCAGGAACACTAAATACCTTCACCCAGATGAAGTTAAAATGCATTTGTACCATAAAGGATTTGTACCGTATTACTGGTTCTGGACAAGCCATGGTGAGGAAGAGCCTCCAACTCTTGAAGAGGTCACTAACTCTACGTGGGTGAATCAGTCAAGTCCAGTGTGCAATGATCATGAGCACCGTAGTGTAGGTTACAATCAACATCAGATGGAGTCCATGGTCAATGATGCGTTCAGATCGGACGACATAAATGTCGATGCCGGAATGAACGCCAACGCTGAAGCTTTTTTCAGTATACTTCATTCCGCACAGCAACCACTGTACGAGGGTTCCGACACTCATACTGAGCTGTCCGCAGCAATGAGGCTGCTCAGTATTAAATCAGAGCACAATATGTCGCATCGCTGCTTTGATGATGTATTACGTCTCATGCAAGAGATGACTCCAACTCCAAACCGCATTCCAAAGAACTTCAGTGCTGTTAAGAGGAGAGTGAAGGAGTTAGGGTTGGACTATGAGACTATTGACTGTTGCCCAAAAGGTTGCATGATATACTATAAGGCTGATGCAACCCTCGAAGCGTGTAAATGGTGTGGGACTGCAAGGTACAAACCGATGAGGAACCCAACCGGCAGAAGCAAGCCAGTCCCCTGTGCTAAGATGCATTACATGCCACTCATCCCAAGGTTGCAGCGACTGTACGCCTCCAAGAAGACTGCAGAGCATATGAAATGGCATAGCAATCATGCAACGCAAGATGGTGTACTCAGCCATCCTTCCGACGCCGTCGCATGGAAACAATTTGACCAAATGCATCATTCATTTGCTGCAGACCCACGAAATGTACGGCTTGGTCTATGCGCTGATGGGTTTTCACCTTACTCAAATTCAGCACGACCATACTTTGTGTGGCCCGTTGTTATGTGTGTCTACAACTTGCCACCGCATCTTTGTATGAAACTCCCGTACATGTTTCTGACATGCCTCATACCGGGTCCGCACAACCCTAAGAATAAGATCGATGTGTACCTGCAACCACTTATCGATGAGTTGAAGACGTTGTGGAATGAAGGGGTTGATACGTATGATGTTCACGGTAACCAAACATTTAACATGAAGGCAGCATTGATGTGGACAATCAATGACTTCCCAGCATATGGAATGTTGTCAAGGTGGAGTATGCACGGCGCATTGTCTTGCCCGGTGTGCCAAGATCAGGTACGTGGGAGTTACCTGCAACACGGTCGTAAAATGTCATGGTTTGATTGTCATCGTTGCTTTCTACCCCGACATCATGCATTCAGGCGAAACAAGAGTGCGTTCACTAAGAACCGAACAGTGCATGCTCAACCTCCGAGGAGGGTACCCGCAGATGTCGAGTTCGAACGTGTACGTGAGTTCCCCAAAGTGACGGACCAATCAGATTATGAAATTCCTGGGTTCACTGAGAACGTACACAACTGGACGAAGCGTACTATCTTCTGGGACCTTCCATACTGGAGACACCAGTTATTGCGTCACAACTTGGACGTCATGCATATGGAAAAGAACTTCTGTGAAAATATAATCAACACAGTTATGGATGTGTCCGGTAAAACAAAGGACAACGTCAAAGCTCGATTGGATTTGGCTGAGATATGTGCACGTGACGAATTGCATCTTCGAACAAGGGAAAATGGCAACTCGTACAAGCCGAAAGCAAAGTACACGTTGTCGTCGGAACAGAGGAGGGCACTGTGTGAATGGATGCGTGCGTTAAGTTTACCGGACGAGTACAACTCTAGTTTTGCCAACATTGTGGACCCGACCAACACAAAATTCCAGCATCTAAAAAGTCATGACCACCATGTATTTATGGAGGCGCTGTTACCAATTGCATTCAGTGCCTTACCGGCAGATGTGTTAGAGCCTCTAGCAAGTCTGAGTGAATACTTCAGGAATATATGTGCAAGTGTCCTTCGTCAGGACCAACTTCTGGAGATGCACCAACAAATTGCCATAATATTATGTAAGTTGGAGACAATCTTTCCTCCTAGTTTTTGGAATGTTATGGAACATCTTCCGGTGCACTTAGCACAAGAAGCCTATTTAGGTGGACCAGTTCATTATCGTTGGATGTACCCCTTCGAAAGGTTCTTCAAGTGGCTGAAACAAAAGGCCAAGAATAAATCCCAGCCTGAGAGTGCTATGGCCATGGCGTACCTCATTTACGAAATCCAAACATTTGGTTCAGACTACTTTGAAGCAAATCTTCCTTCAATGAACCCAACCATTTCGAGGAACGAAGTGTCGTGCCAACAGGATCCATCTCCAACATTTACGGTGTTCGAAATGAAGGGCACTCCATTTGGTAAATGCCGTAAACGTTATCTGACAGAAGTTGAGTACAACGCTGCCCACCTGCACATACTGCTCAATTGTACTGAAGTGCAACCTTATCTACAGTAAGTACACATTTCACCCTTCTTAATCATTGTGGTAATTACATTGCGAATAACAAGCACAATGTATCTGTAGGTACTTCCGTCATTGGATTATGACGGGACATGCTAATATGTCGCCTGAAGACATGGACAAAATCATTGAGGCGAAATTTGCAGAATGGTTGAAGCAAAATGTGTGTGACTCTACATACACCACCTGCGTACATTGCCTTGTTCCATTACTTAATTCATTGTCAAAATCATCATGACATTCTAATTACTGATGAGTTTGCACCTGGTATAGGTTCATCGTTCCCAGGCATTTGATGACGACAGACAATTGTGGTTACAACAAATGGCTGAAGGCCCTATAAATATTGTGCAGCCGTTCGCAGGATACAAAGTGCATGGGATAAGGTTTCATACTAAAACAAGAAGTATGAATAAGAAGAGCTCCTCATGTGGTGTTCTAGTGAAAGGAACTTCGGAAGGGGATGGGAGTGGGGTCAATTACTACGGTGTGCTGGAGGAAGTACTACAACTGGAGTACATGGGGGAGCCCATAAAACGATGCTTACTATTTCAATGTGAATGGTATGATCCATCTAACCCTCGGGGTACACGGTACGCCAAGCTGAACTGCACATATGAAGCTAATATCCAACGCAAATATGCCAAGTATGACCCTTTCATAATTGGGGATGTTGTGTACCAAGTGTTCTACATGCCATACCCACGGGATGTTCCTCATAAAGCAAATTGGTGGGCTGCGTTGATGAATAAGCCCAGACGGTGTCCAACCACGCAAGGGGATGCGATCAACCCTCTTCCTGTATTCCAGGAAGATGTAATGGCGTCAACGTCTCAGCTTTCAGAAACATTGCCAGAGCATCTGGGTGACGTATCGGGTACTATGGAGGAAGCGCAAGTGGTTGAGGTTACCGCATCTAAAGAGGAACGGTCCGAGGAATCAGACGAGTTTGAGTAGCGGGAGTGGGATGATGCCGAAACAGATACGGAAGACGACGATGACAACATACAGTACAAATCAGATGACGATGACGAGGAGGATGGCAGCGGAGAGGAGCGGGACGAAGACGATGACTGATAATTTATATTGTGCACGTGCTTACGTTTTGTACATATGCAGATGTAATAATGTAGTCGCACATTTTATGCAAAGCTTCACCCACATGAACTTGTACAAGTATTTCGATGTTATGTGTTATGCCCGAATGTTGTCGTCATTCATTTGCATTGCTGAAATTGATTTCCAATAACTACTTTTCTATGTTGTAGATGACATACAGGGATCCGCGACGACAGAGGCGTCAGAGAGTAGGTGCGCGGCTGTCGGATGCAGACAGTCACTCACCCGAGGCTGTGGGAGTGGGGGAGCGCACGAATGGCTCCCCTGTTAGAGTTCCTTCGACAGGGGCAGATAGTACACCAGTCCCGCCCACCCCCCAGATGGATGCACACCTCGGTAGCCCTTTTCTGGACCCCAACCACGTCCCCGGACTCAACCAAGACGCTGGTTTGCAATCAGCCAATGTTGGGAATGCCTTAGGGACAGGTGGACTGAATGCGGCGTTCTGGAACACTTTTGTGTCTTTCATGCCGTACAACGCAAACTTGATCATGAGCGCTTTGTCCAGCATGCAACAGGGTCAACCCCTGCTTCAGCCTCTATAACAGTCCACTCCACACCCTGTTCCACATCCTGCTGTAGTACCTACTCCGCAACGCACTCCCGAACCTCGTGCGCAGGCCACATCGCAGCAATCTGGGGGTCGTATATTGCCGTGGAGTGAGCAAGAGGTGGTTGTTAGGGACAAGAGTCTTATAGAGCCAGAGAGAGACACGTACGTACTCTACTACCCTTTCACTACATATGAAATGTTATGTGTATATAGTTCTATGGTACTGATATGTTGTGCAATGTAACATGTTTTTATGTTTATCCGTTTCAGGTTCAAGCCCTACCAAGGAGTCACCAAACGTATTGGTGAGATCATGAAAGGGAAGTACCCAGGAGCGTGGCCCACTTGGGGGGAAGTCCCTAAGCCACAACGAGATATGTGGTTCGCTGAATTCAAGGTACGCACTTTGTGTTACAAACTTTACAGACAATTTACTTGCTTCATGTGTTAATGTTGGGGGAATCTGAATAGTTCGCACTGTACATGTCTCGTTGGAAATGTTTGCGTTCTGAATTTAGGTTTGGAACTTTCATACTAACTTGCATGTGCTGACTATGTTTTTGGTTGTCTCTGTAGAAATATTATTGTTGGTTACCTCAGCATGACAGACGAGTGCACAGGAATTTTGAAGTGAGTGGGACCAAGCAGCTGAAGAACTTGTTTGCTTACGCATGGAAGTTGGGTAAGGTGCCAGATTGGGTGTCCCCAGACAACTGGGCACAGCTGCAAAAGTATTGGGAGGGCCCTGATTTTCAGAAGATAAGTGCTCAGAACAAGAAGAACCGCAATAGTGACCCTGAGGGCGTGGGTCTATCATTGCAGACATGTGGGTCCATCCCAATCACTGAGCGGCGTAGACGACTGGTAATTTCTAATCTCAATATACGTTAACGCACGTTTACGTAACGATTTATTACATGCAGTATCACATATTGGAAATCTGTGCAGGCGGCCTCCCTTCAAAGGGAACCAACTGTAACGCCCCCAAAACACTAATGACATGATTACGGGAAAAATGCAGCGGAAGACTCAGTAAACGAAGGCGTTACCGTCGTCCTGATAAGGACAAGGCTAACTGAATCATTTAATCCTGCCGCTCACGATCACAATCATAACCTCTCTTAACTAATACACTTTAAGTCCAAAGTCCCCCAACCCTAAAGCCAGGAGTGTTACCATTTTGTTCTTAAATCCTGGAACAAAACGGACAGAGTTTCCCCTAAAAATTGACCATTTTCCCAGGCTTACAGCCTTACAACTAATTCCCTGCACTGAAAACTAACTCAACGGCCACCCGCCGGAGTTCACAGCTCAACGGGCTACCCACCCGGAGCACCACAATCAAAGCAGTTCAGTGTTTAAACAAATGAACAACAAAGGGTAGGGTACAACGACTTTAAATGATGGTGGCTCATACGGGCATACAGAGCGACACTAAATGATATGCAAACCAAACACACAAGAACTTAATTTACAAACATTACATTATAATACACTTTGCAACTCACGTACAAGCACATCACTTTACATCTAGGCAGCAATGACTCTCTTTTGGCTTACTTCAGCAACCTGGAGGCACAATGATAGATGGAATGAGCGATAATCGTACAGTGGATAACCCCCTCCCCTAAAAGATTATTTTCAAAACAATAATAACTTACGACCGTTGTTCGTAATTTCTTTTCTTTGAAGAATTCACCTATCGCATAATGTGTTCCAATCACAAGGCAAGAGAAATAGCATTTGCACCAAAAGCCACTCGTATGAACTCGTAAACTTAATAAAACAATATCATATGTTAATGTAAGTAGTGGACATGATCTATGAATACCATTATCTCCTCTCCTCTTGTACTTGTGTCATAAATTTGGATCTATAACATTATTTTCTGAACAAGATATAAGCAATTAATCACCTTTTTAGGTTTTCAATTCAATTATTCAATAACCTTCTTCAGTATCAAGTAGTAAGAGCAATAAAATGAGTATATTGACCTCTGAACTTTACATTCTTGTGTATTCGATTGAACATATTTCCCGTGACTCTACTGCATATTAACTGAGGTATGAAACATGTAACTTCCACATATGCCTATTGGCAACATGATGTAACATTGAACTTTGAATCCTCTCTTTACTGGCAGAGAAATGAAATACTGAGCTTTGTTTCTGCCTTCTAGCAGAGAAATGAAATACTGAGCTTTGAATTCCCTGCCTACCGGCAGAGAAATGAGAAATTGAGGTCTGTCACTGCCTTCTAGCAGAGAAATGAAATATTGATTTTTGAATTCTCTGCCAAATAATGAGTCTGAATTCTCTGCCAAATAATGAGTCTGAATTCTCTGCCAAATAATGAGTCTTGAAACATATAAGTTGAAGTTACATGCAAACTTCTAGGTAGGTACTGGGTTGTTTAAGCTAAAGGTACAAATAGGCGACTGATAAACAATTAGGAGCACTTAGCGATCATGTAATAAAGCACTTATGGACCTTGACTATAATATACCATCGACAAATGTCATGTAATCACCATACGATAGGAATAGACTCCATGCCCTTCACATAATTCATGTATACAATACGATGAACTATACAGTCGATAAACTATATAATGGATACGGTGTATATGATCGATAAACATGTAGAGGCAATAGACTTATAAATGTCGATCGATAAACTCATGTCTGTGTAATGTCGATCGATAAACTAATGTCTATCGACTAGACATGAAACCATTTTAGGTTGTTACAACTTAGGCAATAGACGAAACATGAGACTATTTTCTACCTAACATGTTTCGAAATATAAGCCGAAACTCAGACGTACATCCCTATGCAGTAAAACATACTTGGTGGTCAAATGGTTGGGCGCCTGTATTTCAAAATATTTTGTTTTGCAAACAGGAGGGAGAGAATGTAGAAGTAAAATTGATTTGTTGATTTTTATTATCTGAAAGTGAACCCCTTGGTCGATGTACATCTTGAAACGATCGTACTTTAGGTGCTCACACCCCCCAGGCCGATCGAGAAGCTTGAGTTGATTCCGCGCGCGCGTATATTGCCTTGATACATGACGCCGCGCGCGGGTTTACTGGTCGGCATAAGCCTTGATAACTGAAGGGCATAAGCCCTGATGATAAATGGGCGGGGCCACTTGTTTATCTGACAAAACATTGAGAACTTGGTTCATTAAATGAATCTTGTTTTGATTTTTCATTGCTGAGAATACTGTAAGTTTGTGAAGAACATAGAGTTTTTGAAGAACATAGGCAATGTACGTACCGAGATGGCCTCACTTCTACTCCAATTAAGGTGGAACTATTTTCTACCTAAAATGTCTATAGACTTCATGTAACCAAGAACTACGTGTCATCGTGATTCCCATGCAGTCGATAATCACTATGTAAACACGAAACATTGTCTACTTGTTAAATTCTATGTACTTGATAATATAATCACGCATAATCAGCGAGCGTTGTATAGTCGATAAACTTATATAATCGACGAACACTATATATAATTCGATAAATATGCATAATCAATGAACGTTATATATTTAATAAGGGATGAACATTACATATAATCGATAAAATGCATAATCAGTGAACGCTATCAATGAACGTTATATACTTAAGAGTTATAGAATCAATGAACGTTATAATATGCTATGATCAATAAATGCCAAATGTTATTTAGTCAATGATCAATAAAATGCGCAATTAATGAACGTTATAAAATCAATAACAATGAACATAATTCGCTAAAATGCATAATTAATGAACGTATATAATTAACTTTTTATAGGACAGTGAGCCTGTATAATCAATGAGTGTTTTTGATATTCAATGAACTGAACGTTATAAGCCAGCAATGAACATTTTAAATTTAATGTACATTATAAACCGAAACCC
Source organism: Selenicereus undatus (assembly GCA_017589665.1). NCBI lineage: Eukaryota > Viridiplantae > Streptophyta > Magnoliopsida > Caryophyllales > Cactaceae > Selenicereus > Selenicereus undatus. Next base: position 68,406,072 of record JACYFF010031954.1, on the reverse strand, counting down.
TCATATAATTAGTAATATCGATAATGTTATTCAAGTATATATTCGATAAACTTATGCATAAATTTCGTACAATCGATAATTATATATAATCGATAAACTTGACATATTCAATAAATCTCATATAATTGCCAAATCGATAACTTGACATATTCAATAAATCTCATATAATTGCCAAATCGATAACTTGACATATTCAATAAATCTCATATAATTGCCAAATCGATAACTTGACATATTCAATAATTCCATATAATTGCCAAATGACATATAGCCTTTCAGTCGTCGATAAACTTTAGTTTAGTCCAACTAATATATATATATATATATATATATATATATATATATATATATATACACATGTATGAAATTATATGAACATTATATAATTACATGAAATATGTCATTTGCGTATATCGACGACTACTGTTTATCGTTTAGTTCAGTACGAATAATATATATACATAGGGTATCGTTCAATTTAAGCTACAACTTCCTCATATCACTGAAAGTTGATTCAAGTTCAACCTGAACGAATTATAATTATTGAATTCAACCTGAACGAACTATAATCTATAACTATTGAATTCAACCTGAACAAACTATAATCAATAATCAATAAGCTTTATCGAAATTAACAATTTAACCATAAATAGGAGGATGAGGAAACCCACCTCGAATCCAAGCTAAAGGACCCGTTTTAGGGTTTGATTCGGGTTGATTCGATGTGGGTTTATTCCTTTGCTCCCAATCTGCTAGCCACCGCTCCTCAGGCCACCACCGCCGACGGACCACGGAGGAGCCACCACGTCGCCGGCCGGCACCTCCCGCGGCCCCTTTCTCCCTCTCTGGCTTTCTTGCTGAGCGTGTCTGGCCCGAGCTGTGCGGTGGGAGACGGTGGAAGACGGCCAGGGCGCAAGGCCGGCCACCGGTGAGCCTCACCTCGTCCCCTCACCGGCCATCTCTCTCTCTCTCTCTCGGGTGCGGCGTTGTCGGGCTGGGGGTCGAGGAGCCCCCCCCTTCCTTCTCGTCGTTCTGCTCTTCCTCTCCTCCCTTTGCGTTTTCTCCTCCCAAAAAATGAAGGCTTCGGCCCCCGATCCTCCTCTGCTTTCCCCTTATTTTTTTTTCTTTTCTGATTTTTTTTCCATCCTTTTCCCCCATATTACATTGGTATACATATATATATACCATGGAATTGTATTTTCGGCTATAGTTACTAAATTAAAAAGAAACCAATTTTATTGAATTGAAAAGCGAGGCCTAACTTGATAAATTTGTAATTCATGTAATTAGAAAAAAGATTAGGTGCGGGCCGTTACACCAACAGTCGATGAGCTGTATAAAGACACTCACTGCAGCAAGAAGATGGACAATCAGGGCAACTGGGTGTGCAAAAAGTCAGAGTTGAAATTGGTAAGATTGGATTCAATTCACATGACGATGAGTTGTCCAACTGAATATGGGTTCAACGTAATAAATATTCTAAAACACATTGTTCTCTTTGTGAATACGCAGGAGGAACACACAAAGAGATGGCAGGAGTACAGGTCCTCCAACCCCTCCACCGACGACAGCTTCCAAAGCCTTCCACTATCTGAGCGTGACATTTGGGTTCAAGGAAATCTCAATAGCAAGGGTCGCGTGTATGGCTTTGGTGCTGAGGGAGTTGTGATGAGGGAACGGTCTCGCATGTCAGTTTCCAGTCGTTCGTCATCTGTGAACAACTACGATGCACGTGAGATGGCAATGAGATTGAATGAGACCCCGGTCAAAGCAGCGGAGGACGCTCGTCAAGCGGAGGAAGCTCGCCTCAGAGAGATTGAAGAGCTTCGCAAACAGGTTCATGAGAAGGAAGCCCAATTCAAGACATTCCAACATGAGTTGGCTCAAGAGAAGGCGGCGAGGCACCGAGATAAGGAGAAGGTCAAGAGCAAGATAAGCAAGCTCTGGAGGTTCTTCAAGAGTCAGCAAGCTGGGTCCTCAGCAGCACCGCCAGAAGATGATGACGAAGATGAGCCCGATTCATCCCACTTACATGACTCCTCCGACGATTAGTTACATTCTATTGTTGTTCTTGGTAATGTTTGCTATGTTGATTGATTATGCAAGTAGACTCAATGTAGGAACCTGTAAGTTAATTTCTGAGTTTTAGTATGTAAATAATTTCGTTTCATTTGTTTCCTGACGTTTGTGATTAGAGTTGCAAATGCTAATTTCGGATAAACGTGTGTCTTTTTAGTACCATTTAATTTTAACTTAATTTTGACGGGCAGAAATACCGTCAATTTAATTTTGACGGGAATTTTGACGGACTCAGCCCTGTCAAAGTGGACCTTTGACGGGTTTTTGACGGACATATTCGACGGTCAGCATGCTACTTTGACTGGAAAGAGTTCGTCAAAAAACCCGTCAAAAGTCCACTTCGACAGAGCTGAGCCCGTCAAAATTAAATTGATGGTATTTCTGCCCGTCAAAAATTGCGGTCAGGTAAAATTTTGACGAACTGCAGGTCCGTCAAAATTATCCGTCAGAAATTTTGACGGACCCGTCACACAAAACATTTCGACGAAGCTTTTTTTGACGGACATACTTTCCGTCAAAACTACCGTCAAAACAATGCTTTCCCGTCAAAAACTACACTTTTTTCCGTCAAAAAATCTGTCAAAAATTAATCGTCCAACCTATAGTGATATTGAACGACATGGGCGTCTGTATTGATCTTTAGCATATTCCTCGGCGGTGGTTGCCAATGCTTGAATGACCTGGTGTCCCTCGGTGCTAAATAGTTCCCTACCATGTCGTTGTAATCAACAGCTTCCTTCACCATCTTCACATAGCTCTGAGCTAATACGTCCTTCTTGGGGTTTCTATCCTTAAAAAGACCACGTCATTCTTAGCGGTCCACAATGCCCATGCGATAGCAGCCACCTCTATTAGCCTCTCCCAGTCTATTTTATCGAAAACCCAAAGGAATAAGTGTTTCATAGGGTTCCTGGGCACTTCTGAAATCCGATTATACAACCCCTCATTATGCCACACCTACTTAACACCCTCATAATCAAACAGCGCATGGAAAATGATCTCACTTTCCCTCGAGCAGGCTGGACATGTCTTGTCCGCACGTATATGACACATTTTCAATTCCGCATTGATGCCTAGGATCTCCCATGATGCTCTCCACAAGAAGTGTTTGACCTTTGACAATGTATCAAGGCCCCAAAGAAGGCGCCACCAGGCCCAATCATTTTGATTTTCCCTTCAAACCATCCCATGACATGACCTAATCGACCAAATCAATATGCGGATTTAACACTAAAGAGCCCATCTTTATTTGGCCAACAGCGTTGGATATCACTAGGGTAATGCTTGCTAATACGCAGACTGAGAATATGATCAGCATCCTCTGCCTCAAAAGTCTTCCGTACTAATTCTACATTCCAATCACCACTGTAATCATCAATTAAGTCACACACCCGTACGTTCGGCTCAGGCCTTCTTAGGGGGTCTAGGGATTGGATTATCACAAGAAGGTGGCATCCAGGAGTGTCCCCACACTTTAATATGTTGATCATTTCCAACTCACCATCTTAACCCCTTTGGTAGCAAAGATTTCGCTCCCCACAAACATCTATAAATGAAATTAGGGTCCCATCCCCTTCTAGCCTCAAGCACCGAGACCCTCATATAATACTTGGCTTTGAAAACTTTGTGCACCAATGTATCACCTCCCACGTTCAGGCGCCACAGTTGTTTAGCCAAAAGAGCCAAGTTGAAAGTTTTCAGATCTTTGAAACGCAACCTCCTAGCCTCTTTAGGAGGCATAGCTGATTCCAGGCCTTCCAATGCATACCTCTGCTCGAGGATGAGTTTCCCCACCAAAATCTTACAATTAAGGAGTGGATTTTGTCAATAAGGCCCCCAAGTAGTTGAAGCATGCCCATCATATTAGTCGAAATAGCCTATGCCACTACTTTGATTAACACCGACTTCCCCGACTTGGATAGGAGTTTTTCTTTTCACCCCTAAAGCTTTTTCCAAATACGCTCTTTTAAGCATGAAAAAATAATCTTCTTTATTGGCCTATGATAGTGGGAAGACTCAGGTATTTTTCAGGATGATCAACCTCCACACACTCTAATTTCGTGCAAATGTGCTCTCTGACATCCCTCTTCATACTTTTGCTGAAAACAATGTTTGACTCATCAAAATTGACTCTTTGCCCCGATACTCTTTCATATTGGCTGATTATTTCATCTACCTTCGAGCATTCCTATAGGTTAGCTCTGACAAATAGGATACCGTCGTCCATAAAAAACAGGTGGGATATTTTTGGAGTCAATCTACAAATTGTAATGCCATGAATCTGCCTATCTGCTGTCGTTTTTGTAAGGAGTGAGGGCTGAAGAGAAAACTTCAGCACACAGTAAGAAGAGATAAGGAGATATCAGGTCACCTTGTTGCAAACCTCTCTTTGGTTGAACCATTCCCCTTTGCTGCATGCCCACTAATGAGGAACTCCATAGTTACCAATGAGATGCATCTAAACACTATATCAACCCATATTTCACGAAACCCATCCTCTTCATTGTAGCCTCCAAGAAACTCCATGCGATATGGTCGTAGGGTTTGCTCATGTTAAGTTTAATTAATAGCACAAGCCCTTTCTTACGCTTGGTCCTCCTCTTTAGATAGTGAAAACTTTCAAAAGCCACCCATAGGCATAAAAAAATTAATAATAAATATCATGTTATAAAAATAAATATAAATTGATTATTTGCGTCTGCTCATTTAGTTAATTTAATTTATTTAAATAATTTGAGTCGAATCGACCACCAAATCATAACTCAAACGACTACCAAGTCAACGGTCAAATTGGCTATTGAATCGTCCGTCAAATGGACTACCAAATCAAAGACCCAATCAACGGTCCCAGAAGGCGAATAAGTCACAAACCCTATTAAGGGGAGGGGGATTCTTTCCCTATAAATAGAGCACTACTTGGGCCCTATAAACTCTACGGGTGGATGATTCATTCACTCCGTCGGCATTTTAAAAGAACTCACAATAGTTTAAGAATTTTTCTCTTGCAGAAGATAATAAGCATGTTAAACACGTGTCGTCTACCATCAAATATCAAACAAAACTCATCTTGATTGAGATCAAGCCTCTTAGGCCCTTTCTGATGATCAAGTTCATTGAAACTCATCCAAAGGAAGCTAAACCAATTAGGTTGATCGAGATTCAAGTCAATCGACCCTCTTTCAAGTACAAATTGAAAATCGAATCATAGAAATTATTTATTGGTTCATCTTGTAACAAATACATAGAATTTGTACCCATATCTCCTTTTATATAAATACAAAAATTCAATTTGTTGCTCAATTTCTTGTCTTAATTTATTTTAGGCGTCAAATTTATTTTTACACCACCAAAGCATTATCGGTGATAAGACAGCTAGGTACGAACACACTTTGGGCCTCATCGATCACCTTTGGGAGTAAGGGCTTTAACCTATTTGTCATGCTCGTAGAAAGTATCTTATAAAAGACATTACACAATGCAATAGGCCAGTACTGAGCAATAGTTTTCGGGTCCTTCACTTTTGGTACTCGGACGATATTTGCCTTGTTGACCTCTTCTAGCAATGCCTCCCCCTTCCATACACTTCGAATAAAACCACATACATCTCGCCCCGTAACATCCCAAAATCTTTGATATGATATAGCATGAAAACCGTCCAGGCCGCGAGTTTTAGTTGGACGCATGTCGTAGAGGGCTTTCGGGATCTCTTCATCATTTGGCACTCTTTCTATTTCATGTGGCATCTGCTTGTCAATGCACTATATAATACCATGCGAAGCATCCTCAATATTAGTGGGTTTGCTTGACGTGAATAGCTCTCCAAAATAAGAGGTAACAATTTGTTCAACCTCCTCAATCGTGCTTCACCATATACCTCCATCATCTGCCAAGCCCTTAATAAAATTCCACGTTCACCTCGAATTCGCTTTATGGCGAAAGTAAGCTACATATATATTTCAATCCTAGTCTCGAAATTCATTTGCTCTGGCCCATAGAAAAGCTAGATACTCCTCTTCCCTCCGTAGGTTATCAAGCTTGGAAATTAACTCCTGCACCCCTGAAGCATATCTGCTGAAGCTGCACTTCATTGAAACTTTTGAAGGGCTTTTTCAGTTTCTCTAATCTCTCCCTTCACATTCCGGAATTCTGTACCTACCTACTATTTCAGTCTTTCCCCACATTCTGCCAATTTACTGAAAATATTGCCTCCTGGATGAACTTGCCATGACTCAGCTATGATATTACGACACTCCTCCTTTGAAGCCATAATGTCTCAAATTTAAAAGGTTTGTCCATATCACCCACAAAACATCTCTTTTCAGTCTTGTTGACCCAATTAATGTGTAAGGTTTTGATGATAACAATCCAAATGTACAAATCAATATGTTGTGCTTGTGTTGTATGTTGAGACAGGATTCGAAAAATACTTGGAGCAGTTCGAATGAGCTTGGAGCATCAAAGTCGATACATGTACAAGGAGTCCAGCTGATAACAAGAGTCTTCGGCTTGGTATTGGTTTTATTTTTAGATTTTTGTTAATATGCCAATTAGCAGGTTCTTGACTTAGCGTTTGCTTTGAAAGGTTTTTAAGTACTTCAGAACACTACCTCAGAACAATTATGAGAAGTCAGGTCTGCAGTGTTTTGACGTCAAAGACAAAAACGAGTTTCAAGATTTTAAAATGATTTTTTTACTGTCGAATTTTTTGAAATAATGAGGATAAATTTTTCCTGTGCCAGTTGAGTCTAAAAATATTTGTTCCTTTAAAGAAAATATTGAGAGATTTTAGTAGTAGAGTCTAAAAAGGTTTCTTTCCTTAAAAGATAATATTGAAAGATTTTTGAAAGATTTTATCCTATCCTTTAAGGGAAGAATATCAAGTGGAGAGATTGTTAGGGGCTTGGCTGCTAAGTTGTTGAGTGGGATTGGAATTCTTTTTCCCCTACTCTTGCGGCACATGCACCATGCCTATTTAAGCCGCTTCTCCCCTCAAGGTTTTCCAAGGGTTAAAAAGTGTCTTTGTGAGTTTGAATTTTTCAGTGAAAAAACCTTCAAAGCAAGTGCTAGATCGCGTCTTCAACATTGGCATAATAGGGATTGTATTGTACCTTACATTCAGCTTTCTTAGAAGCATTCAAGTAAGGTGTTCTTTTTTTTTTCTTTTCATCAGTGAGTTAAGAGAGTGTCCAAGTCTTGGGAGGCATTGAACGTGGTTGTAACGAGGGTCTTGGGGTAGACTATGTTATGTGGTGTTTGTAACAAAGCTCTTGCGGTAGACCAAGTTACGTGTGTGACTGAGTCACGTGTGTTATAGTTGTAACGTGTTCGGCCTGTCAAATAAAAGTGTGTTGAAATCCTACAGTGGTAGGTCATGGTTTTTACACCTCAGTTGGGTCAGAGGTGGTTTTCCACATAAAAATATGGTGTCGCCTTTATTATTTCCGCAATTAGCTTTGTTTTTGCTTCATTCCAAACACGTAGTCCAAATAATTTTCACGAGTGTTCTGAAACAATCGAAAAAGTTGGTAGACACAATTCACCTGCCCTCTTGTGTGCTTGTGCACTTAAATCTAACAATTGGTATCAGAGCAGAGTTCTCAAACCTAGGTTAACGCCTTGAGAGATCCTGAAAAGATGAGTGCACCACAAGGAATCTTGGAGGGTCAATCTGTGACTCAATCACCATACTTCAATGGACAACATTATAATTGGTGGAAGAATCGTATGGAGAATTACATTTAGGCTGATGACTGTGAGCTATGGATGATTATTTAGAATGGTCCCTACATTCCAATAAAGACCACAGAGGATGGCAAGACCGTTCTTAAGAAGTCAAACGAGTTCGACTCAGATGACTTCAAAAAGATGGAGAAAAACGCTAGGGCCAAGAAGCTGTTGTACTTTGGCCTTGGACCAGACGAGTACACTCGTTTCTCAGAGTATGAGTCTGAAAAGGAGATATGGAATGCCCTCCGCGTAACCCATGAAGGAACCAACCAGGTCAAACAGTCTAGGATTGAACTGTTAATGAGGAAATATGAGCTATTCGAAATGAGCGACAAAGAGACTGTGATGGATATGTACACTCATTTTACCCACATCACCAATGAGCTGAAATCGTTGGGAAAATCCTTTACCACCGAAGAATTGGTAAGAAACATCCTACGATTTTTGCCTCAATCATGGGAATTAAACAAAAGTTACAGCCATCCAGGAAGCAAAGAAGATGAACGAGATCTCCTTGGAAGAGCTCATTGCGAATCTTCAAACATACGAATTGAGGAGAAGCTCCCAGGTGAAGGAAGAAACGAGGAAAGACCGAGGCCTTGCTCCAAAGGCTTTGGAGAGTGATGATTTAGATTTGGGTATTGAAGAGATAGCCATGGTAACTCGAAATCTCAAGAAATTCTTCAAGAAGGCTGGAGGTAACCTTAAGAAAGGAAGTACTGGCAAGCCACGGAATAGTGATCATGATCAGCGTTCGGGGTGCTTCAGATGCGGAAAACCCGATCACATTGTGAAGAATGCCCCATGCAAAGGAAGAATAGGGGTCAGAACAGTTTCGAAACCGTGGTAAGAGGCTGCAGCAGAGCAGCTCCTCGAGGCGTTTCACTAAGGCAATGATGGAATCCTGGGGTGAAACCTCAGAGGAAGAAGAGGATTCTCAAGAGGAAGAAGTTATAGAAGCCCTCATGGCCAGAAGTGAGTCCGAATCAGATCTTGAATCACACGAAAGCTTGTCCCAACTCAAGGATAAGGTACGTTGTCTTAGCAAAGCTAAAGTTATGAAATTATTATTTACCGTAATTGATAAATGTGAGACAATAACTGCTAAAAATTGCATGCTTAAAGATGTTTGCTCCGAATTGCAAAAGGATGTTAGAATGCTTGAACGGAACAAACTAGAACTTGAACATGTCAATGAACTCCTCAAATGTGAGAAACTTGAGGCAGAAGAAAAGATCCTTGCCTTATGTGAAGACCTTAACACGCTTAAGGACCTTATGAACACAAGAGAGGAAGTGTTTAATACTGATCTCTCTAGGCTAAAAAGTGAGTCCTTAGACCTGAAACTTAGACTAGAATCGTTGGTGAGTGAAAATAACCAGCTGCTTGAAAGGCTCGGAAGGCTGAATCTGACCTCGCTCAGAACAGGCACTGGAACAATTCTTCAAAAGCACTTGACTAGCTTGACACTCACCATAGCCGAAACAGAAAGAGACTAGGATGGGTGAATAGGTGTGTCACTAGACCAGTAAACCAAAAATATGTTGAACTTCAAGAAAATATAATCGGTTTTTACTGTGAAAAACTTGGTCATTATCGCTATGCTTGCCCTTTGAGAAAACATGGACAGAAACTCATTGTATGTTAAAACAAATGTGGATTAGAAAATATGAGTTAACCTCCATGTCAAAGAAAATGGGACCCAAGTGGATATGGGTTCCCAAGACTAACACTTACCTGGTTTGCAAGCTAAAGTGAGAGGAGGCAATCAACTATGGTTCTTGGATAGCGCTTGCTTAAGGCACATGACGGGAGCCAAATCAAACTTCCTCTCACTTACAGCCTTTGATGGAGGGAGTGTAGCATTTGGAAATGGCAAATTAGGGAAAATTGTCAGTGTAGGTAAGATAGGTAAATCACTCTTTCACTCTATTGATAGTGTGTACTTGGTTGATGGTCTACAATATAATTTGCTATGTGTGTCTCAATTATGTGATATAGGTAATCACGTTGGTTTCTCTTCGGATCAATGCTTGATTACCAATATCAAATCTGGTGATGTTGTGTTGAGGTAGAAGCGATACGACAATGTGTATAAAGCGTGTGTTCTTTCACTTCCCCAAAATCATTTGACTTATTTGAGTGCTCTTGATAATGAAGTTATGCTTTGACACAAGAGGTTAGGATATGCAAGCCTTTCTCTTTTGAGTAAACTCATTTCCAAGGACCTGGTAGTCGAACTAGTTTCCATCAAGTACAATGATGGGAAGGTGTGCGACGCTTGTGCTAGAGAGAAGCAAGTTAGGACTTCTTTCAAGTCAAAGAACTGTGTTAGCACTTCCCGACCTCTTGAACTACTACATGTTGATTTGTGTGGTCCTATGAGGATCACAAATAGAGGCAGGAAGAGGTATGTATTTGTTATAGTGGATGATTACTCTCGTTTCACTTGGACTCTATTCTTAGCATCGAAGGATGAATCATTTGAAAAGTTTTATGTGTTTCTTAAGAAAATTGAAAAGAGAGTAGGACACTCATTGGTGAGTCTTAGGTCTGACCATGGCAAAGAGTTTGAAAACTCTAGCTTCATTGAATATTGCAATGAACACAACATTGATCACAATTTTTCTTCCCCCAGAACACCTCAACAGAACGGGGTGGTAGAGCATAAAAAATCGTACTGCAGAAGACATGACTAGGACTATGCTAGTCGCTAGTGGTCTCCTAGAACTTTTTGGACAGAAGCATTGAACACATCGTGCTACATTATTAACAGATGCATGATCAGACTCATACTTAATAAGACTCCTTATGAACTTTTCAAAGGACAAAAACCCAATATTATGCACTTGAAGATGTTTGGTTACAAATGCTATGTGCACAATAATGAGAAGGAGCGCTTGGAAAAGTTCGATCCTAGAAGTGACGAAGCCATATTCCCAGGGTACTCCTCACACAGTAAGGCATACAAAGTGTTTAACAAAAAAACCTTATGTGTTGAGGAGAGTGTAAATGTACTGTTTGATGAAACTAACTCCTTGATTAAGCATGATACACATGATGAAGAGCTTGACCTTGGTCTTGTGAGAAAACACCTCTCGCTCACTCAAAGCTCCATAGTAGATAACGGTAAGGCTCTTGAAGATGAACCAAGTCCTGAATCTGATAGTGTGGAAGGTGGGCAGGGAGCAGTCAGGGGGAAGCATTGTTGAACCTAATTTGGAACAGAATCGGCCTACTCAATCCAATCCTTCTTGAGCTGATGTGGGAACAGGCTCCAGAACAGATCCAAAACCTGGTTCATCAAGTATCTAGGGGTGATTAGAAAATGTGTTTGTGAATCCAGTTATTCCATGACCCTGAAAGCACCATAGCTCGCACCCCCTTGACCAGATTATGTCTGATATTAACATAGGGGTGCAAACCAGATCCAAGCTCAGAAACTTTTGTGCCTTCTATGCTTTTTTATCTAACATTGAGCCAAAGAATGTTTATGAAACTCTTACAGATTCTGACTAGGTTATTGCTATGCAAGAGGAGCTCCATCAGTTTGAAAGGAACAAGGTTTGGCACCTTAAACCAAGGCCTAAGGACAGATCGATAATTGGCACCAAATGGGTGTTCAAAAGCAAACTAGATGAGTTCGGAACAATCACTCGGAATAAGGCCAGGTTGGTGGTTCAAGGTTACAACCAAGAAAAGGGGATCGATTATGAGGAAACATTTACACCTGTTGTAAGGATCGAGGCTATCCGTATTTTGGTGGCTTTCGCAGCCCACATGAAGATCAAGCTGTACCAAATGGATGTCAAGAGTGCATTCCTCAACGGATACCTTAAGGAAGAGGTGTATGTAAGCCAACCCCCTGGTTTTGAAAATCATGATTTTCCTAACCATGTGTTTAAACTTGACAAGGCTCTTTATGGCTTAAAACAAGCTCCTAGAGCTTGGTATGAACACCTGTCAAAATTTCTAATCGATAATGGTTTTCAAAGGGACAAGGTTGATAATACCTTGTTTCTCAAATCAAAAGGGGAAAACCTGTTGATTGTTCAAGTGTATGTCGATGACATTATATTTGGTGCAACCAACAATGATCTATGTGATGAATTTTCAAAATTGATGAGGAGTGAATTTGAGATGAGCATGATGGGCGAGTTTAATTTTTTCTTAGGCTTGCAAATCATGTAACCTCAAACAGAACTATGACACGTCAACAAAAATATGTCAAGGGGTTAATTAAGTATTTTGGAATGGAATCGGCTAAGCCCATAGACACGCCCATCTCTCCTTCAACTAGGTTGGTTGTGGATGATGGGAGTGCATAAGTTGAGGAGAAATCCTATAGGGGCATGATAGGGTCGCTTCTATACCTAACTGCCAGTAGACTCGACATTGTTTTCAGTTTTGGTTTGTGTGCCCGTTTCCAGTCAAATCCTAAAGAAACACATTTCAAACTGTAAAACGAATTTTGAGATATTTGAAACACACCTCATATTTAAGTTTTTGGTATCCTCGAGGGTGCAATTTTGATCTCATTGGGTATGCAGATGCGGATTATGCTGGATACTTAGTTGATAGAAAAAGCACCTCAAGTATGGCTCATTTTCTTGGACCCTATTTGGTCTCTTGGGCAACCAAGAAACAACACTCCATTGCCATGTCCACAGTAGAAGCCGAGTATGTAGCGGCTGATTCTTGTTGTGCTCAATTGTTGTGGATAAGGCAACAACTCAAGGACTTTTCTGTTGACACAGGATGCATTCCTATATTTTGTAATAACACGAGTGCAATTAACAGTGCCAAAAATCCATTTCAACATAAAAGGACTAAGCATATTGACATACATCATCATTTTTTGAGAGACAATGTTGAAAAGGGCTTAATTTCAATGAATTTTTGTGCCACTAATAAGCAAATTGCTGACATCTTTACCAAGGCACTGAGTAGAGAGCAGTTTTAGAGGAATAGACTTGAATTGGGTCTGAATAAAAGGACTTGAGCATGCTTGTTTAACCCCCAATGATTGACTAGTTGAGCGTCTTTAGGCCAAATAAATTGTTCCAATGGATGCATTCAATTTTCTGTGCTTTTACTGGCATACGTATGGAATGTAACATGCTGACACTCATTGAGATCTAATGATATTTCCCTTAGTGTCCTAAGACACTAAATTTCTAACAGTAAGAACAGGCTCTAGGAACAGACATGACCATTGTTTGTATCATGTGCTGACCAAGTGGCATTATTAAAAGAATGTTGAAAACTGAAATTTCTTTTCATTACACCTAACCTACAATTTATAGCCTACCTAATGTGTAATGATGTGCTACATGCAAACATTCTCTCTCCATAACCCCCTCGATTTTCGGGCCACTTATGTCAAAGATTAAAACCTTCCACTCTCTCTCTTCATAACCCATCTATCCATCTCTCTCTCTCACAAAGAACCTGATTTCTCTCTTCTTCCTTAAGATGGCAAGAACTCGTGGCGATCAAGAATCTTCCAAGCACAAGACTTCTTACCTAAGATCACTACAGGAGCAATTATGAAGAAAAAGGGGAAGAAATTGGATGAGTACTGAGGGAGCATCACCGGCGCCTCCATCGCCACAAGCGGTCACAATGGTAATGAAAAACACTCCCTCTCCTTCTTTTTCGATTACTCCTTCTATTTTTGGGTTCTTGAAGAGTTTAGACTTGAAATCAGTGGGGTTGAGTTCTGATGTAATACCTACGGTACACCTAATTACGGGATGGGAGATAGTAGTATATGACCCGGTTGTGGCCGAGTCGAGATTAGGGGGACTTGAGGCAGAGTCAGTTGGGTAGACTAGAGAATTGGCTGTTGAGCATGTTGGAAATGAATTTGTGATTGAAGATGCTGAGGATAGTGATGAGGATGAACCAATTTTGCGGTTCAAAATAATTGTCCCAACTAAGCCCCAAACAATGCCCAAACCGGTCCTTAAACGCCAAAGAAAAACTACCACTTCACCTAACGTAACTCTAGCTGCACCCTTACCACGACCTCGAACTCGAAGTTCAGGTCCTCCCATTGCACTGCCCTTGCCAGAAGAAAGAGTTGAAAGTTCCGTCATGAAGAAAAAACCGACCCCTAAATCTACCAAAACATCCACCAAAACACCCATCAAACCAGTTCCATCCAAGAAACCTGCCCAAAAACGGGCCGCCCTATAACAAGTATCATAACTGGTTGAAGAATCTGATGAACCAAAGAAAAAGAAAGTTAGGAAGAACATAACACTTGCTGCGAGATATGAGCATTTCCTCCAGAAATTTGTGGTTCGGGGGAAGGTGGTTAAGGTGTCATACTTTCAGGAACAGGGGCTAGGGGTGTTCTTAGAGAAGTTGGAAGCTCAGGGATGGTTGGACTTGTTCACAGATACTAAGAGAGGGTGTTCGATTCCAGACTTGGCTGAGTTCTATGCGAACTGTGTTGTCACCAATGTAGTGGTGACAAGCACAGTTAATGGTCATCAATAGACCTGTCAAAAATTGACCCAACCCGAACCTACTCAAAAATTTTGGGTTTTGAACACGATTTTCTCGACCTCAACCCGAAATAAACCAAACCCAAAAAACCCGCAAATTAGCGGGTCAAACCCGACCCGAACTCGAACCTGCCCGCTCGACCCGAACATTATATCCTTAGTTTTTATTTTTCTCTAATTTATCTGTTTTAACAATAATGGTTAGTCATTTTTGTTGAGTATTTGTAAAAGACATTATATAACTATTGCATCTATTTACAAATTAAATAATAATAACCTTATTTTTTTCTCCATTCTTTGAAAATAAAACCGTACACAACTTTTAAATGAAAAAACGTTAAAAATAGGTATAAAATTGCATAGAATAACTATCCAATCTTTTTAAAAAAGTTAATTTAAAAGAACACAAACATTAAATATGCAAAAGTCATACCATTATATAGTTAGTTAAATAAATCTGTCTAATTTTTTTAAAATTAATTAATTTGTAATAATTTAAAATTTTGATTTTATAACTGCAAGATAATGTCTTATACTTCTTTTATTTAATTTTATTTGATTTTCATTCTGACTAGTCTTGAACTTTGATACTAACGGTAGAAAAACGACTAGCCGTATTCATATTGGGGTCGGTCCATTAATAAAGTTTTACCTTATTGAACATTGGTAGGTTAGTTAATAAAAATATTAAATCATTAAACAGGTTATTAGCGGTGAAACTGCTACAACTCATTAAAATGCTCTAGACGGGCTGCCCAATAAACGGTTGACCCACTATTAACCTTCTTTCAATGTACGGGTCGATCTACCCAAAATCAAGTGGGGCATAATTCTTTACTCGCCCATATAAGATGTTCATATATTATAATAAAATGTTTGAATATTTTAATAATCTTTTGAGAAATTACAATTATTATGCATTTTCATTAAATAATGACAATTTTGAGTAATAAATATGCAAAATTTTTGATTTTAAAAAAAGAAAAATAACTCGCAGAAAAAGTGCTCTAAACCCGTGAAATCGAAATACACCCGCCCGTATTTTACCCGAACCCGAAATACACCTGATCCGTATTTTACCCGAACCCGAATACACCCGACCCGTATTTAACCTGCCCACCCGAACTGACAGGTCTAGTCATGAAGTACAGTTTGACGCTAGGGAGCTTGTTGAGTTACTCGTGGTGTCATCAAAAAGTTTTGATGTGTATGTACGTGAGGATAAGAGCGTTCTTGGTGATGAGCGATTGTTGGAATTGACCCAGAGATTGGCCCAAAAGCCCCTTCTAACTGTGTCCCGATCTATGAGAAAAGGGGAAATGATGTCATTGCATCGATTGTTGTTTTGGTTTGTGATTAAGAATATTGTTCCTAGAGGTCAAGGACGCCACCTTGTTGATCCCATGGACATGTGTTACACAGATTTGTTGGATAGGGGTGAGCAAATTAACTTGCCCATAATCATGATTAGCCATATTGGGATAATTGCCAACACGTCCAAGGATCATGACATGAGGTATGAGTTCTTGCTAACGTCAGCATTTGAGAAGCTTGGGATTCCCTTGTATAAGATAGTAGGCTTCCAAGTCAGTGATGAAATTGGCAACAGTACCCTGATTGGGTATGGCTTCAAGGTAACAAAAGGCGGCAGTGTAACTTCAGAACAGGGGCTCCAAACACCCCTTGGCCCTGTTCCCAGTGAAGACTCCACATCCAGCGTTCTCACAATTGACATATTGTTGTAGGACCAGATCACATTGAAGGGGGAAATAGCTGAAGTAAAGCAGGTGCTTACAGAGAAAAAGGGTCTCAAAGCAAAACATCACGAGGATCTGCTGAGTGCCCTTCTTGCCCTCACAGCCAAATTTCCTCCAACACCTTCCTCTACCTGACTCTATTCTTTCCCCTATTTCCAGCACTTGGTTATGTATGTGATTGGTAGTGGTTTGTGAATGTTCTTGGATGGTTTATGCATTTATGCTATGCCTTTGCTTGTTGCATGTGTTACTTGTTTGTGCGTGACTTGGATGACCAATATCATTACTGTACCGTACACTGAAGTGTATCGCTGTTATTTCCCGAATTACCGCTCTTGTGGTGATTGCATCCACATTGGATTTCAACTTCCGGCCTCCTCATCCTTTTCGATGCTGTCAAAAGGGGGAAGATAAGTATGACCTCAGTTCGATTGGTTTGCCTAGCTTTACGTTGACCTCTTCACTCATGCTTTCTCTCTTGTGTGGATTGAATAAACTATTTTGGCACTAATGTGTTTTGCCCTGTCATAAAAGACGTCTAATGGTCATTTGGTTTGTCATCATCAAAAAGGGGGAAATTGTTGACCCAATTAATGTGTAAGGTTTTGATGATAACAATCCAAATGTACTAGTCCATATGTTGTGCTTGTGTTGTATGTTAAGACAGGATCCGAAAAATACTTGGAGCAGTTCGAATAAGCGTGGAGCATCAAAGTCGATACATGTGCAAGGAGTCTAGCTGATAACAAGAGTCTCAGGCTTAGTATTGGTTTTATTTTTAGATTCTTGTTAATATGTCAATTAGAAGGTTCTTGACTTAGCTTTTGTTTTGAAAGGTTTTTAAGTACTTCCGAACACTGCCTCAAAACAGTTCTGAAAAGTCAGGTCTGCAGTGTTTTGATGTCAAAGACAAAAACAAGTTTCAAGATTTTAAAATGATTTTTTGACTGTCGAATTTCTTGAAACAATGAGGACAACTTTTTCCTGTGTCAATTTAGTCTAAAAAGATTTGTTCCTTTAAAGAAAATATTGAGAGATTTTAGTAGTAGAGTCTAAAAAGGTTTCTTTCCTTAAAAGATAATATTGAAAGATTTTATCCTATCCTTCAAGGGAAGAATATCAAGTGGAGAGATTGTTAGGGGTTTGGCTGCTAAGTTGTTGAGTGGGATTGGAATTCCCTTTCCCATACTCTTGCGACAAATGCACCATGCCTATTTAAGCCGCCTCTCCCCTTAAGGTTTTCTCAAGGTTTTCCGAGGGTTAAAAAGTGTCTTTATGAGTCTGAATTTTTCAATGAGAAAACCTTCAAAGCGAGTGCTAGATCGAGTCTTCAACATTGGCATAATAGGGATTGTATTGTACCTTACATTCAACTTTCTTAGAAGCATTCAAGTAAGATGTTCTTTCTTTTCTCTTTTCATCAGTGAGTTAAGAGAGTGTCCAAGTCTTTGGAGACATTGGACGTGGTTGTAATTAGGGTCTCGGGGTAAACTAAGTTACATGGTGTTTGTAATGAAGGTCATGGGGCAGACCAAGTTATGTGTGTGACTGGGTCAAGTGAAAGTGTGTTGAAATCCTACAGTGGTAGGTCATGGTTTTTACACCTTAGTTCGGCCAGAGGTGGTTTTCCACGTAAAAATATTGTGTCTCCTTTATTATTTCCGCAACTAGCTTTGTTTCTGCTTCATTCACAGTTTTCACGAGTGTTCTGAAACAATCGAAAAAGTTAGTAGACACAATTCACCCCCTCTTGTGTCCTTGTGCGATTAAATCTAACAAGTCTCAAGTAAGATAGCACAATGATCAGACCTATAGTGGGGAAAGGATTGACCCTCCAGTATGGAAAAGTTATGCACCATTCTTCATCAACGAGAAAGCGGTCCAGGCGCTCACGAGATTCGTTTTGTTTGAATATCATAGGTTTTGTGTTCATTAATTAAGACAAATTCATGACAATGGAGAAAACTTCCACCATGAGAAAGACAAATAATCGAAAGAAAAATAAAGGAGTGAGAAAAAAGAACTTTTATAGTTATTGCAGACGTAGAAAAAACAATCTTACTAATAAAGACATATTTAACCAAAAAGTTTTTTTTTTTAGAAAGAAAATATTTATAAATGAAAAGTCATGGAGCATCTACAATGAAATTCATTCAACAAGAATAAATATAAAACATTAACATAAATTCTTATCTCTAAAAAGTTAATTATTTAATCAAAATGTTACATTTCTTTTAAGAATACACATAAAAGCATACAGAAGATAACATACTTGATACCTAAATATGAAACTTGATCTCGTTAGCAATATTTTGGGCATCCGAGGCGGCCCCATGAAGGCCTCTTCTCGCAAAGCCAACACCATATAGTCCATGTTTTCCTTTCCAGTGGTTCGGAAAACTTTGTTTTGCTAGCCCATCTTCATTTAACAGGTGCTCGTCCCCCTGCTCATTGTTTCAAAACAATTCATAATTGTAAATAAGACTGCTTGTGCTTTGCAATTGATATTGGGGTGTTACGCATTTTATTCCCTCCTTTTACAAATCAATAAGCTTTACAAATGCGGATGAAAAAAAAATCTCAATGAATGTAATTATGCCTGTTAAAATCTGAGGTATAATGGATGATCTATTCTTTTTATTTCGAGAAATACAGTGACTATATTTGACAAGTGACTTGTTTGATTTAGTAGCTGCTTTTCTTTTCCTTTGTCGTCTATAGGTCAGAATAAACGTATTTTTTATTTTCAATCTAATAATTCAAGCCACTATTCAATCATCGAAAAAAATGGTAAGTTTTAGACTAAACTCTTTGTTTCAGCCTTGACAAATGAATGAAATGACTAGCTACTAAGCTCAAAATGGTGGTGAAATTGTAATAAGCAGGCCAATATCATGTGATCTATGGACGTTTATACTCTCCCTAGCATTATATAGATTGCCACCTACACAAGGATTGTTGTTTGCAGGGATGACGGTGGGTTCTAGACTAATCCAAACCTATTGAACTTGATCAACTTTAGAGGCTTTGGGTCTAGTGAAATTAGATCCAACGCATCTTAAGCAGGTCTAAGTCTAAGAGCTGTGGGTCAGATTTGGATTCGAAGAATTCAGACCTAAATCCGACCTGAGACCCATCTAAGACCCATTAGTTTTGTAAAAAAATTGTAGTAAATGAAATTGGTTGAAGTAACTCTAAACTAGTAAACCTTAGCGCCATTCTACTTTATCGTAGTCGTAGAAGAAGAACTATTTTGTTATACTTGTTTAAAATTTAATGGACTTTGTCTTTATTGTTTGTATTAAAAAATTACTTTTGGTGTGTAAAACATGAGTTATAGGAACACTTAGTTATGGTATGTGTCGCTCGAATGTTTTTTTTAATTAAGTATTATATCCTCTAAATTCAATTATTTGTCTCTATAATGTGGTGATTAATGTTGGGATATGAAAAAAATAAATTTTAATGTGAAAAACAGTTAAAATTCATGGACGCACTAAACCTACAGGGTCTGAATTTAAGTTTCCAATGAGTTTGGAACGGATCTGAGTCAACATCTAAAAAAATTAAATCAACTTAAATTTAGGTGGACCCGACCAAGACTTGACCCATCGCCACTCCTAATTGTTCGCATTCATTAATTGACAACTATTAGGAATTAGCGCAAACTAATAGCGGAAGTAATAGGATGAAACAGATATTCAAAAATTTAAAGAACGATAACAAGAACAAAGCAATTACACACAAGATTTATGTGAAAACCCAATGCGGGAAAAAGTCACGGATGGTGACGAGCACAATCTATCCACTATATGAGCAGAGAGAGTACAAAACGATCACAATCACAACAAGTGATTCAATCTAATAGTAGAATTACAACCTCTCTTGTAATCTCTCTCAAAATCTCTCTACCTCTTAATGTGCTTAGGGATTCAGGGATGATTTTAGATCCTAGGCAAGGTCTTTTTATATAGGGTCTAGAAGTCCAGGGTTTTACCCCTAGAGGAGAACCCTAGCCGCCAAGAAGACTACACGCCAAAGCAAACCCTAGCCGCCAGAAAAGCCCGCGCCCGAACTGGGCGCGGCACGACTGTGCCACGTGGCACGGCATGCCCGTGCCATTTTTCTACCCTCCTTCGACGTTCCGCTTCTTTGGCATGACGCGTCTGTGTCGTCTAGCATGGTCCCAGAGCGCCAATTCTTGAATTTTGGGCCACGAAACTCAATAATCTCCACCTTGGACCGAAATCTCCAATCACCAACTCTCTAACACCGTCATTGCACCCCGAAGGGTGACGCCCCCCAAGGGCAATGCCCCGAAGGGCGCTCAAATACTGTGAATGCCAACTAAGCCCAAGCAATGCTCGAACTTAGCTATAGGTAGAGGCTTGGTCAACATATCTGCAGGATTCACCAAAGTATGAATCTTCCTCACAACTATTTCCCTTGCAACAACTGTATCTCTGACATAGTGATACTTGAAACTGATGTGCTTGGTCTTTGAATGGTAGGCATCATTCTTAGTCAGGTGGATGGCACTCTGACCATCAAAAAACACCACAGTGGTAGCCTGTGGAACTCCAAGCTCAGTAACGAGGCCCCTCAACCAAGTAGCTTTCTTCACTTCTTCAGTAGCAGCAACATACTCAGCCTCTGTAGTAGATAGAGCTGCAATAGACTGAAGCGATGCTTTCCAGGAAATAGTACTTGCACACATAGTGAAGATATACCCAGATATGGACCTTCTCTTATCAAGATTACCAGCATAGTTAGAATCAACAAAGCCTCTAACATCATATGTAGCAGCTTTGTTTCTATCAAACACCAACCCCTTATTAACAGTACCCTTCACATAGTGAAGTATCCACTTCACAGCTTCCCAATGATCCTTTCTAGAATTATGCATATACCTACTTACCATACTCACAACATGTGACAAGTCTGGCCTAGTGCATACCATAGCATACATCAAACTGCTAACAACACTAGAATAAGGGACATTAGACATTCTATCTATGTCCTCCTCAGATTGTGGACAACACTCAGTAGACAATCTGAAATGTGCAGCAAGGGGTGTGGAAACTGCCTTACAGTTATCTATATTAAATCTACCTAGTACCTTCTCAAGGTAGTGTCCTTGAGATACGTACAGCTTACCAGCCTTTCAATTCCTCTGAATCTCCATGCTTAGAATCTTCTTTGCTGCACCCAGGTCCTTCATCTCAAACTCCTCACTAAGTTGAGATTTCAACTTGCTAATCAAGGATTTATCCTTAGAGCCAATCAACATATCATCAACATACAATAGCAAGTAAATAAAGGAACCATCAGAATATTGTCCATAATACACATAATTATCATATCAGCTGTGAGTGTATTCTTGTGCAATCATGAAGGTGTCAAACCTTTTGTGCCACTGCCTAAGAGCCTGCTTAAGTCCATACAAGGAGTTTTTCAATCTACATACCAGTTGTTCTTTCCCAGGAACAACAAAACCTTCAGGTTGCCTCATGTAGATCTCCTCCTCCAACTCCCCATGAAGGAATGCAGTCTTCACATCAAGCTGCTCTAGCTCCAGATCAAATAATGCAACAAATACAAAAAGCACTCTAATAGATGTGTGTCTAACAGTAGGTGAAAATACCTCATTGTAATCAATACCTTCTTTCTGATTGCAACCACGAACAACCAGGCGTGCTTTCCACCTTGCATATTCAACTCCAGGAATGCCTTCCTTTTTCTTGTAGATCCATTTGACAGTTAAAGCTCTCCGGGCTTTAGGTAGCTCACACAGTTCCCAAGTCCGATTCTTTTGCAAACTCTCCATTTCCTCTTGCATAGCTAGGATCCAATTAGGTGAACTTGGGCAGGAGATTGCTTCAGTATAGGTTGAAGGTTCCAAACCTTCAGGCACTTCCTCTACAATTGAAAGTGCATATGCTATCAGTCCATCATCATCATTGTAGCGAGCAGGCCTCCTGATCTCCTTTCGAGGACAATCACGAGCTATAGAGTGAGCAACCTCCACTTGAGGCTGATCAGAACTGATAGCGCTAGGTTCAGTAACCTGGGCCTCCCTGTTGGGCTAATTAACAGCTCCTCCTTGAGCTACAACGGTCTCCCCTTTTATCTCCATACTAGTATCCTCCTAATCACCTGCACCAGTAGAAGAAACAACAGAATCTTTTCCAGAAGATAACATAGCAGTCTCATTGAAAGTTACATCCCTACTCTGAATGACTTTCTTAGACTCAGGACACCACATGCGGTATCCTTTATACTCAGATGAATATCCAAAAAACATGCATTTGACAACCCTAGGGGCTAACTTCCCATTATTCACATGGGCATACACAGGATATCCAAATATTCTCAAAATAGAATAATCAACAGGATTACCTTACCATATTTCTTCTAGAATCTGAAAATCAATGGAGGTGTGTGGTGAACGATTCACTAAGTAGCAGGCTGTAGAAATGGCTTCTACCCAAAAAGCTTTGTGATCCTAAAGCCCTGCATTGGAAAGCATACATCGAGCTTTCTCCAGTAGAGTCCTATTGATTCGTTCTGCAACTCCATTTTGCTTTGGTTTTCCAACCAAAGTCTTGTACCTAGCTATGCTATTCATCGCGCAGAATTCATCAAACTCAAGACCATTATCAGTCCTAAGTTTCTTGATCTTTCTCCCAGTCTAGTTCTTAACCAGAGCCTTGAACTTCTTGAACATGGAGAATGTCTCATTTTTCTATCTCAAGAAGTAAACCCAAGCTTTGCGTGAGAAATCATCAACAAAAGTTAACATGTAGCGCTTACCTCCTAGAGAAGGAACCTTCGAAGGACCCCACAGATTAGAATGAATGTAATCGAGGATCCCCTGAATATGATGCTTTGCTTTAGAGAAACTCACCCTCTTCTATTTTCCAAAAATACAGTGATCAAAAAAATCAAGCTTACTCATACAAGCGCTACCCAGATAACCTTTCTTACTTAAAATGGTCATCACTTTCTCACTCATATGACCCAATCTCATGTGCCATAACCTTGTATCATTAAAATTTGCTGATGCTGTACGAACTGCAGCTACTCTTGTAACTGTAGTTCCTTGTAGGATGTAGAGACTGCCCTGCCGTAATCCATTCATTACTACCATGGCCCCCTTTGTCACTTTTAGGACACCATTCTCCATAATAATCCTGCAACCATTAGTCTCAAGAGTACCTAATGAGATTAAACAACGAGTCATATCAGGTATGTGACGAATTTTAGACAAGCTTCTAACTATGCCATCATGGGTTTTAATCTGCACAATACCTATTCCTGCAACCTTGCACTCATCATCGTTGCCCGTAAGTACAACCACAGTATCAACAGGCTCATAAGTGATAAAAAAGTCCCTATGAGGATACATGTGATATATACAACCAGAATTTAAAACCTAATCATCACCTAACCCCTTCTCAGAGGTAGTAGCCAAAGACCTAGTAGCAAGCAACACATCACCATCAGATTTTGACTCTACTACACAATCAGTTGTAGCAGTTTTCTCCTTTTCCTTTTTCCCTTTCTTTTTCTTTAGTTTCCAGCAGTTAGCCTGAATATGATCCAATTTACTACAGTAATTGCAGGTCTTATTGGAATGAAGATTCTTAGACTTAGATCAGTTCTTTTTCTTATTACTGTTCCCCTTTTGCTCAGTTGTTCTACCCCTAACAACTAATCCCTCAACCGGATCAACATGGATATCATGGTCAAATTTCTCTTTAGACAGCAGATTAGACTTGACATCCTCAAACGATATAGTATCGAAATTACTATATAGCATAATCTCCTTAAAGTGTTTATAGGAGGGGGGTAGAGACACAACAAGTAGAATAGGTTTATCCTCATCCTCAATCTTTACATCCAGACTCTCCAAATCAACAAGAATAGAGTTAAACTCATTCAAATATTTTTGAACAGGGGTACCTTCAACCATACGAAAGGTGTACAACATTTCCTTTAAACGGATATTGTTTGCTAGAGTCTTCGTCATGTAGAGTTCCTCCAACCGAGTCCACAGATCCACCGCAGTTGCCTTATCGAGCACCTCTCGTAGGACATGTGGTGCTAGGCACAACTAAATGGCTGAAACTGCCTTCAACTTCAGTTCTTCCCATTCCTCGTCTGTCAGTGATCCACGCCTCTTCTTTTGGTCTACTGCCCATTGTTCATTAGTCATCTTCTCGGGTTTCACGTGAGGTCCTTGCAGAACCTTCCATAACCCATGCTGGATGAGAACTGCTCTCATCTGCACCTTCCAGAAATTAAAACTAATCTCCCCATCAAATTTCTGAATATCAACCTTCATAATTGAAGATATCCTAAACCAAAGCTCTGATACCAATTGTTAGGAATTAAAGCAAACTAATAGCGGAAGCAATATGATGAAACAGATATTCAGAAATTTAAAGAACGATAACAAGAACAAAGAAATGACACACAAGATTTACGTAGAAACCCAATGCGGGAAAAAATCACGGACGGCGATGAGCACAGTCAATCCACTATATGAGCAGGGACACTACTAAAAAACAGCCTTTTTCCAGCGGATTTTCCGACAGAAAATGACGTTTTTTCCATCGGAAAATCCGACGGACATATCCCGTAGGAATATGGCCCGTAGACCCACACCTGCCGACAGAATACCTATTCCGTCGGCCGTGCGCGACGGTCATGGCGACGGACTGGCGATGGAATTTCGACTGTCCGACGGACAATGTCGTCAGGCATACCCCGGTCAAAGGTGGCCAGGGAAACCGGAGGGACGGACGGAATGGCCAATTTCCATCGGCGGTGTACGATGGAAAAGGGGTATTCCGTCGGAAATTTCCAACGGAAATTGGCCATTCCGTCGGCGCCCCCAGTGCTCAATTCCGATGGAAAACCTAATTCCATCGGAATTTTTGGGAAATTTAAAAAAAAAATAATTTGAAAATGTTGTTCCCCAAATACAAATTTACAACCTGCATATACAAACTCAGGCCAACCAAATGTTGACTGAACCAAAACCACGACACGTGGTACACAAATCGCAACAACCATAACCACCACACGTGGTACACAAATCACAACAAACGTAACCACCACACGTGGTTACTTTCAGTCAATAAGTATAAATAAGCAACCACACCAAATGGACATTGTAATAGTACGAAGTATAGTAATAAGCAACCAAAGCAAGGCAACAAACGCAAGAGAAGGTAACTGTTCAAATAAGTATCGAGGAGGAAGGGGAGGATCAAGGGACATTCTAGTTGAAATAATCCCTGTAGTCATGAGGGAGATCATCATACCCAAGGTTGCCGTTACCATCATCATCATCATCATCGTCGTCGTCGTCGTCATCGTCACAGGGTTGTGGTTCAGGAGGAGGAGGTGCAGGAGGGACGTAAGGAGCAGCGCGGCGGTGTTGTCGATGGCGCATAGAAGGGCGTGGGCGAGATCCAGACCCAGATGCTTGTTGAGCTCTCATAAACTCACGGAATGTATCTTTCAGACCAGATAATTCCGAAGTGAGTAAAGTCACTTTCTCTTCTAAGTGACGGTTTCTCTCTGCCATCGTACTGAGCTCGCTGTTCAGCTGGGTGACCGATGCTCGCACATCAGGGTCATGATCACGGTCCCGGGATGTCGCTGTGGACTTCACCAGGTGCTTCAGTTTGACCCCTTCTGATCCTAACCCATACACACGGCCCTTTTTCTTATAGTTAGCTTGCACCCACAACTCAGTTTCGGATGGGACTTCAGTTGGTTCGGAGCCGGGATCTGTGGAAGATTGCGAGTTTCGAATGTGGTCCCACTTTAATTGGTGCTCCGTCTACAAAATCAGATTCAAAAAATTTAGACATTCCAGACATAGCATTCAATCGCGAAGACACTGAGCTGATTTGTTACGCAATCAAGAAATCATGCAGGTGACTTACCCATTTGTTAGCCGTGTCTACATGAGTGTCCTTGAAAAGTTCGAGGTCCATAACGTCCCTATTAAGCTTCTTCGCCTACACAATAACAGAATACGTTAACGTACAGGAGGATGGCTATAGTTGGATAAGGCGTTGGGAAAAATAAGTACAAGAAATAATGAATGACGCACTTACCATGCGTCTTCTGTGCTCAGTAAATGGGACTGAACCAGATCTATGCAAAGAAGGACCTAACCCGCCCTGCTCGTTGTTCCGGTTCTTCTTTGCCTGCGAACTCATCTTCAGAAATTTATCAGAAGCCCAATATTCCTGCAGCGACTTCCAAGTGCTGTCAGACAACCACAATGGTTGCTTCCTCCTCTTCCTCAACTCCCTGAATGTGTCCCTCAATATACTTGCCCCTTTCTCCTCGAAGTTCCTCCGTATCTGGGTCCCATGCTCTGGAGCCCAACAGCAACGCTTCTGCATGAACACAATTACATGCCACAAAATGTGATATCTGCTAACAATATGAATACATATATGTGTATATGTACATGAATGTACAAAAAATTGGGAGAACTCTTACCTTAAACTCACCAAACCACAAGTCCCGATGTTGTTTAGGCACTTTCCCCCATGTTGGCCACGGCTCAGGATATTTGCTCGTAAATATCCTTGTAATCTCTAACACAACATCGTACAGACAGAAACTTGCAAATTAAGAAAGAATGGATCCCGTCAGAAATTGCAAATTGATAATACAGTTGGTAAGACATAATTACTTACTCTTTGCCGTCAGGTGTGATGAGTTGCTTATTTGTGGTACTGCCATGGCTAGAAGCATGTTCACTTTGTTCCCGACTCCTTTCTACAGATTGTTGTGGAATAATAGGTGGGTTCGGGATCATGTAGCTGCCAGATATGTGTACCTGGGGGATGGTGGATGTCATGTGCTGGCTGAAGTGCATGGATGGAGTAGTGTGAGGGTCTGGGATAATGCCGTGGGGAACCTCAGGGATTTGATGTCCCTGATATTCCTCTTCGTGCTGACTGGTGGGGTCCTGTCGGTCTGCTCCCCGAGAACGCCCACGGCCACGATGTGTACCTGACATCTTAGAGACAAATATACAGAACGTAGTGATCAAATAATATGAGGAACAAATAATTAATTGCAAGTTAAATTAACAGCAAATTAAATGTCGTGTGTGACCATAATTACAATGTCATAAATGTCACGCGTACAATGTCATAAGTATCCGAATTAACAGCCCATACAATTTGGTTTTAGGTCACAATCTACTCATTTATCATTATCACTTTCATTCAGAGTCTTCAGTATCATTGTCAATACTATCCCACTCCTCCTCTTCACTTCTCTCAGCTGGAACGTCTTCGTTTACCTCCTCAATTTCTTTCTCCTCATTCAACAAAGTTGCAGGGAACATGTCAGTTATTGGTGTCATGTGGGACACTTGTTCCTCTTGAAATGCAACTGGTAAAGTGAATTCATCATTCACTTTGTGTCTAGATTTGTTTGGAATGACAACCCACCAGTTACCTTTATCTCTTATTCCATTTGGGTACCTCATGTATACCACCTGGATTGCAGAAGCAGCAAATATGAATGGATCATATTTTTTGTATCTTCTTGTTGCATTAACCTCAACAAAGGGACACAGTTTGGGTCTACGTGTTCCTCGAGGGGTGTTATCAAAACAATCACACCTGAACAATGTACATTGTTTTAGTGGTTCTCCTAGATATTCAACACGAATAACTTCTTGAAGGATTCCATAATAATCATCCTCGAATCCACCTTCTCCGCTCCCTTTCACACAAACCCCACAATTGTAACTCTTTTTTCCTTCAGACCTCTTTTGTGTATGAAATAAGAATCCATTCACCCTAAATGCAGACCAGGTTGTGACCTTCCTCAAAGGCAGTTAAGCCAAATGGTACAGGTGTAGCTGACGTTCGTCATTGAACATTTCAACAATGTCGACCTACAAGTATTTATGTTTAAACTCATAAGGTCAAGACCATTTGCTAGAAACTCTGATGAATTAGTATAGTAATTTCCAACGACGATGGAAAAATTAAAAAAATCTTACTGCTTTCTTGAACCACCAAATAAACTCTGACTCTATCAGTGCATCTAACTCCACATCTGTAAAATTTGGGTTTCCTTGTAATTTTTGTTGTTTGAATAGTCTGTACAAGTCATTATTCACTGATTAGCACCATGTTTCAATTCATAAAATGGTATTCGTTCAATGCATGTGATGGATGCAATGGGTACTTTTTTTTATAACTTACGCGATGTATGGTTCAACTTCATTACAATTCAACACAATATGAAGCTGTGCAGCGTTCATTTCTTCATCAGTTAGGTACCTCTGTGTCTGAATTCCCACAGCAATACCTTTGGTTTGGAAAACTGACAAAATTGCCTCACCTCCTGGCTCCACATTGATTTGCTCATTTCGTCGACGTCTTGTGCGCATTGAAGGCACATTAGCGCGAAGTAGAATGAAGAAAACTGTGATATCTCGAACACTAGATATGCTTCGGCCACTGACCCCTCAGGGGATGTTTTATGTTTAATTTTCTTCTTCAGCCACCCGAAGTGCCTACATTAAAGTTATGTGAGTGTGTGAAGCACACTTTAATTTTACATTTACATCTGTTAGGAAATTTGTCATATGTATTTACCTTTCAAATGGATACATCCAGCGTTATTGCACTGGACCCCCAAGGTATGCTTCTTCTGCCAAATGCACAGGTAAGTGCTCCATGACATTGAAGAACCCAGGAGGGAAAACTCTCTCCAATTTGCAAAGGATGATGCGTATATTGCGTTGCATTTCTTGTAACTTATCGACCTGTAACACTGTTGAGCAAATGTTTTTGAAGTACTCACTTAACTCAACAAGTGGTTCAAGTACATCGTCCGGTAGCGCACGAAATGCTATTGGCATTAGCGTCTGTAGGAACACACGACAGTCATGACTCTTCATGTTTTGGAACTTTACAGCTTTCATATCTACGCAATTCCCAAAGTTGGAGCAATAAGCATCAGGCATCGTCAGCTGTTGGGCCCACTCACATACCCCCTTCCTTTTGTCCAAAGAAAGGACGCACGAAGCCTTTGGCTTCAGTGTCCTCCCGTTCACATCTCGTTCAACATTTAACTCAGCACGATCACACATGTCTGTCATGTCCAATGTCGCCTTCACATCATCTTTTGTTTTTCCCGGAACATCCATGACAGTGTTTATGATGTTGTCGCAGAAGTTTTTCTCTATATGCATAACATCCAAGTTATGACGTAGCAACTGGTCTTTCCAATAAGGCAAATCCCAGAAGATGTTTCTCTTGGTCCAGTTGTGAACATTTTCCTTGAAACCCGGGATTACAAAATCTCCATCCGTGGTTACTTTTGGAAGACTACGCACCTCATTCCACAGTTCCTCACCACTTCTCCTGGATGGAGGGCCCTCTTTCACCACTTTTCCCTTACAAAACGCGGTGTGGTTTTTCCGAAACGCATGATGTCGAGGCAGGAAGCGACGATGACAGTCAAACCATGATGCTTTGCCCCCATGTTTCAAATGTGTCGTCCTTAACTAATCCATACAAACAGGGCAACTCAAAACACCATGAGTGCTCCATCCAAATAACATTCCGAGCGTGGGGAAGTCATTCACTGTCCACATTAAGGCAGCTCTCATCAAGAAGTTTTGCCTCATGGAAATGTCATAAGTCTGGACACCATCCCACAGAGTTCAGAGCTTATCAATCAACGGTTGCAAGTACGCATCTATTTTGTTCTTTGGATTTAATGGCCCCGGTATAATGCAAGTCAAGAACATATATGGCGTTGTCATGCACATATCTGGAGGAAGGTTGTAAGGTGTCACAACCACATGCCACATGGAATAAGAACGACCAGATTGTGAGAAATGGCTAAACCCATCAGCATACAAACCAAGCCTCACATTGCGAGGCTCAGAAGCAAAATCTGGGTATTCGCGATCAAAATGTTTCCACGCTTCCCCATCTGAAGGGTGACACAAAACACCATCCTCACGCCTATTGTTATAGTGTCACCTCATGTGCTTAGTTGTGCTTCTTGAGGAATAAAGGCGTTGTAGCCTTGGTATCAAAGGGAAGTAGAACAGTTTTGCATTTGATTTTAACTTCTTCTTATTATCGCCTGACTTGATCGGCTTCCATCTTGGCAAATCACAAAACTTGCAATTTTCAAGGGTCGAATCTTCCCTAAAGTAAAGCATACATCCACTGCGGCAACAATCAATCCTGTGCACATCTAAACCCAAACTTCTGACCTTCTTTTTCAACTCTGAGTAACTTTGGGGCACACGATTGTTTGGCGGGCAACTCTCATGCAGTAACTGCATCACCTCATTCATACAATTCTGCGACATATTGTAATCAGATTTGATACTCATCAACCTCACAGCATTGGACAAGTCAGGTTGGGTTGAACATCCCTCCCACAAAGGCGTCTGAGTAGTTTGAAGCATATCATAAAATGCTTGAGCTTCTGCATTTGGTTGCTCACTAACTTC
This sequence comes from Selenicereus undatus, assembly GCA_017589665.1. Taxonomy (NCBI): domain Eukaryota; kingdom Viridiplantae; phylum Streptophyta; class Magnoliopsida; order Caryophyllales; family Cactaceae; genus Selenicereus; species Selenicereus undatus. The sequence goes on along the minus strand of JACYFF010031954.1, from coordinate 68,375,458 downwards.
AACCTCATTAATAACAATGACATCGTTCACCATTGCTCCAACAAGATCGACAAATGAGTTTGTGTTATTGAAATCCATAGGACTTGTTGGAGCCATGTCATCATACAAGTTTTGTTGGTTACTACTGCCAACATTTGCATATTCAGTTGATTCTATCTCCCCATGAGATGTCCAATACCAATACCCCTTAACAAAGCCGTTTTCGTAAAAGTGCAATTTAACATCATCAGGTTCCCTATATGCTCTGTTTCCACACTTGGCACAAGGACATCTATAATGCCCATTATTAATGAACTCTGTTTGACACCTTACAAATTGATCAAACATTTCTACTCCTTCTAAGAACTTCTGCCTATAAGATTTTCTCCCTGACAGAAATCTTTCATACATCCACCTCCGATGGGGTGGTCCGCACATATTATCCACTGTTCTTCATTGATAAAGTAAGTAGTACATTGGTTACTTTAACAATCGACGTATGCTGATAATTTTAATTCGTATACAAGTGAACGCATGATGCACTTCTCATTAAACTATTTTGTCATACACTACGATTAATAGGATACCAACAAAAGCACATATATATTACGACAATGAAGTAAGGATATAAACCTGTTTCAATGTCTGAAGTGGGAGCCCAAAGTTGTGACATGCACATCGACAATAACGACACTCACAGCAACAATAACGGATTTTTCCCCTTTTGCAATATGTTTTCTCTTATGACCCATTTCCTTCATATTAATAATCCACAAAAATCGATCTCATTAACACACAAATTCAAACAACACCCCTCCCTCAAATCGTACACAGCAACATATACGCACAACTTTTTCACATTTAACGGAATAATATAACCTCATAGTTGCTTACTAATTGTTTTCTATCAATCCTCAACAATAAATACATTTCACAACTAATTACGTTCAATGTCTGTTCGAACACATTCTTCACTTCACTACAATTAAGAACACCAACAAATTACTAATAATAGCACTTATCTAACAATTACATATTAATTTTCACACTAATTTCAACATACACAAATCATTATCAACAATTTAACACATATCACATAATCAATCCACTATAATTTACCAAACCGCAGGTGACAATCCATACATTTTAATTTTCCACAACAATCAATTTTCAAATATCACTCAATATAAATCTACCAATCACTAATTACCACAAAACTATCAAGATTATCTCTTCAATTTCACAAATCTACAAAATATTTAGGTTTAAATACTTACTTCAAGATAACGAAATTTATGGGCCACAAATAGCGGGAATGTTGAGGTCAGCCGACGGTGAAGAGGCGGCGGTGACAGCGGTGAAGTGGCGGTGGCGACGCCGGTGGGAGGCACCAAAGCTCGGCGGCAGGGGTGGGCGGTGGACGCTCACAAGCAACGTCACGCCCACACGACTCGCCAGTGAGGAGGAGATGGTCGACGGGCGGGGCACACCAGGCCTGCGAACGGCGAGGGCAGGCTGACAACGGCGGCGACCCACGGCAACCGGCGGGGGAGGGGCGAAGGGGGGCGAATTTGGAGAGAGGAAGGAGAGAGAGAGAGCCTATGACTCGCGAAGGCCGAGTCGGGCAGTTTTAAAGATGGTACGACGGACATGGCCATCGGACCTCCTTGTCCGGCGGACATCGCCGTCGAACACGGCCGTCAGACAGCATTGTCCGACGGACATGGCCGCCAGTACGTCCGTTGGACCCCTCAAAAACCACAAAATATGGAGGTTATTTTTCAAAAAACGCCGGTCGACGGCTGGAATCGCCGGAATATCCGCCGGAGATTCTGGCGGACAATTCCATCGGCCAAAAAACACCCCGTTCGCGGCTAGTTTTCAAAAATTCAGGTGACCAACGGGTGACTCGCCGGAATATCCTTCGGCCGAGTCCGACGACCGGCCTTCCGCCGGAAAAAGACCGATTTTTAGTAGTGACAGTACAAAACGATCACAATCACAACAAGTGATTCCATTCAATAGCAGAATTACAACCTCTCTTGTAATCTCTCTCAAAATCTCTCTGCCTCTCAATGTGTTTAGGGATTCAGGGATGATTTTAGATCCTAGGCAAGACCTCTTTATATAGGGTGTAGAAGTTCAGGGTTTTACCCCTAGAGGAGAACTCTAGCTGCCAAAAAGACTGCACACCAAAGCAAACCCTAGCCGCCAGAAAAGCTCGCCCCGAACTAGGCGCGACACTACCGTGCCACGTGGCATGGTCACCCCGTGCCATGGTGGCACGACCATGCCACATGGCACGGCATGCCTGTGCCATTTTTCTGCCCTCCTTCGACGTTCTGCTTTTTCGGCCTGACACGTCCGTGTCGTCTAGCATGGTCCCACCGCTCCAATTCTTGGATTTTGGGTCACGAAACCTAACAATGACCCATAACATGGCCCGCATGTGCTCTCGTGTCCATCATGCTCAATCTATGATGAGTATACGATAAGCACCCTGCGAATACTTGAGTTAAAGTCTTGCCTATATTTAATATTTTTTTTTATCCTTGTTTATGCTCAATCTATTTATGTGATTTTTCTCCCTATCAAATACACCCTAAATTACGAAAATGATAAACGAATTACAGTAACCTGAAGCCAGTAGCCAAAATAATAGCATCGAAAGCATAAGATCTGCCATCCTCAAAAAGCACATCACATCCCCTCATGCTTCTGACTCCTGGCAAAACCTGCACCATGCACGTTTATGTTAACACACATATTTCATTCCAATTTCTTGCTTACTCTAAATGCACACTTTAATATCACGACCCATTAAGGAATGTAAGGGTAGGCAATGAACTGAGTGAAGTTGGGTTAGGATCGGCCTGTTTGTAAAGTGGGTTGGGTTGGATCATGATCAATTTATTAACAATTTGAACCAGGTTGGACCTTTTATGTAAATAAATAGATCGGATCGGGTTAGTCCATAAGCGGCCCACATTGAACTAGTTTTAAAATGGAATAAACTTGTACATAAAAAAATTTGTTTCTAATAATTTTGTTTTGCAGAAAGCAATAGTACTAAGTTTACCTAATTGCAGCAAGTAAATTAGTGTGTCAAGTAGGATTGAAAAAGTAATGAGTCAGTAAACATGTCTTTAATGGATCGTGACTCAGCAGAACCCATTAATATGTTTTGATGGGCAAAACTATTATTGACCCGATACATTATTAGCCCGATTCTTTGTTGATCCAATTTTAAACGGACCCACCCACTTGAGTCAATGGATACTCGACTCGTTGCCCACCTATACTACCCATATATGGATATAACGAATCAAGTTGCACCGACTTATTAGTACGAACTCTATGTAATGTTACGGGTAAAATTTTGCCCCTAAAAAGCAGAGGGTTGTCCAATGTAAAACTTATGTAAGTTAATTCAAAGAACTATTTCCGAATGTGGTCTACAAGTGTACATATGGTGACCATTCTTTTAGTGCTTCCCTCACAATGTCGATATTATTGTGTTTTACAGAATATAATAACAATATAAATAATGACGTGAATATCTATTTGTCCAAAATTATCTCATGCAAGATAAGGATAAGAATAGTACTTGGATTTGAAGCATTCAATGGATTTATTAGAGGCAACAGCTTCTCTGATAAATTCTGCATCTCTTTGAATCGCCGCATCTTAAAGCTTAATTGCTATCCACGGTGTTGTGGCAATCCAAGGAGATGCATAACTCCTCAGAAAAGTTATTGCCTCTAAGAAACCTATTGAACACTTCACATTTAGGTACTATACTTGTCCTATTTATTGGGAAGGGCATAACGGTAACATCTTCTATCTTATAGCGTATCATAGTAGACTCGAATTTTTTACAATTTAAACAAATGGATGGACTATGAGATTGCAGTTTTCTCAATTACACAAGAACCTTTTTTCAAGGTAAAGTGATAGTATATACCTGAATTTCACCGAATTTGATCTTTTGGAAGGTGCCAACATCGATAATGGGGTATTTACCAAAGGTGACTTTTAAGTAAAAGGGGCCTTCATGTGGCTGAGTCAAGTCGTACTTGGAAATTTCTCCATAGGTGATCTTGCTGAGTAGCACCATCAATGTGTCCGCCATGTTCAACGGCAAGTACTTGAGAAGGAACAGCCCAATGCTAACTGTACCTCGTGACAGTATGTGAACCTGCAATCATCCACCCCGCCCTAGGCATAATCATGTAAGTTCTCGCATCAGGCAATCTAATTTTGTCGTATCATTTTAACAATTCTTTGAAAGTAATAATGAAAAAAAAAACAATTTAATTTTCTTGTTAGGATATAAATTTAGGAGTTTTTTTGTTGTAATAAATGATTGGCGATAAGTATGAGTAAAGATGAGTAAATTATTTTAGCATATTATCAATGGATTGTGGCATAAAATCTTAAACTTGTTACGTTGCTTAGCTGATTAAGTCTCCCAACTAGATCGAGCATATTTACTTACAGGGCTTCTAACAACGATTGAGGTCTTAGCACCATGATTATCAAGATCAAGAGCAATCTCCTAGCCAGAATTACCAGCCCCAACAACCAATATATTCTTCCCTTGATACTCTTTACCAGTTTTGTATTGTGCGGAGTGTATAACTTTGCCTTGAAAGCTGCTCAATCCTCCAATAGGAGGGCAAAAGGGATCACTTGTTTCCCCAGTTGCCACCACCAAAAATCTCGCAAAATACTCTTCCTCGCGGCCACCATCTGCGGTGTTCTCCACCCGAACATGCCACTTCTTTGAGTCTTGATCAAAGCCAGCACCCACGACACGTCTTTGGTACAAGGGGTTGATGTGAAAGTGATTCACATAATTGTCTAAGTATTCGAGGAAGTCCTTCCTAGGGACATATTTTGGGCAAGTGGAGGGGAACTTCAGCAAAGGAAGCTCACAATATTGCTTTGGTAGGTGAAGGTGGAGGCGGTCGTATGATTTCTTCTTCCATAGACAAGCAAAGCAATCTTCTCGCTCTAAAAGAATGTAGGGAATAGCGACTTGTGTTAAACAGGCAGCAGTTGCCAAACCCGAGGGGCCTGCTCCAACGACGATTACAGCTGATTCTGATTTTGATGGAATCCGTTCTGAGGAGGAGTTGTTGTATTGAGCCATTGGGTTGGATCTGAGGGAGTTTGCCATTTGGTCCGCTTTTTGTAGTACTTCAATATAAAGAGGTGGTGCATAGGAAGCTAGAGGGAAACGCACAGATCGAGAGTTGCTTTTGACATTGGAATTTACTTGACGTATAATCTATTGTGATTGCACCATGTGGGCATAATTTATTAATCACCTTGGACTAACGCATGAAAATTCAGTTGTCTATACGGGAAATTGTTCATGAAAAGGATAAGGAGTCGGTTAACTAATACCGATGTTTCATTGTGCGTAGATCTGACAAAAGACTCAATATATTCTTTTGGTAACTGATAATAAATCATTTTTATTGACCAGTAACGGTCACATATGCTGGCCATAATTTTGTAGTTGATTTGGCAGTTACATAGCAATTTAATTGTGTATTAATTGGCTATTAAATATATCCTGATTCTGTTTAAGGATATAGAAATAGTGTATTTTGTGTAAGTGACAATACACAGAAAAAAGCAATTCAAACAATATCAGAAATACTTCCCAAATTCTCTCTGTTTTTCCTCTCACTGCCTAGCCATCCTAGAGGTTCGGGTTTGGAGTGTGATTCATTAGTGACTCTGGTAGCCACCGGTTTGTGGGTAGCAGTCAAGCAAGCATAAGGTCCTGGCAATCAAGCTTCCGCATCCAGGTAATCCTAAATTACCTACCGTGGTATCAGAGCCTAGGTTGCATTATGCTAGTCCCGAAATCATAATTTCTAGTTGAAGCATGAATTGAAAGAATCTAAATAGTATACAAAACTCTGTGTTTATGCGATAATGACTCTCATGCTAAACAAAAATATTCATGTCCAAATAATACATAAACTGTATGTTTACAAATATCAGTATTAGTACATGAATCATGCTTGGAACCCCTGTTTCTTTTTATTCGCATAATCTAATGACCGAGAATCGACCCGGTTATTTTCCCGACCTTCTCAATCCAGAATCTCTAGGCCCACTCTTATGCCCAAACCAAAAAAAAAAAAAGGAAAAGACGGATCTTACCTGACCCATCAGCACCGCCGTGGGAGGGGTGGCGCGTGTGTGTCACACGCCGTCATGAAAATGATTTTTGGTCGTTTTCTTTCTCCCTAACCCTTCACTGCCCCCCGATCTGCAATTTCCAACCAAAATCAAACCAGACAAACCCATCACAGCCGCGCGTGTGTGTCACGCGCCGTCACGGGGTTGGCGCATTGGGTGAGTGGGCGGCGTCAATCGAAAGTTTGGCCGCTGATCTACTCGTAAGCAGTGATTTTGGGTTGTTTTGGTTGGTAGTTGAGCCCGGTATTGAGTTTAAAGGAGACGCTTAGGGGGGTGTACCATCATCTGGGTGGTGGTGGTGGCTAGCGGTGGCATATGGCGTAGAAGAAGACAGCCATGCCTGCCTGGAACTGTCGGTGAAGACGGTACTGGACTCGGCTATGTGCCGAGGTTCAGAGGATCAACCCATCGAGGGTGGGAGATAGAGAGGACATGCGAGATGGAGAGATATAGAGAGGAGGTCGAGGGAAGCCTAATTGAAAAAGAAGCCTGGGGTTTTTGCAAAGAGAAGTGGGAGGAAGGCAAATGATAAAGCCTGGGGGATCTCGGGAATATTCACGGGAAGCCCCTTAGTTTTTTTTTATAATAAAAAAAACTTATATTTACATTATTAAATTGTTTAATATTTACCCTATGCTAATTGAAATGTGAATTAGTTGTATATTTCAAATTGATATTTATTATTTCTTTGATGAAATATGGATTGGTAAATATTATTATGAGCTTAATAATCACATGCATAATTGAAATATGAACTTGTTTTATATTTCAAGTGAAATAAGAGTTAGTAAATAGTGATATATGAATTCGTTTCATATGTTTAGAATAGTATTTGAATGTAAATTAGTTTTACATGAAAAATATCTATGTGATATTTAAATAAACGTTAATTTGTTTAACGATTTTATTATGAATGTCCATATGATAAAGTTCTTATGGAAATATGGTGATTAAATTATTTAAATTTCTAATTCATGATTATATGAGATGATTATGAGTTTGGCGAAATTTTCGATCATATGACATGAATGATGAAATTTTTTTTAATTTAATTATTTTAAGTAATGTGCCTAATGTCCATCTTTTAACACTTGTAGAGATGGCAGCTAACAACGCGATAATCACCGAACTATCCACCAGTCAAAAGTTAGATGGGTATAACTATGACATGTGGAAACGGAAGATTCAATATCTTCTGGAAGGAAAAGACCTGCTAGAACACTTGACGGTAGCCAAGTTTCCACCATCTGATAAGGATGCAGATGGTAAGCCTATTGATACTTCTACTGTGCAGTATCAAGAAAGCTTACAGGCCTACCAAGACTGGACCAAGAAAGATCGTAGAGCACGCTTTACAATGTTGTATTGCATGCATGACGATCTGATTGGCGAATCTGAAGTTCATCTCACAGCTAAGGACATGTGAGACCAGCTCAAAATCCGTTTTGGGCAGACATCCGAAACAAGGTTACGTACCTTGCAATTGAAATGAATGAACTACAAAATGGATTCCAGTCGAACTGTGGTCGAGCATTTACGAATTACGAGTGGCATAATTCGTGATCTCAAGGCCGCGGGAAAAGACATTTCTGAGGGGGAGCAAGTCCTAAATGTGATTCGAGCTCTCCCTAACGAACCTCCACAATGGGAACAAGTAGGACAGTCTTGACTCATTCTGACCATTTGAAAACCTTTGGTCAGATACAAAGCCACCTCGAAATGGAGGAGCAGCGCCTGAAAATGTTCGAGACTCCCAATGTGGCTCTTGTCGCCAAGGGCATCAGGCCTAAAAGCAACAAGAACACAAGAGGTAGGCAGTTCAAGAGAGGATCCCGCCCCCCTCAGAAAGGTAGGCGAAATGCTGGAGTGGCTAAGAAACAAAAGGCCAAAGGCAATGGAGAGACAAAAATAGCGCGTGTGAAGTGCTATAACTGTGGTAAGAAAGGTCACTATGCTCGGGATTGTCCTGAGCCGGAGAAGGTACCTTTCTCCACTCACTCTCCTGAATTATATGTATGTTCTCATGCATTAGTTGCTAAATCCTTTCCTAATTGGATTGTAGATACGGAAGCAAGCAAACATATAGTTCGGGACAGAGCTGGCTTCGTGGACTTTCACCGCTATTCGGTGGGTTCACAATCTGTCGTGCTGGGAAACGACAGTGAAGAAGACGTTCTAGGTGTTGGAACATACCGGCTCATATTGAAAGGAGGAAATAAGTTGCTCCTGTTTGATGCTCTCTATGCACCTGGGGTGCGAACTTGTCTTGTGTCCTTAGTTTCATTAATGAAATCAGGTTTTGGTTTTTCTTCCTGTAATGATGGTTTGAACATTTTGTATTGTGGCAATGTGTTTGGCAACGCTACTCTAAGGGACGATTTTATTGTATTGGATTTAGACGAATCATATAATAATTCTCCTTCAGCTTTTGTTTCACATTTTGATTCCGATTTAGAATCGATTAAGTGGCATACTAGGCTTGGTCATATTGGCCAAGATAGGATGAGTCGGCTAGCTAAAGAAGGGTTTTTCGACCGACTCACTAAGGTTAAATTGCCTAGGTCTGAGTCATGTGTAGCTGGCAAAGCGACCGCGAAGCCTTTTGGTAAGGCTTCAGGGGCGTCAAGTCCTCTAGAGCTGATTCACTCAGACATTTGTGGACCCATGAATGTGAAAGCACGTCATGGGGCTTTCTATTTCCTCACTTTCATAGATGACTATTCAAGATATGGGTATGTGTACCTCTTATCACATCGCTATGAAGCACTTGATACGTTCAAACGTTTTGTAGCTGAGGTTGAGACCCAATTAGATAAGAGAGTTAAGACTCTTCGAACTGATCAAGGTCTTGAATACCTCTCGCATATGTTCAAAGAATTTTGTGAGGAAAAAGGTATCCGCAGACAACTTACGATTCCTGGCACTCCACAACAAAATGGTGTGGCAGAGCGTAGGAATCAAACGTTGCTTGACATGGTCAGGTCAATGATGGCACACGCCAATCTCCCAATTAGTTTTTGGGGGGATGCGCTGCTTACGGCAGCTTACATCCTTAATCGTGTGCCGAGTAAGAGCGTATCCGCCACTCCATATGAGTTATGGTCTGGTAGAAAGCCCTCCTTAGACCATTTAAGCCCATGGGGTTCGGTTGGTTACCCAACTCATAAACATGGAAAACTTGGTCCAAGGGCCACCAAAATGGTGTTCATACGCTATCCCGAACATTCTAAAGGATACGTTATGTATGGTGAACACCCTAATGGTGGCATGACGGAAGTCGATTCACGTAATATGGATTTTTTTGAGGATGAGTTCCCCAGTATTGGTGAAATCAAAAATGACCTAGCGTTGTATGAGTTACCGCTAAATGACTAGACCTGGCAAACGGGTCATTTGGGTCGGGTACGGGTCGGGTCGTAGTTCGGGTCGGGTAACTTTTGGGTCAATCATGGTCGGGTCGGGTTCGGGTTCGGTTCGGGTGAAGTTCGGGTTTCAGGTCAAATTCGGGTTAACCATGTTCAGGTCGGGTTTGGGTTCGATTCGGTTGGAGTTTGGGTCGGGTATGTTTCGGGTTATCTACGGTAACCCGATTCGGATCGGGTATGGGTCGAGTGTAATTTGGGTCGGGTGGGATTCGGTTCAATGTTCGGGTGAATGTCGGGTCGGGTGTAAACCGGATTAGGTGTAAATTAAGTCGAGTTAATTTCGGGTCAGTGTATATTTTGATTTTTGAATGTGCTCATTTCAAATAGTAAATTATAGTTAAAAGATAAAATTTGTTCAATTAGACAAACCCATTTATTATATGTTTTTCTTTCAAGTCATACGTTAAAGTTTAATCGTTTATATGTCCATATATATATATATATATATATATATATAAAAGTTTTAAAGTTTAAGTAAAATTATTAGGAAGTGCAAGTGTGCAACTATCTAAAGGATTACGATTTACCATGACAGTTAGTACGTTATAAACTTATAAGTGCAACCCATTTGTGGCCTTGTATCTTATCATCTTATGTAGTTATGCGACGTGCAATTGTCTAAACAATTACGATTTACGTGTTGTTAAGTCAAATTTCAAGTATCTCAGTTGAGATCATGTTATGATAAAACCAGTGAACAAACCTAACGTCAATCATGATTCATGAGTCAATTGTCTTAACTGCTTCCTTGAAATGAAAAGTAACCAAAAAGAGAAAGCAAATAATAATAATATAATTTTTATTTTGACCCCAGTTTGATTCATAACTTCATGTTTGTCATATTTGGGTTGGTAAATAGAAACATATTGTTTCAAGTTGACATTTTCAATAATCAATTCAATGTTCTTTGGATAGCTCGTTAAGTGGTCACATACTGACTCACATATCAATATTGATTTGTCTTTGTGAGATTAGCAACTTGGTTTACATGTTCACAATGAGTCAAAACTCAAAACTCAAACGCAGATACAATATATGAGTATGTGTTAATTATAATTATTATGGTGTTAGAATGCCTTGAATCTGTTTTTAACCCCTTTTTGCAGACCTAGTACGGTGGTATCGCTGTATTTAAACACGTTACAAAGATAATTAAATTTATATTATGAGATCATATTAGTCACATTATTTGTCTCCCCCCCCCCCCCAAAACTCAACTAATTGATTTAAGTCATTAAGTAAATTAAATAGTAAGATAATATTGTTAGATCTTAATAAGTTAATGATTTGTTAATTCTGCTTATCTTCTCATAATTCTTATTTTGATCAAATATTATATCTTTTATAATTTTATTACGGATTTATCAAATTATAAATTAAAAATTATTAACTATTTTATTTTTCTTCTAAAATTTTCTTGGATTTCATTTGTGGTTGGACTTTCAATTTTACGGAACTTTGAATTTTTGGGGGAACAAATTGAAAAATTAGAATCCAAAAGGACCAAAACTTTGCCGCCTGCCTGCCCTCAAACTCACGAGTCTTTGACTCTCAGTCTGCTCACAACTCACCTTCTCTTTCTCTGTCTCAGCCAAACCCCATGTCCCTCTCCTCAAAGTGAACTAAAACCCTAGAAATTGCAAGAGACTCCAGGCTCCAGCCTCCAACTGCCCAGGCCAGCAGTGTCGCGACCCTCTTGTACTCTCCTCCTCCTCACTTTCTCTCTCGCATCAGACGCATCTCTCTAAATCCCTGGGCTCGATCTCTCTGAAGCCTCAAGCAGTCAAGCTATCGCTGCTCTGTCGTTTCCTCCTCAAATCTGCTCTCATCGGACGCTAGTGAGTTTTATTTTCTTCTTGTTCTTCTCTTTAATCCTTGTACTTCATTGGGTGCTTCAAGATCTGAGCTGGGATGTGAAAATTTTGGTCTTTTGTTTGCATATATCTTTAATAGATTCAAATATTCAATTGTGGTGGTGGTGGTAGTGCCTGGGATGCGAGGATGGGGTTGGGCTTATGAGGAAGAAGCGTCGAACAAATGAGAGCTTCTCAATTATGGGTTTCCACCACCAAATTGATCTTGCCCAGCTTTAAAAATCCCTTCTTTTTTTCTTTTAGAGGTTTAATTTGAAACATACCAAGAAGGTGGTTGCTCCTGTGTGTTTTTGCTGGATTTTTTGTGGTTTTTGTTGAATAATCGAAATGGGTATTGCCAATGACGATGCTATTAAATAGTTTGAGTCATTGATGATTTGATGGAAGGAGGTCAGTGCTAGCATCCCATTAAATTTGCCCAATTTTCTGTTTTTTTCCCCCTTCCGTTGTTTTGAAAGTGAGCTCCTTAAGTTCTGAGCTTTTGATTTCCCTTCTAAATTTCTCAAATTTCTATCTTTGTAGTTGATGACACTCTGAAGAAGACTTTTCAAGTTAGTTTACTGACTCTTGTGTCTCTGTGTGTGTGTTCTTTTTTTTTTTTGGGTGTAGCTCTTCTAATCTGCTTTACATCTTTGTTAGATTGGGTGTTCAACCTGAACCGAATTGAACATGAATCAAACTAAACCTAAGCCGAACTGAATCGAACAGAACCTGAATCGAACAGAAACAGAACCGAACTGAACCTAAGCTGAACTGTACTGAACCGGAGCTGAACTAAACTGGAGCTGAATCTGAACCTGAACCTATGAATCTGAACCTGAAACTGGAACAAGTGAAACCACATCTGTTCTGTTATAGGCCTTTCTTTTAATGTATATTTTCAGTAAGTTGTTGTGAATTGCTGGGAATCTGAAGTGAACAGGAACATGAGCAGAGAGAACTGAACCCGAACTGGGAAGAAACCTAAACTGAATAGAAATTGAAATGAACAGAACCCGAGCTAAACCTGAACTGAAACCCATTTCTTTCCCATTATGTCCTTTCCTGAGGAAAAATTCCTGCAAATGACGGCCATGGTCAAGGATCCTGATTCCTGAACTTGCAAGTTGCCATAATTCAAATCTAGGTGTAGGATATCGTATAACAGGGCCTTGTAGAGAGTCTAGAGGGGGCTAGAAATTGTGTTGTTGCTGCTGTGGATGATGACAAAATAGGGGCTTATAAACCATAATGCTGGCAGGTTCAATAGTTGGGTTCAGAGCTGAGCTCGATTCAGAAGAACCAGTTGGCAAGGGGGGGCGATTGGGCATTGTTGGTTGTTGTATTTTATTTTTCTTTAATCAGTTCCCTAATGTTACTTAAAGTAAAAGTACAGATACACGTGCATTTGAATGCAGACTACATGTACACAAGTTTTTTTTTTTTTTTAAAATGCTGTAAATGCCATGTAAAAAAGTTTTGGTATATATGTTTTTCCAAACTAATTATTGAATTAAATGCAGGTAGCTATGGAAAATGAAGGACAAGGAAATGAAATGCATGCCAATGCAATGTTGACTCCCATTTCTATGACAACAACCCTTGATGCCGTTGTTGAAGATGATAAAAAAAGAAGCTCGGTGTGGCTAGATTTTATTGTGATTGATGGGAACAATTTCACTGATGGCAAGAAGCGAGCACAATGCTCACATTGCAAGAAAGCAACTTTTATTGCTATTGCGCAATATGGGACGAGCAATATGAAGAAGCACTTGGAGAAGTGTAAAGCATATCAAGCTACAAAGGCATATGAAGAAAGAGGAGGTGAGAAAAGGTTTGAACAAAAAGTTTATCGTGATTTGCTAGCTAGGGCGATCATAAGGCATGGGTATAGTTTTTCTTGGGTTGAGCATGAAGGAAATAAGGAGATTCACACATACTTAAACAATGAAGTTAGAACCATAACTAGAAACACAACGAAAGCTGATTGCCTCAAGTTACATGCTCAATTTAAACAACAACTTAAGTTAGCTCTTCATGCGCTTCCTGGGCGCATTTCTTTGACTTGTGACATGTGGACATCTTGTCAAACAGAGGGATACTTGTGCTTGACTGCTCACTATGTGGATTCCAATTGGAAGTTGGCTACTAGAGTTTTAAATTTTCATCATTTAGAACCTCCTCATACTGGATCTATTTTATGTGGTGTTGTGTATGATTTGTTGCAAGAATGGGGCATTCAACATAAAATCTTTTCAATAACATTGGACAATGCATCTAGCAATGACAAAATGCAAGATGAATTAAGATCCAAACTTTATGAGATGGGGCATTTATTAAGTGATGGGAAATATTTTCATATTCGGTGTGCGGCACACACTTTGAATCTTGTTGTTAAAGATGGGTTGAAAACAATTGATAATTGTGTTGTTAAGGTTAGAGAAAGTGTGAAATATGTCAAGGGATCGGAGTCTAGAAAGAGGACTTTTGAGCATTGTGTTAAACGGTGTATGATATTAGAAAGCAAGGCTTTGTGGTTGGATGTGCCTACTAGGTGGAACTCGACCTATGAAATGCTTGATAGAGCACTTCTTTATATCGATGCTTTTAAGTTACTTGCTCAAATTGATCCTATGTACAAGACTCTTCTGACAAATGATGAATGGGAGAGGATTGCAAGAATTCATGAGCTTCTTGGACCTTTTTGTGATATAACTCATATGTTTTCCGGTAGCAAGTACCCTACATCGAACATGTACTTCGAAAATGTGTGGAAGATTGATATGTTCTTGAAAGAACAATTAGATTGTGATGATCCAATTATCAGGAACATGGTTAGGGAGATGAGAGCAAAGTTTGATAAGTATTGGAGTGAGTATACTTTATTATTTATTTTTGCCACAATTCTTGATCCTCGATGTAAGTTGGTGTTTATCAAGTACTGTTATGAGAAATTCTATGAAAATAAGGAGATGGCAATTAGAAAAGTGAATGATATACAATTAAAGTTGGAGATGCTTCTTAGAGAGTATTCCCAAAGCCCTACTCCTCGAACTCCTATTGCATCATCAACACCATCATCAAACACTGGCAGAGCGGGTTCAAGAATTGGAAATTGCAAACGCAAATTTGATTATTTGGCGGTATGTTTCTATAATTTTATACTATCTTGCTCTTCTTTGTTTTTTTAAGGGAATCGTAGTGAGATCAATCGAAATTTTTTTTTCCCAGTTTAATTGATATTAAGGTTATAAAATTTTATTTATTATATTTTTACATATTAATTGCAATTTTGTATTTTGAAGGAATTTGATGAGAATGATAGCAAGTATTCAAGTGGAAGTGGAAAGTCAATACTTGATACTTATTTGGAGGATCCCAAAATTGAGCGTAAAGTGGATTTGGATGTTTTAGAGTTTTGGAAAACCAATCAAGAGAAGTATGGTGAGCTCTCTCATCTAGCTCGGGATATTCTAAGCGTCCAACTCACAACCGTTGCTTCGGAGTCAACCTTTAGCATTGGAGGTAGGATTTTAAATAAGTGGAGAAGTTCTTATATTCCTGAGAATGTGGAAGCATTGATAACAACCCGGACTTGGTTATATGGCTTTCAATGTAAGTATTAAATATTTTCTTTTTCATTTATTTATATTTATTTTTTTTCCTACTTTTGGTGAATTCTTGTTGGGCATTTTGTTTCACTTTAGCGCAAGAAGAAGAAGAAGAATTCATTGGATCAAATGTGGATTGGTCAACTACTAAAGGTGTTAGATTTTCCCCTCGACGTAAATGATAGTCAAGGTAATTGATCAAACGCCATCTTGTTTTTGTTTGCTAATCACTTGCATTATCTCAGTTTCCATGTTTAGAAGACTATTGAGATTGATTGTGACTTCTTTTACTTGATCAGATTTCGCAGTTGGAGACTTAGGCGCGTTGCCTTCTTCTTATCATTATAATTTGTGTGAATTTCATTGAAGCTTAGTTATGTAACTAAGAAGAAGATCAAGGATTATCATGTGAACTTCTATATTTGATGTAAACTTTATTTTGGATTGTTGTTGCATTTGTAGTAGTTGAATTAAGAACTGGCATGTGATGTAGTATTGATGCTACAGTTTGGGGGATGTTAACCCCAATGTCTCCGGGTGAGTGGCCCGTTGAGTTTGGCATTGTGATGTGGATCGTTGGTTTACTTGGTTATGTTATAGCCAAACTAGCTTTACAAATATTGAACTAGTACAATGATTGACAACTTATTGGATTAGCAGCTTACGATTTTAGGTTATATTGGGGTCGGGTATACTCGGTTCGGGTTATGTTCGGGTCGGGTATACTCGGTTCGGGTTTAATTCGGGTTAAATTGAGGCGGGTAAGAATTGGATCGGTTTTAAAACGGGTCGGGTACGGTTCGGGTATGGGTTGTCCATTTTCGGTTCACTTCGGATCGGGTCATTATGGATCGGGTATAACTTGGGTCGGGTCATTTCGGGTGTGGGTCATTTCGGGTGTTGGTCAATTTCGGGTTTCGTTCGGTTATGGATCGGTTTACGTCGGGTGTTCGGGTCCAAATCGGTTCAGCCCATTTCGGGTGTCGGTTCGGGTATGGATCCGGGTTAATCGGTTCGGGTTTCGGGTTTCGGGTCAGTTTTGCCAGGTCTATAAATGACCCACTATCTCTCGGTGAGGGAGAGGATTTTAGTACTCATCGCACCGCCGAGGATAGTAGGCAAGATGCACAGTTGCTGGTTAATCAAGAGGATCAACCTGATACTGAGCTTCGTCCTCAGAATCATGAAGTTCGTCCTCCCTGTCCTATTTCTGAACCTGCGGCTAGTCCGCTTGTTCAGGATGATAGGAGTGATTCTCCACCTGTTGAGGATTCAATACCTCTTAGAGATATGGGGAGAAATTCCCCAGTGGGACAAACCAGCACTGGTCCTCAACTCCGGAGGAGTGAACGCGGAAGAATCCCTCGACGATATTTTCAAATCGAAGAGGAGATATTCTTGTGCACTCCTTTAGAAATTGAGGAGCCAACCTCTTTCCAAGAGGCTATTGATTCACCAAATCACAAAGAGCGGATAGAAGCCATGAAGGATGAAATGGACTCTATGGCGAGAAATAAGGTTTGGGAACTTGTTGATCTTCCTCCCCGACGTAAATCAATTGGAAACAAGTGGGTTTTCAAAATAAAACGTCGGGTTGATGGAACAATCAATAAGTTTAAGGCTCGTTTAGTGGCGAAGGGGTTTACCCAAATTGAGGGGTTAGACTATGAAGAGATATTTTCTCCTGTGGTGAGAATTGCCTCTGTTCGCCTGCTTCTAGCCTTGGTTGCCCATCTAGATTTAGAGTTATTCCAGATGGATGTAAAGACTGCATTCCTTAATGGAAATCTTGAGGAAGAGATCTACATGGATCAACCTATTGGTTTTGTATCAAAAGGTAAAGAGGACAAAGTCTGTCATCTTAAAAGATCCATCTATGGTCTCAAACAGTCTTCCAGAGCGTGGTATTTTAGATTCCATGAAGCCATTATTTCTTTTGGCTTGGACATGGTATCTGAAGATCACTGTGTGCATGTCAAGAAAATTGCAAAAGGGATTATGTTTCTCACTCTGTATGTTGACGACATACTGTTGGCTGGAAACAACATGGAGATGATCCAAACCACTAAGCAGTGGTTATTCTCCGTTTTTGAGATGAAGGACATAGGTGAGGCCAAGTATGTCCTAGGCGTTGAAATAACTCAAAACCGTTCCAAGAAGCTTCTTGGTCTAAGTCAAGAAGCATACATTAATAAAATCTTGGAACGCTTTCGAATGCATTATTCTAAACCCGTGGATACTCCAGTTGAAAAGGGTCTAACCTTAAGTCTTGATCAGTGCCCTAAGACAGACAAAGAGAAGGAAAGAAAGAGTAACGTTCCTTATGCAAGTGTAGTGGGCAGCTTAATGTATGCCATGTTATGTACACGGCCAGACATTTGCTTTGCAATTGGCTTGGTAAGTCGTTACCAAAGCAACCCAGGGTCTGCTCACTGGCAAGCCGTCAAGAGAATCTTCCGGTACCTACGTGGTACAAGTGATTTTGTGCTTTGCTACCAAGGAGGGGATCTTAAGCTGAGAGGATATACAGATGCTGATTGGGGTGGTGACCTGGACAAGTCCAGATCTACCTCAGGATATGTGTTCACCCTAGGTAGGGGAGCCATATCTTGGTGCAGTAAGAAACAAGACTGCATATTACTTTCTACTATGGAAGCAGAGTCTGTTGCTTGTTGCCTCGCCACTCAAGAGGCAATATGGCTGAGGAATTTTCTCCAGGATCTCAATCTCACTACTGGTGTTGACGATCCTGTAGAGTTGATGTGTGACAATACTGCTGCTATCCAATTTGCTAAGGATCCCAAGTTCCACAGAAGGACCAAGCACATCAAGAGGCGTTATCATTTTGTTCGAAACGCCATAAAAGAGAAAGAAGTTGCCATTAAGTATCTATCTACAAGTAGGATGATAGCTGATCCACTAACTAAGCCTATTCCAAGAGACGCTTTTAAAGCTCATGTGATGAGCTTAGGTCTACATAGGATTTAATTTTTGGATGTATCTAAGTGTAAAATGGACATGTGTACTCTTGTGTTGAATATTTATGAAATAAAGAATGATGTTTCTTTTCAAATGTTCATAAATATGCGAGTACATTATAAGGCACATTATAATGTCACTAGGCTTCTGATTGGCCTCGTCACACAGGCAATCACCCTGACGCTTGAGTAGCGGGCAGGATGAGACTGAATCATATTGGCACTAGGTGTGCAATATTGATTACTCATACTAGGTATGTATCAATGAAAGGATATAGTCGCCTTAGTAAGACTAAGATGAGACTCAGGGGAATCGAATATGAAATGAGTTTTCATATTGAAGCCTTATAGCCGAATCTTGAGTGTTGTGATTAACATTTTGTATGCTAATCTAGTAACTCAGGTTGGTTTTTTGAGTAAAAATCGAACTTATGATTCGCATGGCATAGAAGAGTGACATGCACAACTTAGTTGGATCTATGCCATGACACACCCTCATACTGTGTGTGCTAAATGTCGACCTATATGATGGGTGACAAGTGAAATCCCTAACCTTGTCACTGTGTGACCCTCATTGGCAATACTCTTAGACTTAGAGTTATAATATGAAGTCTAAGCATGATGTTGCTACCTTAATGTGTTATCCAAGGGTCAAGATATATACGGTCCAGCGGAGCACATTAGGAAAGCAGTTATACTAAGATGGATGATTTTAATTGTCTAAGGAAGATTCATTCATCATCACCATATCAAGCTCGGGCGATTATATTCAGTATATAATCAATTGATATATCAGGCATAAAGGGACAATGTATGCCATTGGTGATGCTTTTGAATGACTCGGGGTATTGGTTTTCTTGGAGGTGTTATGTCAGTTAGATGGTAACTTGATGTAACACTAATGTGTTCAATTTTGGTCGCACGCTCCATTCCCAATATAAAGCGTGAGAGAATATGTTGAAAGAGAGATATGAGGTCTGTGTGACCGAGGGGGAGCTATTGACCAGTAACGGTCACATATGCTGGCCATAATCATGTAGTTGATTTGGCAGTTACATAGCAATTTAATTGTGTATTAATTGGCTATTAAATATATCCTGATTCTGTTTAAGGATATGAAAATAGTGTGTTTTGTGTAAGTGACAATACACAGAAAAAAGCAATTCAAACAACATCAGAAATACTTCCCAAATTCTCTATGTTTTTCCTCTCACTGCCTAGCCATCCTAGAGGTTCGGGTTTGGAGTGTGATTCATTGGTGACTCTGGTAGCCACCGGTTCGTGGGTAGCAGTCAAGCATGCATAAGGTCCTGGCAATCAAGCTTCCGCATCCAGGTAATCCTAAATTACCTACAATTTTAAAATAACATTTGCACCAAAAAAAAAAATATAATAAGATCTAGCATGCTCTCCCTGTGGATGGCTCAAACAAAGAGCCATGGGGGAGAAACAAATTTGTATGGCCCAAGCATCGGACCAATTTGAGCCGGGTTAAGGTCGGCCCACTAATGAAGTGGGTCGGGCCGGGATATGGTCGGCCCATTAACAAAGTAACTCATGTCGAATATTTTATGTAAATAAATGGGTCTGAATTCGTTTTGGCGCTCATTTTAAAAGGAAACAAACTTACACAATAAAAACTCTATAATGATCATTGTTACATATAAGGGCATGTTCTTTTCGTATGTCAATTTGGGTGGGTAAAAGGTTGAAGTGGGTTGAGGTAGGTTGATGTTGATATTTTTCTTTAAGGTGGGTTGAAGTAGGTTGAAATGGGTTGACGTAGGTTGAAGTAGGTTAAAATGGGTTGAAGTTAGTATATTTTTTTGTGGTGGATTGAAGTGTGTTAAAATAATGAAAATATAATTATGAAGGAGTGGGTTGAAGTGGGTTGAAGTGGGTTGAGGTTGGTTGAAGTGAGTTGAGGTTGGTTGGGTTAGGTTGAAGTGGGTTGAGGTTTGTATTTTTTTTTTTCCAGGTGTATTGAGGTTGATTGAAATGGATTGAAGTAAGTTGAAGTGGGTTGAGGTTGGTAAATCCAAAAGGACCTACAAAAAAAATAAGGCCTAAGTATTTACTAAACTTAACTAATTGTGCAATGGAAATTATTGTAATAAGTAGTTCAAAATTAAAACAATATTGGGTCATTACACAGATTGTTAATGGGCCGATCAATATGGCATTTTAGTATATTTTAACAAGCTGACTCATTATTGACCAAATTTATTATTGATCCGAGTCTTTATTAACCATATTTTAAACAGGCCAACCCGTTTTACTCGATAGGTACCCGTCTTACTACCTATCATTATAAATATAAAAAAAGTAAAAAGACTGGCCAAAATATAACCTTATACGAAAATTCGACTTGAATTCACCTAAAAATTTAAAACGTTTTGAACATGAACTTTCAACTAAAACTCGAAATTGCCTGATCCCCAAAAAACTCGAAGAAATTTGTGTTCGTTCGGGATGGGTCGAGATGGACATGACCGGTGAACAAGGTCATTTTTTTTTTTAATTGGGAATTGTGTTTGATTGGGCCGATCTATTCGGTGGGGATTAGCCAATTTTTGTGATGGTAAAAGTTGCACATGAAAATATAAAGGTGAACCTGTAGGCACCCGAGAGACTCTCAAGTCAACAAATGAAAAAACCCTAGTCCTCAATCATTTCACACCCCCTGTCCTGTTTCCGGATCCATTTTTCTAATCTAAGATCTCCATCTCCTCCGTTTCCTAATCCTTCTCTATCTCTCTTTCTTTACCCGACTGCAGTCCTCCTCGCCTATATCTGAAAGTTCAAGCTTCGTGATGGTGACGATGAAGATGGTGCAATGGCGGCCATGGCTTTTATAGATGTCCAAGCATGGCGACAAAGGCATTGGTGGAACTGCGTTGAGGCCTCAGCGCTTGATTTCGTATATGAAATTTTAGAATGTCAACAAATCTGAAATTTGTCAATTTTGCTAACATTTCGGCTTACTTTGATGATTTTGAAATTTAAATGTTGAAAGTTTAGAAATGAAATTTTTACATCTGAAAATCTAAATTCACTTCAGATCCTATTGAACGTCTGCACCAAAAGAGCTCCTTTTTGAATCCTTGTTGGCAAAACGTCCCAACTGTGAGTTTGTTCTTTTTTATGATAAGATACAACTGTAAGTTATAAGGAAATATAAGGAGTAGCAAGCAGACGTAAGAAATTGTCAGGAGTTGTAAGAAACAGTAGAAAGCTGTAAGGAAAGATATAAGGAGCTGTTGAATTATTAAAAAGTTATATACTATAATTTTTAGATATGTATATATAATTATTAGTCTTTAATGTATGAATTATGGAAAAAACTTATTTCATGAAAATCAATTACGCATATAATTGATATTTATGAAATAAATTTTATAGCATCACTAAACAAATTATATTTTAACATTACAAAAAATCTATTTTTCTACAATTATCGTTTTGAATGATAAAAAATAATATTGAAATAACATAATTAATGAAAATAAACCTTTAAATAACAATAAGATAGATTCAAGCTAACAAATATGTAGAACCAAATATATTCTACACTTGAGGAGATTTTTTGGTATTAACACTAGTTTCACTTCTGCATTTTTCTCAACAAAATTGAATAGAAATCTAAAAATGAAATCCCATTTGAATTAAACATTTTAGAATTAAACTCAATCTAATGTTCAATTGTACGATAATAGTAACTAAGTTGTCATAAATAAACTTATGCATGAAATAACTGAAATGCTTTCGTTACCTATAACTTGACCATTTTCATACATGATTTATATTGAAACTGAAGCATAAATACGATTTTTGTGTTATAATTTTGAATTATGTTGACTTATTGTCTCTGTAATGACACATATGCTTCATATCGAAACTCAAATATTAATTCACATTGTTAAATTCTACTTTTATGTTTATACAAATATTATATTTATAAAAAGCTTTAAGATTTTTCATATTGGTAGTGTGTGTGTGTGTACACACACACATAATTATGAGAAAAAAATAGATGATAAGTTGAATGTCATAAGAAAATATATAAGAAAGTTTAACAAAATGTGAAAATATACAAGAAGATGTAAGAATATGTAAGAAGTTGTAAATAACTGCAAGCAACTGTCAGTTGTAAGCTAAATTCTTTTAATTGGAGAACAGAACAGGACCTGTGAACCCCAACAAGTTGAGCCTAATTTTGATTTTTTGGGGGTTAAAAAATTATTTTCATTCATTGGTCTCCTTGATTTTCCAATTTTGCATCCCATATCTCGGATAAGTGCGATCTAGTATATTTGAGGCCCTTGATTTCGTAATCTTGGGTTAAAAAACAAAAAGGATTCTATTTATTGGTTTGTTCAAGAACAACCTCACTCTAACTCCCATCCACCTATCTGATCTCTTTTGCTTCTTGGCTTTTGGTTTAGTTTAGCTTACTTTTTCTGTTTAGGGTGTGTTTGGTAGGGGTCCCATTTTACGTCGTTTGGTAAAACAAGAAGGGGAAAATCATTTTCAGGAGAAAATCATTTTACCCTATTTGAAGGAAACTGTTTTCCCTGAAAAAAGTAGGGAAAACAATTTTCCAAGCCTAATTTTCGTTGCCCAATTTTGTTTCTCGTTCTATTTTCTTTTAATTGTGCATAGAATCATTCTATTTTCATTCTCATTTTGTCTCTCATTCTTCCCCTCTTCTTCATGTTCATCGTGTTCATCGATGATTTTCATCGTTAATCTTTGTAATTATTTTTTGAGTTCTCTGATCTTGTTACAGTTGCCCTTTCAAAGAACTTCGCAATCTGAGACACCCATCGTCTCCCCGTTCCTCATTTTCTTTAATCTGGATTTAATATCACTCAAAGTCAACTGGGTAATCCTTGGGAATGGTGAAAAAATTGAAATTCATTAATGTTGACTCTATCTTTTGATGGGTTTATTACTGGGTATATTTCTTACTGATGTTTTGGGTTTGATTTTGAAGAGAAGAGAGAAACAGAATTCATTGGTTGGGTCGGGTCAGAGTATTGAGCAGGGAAGGGAGTTGATAGTTGAAAAGAAGTGAAGTGAGGACGGGAGGTTCATTCTATCAAATAGCAAAAAATGAAGTGAAAAGAAAATGATTTTTCATTCTACCAAACAGCTGAAAATGTAAGTGGAAAATCATTTTTCTTGGGAAAATATTTTTCATAGAAAATGATTTTCTGGGAAAATGATTTTTCCCCTTACCAAACACACCCTTAGTACATTTCATTTTTTCTGTGCTCGATTTAGCAAACTCTGGTTTGGCCCCTTTTTGTTGCATGAAATAAAAACCCTTTTTTTTTGGTAGCGTTACTTGTGTTAATCAAAGGTAGGGATGGCGTGGGCAGGTACGGGGAGCGTGGAGTTATACCCGCACCCATACCCATTTTCAAAAGTCATCCCCATATCGGGTATTTCGGGTTTTCAAAATCTATCCCCATACTCATACACATCGGGTATTTCGTGTATTTTGGGTTTTATTCGGATATATACATATATTACAATATAATATCTGTTGCCTACGATAATTTCTTTTACCTAAAGAAACTTATAAAATTAAATTCAACTATGTAAAATGTTATAAAGAAATACAATATGCATGGATTCAATAGTTCGTACTTAACTCATAAAAAAAATAAAAACTACACTCTAGAAATGATCGAAATGAGAGAGTGAGGGATACAATGAATGAGCAAGAATTTTAGGTTTGCGAATTGTGAGTCATGTGACTTTATGTATCGGCATAGTAAATGAGCGATACAAATGGATGCATTGTATAGTTGGGGATGAGTCGCAGAATGGAGTTTTTTTATAAATAAATTACCAACGTTCAAAACTCAAAACTCTACTCAACAATTTATTTACCCTTCAAAAAAATTCGACTACGGGGCAGGTATGGGTATGGGACGGGTGATGCCTATACCCGTACTTATACCCATACCCATACCCGTTTTCAGTGTACCCGCCTCATACCCATTTTTTTCCAATTTTTCGTACCCATACCTGTTATAAATGGGGCTAATTCGGAATGAATTTTTCGGATTCGGATGCAACTCCCATCCCTAATCAAAGGGGCATGATAGAAGATATTTTTCTAAGTTTTAAAGCTTTGTCTAATTATTTACTGGATTATTTACTCAAAATTTCTCCGCGTTTAGTTGTGAAACATTTCCGCTGTATGCTAATTGATATAGTTGCGGATCAGACCGTTAGAATTTAAAACCACATCTTGGCAGAAGACCTTAAGTAATTTTTAACTAAATTACATTGTTCAATTAGTTAATTGTCTAACAGAATTGCATAGATGGTTTGCAAATTACAAAGCTGACGACGGTGGGTTAATTGGTAAGATTCATTTCATTGTATAAATAGAAGCCAAGTGAAATTGCAACTAATTTGTGGGGTTTAGCTGATAAGTTTGTCAATCAGAGTCAAGACAAATAACGAATCCATAAAATCTTCAATTAAAACAAGTTTATGGGTATTTTAAATTTTGTATATCAATTGGGCCTTAAACAAAGAATCATATATATAAGCTCAAATGAGGTTCTAATTTATGACCAATTGACAATGGGTGGAGTGATTCAAAGGCTTATATACATGCTCAAACCCTTCATTTTTATCAATGTGGGACAACACTGAGAAAAGCTATGGACAGTAAATGGAAACCTTGAGGCAAAAACTCTCGTTTTTCCTTCATCTTGCACGGATACAATATATGTCTTTGTAACACAAAGCAACTACCTATCTTAACCACAAATACATGAACCGAGTGTAGCCCAAGAGACATGCAATAATTACAAGGAAAGGTACACAGTTTGTCAGTTATAATATTATCACTCCCCCTCAAGTTGGCACACGGAAATGAATCATGCCCAAACTTCCCACGTAGATACTGAAATTGTCGCTTGCCAAGAGACTTAGTAAAGATATCGGTGGGTTGAAACTGGGAAGGAACATGAAAGATGTCCAAATCTCCGGAATGATATCTTTCACGCACAAAATGACAATCAATTTCAATATGTTTACTGCATTCATGAGACACCGAATTTTTAGCAATATGAAGCGCAGCCTGACTATCACAAAACAAATCGTGTATGAAACACTCCCGAAGAAGCAAGAAGAGCCTTTAACCAAACCAGTTCACTAGTAACTGCTGCCATAGAGCGATATTCTGCCTCAGCAGATGACCTCGAGACTGTGGCCTGTCTTTTAGTCTTCCATGAGATGGGAGATCCCCCCAGAGTAACCAAGTAACCAGTCAAAGAACGCCTTGTGAGTGGACAAGCACCCCAATCAGAATCACAAAAACAGAAAGATGCAGAATGTTGTTGGCACGAAGCAGAATCCCGAAGTCTGATGATCCCTTGATATAACGCCAGACCTGACATGCTGTTGTCTTATGTTCCTGACGCGGTGCTTGCATGAATTGAGAGAGAATATGTACTGCATAACACAAGTCTGGTCGAGTGATAGTGAGATGGATCAACCTACCCACAAGTCGCATATAGCGTCCAGCTTCATCAAGGTAAGATCCCGAGGCAAGCGCGAGTTTATGATTCTCTCCGATGGGAGTATCACTGGGTTTGGCACCTAGAAGTCTGCACTCATCAACTATCTCTAGGGCATATTTGCGTTGGCTAAGAAACAGCCCTGTGGGTCCTCGAGCAACCTCAATCCCAAGGAAATATTTTAGTGGCCCAAGATCCTTGATGTTAAAGCATCTGTGAAGATAGGCCTTAAACTCTTTGCTAGCACCAAAGTCATTACTAGCGAAAACAATATCATCAACATACGCTAATAAAGCCATGAAAATATTTCCCTTTTGGTAAGTAAAGAGAGAATAATCTGCATAAGAATGAGCAAATCCATATTCTCGAAGCTTAGAAGAGAGCTTGGCAAACCACTAACGAGGCGCCTGACGAAGACCATATAGCAATTTCTGAAGTCTGCAAACCATGCCAAGCTTTGCGCAAGTGAATCTAGGTGGCAGAGTAATGTAAACTTCTTCGTCCAAATCACCATGCAGAAATGCATTATCCACATCCAATTGATGCAACTCCCAACCCTTGGAAACTGCCATAAATAGAAAGCATCACACACTAGCCATCTTAGCCACGGGAGCAAATGTCTCGTTATAGTCAAACCCTTCAACCAGGTGATCACCATGAATAACAAGGCGTGCCTTGAGGCGTTGTACTGTCCCGTCTGAGTTATATTTAATCCGATACACCCACTTATAGCTAATCAGTCTCTTGTCAGGTGGTAAGGCTTGCAATGTCCAAGTCTTATTCCTTTCTAGGGCCTAAATTTCTTCAGCCATAGCAGCCCTCGATCGAGGGTCCTTAACAGCTTCATGGTAGAATCTTGGCTCTGTAATTTTGGTAATAGCAGCTAGAAAATTTTTGTGAGCAACAGAAAAATTTGCAAATAATCTGCAATGGGGTAGGTTGTACTTGAGGATTCTTTTTAGAGCCAGTGTGCAAGCGAGATGGGTTGATGTGATTGGGTAGCATAGCAAATATAGTCATTGAAACGGGTTGGTGGCTTCCGAGCCCATGTACCTTTCTCATGTGATGGGCCAGACCCTGTTGCGGTGTAGGGTGCAGAGGGCTGATCACATTATGACTGGGCTTCTGGCTGAAATGATGGGTCTGCTGGACTGCTAGACATTGGGCCTTGCACTGGGCCTGTCTCACTGCTCCCCCTAACTTCACTTTCCCCAGTCTGTGGATTTTTTGGGCCAAAGTCAAGTGGACTCCCCCTGGCCTCATTCATTTCTTATCGCTGGCCGGACTGGGCTCTTCTATGCTTGGTCCACACTCCTCATCCAATGGCAAAGTTGGCTTCCACAAAACAGTCAATGGTGATGAATCGTCTTGTTTGCACCGTTCAAAAGGAAATTGATTCTCACAAAAAATCACATCTCTACTTATGAACATTTCATATGTCTCTAGGTCACATACTCGCCACCCTTTTTCCCGAATAGGTATCCTAGAAAGACACACTGTCTACTTCATGAAGCAAATTTATCTTTTATTTTGGGATTACTTCGGGCAAAACACAAACTACCATAGACTTGTGTCTCTTTATATGATGGCTTACATCCATAAATCACCTCATAAGGTGTTTTCCCTTTGAGTAATTTCGTAGGAGTCCGATTAATCAAGTAAGCTGCTGTAAGAACACAATCTCCCCAAAATTGTACTGGTTAATGCGCTTAAAACCTAAGAGCACGTGCCACATTTAAAATGTGTCGATGCTTATGCTCTAGCCTTCTGTTTTGTTGGGGTGTATCCACACAGCTACTTTCCCATATGATGCCATGTTATAAGTAGAACTCGTACATGGGTCCTGAAGTAAACTCCGAACGATTGTCACTTGTTATTATTTTGATCTTCTTGTCGAATTGGTTTTTTATCATGTTGACAAAACCCCTTAGCAACTTACTTGCTACAGTCTTATCCTTCATTAAATATACCCAGGTGGCCCTACTTGCATCATCAACGATGGTTAGAAAGTAAAGTGCCCCACACAAGGAAGGTGTTCTATACAGATCCCAAATATCGCAATGAATTAAATCAAAGATATTCTTGGCATTATTTTTGCTAACGGGAAATGGATTACGAGTCTGCTTTGCCTGAACAAAAATTTCACAAATTTCTCCTTTATTACATACTATTCCCAAACTAGGAGGAAGTAAAGATAGCATTTTATTAGACGGATGCCCAAGGCGCTTGTGCCACAAATTAATATTTTGCATTAACTTTGTTCACTTGCCTTGAGGATGAGTTCTTGTAATAATAAACTCCATCTCGCTGCTCACCTAATCCAATCAGAATCCTCGAGGTGCGGTCTTAGATTACACAAAAATCATCAAAATATGTCACTGCACAATTCAACTGTTTACACAATTAGAAATCGAGATAAGATTGCAGTTCAATTTTAGGCCACGTAAAACATTATCCAATTTAAGTTTTTGTCCCAAAAATACCGAACCCTTCTCACACGCCACAGTATATGTTCCGTTTGGAAGTTCAATTGCAATGGATGCAAGTTTTTGGATTTTGTTCATCATAGAAGTATTACCCGCCAAATGACATGAAGCCCCACTATCTAACATCCAAGATTCCATACCTGACAATTTCTTGAAACTAGTCTTAGGCACATCTATGAGGTTTAAAAGTCCTAGAACCTGGTCTAGTGACAAACCCGGTATTATGACCTGGGCCGTGGTTTCTGCATTAGCCTTTGTAACTGGGTCAATCCCTTCTTCTAACCCCGTTTCGAGATTTGGGCATGCTCCACAAGAATTCTGCCCAGTACTTTGAAACAAGGCACTGACAGACTCTCGACCTCCACTTCTTCCTCACGACACTCCTCGACCTCCTATGCCACTTCGACCCCCTCGATTGCCTCTTCCTCGTCCACGTGTACCCCATCCCGGTGGGTACCCCATCACTTCAAAGCACACAACTTCCTCGTGGCTGTATCTTCCACAGATCTTGTCGGCGTCCATCTTCAAGTGCCCTTTTACAGCAAATGCCATGGCTGCTTCTCCACGATTGTCCCGGCTTATCACAACCTTTTTATGATTTTCTTCCTGCTGCATGATATTGAAAATCTTATCAAGGGTCGACAAAGGATCCATGGCAAGGATTTGACTTCGGATATTCGAGTAAGCCACATCGTTTAATCCCATAAGAAATTGATGAGCCTTGTCTGCCTCATACATGGCTAGAATCTTGCTTGCGGCGCCACGCTCACATCCCTTGTAGGTACATACTGGAACTTTTACAAGATTACTTAATTCATTCCAAAGATTTACCAGTTTGGCATAGAACTCTGCTATGTCCATATTTCCTTGCTTGCAATTTGTGATGTTTGCCTTCAATTGATGGTTTTTGGGTGTATTGGCCATAACATATCGCTTCCTCAAATCGTCCCACATAGCCTTTGCTGTGCCACAGTAGGAGATAGTCACGCTGAGTTTTCAGTCGATGACATTAAGAATCCACGAACACAACATAGAATTCACCATATCCCACGCATGAGATTCGCCAAAATCTTCATCATTTGTGGTCTCGGGTCTCTTGAGGTTGCCGGTTATAAAGCCCAGTTTGTTCTTCACCTTCAGATCCATTGTCACAACTCGTTCCCACAACTCGTAGTTTGTCCCATCAAAGATCACTGTTGTGATCATGGCCCCGGGCCTTTCGAAGGGTGTGAGAAATATGGTGAATGAGATTCGACTATGAATCACTTCTTGTTACTGTCTGCCATGGTAATGGTCAGTCATGAATTGTGCTGCTCTGATACCATGCGAAAAGCTTTGGACAGGAAAAGGAAACCTTGACGCAAAAACTCTCGTTTTTCCTTCATCTTGCATGGTTACAATACATGTCTTTATATACACAAAGCAACTACCTATCTTAACCACAAATACATGAACCGAGTGTAGCCCAAAAGACATGCAATAATTACAAGGAAAGGTACACAGTTTGTTAGTTACAATTTTATCAAACACACACCTTCATAATCCAACACGCCCCTTTATGTGTAGGCTATTAACAAGGCCCAACACATGCACACAATTTTAATCAAACGAGGACGGTGACAAATCAAAATCGAGCGCCTGCTCTGATACCATATTAAATTTTATATATCAATTGGACCTTAAATAAAGAGTCATGTATATAAGCTCAAATAAGGTTCCAATAAAAAACCAACTGACAATGGACGGAGTAATTCACAAGTTTATATACCTGCTTATACCCTTCATTTTTGTCAATGTGAGACAACACCTACCTTCATAAGCCAACTTATGAAGGTGGGTGTTGTCCCACATTGATAATCAAACAAGATCAATTGTTATATCATCCAGATTTTGACTCCCCAAAAATGTTACATAACTTACTAAAATATGCTATTGTACAACAAGGTTTGCTTACTAAAATACTGTATAACTCACTAAAATATTTGATAAATGGAGACATTTTTAGTGAGCTAATGATAGATACTTTGAGTGAGTAAAAAGACCCAAACCAACACATCTTATATACTTGAGTTTTGCATAGTGAAATACTATATAATTCACTTAAATATGCCATTGTATGAAAAATAAATATTGCACATTCGAAGCTCACTAAATTATATTATGGTTATCTATAATATTTTTTAGTGAGTTAAAACAATTTTTTGATGAGTATGAAATACATTTGGTGATCAATATGATTTAGTCAGTAGTACTAATTGTTCATAATAGGGGAAAAAAAAAGAGTGAGCAATTATATGATATACAATTTTAGTAAGCACACACACATTTTTTCGAATTTGGCGTATGATTCCTTGGAGAGCTTAATTGTGATTTTTAGTGAGCTATGGTATGTGTTTAGTGAGCAATAATTTATATTTATCTTATTATGTGTTTTTATATACCTTTTGGTGAACTAAAATATAAGATTCTTTAAATCCTCAAGAATGACATACTTGAAAAGTTTTAGTCACTTGTACTATTTGTTTTTTACTGAGTTAGGATATTTACTTAGTGAACTGTGAAAGATATTTAGTGTGAACAATAAATTTGGTGATCAATATGATGTAGTGAGGAATACTAACTATTTCAAATCAAAATGAGCCAGCAAACAATATAATACATAATTATACATTCTTGTTCATATTTTGACATATGATATGTCCTTAGAGCTACACTATAACTTTTAATGAATTATGGTAGATGTTTAGTGAGCAATACTTTATATTCATATTTTGACATCCTATGATATATCTTTGAATAACTCAAATGTAAGATTATTTAAATATATAGAAATGATATATTTAAAAAGTTTTAATCACTTATATTCTTACTTTTTAGTAAGTTATTTTTATTCTAGTGAGTTGGGATGCATCTAATGAGTAGAATCACTAGCACTAAACAAACATTTTATGTACTTTTAGTGAGTTAATAAATACTGATAATCACTTGAGATAGACTTTTAGTGAGTAACATGACTAAAACTTTAGTGAGCCAGTAAATACTTTTAGTGAGCAAACCACCCCAAGACCAATGTGTAATATTTTGGCTTCAACTTACTAAATATGTTGTATAGCTCAATACTCCTATAAACCCCAGTTCAATAACTCACTAAAAAAATTGTATAGCTTGCTAGTTGGTGTGTTTGTACACTCAGCTTCTGCTCACTAAAAATGCTACATGACGCACTCAAATCTAATCATAATAAATACAATATTGCTTATTAATGTTGTATATGCACAACCAGATCAATGTGTTACAAGTCGGGTTTGATGCACTAAAGATATTGTACAACTCACTAACATCTAGTATGCATGTAGGGGTTCAAATTATTAAAAATACAATATAATTCACTAATATTTGTACATGTGCACCTAGTTTGGTACAATAACATATTTGCATAATTCATTATAATCTTATTATATGTTTTTGTGTTTCTATGCGCATTTTTTAAGAATGACTTTAAAAAAGTAACAAAACAAAGGTTTGGTGTAACATGTAAATAATGTGTTTAAGAAAAAGTGGATGTAAGGTTTTAAAAAAACTTATTCAAAAAATACAAAGGGTTGAAAAGGTTGAAAAATAATCTGTTTGAAAAAAAGGTGGACCAAAGTGTTTTTTTTTTAAAAAAAAAAACTCATCCAAAAATCACGAAAAATAGATGAAAAGGTTGAAAACATAAGTTGAAGGTTGAAAAATAATGTGTTTAAACTTATTCAACCTATGTGCAGCAAATTGCAACTACCTTATATTTTCACAAGAGCAGGGTGGACAAATTAATTTTTACACCCAATTGCACATAATAATTTGCGGATAGGGATGATTTTCATTGTAAGAAATTAGTTGGATAACAATTTTTGTTGCATTATTTTATAAGGAGTTTTATTTCATCTGCGACAATTATATTCGAATCAAGAAATGATACATATTAAAAGAAAAGATGGTGGGCCGCTAGTGTTTATATACCTCGTAGTTCAAGAAGCGGCAAGTCTTCCTCGACGACAAGGTCCATGCTTATCGTAGGTATGACAATGGCGCTTACACCGGCAGATTTTAGCATTATCGTAATCAAATTTTTGGTGCCATAAAACGTGTAGCGCTTGTGTGCTTTGTTTACAAAAGGTTTTGGATTGAAGCTCATTTGAACGACATGGTTACTGTCTTACAGACTTACAAATCTAATCTTTGCTAGTTATTGTTTATTCGTTCATATTCTATTAAATTTATTTAAGTTTAGATCTATACATCGTGTTATCATAATGAAACAACAATGATGTACTTGACAAGGACTTTTGGATAATTTAGGTATCTAAAGTCAACTTTTATTTGCGTGGGGAATAATAAAAACAATGACACTTCTGACCTGTTGGGTTGATCCGAGACCCACAAAAACAAATACGCCTAATCTGTATTCTGCCCAATCCTGAAATACATACGACCTATAATTACCTGAAATCAAAATACACTCACCTCAAATTTTACCTACACGCCCGAACTGACATGTCTAAATATAATTGTAAATTGATTTAACCAACAAAATTTACACTAAGCGCCAGTTCTTTTGGGATGAAAGTCTAAGGTTTCAACTCTTTTCATTTCATTTTAGTCCCTTCCATAACTTTGCAAGATCTTCCATTTGTTACCAGCTTTTGGTAATACATTCTAATTCCTACCAACTCTTACCAAGTACAAAATTATCTGATGTGATAATTATTTACTATATCAACCAATATTTATACATTTGTTAATTATTCATATACACGACAATGTTTTGTAATGATTTCGCCCTTAAATTAAAATTAAGGGAAAAAATCTTTTAAAATAAGAAAAAAAAAGTGATATCCAACACCAAGATGCCTAAAATGAATTTGAAACAACAGAACAGCGTTGTATTGCCGTATTCTTCTTCACTAAAATGGGATACATATCAAACCAAGGACCAACGTAATTAGAAATGAAACAGCACATAACACCGGGTAACCTAGTTTTTGGTAATAACCAAAACATCAGCAACCTTGACAAGGTTATCGTATGAGAAATGGTGGCATGATCACTTGGATCTATACAAGCATGTCACACCCCTTATAAGTGAGTAATAAAACTTTTTTTCCGACAAATTCAGCCACACAAAGACACACACACAAATATACATACATACATACATACATACATACATACATATATATATATATACATATATATATATATATATA
>JACYFF010031954.1:68257673-68269324 GCA_017589665.1 Selenicereus undatus | reverse complement strand
CACACACATATATATATATATATATATATATATATATATATATATATGTATGTATATGTATATGTATATGTATATGTATATATATATGTATGTATATGTATATGTATATGTATATATATATATGTATGGAGTACATATCTAATGAGAGCACCTAGTTTTAATGAGAGATGAGAGCAATTAATTTCCACCACTAGATCTAATCCAACGTCCTAGATTTAGCCGCATATAATTACCAAATTAATAAAATAAAATCAGTTGTGGATTCTCCTCCCTATTTTCAAGCATTGAACCGTTTTCCCTCCTAAAAATCAGCTATAGCTTTACTTTCTCTCTCCTGCCTCAAGTTGGGACCATATTATTCCTGAAAGTGTCACCTTATTGCAGTCCTCGAGATTTAGGCTCTCAAGCAATTCTGCTGGTTTTGAGAGAGGTAGTAGCACAATTAACTTATTACCACATTAACAATTGGTGATTTCATTGTCAAAGTTTAATTGAAGTAATTAATGGATGGCTGGAAATTCATATTCAGCAATACATATTTTTCAGAAGTGGATCTGGCTTTTGTTCAGCAATAATGCTTGATATTTATTTTTTTAGTATTCTACGGATTTAGTTGACAATATAAATGTAAATGTATACCGGGAAACCAATTTTACACCATGTCAAGACTCCCACCACCACGCATGCCAAATTAATCACAGCTGTTGCATATGATGCTTCCATTCGTTTTCTTCAGCTTTGAGATAGAAGAGAAACAGAGAGGTTTATACAGTGTATACAAATCTGTGAGTTGATTCAAATTCATCAAAGAATTCGAATCAATGTGGTTGTTCATTATGTCCGTGACCCCAAAACATGAATCAACTGTCAAGGAAACCAGGGTCTTTAAAGCTTGTGCATTACCGAAAACCCCTTTTTCCTAACATTTTGTGTAACGCCCAAAAAAATTCAGTCACTAATTTCGATTAATATGTGAATACGTGTTTTATGTTTATGTATTTTAAGTGTTGTATTTTGATATATATGTGTGGTTTAAGTTCATATGATTATGTCTGAGGAATAATTAATTACGGTATGGTTTTGCTAAGATTTTTTTAAAAAAAAAATATAGGAAAGAGGGGAAAAAAAAGAGAGTCGGCCAAAAAAAAGGAAAACAAAACTAAAAAGGGGAGGGCGATATTTGTCATGTGAATTAGAAAAGGGGGGTTCTTTGACATTAGATGTTTTAGCCTTGGGTACTTCTCCCTTGTTGCCTGCATAGGTACTGACCAGTTCCCCCCCTCCTGATTTTGTTTCTTTCTTTTACTTTCTTTCTTTTGCTTTTGAGTGATTCAACTTAGGGATTTTGACAAAGAATTCTTCAACTAGAACAAGACTTTTTCACCTCCCTTTGCTTGCTTTCTTCATATATAAATAGCCTCCATTACTTTGCATAAATCTTACCAATTGCTTATCAGCCATTTGAGTGTGCATCTTTTGTCTCAACTCTTTACTTTTTCTTCTTCTTCATTAGGAGCATTATAGTTGCATTCAAAAAATTGTTAGTGTAAGGGGAGTTCATCCACCCCGTGAAGAGGAAAGGCTCCCTCAAGATTCCTTCATTGAGGGATAATAGAGACATGTCGATGCCTAGGATGGTCGTGACCTTTTATTAGATGCCAATCGTCGTGCATCTGGCCATGGTGCCACGATTACAGTAAGTGTTTTTCCTCTTTTCACTTCTTTCTTGTTTTCTTTCACTATGAATATGAATATGATGTTTTTCATCTCATTCTTCTCACGATGATCTTCTTAGGGGTGTAGGTCCCCTAGGTATTTTATGAAAGAGCTAAGACCTCAGAAGTTTAGATATGTTCGATGCTAGAGCACTGAGCATTGGTGCTTTCTATTTAGCACTACATAAAGCAGCAGATTTACCTAATCGTTGGATTCCTCATAGGGTGGTTCAGAAATTTTGGGATACCACCAACACTTTTTACATCCATTTAGGGAAATAACCCTTATCCCCTATGATTTTTACTACGTTAACGGGTCTTGGATTTGCAGGGGAGCCTTTAGTGTATCATGAAGATCTTCGTGCCCATCATATTCAGTTTTTTGGTCTCTTCTGCCCTGTCATGGAGTCCATTCCTCATAAGGACCGATTTTCTTATAGCATTCTACCTGACTTGGTAAACAATGATGAAGCGATAGGCATAAAATTCGCCTGAGAAGCAATCTCGCATCATTTTAGCTCATATTCTCAGCATGACGATCTTTTCTGATATTGCCAATTGCTGTGGTTTTGATTATTTAGTTAACTTTTTGATCTGAGTAAAGTGACAAACTTGAATTGGGTAGTTCCAGTGTGTTCCACCCTGATTCCTGGGATGCGCCAGTGAGTGTTCAAAATTGAGAGAACTCATGGGGAATAACGCACGAGTATACCCTTGGGAGTTTTCGCAAAGTTATTGAGGTAATAAACTTTTTCCTTTTTATTTTCCTTTTTTGTACTTTACAGCATCTTTCATCAGTTGTTTTATTTTTGAAGCTTTGGTTTTATGAATGTTTCCCAAACCTTTCACCTAGGTCAAGAGAACATGCCAATTTCCTTATTGTGATCTCATGGACCAATTTAATTAAATTCATCGACGGTTCAAGTCAGGAGACCTTCAATGTCTTCGTCCAACTATCAATTCCTTGGAGACGGTAATGTCATCTTTTTTTGAAATTGGTTCAACCATAGCACTTTACGTTCCTGACTTCACCTTTGGTAAGCCAATTTTCGCCCGCGTGAAAATCGTATACCAACTCTTGAATTCGAAGCTACCTAATTTTACACCCAACTAGAGGTCCTCTTAGAAGGGCCATGCAACTTTATCGGGTATTTAGGTCAGCAGGTTTGTTGATTCTTTCCTTGTGTAAGGTTTTGATGATGTCAAATACAAATGTATTAGTCCTTTAATAATACTTGAATTTGTGCTATGATTGGTTAATAAAGTTGGTTGAGAACAGTGATTAAGCACAGAGCTTGAACGATCAGATGAAGTTCCAGAAACAGTTTCTAACAGCAATGCTTCAAGTCCAAGAACAACATGAAGTTTCAGGAACAATCTTCAGGAACAGTTCTTAGCAGTATCAAGGTTGTTGACATTGCAAGTCACCTGCTTCATCAACAAGAAGTCATGGGTTTGGTAGAATTTTTTCTTTATTAGACCCTCTGTTAATATGCCAGTGAGCGGATTCCAATTTCATGTTCGTTTTTGAAAAAATCTTTTTGACACTCTGGGAACAGGTCATGATCCTGACTGGGAACAGTTCCTGGTAAAGCATCCTGATTGTTCTCAGCAACGTCTGGCAAAAGATTTTACGATTCTTTTCTATTTTTGGGCTGATAATTTTTGCTACATGATAAAGTATTTTTCAACTGCAGCCCAACAGATTTTCAAACTTAAAATCTCTAATTTTTTGGGATAAGATTTGGATAAGATTTCACTAAGTCAAATTTTATCTTCCTTCTCCTATTTTTAGCAAAGTCCTAAGACTGTGAAAAAGCTGAATGTTGGCTGCTGGATTATGTGGCTGTTATTTCACGTTAGTAGTGAAAGAAGCGCAGCCACAAAAAACTCTCATCTAGCCGTTTTGTTTCAAGCTATAAAAAGGAGTTTTTGCCAACGTTTTTTGGTGTGGGTTTTTCAGATTTTGTGAGTTGTACTGAGCCAAGTTTTCTGAGTGAAAAACCTGTAAAAGAGAGCAGAAATTGAGTCTTCCTCATTGGCATACTAGGCACTTCATTGTACCTTACACTTGCTTTATTAGAAGTTGCTAAGTAAGGTGTCTTCGTTTTGTCTATGTAAACGAATAGAGTTGTCCTAAGTTTAAGGTAACTAAGGACGTGGGGTGATTGTCTAGGGTAGACAATCACGTGTTGTTGCAAGTTGTAACGTGGGGTTACTTTTGTAACGTGTTCAGCCCGTTAATAGAATTTTTGTGAAAATCCTACAGAGGTAGGTCGTGGTTTTCCCACCTCAGATGGGCTAGAGGTGGTTTTCCACGTAAAAATCTTGTGTCTTCATTCTTATTTTTTTTGCATTCATTCTTACCCCAAACACATTACGAAAGCTTGGTAGGAACAGTTCCCTGCTAACCATACGTTGTTCAGAAACTGTTCCCCACAAGTGTTTTCAAAAGTATAAAAATTTGTCACACACAATTCACCCCCCCCCCTCTTGTGTGAGTAACCTCATAAATATAACTAGTGGTATCAGAGCAGGTTCTCAATCACAAAGACTAACCTCTTGAGAGATCCGAAAAATGAGTACTCCACAAGGCATGCTTGAAGGACAATCAGTGACTCGACCTCCGTATTTCAATGGGCAACACTACAGCTGGTGGAAAAACCGCATGGAAAATTATATCCAAGCGGATGACTATGAGCTGTGGTTTATTATCAAAGGAGGTGCGCTTGTTCCCACAAAGGCTAATGAAAGAGGAGAAACTGTTCCCAAAACACCTGACGAATTCAATGCTGAAGACTTCAAGAAAATGGAGAAAAATGCCAAGGCCAAAAAACTGTTGTACTTTGGCCTCGGACCTGATGAATACTCACGCATCTGTGAGTGTGAAACTGCCAAGCAAATTTGGGACGCATTGGAGATAGCTCATGAAGGAACAAGCCAAGTGAAGCAATCGAGGATTGAGCTACTCATGCGGAAGTATGAGTTGTTTGAAATGGGTGACAAAGAATCAATTATGGAGATGTACACCAGATTCACCCATATTACCAATGAACTCAAATCCTTTGGCAAAGCTTTCACTACTGAGGAGCTTGTAAGGAAGATTCTGAGATTCCTACCTCAGACTTGGGAAGCTAAAGTGACCGCAATACAGGAAGCCAAAGATATGAAAAGTATCTCTCTTGATGAGCTCATAGGGAATCTTCAAACCTATGAACTCAGAAGGAGCTCGCAGCAAAAGGAAGAAAACAAGAGAGATAGAGGGCTGGCTTTAAAAGTCTTAGAAGAAGACAGCTCAGACATGGATGAAGAAGATATGGCCCTAATAACTCGGAAATTCAAAAAATTCTTCAGAAAATCCAAGGAGCTGTCGAAAAAGAAAAATCCTGTCAAAACCAAGAACAGTGACAAGGAACAGGTCCCGGGATGTTTCAAATGTGGTAAGCGTGATCACTTTGTCAAGAACTGTCCCCTGCTAAAAGAGGAACAACCTCAGGAACAGTTCCGACATTAAGGCAGGAAACAGTTCCCAAACAAGGCTGCCAAGCGGTTCTCACGTGCAATGTTAGCAGCATGGGGAGAGACAACTGAAGAGGATGAGAACTCAGATGAAGAAGAGGCTGAACTGGCACTGATGGCCAGAAGCGACTCAGAATCAGAGGATGAACCTATGGACAGCCTTGCTGAACTTAAAGGAAAGGTACGTGGACTGAGTAAGTTTAAGCTTGAGGAATTACTTACTACGCTAATGGATGAATATGATGCTTTAAATACTGAAAATGTCATGCTAAAAGACACATGTTCTGAGCTAAAAAGAGACATTAGCGTAGTTGAGTTTGCTAATGACATCCTTAAAAAGGAAAAAGTCGAGCTAGAGGAACAGACCGTAATAGTAAGCCACGACCTTGACGTAGTGAACAACAAAATGAAGGATCTGGAAGGAGAGTGCCTTCAGCTGAAACAAAAGATAGAGAACTTGACCATAGAGAATGCTCAGCTTCTTGAAAAACTCAATAAGACCGAGTCAGACCTTGCCAGGAACAAGCAATGGAACAGTTCCTCAACGGCACTCAAGTGGCTGAACACACACCATAATAGGAATAAAAATGGTCTAGGCTTTATGGCTAAGCATGCTGACTACCCAGTGAATAGGAAGTATGTAAGTTTACCTGAATACATTGTTTGTTATCACTGTGGTAAAACCGGTCACTATCGTTATACTTGCCAGTCAAGAAAGAATGCCATGGAAAGAAGTATGATTTATGTAAAACAGATATGGGTTAAGAAAAATGAGATTTACTCGTCAAAAAGAATGGGACCCAAGTGGATCTGGGTTCCCAAAACTAACCCGTAATCTGTTTTGTAGGCTAAAGTGAGAGGGAACAACCTAGGAAACAAGCTTGGGAACAAGCAGATGTGGTATGTAGACAGTGGTTGTTCAAGGCACATGGTCGGTGAAAAATCAAACTTCCTCTCACTCACAGCCTCTGAAGGGGGAAGCGTGGCCTTTGGAAACGGTAAGTCAGGGACCATTACCGGTATAGGCAAGATTGGTGAGTCACCTTCCCACTCAATTGAAAATGTGTATTGGGTTGATGGTCTACAGCATAACTTGCTAAGTGTTTCTCAATTATGCGATAAAGATAATTTAGTAGTATTTTTTGCTAAATATTGCTTGGTAGTCAATATCAATACTGGAGATGTTGTGTTGAGGGGGAAGCGTCACAAAAATGTTTATAAAGTCTCTATTCTTTCCCTTCCCCAAAGTAACCTGACTTGCCTAAGTGCTATAAGTGAAGATGTCTTACTCTGGCACAAAAGACTAGGTCATGCAAGCCTTTCTCTTTTGAACAAGTTGGTTTCAAAAGATCTAGTGATTGGCCTACCTTCCATCAAATTCAATGATGACAAGGTATGTGATGCTTGTGCCAGAGGCAAGCAAGTCAGGACCTCTTTTAAATTAAAAAATAAAGTTAGCACTACTCGTCCTCTAGAAATATTGCATGTTGATTTGTGTGGACCCATGAAGGTCATGAGTAGAGGTGCAAAGAGGTATGTGCTAGTAATAGTGGATGATTACTCTCGTTTCACATGGACCTTGTTTTTAGCTACCAAAGATGAGTCATTTGAAAAGTTTATTGTGTTTCTTAAAAAGGTTGAAACGAGAGTAGGACACTCTTTGGTATGTCTAAGGTGTGATCATGGGACAGAGTTTGAGAACTCAAGTTTTATGGATTTTTGTAATATGCATGGTGTTGAGCATAATTTTTCTGCCCCTAGAACACCCCAACAAAATGGGGTGGTTGAACGTAAGAACCGCACTCTAGAAGACATGTCTAGAACCATGTTGATTGCAAGTGGTCTCTCGAGAAGCTTTTGGGCAGAAGCATTGAACACGTCATGTTACATTATTAACAGATGCATGATTCGACCTATTCTCAATAAGACACCCTATGAACTTTTCAAAGGTAGAAAACCCAACATTATGCACTTGAGAGTATTTGGTTGCAAATGTTATGTGCATAATAATGGGAAAGATGCCTTGGGAAAGTTTGACCCAAGAAGTGATGAAGCCATATTTTTAGGGTACTCTTCACACAGTAAGGCTTATAAAGTGTTCAACAAAAGAACCTTATGTATTGAAGAAAGTGTTCACGTATTGTTTGATGAAACTAACTCTTTACTTGAGAAAGATACTCAGGATGAGGAATATGAGCTTGGTCTTACCAGAAAAGAACAAAATGTCGTAGTACATGAAGGTAAGACGAGCAGAAACGATGGTATGGAGAATGATCAGACAGGGGGAAGTAATTCCCAACCTGATCTGGAGCAGAGTCAAGCTACTGAGCCAAACTCTCCACGAACTGATTTGAGAACTGGTTTGGGAACAGTTCCAGGAGCATGCTCGGGAACAGTTCCTGACCCAGCGTCACCAAGCATTCAAGCGAGAGTAGAAAGTTTGACAACGGATCCTCTGACCCCAAGACCTTGGAAGCATCAGAGTTCACACCCTCTTGACCAGATATTATCAGATTTAAATAAGGGAGTGCAAACCAGATCCAAGCTTAAGAATTTTTGTGCTTTCTATGCTTTCCTTTCTTACATTGAGCCAAAAAATATTAATGAAGCTCTTGCATATTCGGACTGGGTTACTGCAATGCAAGAAGAACTGAATCAGTTTGAAAGGAATAAAGTATGGCATCTTGTACCACGACCCAAAGAGAAATCAATCATTGGTACCAAGTGGGTGTTCAAGAACAAGCTGGATGAGGTAGGAACAATCACCAGGAACAAGGCCCGGCTAGTGGTCCAAGGGTACAACCAAGAAGAAGGGATTGACTATGAAGAGACCTTTGCACCAGTTGCTAGAATTGAAGCTATCCGAATTTTAATAGCATTTGCAGCTCACATGGGGATTAAGCTATATCAAATGGATGTCAAGAGTGCATTTCTCAATGGGTACCTAAAAGAAGAGGTGTATGTAAGTCAACCCCCTGGTTTCGAAAATCAAGAATTTCCTGATTATGTGTTTAAACTTGACAAGGCTCTTTATGGTTTAAAACAAGCTCCCAGAGCTTGGTATGAACGCCTGTCAACCTTTTTAATTGAAAATGGTTTTCATAGAGGCAAGGTAGACAATACCTTGTTCCTAAAATCCAAGGGGGAACATTTATTGATTGTTCAAGTCTATGTTGATGATATCATTTTTGGTGCAACACACAATGACTTGTGTGATGGTTTTTCAACCTTGATGAAAAGTGAATTTGAGATGAGTATGATGGGTGAGCTAAACTTTTTCTTAGGCTTACAAATTAAACAAACTCCTAATGGCACCATG
Source organism: Selenicereus undatus (assembly GCA_017589665.1). Lineage (NCBI taxonomy): Eukaryota > Viridiplantae > Streptophyta > Magnoliopsida > Caryophyllales > Cactaceae > Selenicereus > Selenicereus undatus. The sequence continues at coordinate 68,260,771 of JACYFF010031954.1, read as the reverse complement.
ATTCATCAACAGAAGTATGTTAAGGAACTGCTTAAGCGGTTTGGGATGGAAGCGGCAAAACCAATTGATACTCCTATTTCACCCTCTACCAGATTGGTTATGGATGATGGGAGTCCCTCAGTAGAGGAGAAATCCTATAGAGGAATGATTGGGTCGCTCCTTTACCTAACTGCTAGTAGACCTGACATTGTCTTTAGTGTCGGTTTATGTGCTCGTTTTCAGTCCAATCCAAAAGAAACTCATTTAAAGGCTGTGAAACGAATTTTCAGATATTTAAAGAACACTTCTGACCTGGTCTTATGGTATCCTAAAGAATGCAGTATTGATTTAGTCGGATATGCAGATGCTGATTATGCAGGATTCCTGGTAGACAGGAAAAGTACTTCAGGTATGGCTCACTTTCTTGGTCCGTGCTTAGTGTCATGGGCAACTAGGAAACAGCACTCAGTTGCCATGTCCACAGCAGAGGCAGAATATGTTGCAGCAGCTTCATGTTGTGCCCAACTGCTATGGATAAGGCAACAACTCAAAGACTTTCATGTTGACACAGGATGCATACCAATTTTTTGTGATAACACTAGTGCAATAAATATTGCCAAAAATCCCTGTCAGCATAAGAGGACCAAACACATTGACATCCGACACCATTTTCTGCGAGACAATGTGGAAAAAGGGCTTATTTCAATGCATTTTTGTGCTACTGGAAATCAAATTGCTGACATTTTCACCAAGGCTTTACATAGGGATCAGTTTGAGAAAAATCGGTTGGAACTGGGCCTGATTAAGAGTACCTAGGCGGAATTGACCACCCTCAGTGACTGACGAGAAACAGACCCCTGATCACCGATATTGTGGATTTTCTCAACTTACTGTACCAAGCATATGTGTGCTATATGAATTGCTGATAGCTGCTTGAAATTTATTGCTATTGTTCATATTGCTATGTTTTTTCTTATATTGTGTCTAAGTGGTATGAACAAGCAAGAGGAACAGACCCCTCCCTTATTTATTGGCACGCTTCTCACTTTCTTTGGGAAACGAGGAGAAGTCAAGCAGCCATCCCTTCACACGCTTTTCTCTTCCCAAGGCAATGCCTTGAATCTTGAACCGCCGACTTCTCTTTACTCTCATTAAAAGCGCCACTCATTCCTTCTCTTTCTCCCCACTCTCATCGTGCCTCAAGAAACTGCTCCACTTCAACCGCCATTTGCAAAAACCTCTCCACTCATCTTTCCCACTCAAAAATGGCAAGAACCAGAGGCGGATCCGCTTGGCGCAAGAGTTCCAGACCTCGATCCTTGAGGGAAAGATCTTCAAGAACATCTTTTTCCTCCCTCGCTGATCTTCTTCCCTCTTCTTCATCCTCCTCCACCATGGTTAAAACCCATGAACCCTCTTTCTCCATCACCCCTTTTGTCTATAACTTTTTAAAATCCTTCAACCCTCAACCCACTGGGGAGACTATGGAGGATCTTAACTCTTGTTCTGATACTCAAGATTGGGAGATGGTTCTTTATGAAACCCAGCCACAACCACTCCGAGTTGAACCTGCAGTCGGTCAGACGAGGTCTGACCCTGCACCATCGGTGTCAGAGGAACTGACCCCTGACATCCCAGAACCTGCAACTGGGTCAGTTCCTGACCAACCAGACCAAGAACCTCCTCACTTCGACTGGATGCACTTCAGTGGCTATGAGGATCGACCAGTCGAGTTCGAGATCGAAGCAGCCCCCTCTGTTCCAGAACCTTCCACTTACTGGGTTGACAGCACATCGACCTCAGAGGACGATGTGCCCCTGCAACTTAAGCGAACCCGAACCATTCCTGAACTTTCTGACCCTTCTACCACCAAACGAGTCAAAACCTCAGCCACCCGCACCACCGCAAAATCCACCCTCCCAAGGCGGCCACGCACTCGAAGTACAGGACCGGCTGTTCAGCACCCCTTGCCAGTCGAAAAGGTCGCTACTCCAAAGACCAAGAAACGGCTCTCAAGGGTCTCTGTTCCTGATGCCGCCTCCACCAAAAAGCCAAAATCGAAACACCCGGTTTCAGGAACACTTCCTGAACAAGGTACTTCGTCTCGCACCCCCACTTCCTCTAAATCCAAAACCAAGCTTCCCCCCAGTGCTTCCTATGAGCATTTCTTGCAAAAGACCGTAGTTAGGGGGAAGATTGTTCGGCCTGGGCATCTTAGAGAACAAGGCCTGGGGTCCTTTCTTGAGAAACTGAACCAGCAGGGGTGGCTGGAACTGTTCTCAGATGGGACTCTAGGGTGTTCCGTACCCGATTTGGCAGAATTCTATGCCAATTGTGCGGTCACCAATGGAGTGGTGACAAGCACTGTACAAGGGCATGAACTTTCCTTTGATGCTGAAGACTTGAGTGTTTTGCTTGGGGTCCCTGCCGAGGGTTTTAGGGATTATGTCAGAGAGGACAAAACGGCACTAAGTAGGGACCAACTACTTGCTTTATGCCGGAAAATAGCCCAGAAACCTACCCTTGATATCCCTCGCCATGTTCAAAAGGCGGAGATGGTTCCTCTTCACCGTCTCCTTTATTGGTTTGTCATTAAGAACATCATTCCCCGGGGGCAAGGCAGAAATCGAGCGGATGCCATGGACCTGTGTCTGGTCGACCTGTTGGACACAGGGTCTCAAATCAATCTGCCTGCCCTTATGATCAGCCACATAGCCCGTATAGCCAATACCTCGAAAGATCATGACCTAGGCTATGGGTTTCTTCTCTGTCTTGTCTTAGAGAAGCTGGGGGTTGTTCTCCAGAAGAAGGTGCTTGCCCAAGTCAATGATGAAATTGGCACTTGCACCCTTGTTAGCTGTGGCTTTTTGTCCAACAAAGGTGGAAGTGAGGGTTCGGAACAACCACTAGAGCTTGTCCCTGCCTCTACTCTCCCTGCCAGCACCACTTCCCTCTCTGCGCCTTCTCTCTCCTCTGTGGTTGCTGATCAAGCCCAACTAAAAGCAGAACTTGCTGCAGTCAAGGCTGTGGTCACAGCAGAATAGCTCCTCAACGCCCAGCGCCATGAAGCTATTCTCAAGGCCCTAGCAGACCTAGCTGCCAAATTTGCTCCTTCCTCC
>JACYFF010031954.1:68211966-68223703 GCA_017589665.1 Selenicereus undatus | reverse complement strand
GGGTTGTGCCTGGGTTTTTCATTATCCGAGGCCGAGAGTGCAGCGGCCAAGTTCGAGCTCCTCGAAATTGTCCAAGCCACATTCTACGCCATGTTGCTGAATGAAGCCATTGAGCTGGGCGCGACTCATAAGTATACGGGCGGCGAGATGAGGTCTTCGCTAATAGGTCTAGGGTGGTCGACCTTCGAGAAGTGGAAATACTATATGGACGATGTTCTGAGGGTGGCCCAGTAAAATCGCCCGGCAGATGAAGTGCCAATTTCAAATTCTGGAGATGGCTAGGGAGAAGACTCTAAATCAGTCAGCCCCCCTGCCCCCTTTAGTGATGAGGAGTAAGCATAGTTTCCTTCCCCTTTGTACTGTTGCGCTTTCTTTATGGCGTTTGCAGTGACCTAATTGTGTAATGAAAAACCTGTCGGCTTCGTCGAGCTTTAGTGCTTTCTTTCTTTTTTCTTTTTTTTTGGCGGGGGGGCCGAAACCTAGCCCTCTACGGGGCAATACCGCAGTGGGCTCTGAGTTTAGTAACTGGCTATAAGGTCGTGCTCCTCAACCCCTGGCCCTTTGTGGGACTAGGGTGCAGTGACCGGTCGGAAGGCCATGCTCGATGGCCCTTAGCCCCCAGAGACACCAGGAGCGTAGTGACCGGCCATGAAGCCATGCTCGAGGGCCCTTAGCCCCAGGGGACTAAGAGCGTAGCGACCGACTGTGAGGCCGTGCTCGTGGGCCCTTAGCCCCCAGAGAGACGAAGAGCGTAGTGACCGACCGTGAGGTCGTGCTCGAGGGCCCTTGGCCCCCAGAGGGACCAAGAACTTAACAACCGGCCGTCAGGCCGTGCTCGAGGGCCCTTAGCCCCAGAGGGACCAAGAGCGTAGCGACCGGCCGTGAGGCCGTCCTCGAGGGCCCTTAGCCCCCAAAGGGACCAAGAGCGTAGAGGCCGTCGTCGAGGGCCCTTAGCCCCCAAAGGGACTAAGAGCGTAGCGACCGGTCGTAAGGCCGTGCTTGAGGGCCCTTAGCCCCCACGGGGCAAAAAGCGTAGCGACCGGCTATGAGGCCGTGCTCGAGGGCCCTTAGCCCACAGAGGGACTAAGAGCATAGTGACCGGCCGTAAGGCAATGCTTGAGGGCCCTTAGCCTCCACAGGGACTAAGAGCGTAGTGACTGGCTGTGAGGTCGTGCTCGAGGACCTTTAGCCCCAAGAGGAACTAAGAGCGTAGCAACCGGCCGTGAGGCACTGCTCGAGGGACCTTGGCCCCCAAAGAGACAAAGAGCGTAGCGACCGACCTTGAGGTCGTGCTCGAGGGGTCTTAGCCCCCAGATGGACTAAGAGCATAGCAACCGGCCGTATGGTCGTGCTCGAGGGCCCTTAGCCCCTTAGCCCCTAGAGGAACTAAGAGCGTAGTGACCGGCCATGAGGTCGTGCTTGAGGGCCCTTAGCCCAAACAGGGACTAAGAGTGTAGCAATCGGCTGTGAGGCCGTGCTCGAGGACCCTTAGCCCTAAGAGGGATTAAGGGTGTAGCGATTGACCATGAGGTCGTGCTTACGAACCCTTAGCCCCTGGACAGGCTAAGAGTGTACCGACCATCCGTATAGCCATGTTCATGAGCCCTTGGCCCCTTGCAAGGCTAAGTGTGTTCGCGGCGGTCGGTCGTGAGGTGGTGCTCGAAGTAACCGCCCTGGGACGCCGACTCCTCTAGTTCCCTTGATGACGTGGAAGATCAGTTGGGCCACGTGGAGTCCATTCGGGAAGGGCGTATTTTTCGAGGAGTGTTGGGATATACACCCCGCCTCTTGGCTTTATATAAGGGTGAGCATTTCCTCCACTAGATCATTTGTGTTGCACTTCTTCCACCCTTTAGAGAGAGAAAGAAATTCTGGAGAGAGAGGCTCTAACATCCCTATTCCTTTTCTCCTTCAAAAGTTGTCTTAGCTTCTCCAGCATTCTCCTTTGACCCCTCAAGGGTTTTGTTTGGAGATCAATCCCTGTCTTCAACCAGGTCTTCCATTCTTCACCGCTTACAGGTACACGCTCATGCCTTCTCGCAACACTATTTGTATATTATGTCTTCTTGCTCGTCCGGTGGGGACGTCCCTGAGGGGCAAGCCGGCCCCCACATGGAGGGTCCGCACCCGCAACTCCCCAACCTCCCGACCTTTATTGATGGTTGTGTGGTGGCTGGATTCCCCCAAAAGAATAAATTTAGGGAGTCGAAAAAGATTCCCTATGCCGTCCCCATCTTCAAGCCGGGCACGCCCTAGTGGTCCAGTTGCGAGTATTCCTCCACTCCCAGCATTCTTAGCCCCGAGGTGACTGTGACGTATCCTTGGGAGGTTACCACGGCTAACTTTGTGCCCGACTTCCAGGTCCTCAGGATGGTGAAGACAAAGTCGACTCCAAGCATCCGAACTCCAGACGAGTTGTTGGCCGAGGGTTTGATAGGTAATCCCTATTCAGCTCTTCCTTAATCAAACCCCGGAGGCCCAAGTTGCCTCTTCTAGTTCTAGCACATCTTCTAGGTCGGGCTCGTCCAGCTCGGCGTCGGGGCGCTCCTCGAGGAGTTCATCATCTGAGGAAACCTCGATTAGCTCTTCTCCCGACTCATCAGATCCCGACGGTTTGGGGCTTAACCAAAGAGGTTGGGCGTCACCGATTACCGAGATCGTGGCTGAGGGACTGGAATTTCCTGGGGCCCCAACCCATTCGGACCCGTAGGACGGTCCGGGAAGTCACTTCCTTGACCCAAGGGTCGTTTCTAAGCTAAAGAGGTCGGCACTCAACAAGCAGTATCTCCTACCTGCCGAGTACTCCTTAGTGATGCCCGAGCTGGACGATACCATGAATGAGCCGTCTGCCAAATGTATAGCAGTATATAGGGTGGCCCTGGACTATGGTCTTCGGTTTCCTCTGCATCCGATGATTAAGCAGATTTTAAGCAAGTATGAGTAGGCACCTGCTCAAATCGTGCCGACGTTCTGGCACAACATTTGTTCGTTTATCGCCACGTGCGAGTTGCAGGGTCTAACCTGCTCGACGCGAGCGTTCGGCTTGGTTCACACGGTTCAGAGGGCCCCTAAGGAGACTGTGGACCTAGGGTGGTATTGCTTTAATAACGGCCGGGTTTTATGACGACCATTGAGAAAAAGTCACAATTGAGGCATTGGAAGTATGACTTCCTCTTCCTACGACGGGCGTCGGGCTGGAGCGATGTCCCTGATCGGAATGAGGAAAAACCAGTTCGAAATCCCTTTGGAGAGCCCACGGCCAAGGAGCGGCAAACTGCTCGCTATTTTATGTTCTATATACATGAGGATGACAGGCCTCGACCCATCCCAAGATTCATGAGCCAAGTAATTGAATCTGTAAGGGGACTGGAAAAGAGGAAGAGCATGTCCAGCGACTGGGAGCCGTTGAACTGGTTGCCCAAGCTGAAGTTTTTTGCTAACGATTTCTTTCTTGCATCGGTCGGTCTTCTGATCCTTAAAAATTTCACCAAGGGTACTTAGTCGTCCCATTGCTACTTTGCTTTTTGTTTTGTGCTGACCTGACTTCTTGTATGTCTTTTACAGATCAAGCGAGGGCTCAACTAACGATTTTCGAGACCGGGGAAACAGCACGGGAGATAACAAACTTCTTGCAGGCGCCCTCCCTTACACCCTATGGGAAGAAACCTACCGTAAGCCTGCCGTCGTTGCGTAAAAAGCAGAGGACCGAGGGGGCACCCTGTGAGACCGGGGGATTGGCCCCACCGCAAGTGGGGCAGGCAAATGTTGAGGGGTCAGTCACTCAACAGTCTGGTAGCTGGTCATCAGGGGAGCGGACTGCTGCCAGTCAGGTGCACCATACCCCTGCTCGACCTGCGGGAGCTTCCACCGTGGTTGCGGGCGGCGCTTCTTGACAATTCTCGCGGTCCTCGGGTAGCTTCATCAAGGCAGATCCCAACATTCGGCTCTCTCTTGTCCAGGACATAGTCAAGTCTTGGGACCTGGAGGCCCCTGGGGTTTCGAATCCTCCACCCGTATCCGGGGAGGAGATAGGTATGGCAGAGGCATTCGCCCCAAGGATGAAGGCCGTTGCGGAATGCCGGTGCCTCGAAGGGCTAGTATCTAGGTGCCAACGGCGTTGTGAAAGGTTGTAGGCGGACCTTGAGGCTCGCGAGGTTGCGAAAAAGGAGTTGCAGGGCCAACTGGATAAGGCCGCGGCTGAGACGGTCGAAGCCAAGGAGCTGGGCTACCAGCAGGGCCGCTCTGAAACCTTGATCTACCTCCGCAAGGTCCTACTAACCCTTGCGTGCGAGTTCCATGATGACCGATACTTTGAGGCCTACCTGAACTTCGTTGACAAACGCAAACGCGCCGCTGGGTCGCGATCCTGAGGAAGTGGAGTTCTCCCCTCCGTCGAAAGGTGAGGTCACTGCCGACGAAGCCACCAATCCCTTAGAAGCCGAGGCCGGCCTGTCCGAGGAGGAGCAAGGATATGGTGGAGAGCCAGATGTGTAGCCTCCGTCCCTCTGTCTTTATTTTTTCTTTCTTTGTACTGGTTGTAGGAATTTCAGTTAATGAAAAGGATGTGCCCACTTTTCTTTATGCCACCATATTTAATGTTTTCTACTTGTTCTTTCATTTGTGTATATTCCATTTTCACCTACCCGTATAAGGGCGGCCCTTAAACGAAAGTACAAGTGTGTATTCGAGTGCCTGTAGCGTAAATTAGAGATAAGCCGAGTAGCAACCAGCCATTTGGCCATACTCGAGTGCCCTTAGCCCCCAGAGAACTGAGAGCGTAGTGACCGGCCGTAAGGCCGTGTTCGAGGGTCCTTGGCCCCCAGAGGGACCAAGAGTGTAGCGACCGGCCATGAGGCCATGCTCAAGGGCCCTTAGCCCCCAGAGAGGCCAAGGGTGTAGCGACCGGCCGTGAGGTCGTGCTCAAGGGCCCTTAGCCCCCAGAGGGACTAAGAGCGTAGCAACCGGCCGTGAGGTCGTGCCCAAGGGCCCTTAGCCCCCAAAGGGACTAAGAGTGTAGCGACCGGCAATGAGGTCGTGCTCAAGGGCCTCAGGCCCCAGAGGGCCTAAGAGCGTAGCGACCGGCTATGAGGCCATGCTCAAGGGCACTTGGCCCCCAAAGAGGCAAAGAGCACAGCAACCAGCCATGAGGTCATGCTCGAGGGCCCTTAGCCCACAAAGGAACTAAGAGCATAGTGACCGACCATGAGGCCGTGCTCAAGGGCCCTTTTCCCCCAGAGCTAGAGGGACTAAGAGCGTAGCGACCAGCCATAAAGTCGTGCTCAAGGGCCCTTAGCCCCCAGAGGGACTAAGAGCGTAGCACCGGCCATGAGGTCGTGCTCAAGGGCCCTTAGCCACTTAGCGCCCGGCCATGAGGCCGTGCTTCAGGGCCCTTGGCCCCCAGGGAGGCCAATAGCGTAGCGACCGGCCATGAGGCCATACTTCAGGGCCCTTAGTCCCTAGGGGGACTAAGAGTGTAATCAGGATACAAATAGATGTGTAGAAAGCGATGCGAATGTTCATTACTCAAGGAGCACAGGGGCCGTGCATAGGGGGTAAACAAGTACAGGGCCTAAATGTGATACTTTCTTAAGTTGCTGCTATGCCATGCCTGTGGAATGGGGGTGCCCTGGAGGGTCTCCAGTCGATATGTACCGGGGCGGATTTGCGAAACGACCCTGTAGGGTCCTTCCCAATTGGCAGTCAACTTGCCATGCTCCCTTGCACGGGCGACGCTCTCTGTGCGCTTGAGTATAGGATCCGCGACCTGGATGAGCTGTATCCTATCGGCACGGTTGTGCAACCACGCGACCCGGAAAAGCCTCACGAAGTAGGGAGTCGTTGCGCACGGAGGGGAGGAGGTCCAGGGCTTCACGCAAGGCCGCATTGTTTGCTACTACTTGGAATGTTGTCAGCCGATGGGTATGGAGGGCCACTTCTATGGGCAGGACAACTTCTAAACCGTAGGCGAGCATAAATGGGGTCTCCCCTGCGGCTGTCTTTTCCGTAGTGCGAAGATGCCATAAAACGCCAAGCAGCTCGTCCACCCAGTTGCCCTTGGCATCGCCGAGCTTTTTCTATAACCCATGGAGGATGGATTTGTTAACCGCCTCAGCCTGACCGTTGGTCTGAGGATGCGCCATGGCCGTGAAGCGAGCCTGGCAGCCCAAGCCACTGAGGTAATCAGTGAGCTTGCTGGTATCGAATTGCCGGCCATTATCGAAAATCATGGTGCGAGGGATGCCAAATCTAGTAATAATGTTTCGCCAGATAGACTTGGGCACTTCCACGGTGGTAATAGAGGTGATGGCCTCGGCTTCGATCCACTTGGTGAAGTAGTCTAGGGCCACAAAAAGGTACTTACACTGGCCCGTGGCTTTGGGAAAGGGGCCAAGAATATTCATCCCCCTTGTGGCGAACGGGAGTGCGCTGACTATCGGCGTCATATGAGTAGAGGGGACTCGTTGGATAGGCGCGAACCTTTGGCACTTGTGACAAGTCCGTGCCAGCATCATTGCGTCTTCCAGCAAACTGGGCCAGTAGTAGTCGGTTCGGAGAGCCGTCACGGCTAGCGCCTGCCTTCCAACGTGTGAGCTATAAATGCCTTCATGCAACTCTTCCAAGATCTTCTTCCCTTCTGCCGGCGTTACGCACCGTAGAAGAGGCCGGGGGAAGGAACACTTGTAGAGAATCCCCTCATACAACACGAGGCAGTTTGACCGCCTCTTTGTTTTCTCCACCTCCCTGGTATCGGTGGGCAACGTGCCGTCAGCGAGGTACGCGCGGATAGGTTCCATCCATGTGGGGCTCTGGTCCAGCCACACTACCTCATTCAATGCAATGCTTCTTTCTGTCAAAGTTTCCCATTGGATGTTCTTCAACCGGCCGTCATCAGAAGAGCTTACCAGTTTTGACAGAGTATCTGCCTGCCGATTCTCCAAACAGGGAATGTGCATTATGGTGAAATGCCTGAGCAACTTGGTGGCCTCGTGAACCCGCCTAACATACGTTGACATCACCTCGTCCTTTACTTCGTAGCCCTCATTAAGCTGGCTAACAATGAGTTGGGAGTCAGAGAAAGCCTGGACATGGTTAGCTCCTGCGATGTGGCAAAGCTCTATCCCTGCGATGAGGCTTCGTACTCGGCCTCATTGTTGGAAGCCTCGAACATGAATTTGAGGGCGTGCTCGTAACCGGCTCCAGCGGGACTTTCCACAATGAGACCGGCCCCACCACCATCCTTAGTTGACGAGCCATCTACGTACAAGTTCCAGGGCCGCGGTAGGGGAGCTTCCTCCATAGGTGTTGTGCTCTCGGCTAAGAAGTCAGCTAGCGCCTGGGCCTTGATGGCCCGCCGTGGCTCAAAGGCGAGATCGTAACGCGAGCGCTCTACGGCCCATTTTAGGAGATGTCCCGTAGCGTCCAGTTTCTGCAGGACGTTCTTTAGGGGCTGGTCGGTTAGGATCAAGATTTTATGGGCTTCGAAGCAAGGTCGTGACTTCCGACTGGCCATCACTAAGGCATACGCGAACTTTTCGATGAGGGGGTAATTTATCTCTGCGCATGCTAAGGCATGGCTCACGTAATACACCAGTATCGGTTCCTGTGCTCTCTCAGCCACAAGGACCTCGCTAACCACGTGTTCCGACGCAGCCAAATATAAAATCAAGACCTCCCCCTCCGCAGGGCTGGCGATCTGGGGTAGCTGAGCTAAGTTTGCCTTCAGAGCCTAAAAGGCCTCATCGGCTTGTCCATCCCACTTGAAATTGTTCCGCTAGCGCAGGACACGGAAAAAAGGCTGGCACTTGTCGGCAGAGCGGGACATGAACCGTTAAAGGGTGGCTATGCAGCCTGTCAAACGCTGCACCTCCCGCACACTTCGGGGTGGTTTCATATCAAGGACAGCCTGAATCTTGTCCGGGTTCACCTCCATGCCATGGTGACTAATCATGAAACCAAGAAATTTGCTCGACTGAACCCCAAAGACGCACTTCTTCGGGTTGAGCTTCATATTGAACGCTCGAAGTATCTCAAATGTCTGCCGCAAGTCGCTTCCGTGGGCACTCTCGACCTTGCTCTTGACGATTATATCGTCCACATATACCTCCATGGTCTGTCCAATAAGAGGCTCGAACAGCTTGTTGACTAGGCACTGGTAGGTGGCCCTGACATTTTTTAGACCGAATGGCATCACTTTGTAGCAATGGAGGCCACGGTCTGTTATGAACGTCGTCTTCTCCTGGTCCTGGAGACAGGGGGTATTTGGTGGTACCCTAAGAAGGCATCTATGAAGCTCAGTAGAGCGTGACCGGCCGTAGCGTCCGCCAATTTGTCGATCTTTGGCAAGGGGTAGCTATCCTTTAGGCTGGCCTTGTTGAGGTCTGTAAAGTCCACGTACATCCTCCAAATGTCGTTTGGCTTTTTGACCAATACCACATTCGAGATCCATTTGGGGTAATAGCATTCCTGAATAAAACCCGCCTCCAGCAGCTTCTGGACCTCCGTGTTTGCTGCGGCCGCGCGTTCAGGGCCCATGTGGCGCTTCTTTTGTACGACTAGCCTGTGCCGAGGATTAGCATTTAGGCGGTGTTCCATTACAGTGGCGGCGATGCCGGGCATTTCTTCGAGTCCGAAAGCGAAGATATCTTTGTACCCCGCAGGAGTGAGATGATGGGCAGCCGTTCCTGGGGCGCAATACCGCGTCCGAGTTGTACGCTGCGCTCGGCCCCCCTCCTCGAGTGGTATGTGTTCCACAGCGTCCGCGACCTCCGGTTGAGATTGCGAAGGTTTAGGGGAGACGGAGTGGATTACCAATGTCTCAGGGATTGGAATGGCGGGGCTTTCTTTCGCCCGCTTCGCCGTCTCGGGCGGCCCTTTGGCCTCGCAGTCTTTGGTCCGTTCTATGAGGGGTTCTATGCTTACAAGGTAGCACTCTCGTGTCGTCCGCTGGTCCCCACAGAGCTCACCTATGGCCCCGTCGTCTGCCTCGAACTTGAGCTGGAGAAGATATAGGGCAACTACGGCCTTTGCCTTGTGGAGGGTGGGGCGGCCGATGATTACATTGTAGGCCATGGGCACATCGACCACGAGAAAATCGATTTCCAGGCTTTTGAAACGGGTCCTGTCTCCGAAGCGCACCGGGAGGCGGACCGTTCCTATAGGAAGCACCTCTTGCCCCCCCGAATCCCAAGACAGGATTTGCCATGGGGACAACATCGCGCCCTGGGTGAGAGAGCTTCTGTAAGCAATCCAAAGTTGTGATATCCACATAGCTGCCCGTGTCGACAAGGATCCGTCGCACGATTGCATTCGCGATCTTCATTTCGACCACCAAAGGGTCGTTATGAGGGGAAGCGAAGTGCGGGGCGTCCTTTCCTCCAAAGACCATAGTGGGCGCCGTGAGGTAGGATCCCTGCTCCATGTTGAGCACCTACTGTGTGTTTCTAAGTTGGGCCTTCCAAGTCGACCGAGTCATTTCCTCCATGTGGCCGCCAGCTATGGTAGCCACGATTTCTGTGGAACATTCCTCATCCCACGACAGTGGTGGCCCAGGGTTCTGCTCTTGTCGAAGGAACCGCGGGCCCCTTTTAAGGAATCGATTGATTTCCCCCTTGTCCGCGAGTTCATGGAGGGCTTTTTTCAACTCCCTGCATTCGGTAGTGGTATGCCCGCTTTGCTCGTGGAATTCACAATACTTTCGGGCGTTCTGTGGTCTGGGAGCTATGGTCACAGGAGGCGGTCGCCATAGCATCGGGTGCCCTCAGACTTCCATAAGAATGCTCCTGGCGTTCGTGATGAATCGGGTGTCCGGAGCCTGGGGCAGGGTTCCTTTCGCTGCGGATAAAACCCCTATCCCCAGGTGCCTTGGCCTTTTTGGGGGCGTTTGTACCATCGGCACAGATTTTGGTAGCGCGGATGAAATCCGCAGCCTTTCTCATGGCTTCGGCCAACGTCGTCTCCTTTTGCTCCCCCGGAGAGAAGTTGAAACGTTCGTTCTTAAGGCCGTTCAAGAAGGCGGTGTATGCTACACTGTCTTCTAAATTCGGAATTAGTACTGCTTCCTGATGAAAACGTTTGACAAATTCGGCAAGGGATTCCTGCAGTCCCTGCTTGATTTTCGACAAGTTGATGTTAGTTCGCCTCTCCTTGCGACTGGCAATGAACTGACCGACGAATTTATCAGCCAAGTCTTGGAAACAGGCTATGCTCCCTGGGGGGTGGCCGTTGAACCAAGACTGCGCCACTCCTTTCAAGGTGGTAAGAAAGTAGCGGCAGTAGGAGGCGTCATCCACATCCTGCACATACATCTGGGCTTCATAAACCCCCAGGTGCTCTTCCGGGTCCGTGGTCCCACCATATAGGTTGACCATTGACATCTTCAACTTACCGTACCTTGGAGCGTTTACGATCTCAGAGGGAAAAGGGGTCGAGAAGGAAGGTATGGTCCAGCGAGCAGCCGTTCTAGACACTTCAATGGGGGTGCCCGGGTGGCGTTCGATCTCGACCACCGAAGGACTCCTTTTATCTCGGCTGTGCCGTAGCTCCCTGTAGGGGGAGCGGTCTCTCATGCGCAGTTCCTGACCGCGTGCTTCTCTTACCAGTGGGCTTCGCGTACGGTCCCAGTTAGTACGACGCTCCATACTGAGGCGGCGCCCACTTCACCTCTCCCTTTGTGGCCGGGAGGTATGTTCCTGTTCCTGGAGCCAACCGGTTCTCCGTGAGTGAGTGGCGTAGGGGGTGGAAGCGGTTACTGAGGTTACGACCCCTCGGCATTCAGATCGGCTGACGATATCGAGTGTGGCACGACCTCCTTGCCGCCCGCCAGGAAGGCAGTTGGTCCTATCCGACCGCGCGACCTCACGGCCGTGGTCCAAGGGGCGCAGGGACATTGGCTCCTATCGGCGGGAAAGTTCTGTCCAAACTGTAGGGTGCTCAAGAGGGATGGGGTTTGTCCGTGTCGGCACCCTCTAGAGCTCTCTTGACCTACTCGGTGACCTGCCTCGTGATAGTGTCCACCATAGTGGACATGAGGCCTTTTAGCGCATCCACAGTGACATAAGTCTCGCGCTCTTGGGGCGACGCCCTTTCTGCCCGAGGGCTCGCCCGAGAACTCTCGCAGGCATCCTCTACCGAGGGTGGCGCAGAGCTGCCCGCGGCTGGGGCTTTATCTCTGCGAGTCAGCGCTTGTGTTGCATCACTGACCACCATCGCTACCATTCCTTCCCCACAGACGGCGCCAATCTGATTCCGCTGGGAATCGGGTTTTGGTTCTGTTGATGACGTGGCACGAAGGGGCGGACAGCTGGCGATCAACACGACGTCGTCCTTGGCTCTTTGTGCTTCGACCTACAAAAAAGGCCAACCCCGGGTTGTAATCCGGGGAACGCCTCTCCGACGGTCAAATTAGTTGGGTGCTGTAAAAAGTGTGAATGCTATAGAGACTAGATTTCCACAGTGGCCAACACCATTCCCGAGAAAAGCAGGTCACTATTTATAGTTTTTTCGGAAAAAGGATAGAATAGTAACTTTACCTGAGATTCCCACTTGGGTCGTTGGTCACAGGGTCGTTGGGCCCAGAAGAAGCCCCTAGGCTTGCGTTCCGGGCCCCTGAGCAGGTGTGGACTTGAGGACAACCCTAGGATGGTTTTCCTATGGGCTATATGCATGTGGGCCTGGTTTGCTAGATAATCGCACTGGAAGCCCGTTTAGATAAAACCCGAGCTTTTCCTCAATTATATAT
>JACYFF010031954.1:68195952-68208846 GCA_017589665.1 Selenicereus undatus | reverse complement strand
GTATAGATTTATTTCTTAGGTGTGTTTCAAGTAATGATCATACAAAGTAATATAAAATTTTTAAGTAAAAGTAACCAATACATGTTATTTGTTCTCTACTTTCTTCCATTCTAGTAAAACTTTACCTGATTGGAAATTTGAATTGGTTTGCTTTGTCGTATGACCTAATATGTGCAACCCAGATTATAGAAATATTTTTGTTCTATGAGGGAACTAAATGCCCTGCTAGTCACTTGCATCCGCATTCCTAATTAGGATGATGTTCCTGACAAAGCCTCATAGTGTGTGATGCTGAATTATGTTTACAACTAATATTTTTAGAGGGACGTAAATGTCCTAATTACTCAAAACATGTACTGGTTACTATTTAGGACATTCAGAACACGTAGTTCCCTGACACTAATAAAAAGTCTCACAATGTATTTTGTATTTTGCCATGGAACTAATATTTAAGACTTTTCAAACTATTAGCACCACTACTATTTTTATTGGTCTGTTTCTAAATCTCTTCACAAGGGGATAGACATTCAGGTTGTGAACATTGTTATCAGTTCGAATTTCCTGAAGAATTTAGAAACCTATTTGCACAAAGTATGAGAATTTTTAATTTATTGCTTGCGTTTGTCAGTTTTAGCTTTTTAGATATTCCATTTCATGAAGTATTTATCTTTGATTCTTACGTAATGTTAATAATGAAATATATCGTACATAGGCAAAGCTACATCAATTATATTGTCAACATCAACATCTATTGCTAGAGCATGCATAGCTAAATTTGAAAAATCTAGTATTTCAGTTATTTTGAAGACCTTAACAATTAAATTTTTGAATTTGCCAAACCTATAATGAAAATAGAAAAACTGAATTAAAAAGAGGCATACGTTAGGTATACGAAAAAGTGGTCAGTAGTACTGTACTAAGCAGTTTGGATTCCTACGAGGTTTATCTCTGAGTTTCATCACTAGAAAAATGACATTGATATATTACTTTCCTGCATCTTGATTTAGTCCGTGTCAGCCAAATTTTTGCTTAGGATGGTATATTTTTACTTCTAGTTATATATAGTGTTTCATAGACAAATACATATTTGCCAAATTGAAGGGATTATTTGATTTCGTAGACAACTCTAAACAAGGGTATTACATAGATGATTCAAGTTTGACTTATACGCAAGTGCACTCTTAGAAGCTTCACTACTCTGCAAAGGTTTGAATATATAGACTAATTGTTGAGGTTTACATTCTCATTTTTCTTCTCTTGATTCTTCTTAATATGTTTGCCTTTTGTTTAGTAATTGGTTAACTAATTTATTTTTTTGCTAGCCTTTTTTTCCCCCCTCATTATTGATTGAATTAGGTCCCTTACTTTAGCCATTAGGCATAGTTTGACCCCTATGTGCTAGGTGGTTTGACATAATAGCTTCTTAACTTGTATATCATTATAGAATGCTTGCATTTTCTTTGTAAGTTTCTATCCTTGTTATTTACTTGCTACTTGAGGAAATGGACTTTTCCTTCCATATATAACTCTTTGTGATTATAGAAAATATAATCGTTATAGAGGTCAATGTGTATGATATACTAATCAATTTCTTGTTGCTTTAACTATGTTAAGTCTATGCATTAATTGGTATGTTATTGTTGTTTGAGGTAAATCTCTTTGTTTAGATGAATAAAACAAAAGAACGATATCTTAGACTATTTATTTATTTAAACATATAGTTTTCTTTAAACTTATTATGTGAATGAACTAAAGGCTTTCATGGGTTGTCTAGGTTTGAAGTTTGAAAATTTCTTACGACCTGACCATAATGGACAAAACTTGGATGAAAGCGCCATTTACAAGTGAAAGTTATAAGTTTGGTGCCCAGTATTTCATTTCTTTTGCTAAGGTTAAAGCTGTGAGAGGGGAGATTGTATGTCCTTGTGTAAAGTGTTGCAATAGAGTATGGCTTAATGTCGACCTTGTTCATCGACATATATTGTCTAGAGGCTTTTACCTGGATATACTACATGGACTTTTCACGGGGAAGAACGGGTAGATTCTCTATATCAGACATCTTATACTATTGCTCATCCTACTGGTGCCTCTGGATCTCATATAGGTGATGAGGATATAAGAGGGCTTATTCATGATGCTTTAGGGTATAACTTGTTCAACTCAAATGACCAACATGGGGTGGTAGAAATGGGAGACACACATGAAAATATTGGAGATAGTGGGACAGAAGACTTTGATAGTGGCATACCGTCACACTTACTGCCTCAGTCGAACCTTGACACAAGCCATGAGGATGCGCGATTTAAAAATTTATTAGAGGACTGCGATAAAGAACTTTATCCAGGTTGCAAGTATTCGAACTTGGCCTTTAATTTTCACTTGTATCATCTTAAGTGTTTGGGTGGTGTGTCAAATAAGATGTTTACCATGTTGTTGGAATTCTTAAGAGATGTCTTTCCTAACTTGACATCACTTCCTTCAACAACATATGAAGCTAAGAAGTTAACCAATGAATTGGGTCTTGGTTATAAAAAAATACATGCATGTCCTAATGATTGCATGCTATATTCGGGCGAGAGAGAAAAACAAGAATCATGTCATGTATGCAGTGCTTCTAGGTGGAAAACAGAAAATGAGGGTGTTAATGACACAGAATTGGATGAAACTTCAGTGTTACAGAAGCCAAAACTAGCAAAAGTCTTGCGTTATTTCCCATTAATCCTTAGACTGAAAAGACTTTACATGTCATCAAAAACAGCAAAGGACATGAGATGGCATGATGAGGTCCGAACAAAAGATGGAAAATTGAGACATCGTGCAGATGGTCAAGCTTGGAAAGCATTTGATGATAAATATTCAAGCTTTGCCTCTAACCCTCATAATGTTAGGCTTGGCCTTGCTAGCGATGGGTTTAACCCTTTTCGTACAATGAGTACAACATATAGCACATGGCCAGTTTTATTAATCCCATATAATTTGCCTCCGTGGATATGCATGAAGCCACAATCTCTCATTCTTTCAATGATTATTCCAGGGGGAAAAGGTCCTGGAAATGACATAGATGTTTATTTGCTGCCTTTAATACTTGAGTTGAAGCAATTATGGGATGGCGTTAGTGCTTATGATGCTTGTGCGAAAGAAAACTTTTTACTGCATGCATGTCTCTGTTGGACTATAAATGATTTTCCTGCTTATGCTAACTTGTCTGGTTGGAGTACTAAAGGACGAGTTGCATGTCCCATTTGTGCCAATTTCACTCATTCCATTTGGTTAAAGCATGGAAAGAAGCACAGCTACATGGATCACCATAGGTGGCTTTAACGTAACCATCCCTATCGATTCTAAAGTAATCAATTCGATGACACTGTTGAACATAGAGACCATCCAGCTCCACTTAGTGGATCCGCAGTGCTCAAAGAGTTGGAAGGCATGACTTTCACATACAGTAAGGCAGCTAGACCTTCTAGAAAAAGAAACAAGTACAATGCTTACACTTCAGTACATGATTTTATAGGTAAGGAAGTTGCTAAAAGTTTTAGTTCTAATATTGGTGCATTTGATGATGCCAATAATCTTCTTGAGGAGGATATTGATGGGGACCAACAATTATGGAAGAAGAGCAGCATATTTTTTGACTTACCTTATTGGGAATTCAATTTGCTTAGGCATAATTTGGATGTTATGCATATAGAAAAAAAATGTGTGCGACAATGTACTTGGGACACTATTAAACTTAGATGGGAAGACAAAGGACAATGAAAAGACACGAAGGGATCTCATGGAAATGGGTATTAGGCATGATCTTCACCCTATTGAGCGCCCTAATAAGAAGGCGTACTTGTCACCTACATGCTATAGTATGTCCAATGCTGAAAAGAGTGCATTCCTTCAAGTGCTAAAAGAACTTAAAGTTCCTGATGGGTATGCATCAAACATTTCAAGGGGTGTTATCATGAAGGATCGTAAGCTATTTAACCTAAAGAGTCATGATGGGCATGTTCTCATGCAAGATATTTTTCCAATTTCTCTTAAGGCATCCTTGCATTCCCGATCACAATCATGGGTGATAAAGGTTATATCTTATTTATGCCACTTCTTCAAAGTTTTGTGTGGTAAAGTTCTTGATCTCAGTGAGTTACACAAGCTAGAAGAGCAACTTGTCATGATGATACGTGAGTTAGAGAAGATGTTTCTTCCAAGTTTCTTCACAATCATGGTTCATTTGATAATTCACTCAATTCACGAGGTCAGGCTGGGTGGTCCTGTTCATTACCACTGGATGTATCCCATTGAAAGGTAAAAGTGTTTGTCTTCTTAAGGTTAATTTTCTTACTATTATGCTTTCTTTGTCTATTAACATAGTTTTATGTGATTTGTTGGTTTTTGAAGGTATTTGGTGCGTCTAAAATCATATGTTTGAAATAGAGCTCGGCCTGAGGGATCCATGGCAGAAGGATATGTTGTAGAAGAGTGTATGACTTTTTGTTCGAGATATTCTGAAGGCATGCAAACCCCATTTAATCATTGTCAGCGGAATGATGAAAATATTCCTGGTAAAGAGAAGTATTTGCTGAATTCTAGCGGTCGTGCTCTTGGGAAAGTTGAGTGTGTTGAACTTAATGATAAGTCATTAGCTCAAGCACATCCCTATGTGCTACTTAATCATGAAAAGATCCAACCTTACCATGAGTGAGTGTCTTATATTTGAATCATTACACACACAAACATGTTCGCGCTTAAAAAGAGTGATTTTTATCGATACCTTTTCACATTATTTATGCTCGTTTTAGTTAATAAATTTAGGTTTTAATATGTTTTTGTTTATTTTGTTTATTTTGCAGGTTTGAAATAATATGGGCCAAATGAGTCAAACCCAAGCCAAATTATTCTTAGCCCATTTTATTTCATCCGCAAAGAAAAGAGAGAAAAACAAAACAAAACAGAAGCAGACGAAGAGGAAGCAGAGAAGACGGGCAAGGGACAGCACAGTGCATTAACCACCATCGAATTCACCTTCTCATCCTCTCTTTCCGTTACTCTTCTTCTCTCCCTGTCACTTAATGCATTAATCATCACCATCATAACAATATCAGTTACAAGATGAATGAGGGGACGCGTAAAATGCCCTTGAATAGGGGAGATTAGCACAGAGTACAGTGGAGGGGATAGTAGGGGGCAGTATTAGAATTTCTTTTCTGAAGTATCAGTTTTCGTTTTTTGATGTTTTCAGATGCTATTTACAATTTCACAAATTGCTATTATTGAATTTGTGTTCATTGAACTCAAGTTAAGCTTTCAGATTTGTTTGGAATAATTCCGATTTGGGATCGAATTAATGTGATTCGCGATTGAGATTTGATTTTGGGTCGTGTCACTTGAGTTGAAAACTACAGATTGATTTTTGGGCTCTCGGGGTTTGCTCTGTTCAAGTTCCTCTGTTTCAATTCACTTCTGTTTCCTCCTCTGTTTCGATTCAGCCGCGGAGAAGAAGAATTCACAGAATAATTAATGCAAGGTGTTGCTTGCGAGATTCATTTTGAGTTCGATGTCCGAAATTACCTTTTGGTACTCTCAAATCTCTTACAGTTTTTCAATTATTTTAGTTTGTAAATTCACTAAATCAAATATGATAATGTTCAGGTTAGTCGATTTTAATTTTCAGTTTCAATTAGGTTAGAATTGATAATAATCAAGTTTCCTTCATCCCTGAGGACGATACTAGTAAACGTACAACAAAACCGTACGCTTGCGGAAATTCACAACAAAACACATACATAGTACAAGAATCTGACAAGATAGCCATTACAGTTCCTTTTTAGCTCAAGAACGAAATCTTGGACAAGGACGCATCAATGCGAGAATAGAGGAAAGATTAGTGATCGAAAAGTTTCCACATTGGTTGCGATGTCAGGTCTGAAAACCTTAATTACCATTGTTTTTTTTTTTGTTGGAGGAAGCTATACAATCACATATGTTTAGTATTGTACTAATAGTGATGGTGCATGTTGTGGAGGAAGCTATACAATCACATGTGTTTAGTATTGTAGTAATAGTGATGCTGCATAATCTTCACCAGGTCCCATTTATGAAGAGGAGTAATTGCGATAAAAATTTAATTGCTCTTGCTGAAGGTGTTAGCCGCTATGCTAAAAAGTACAGTGGCTACATTATAAATGGATATAGATTCCTGACTAAGAGACGTGAAAGGTATAGAAGAACCCAAAATTCAGGAGTAATGGTGGAAGCTGAGGGAGGGCAGTACTATTGAGCTGTTACAGAAATTGTTGAATTGGATTCTTTTAGCACATGTAAGGTTGTACTATTTCAATGTGATTGGGTGGATATTATACCATCAAAGGGATTAAAGAATGACAAATTTGGGTTCCCTATGGTAAGATTAATGCATACTCGACAAGCTTTGAAAGACGATCCATTCATACTTGCATCACAAGCAAGGCGAGTTTTTTTATGTGGGTAACCAGAGAGAGGCTGGATGGTCCTATGTTGTTATAACCAAACCAAGAGACTTATTTGACGTGGGACCTAACTTGGACAGGGGTGTTGATGAATGTTATCCAGAATGCATGCCTTTCATTATTCCAGGAGTTGATTTGAGTGACATGTCAAGTTGGAGAAGGCTAGATATCCAAGAAGAGGAGGATTAGTATTTCATGACCTGTAAAATTGTTCTCATATACCCTTTAATAGTAGTTTTAATTTTATTTTTCTGGCTTGATCGTTGTTGGTCATGGTACGGTGGACTATTTTTCATTTGCTTATTTCTCATTTTGTGATCCTAGTCTCCTTTATTTCTTATTTTACTTTGTTTTCTTTTATATATCATGATTTGATGTTTTTTTATGTTTTAGTATGCTTCTATTTGATAATATTAATGGTTTGTTTATATTATTGTGACCATTCATGTGTGCTAACAATTTCAATTGTACATATTATAGTTGCAGGTATTGTAGGAGTGCAAAAATGTTCAGGTCTAGAAAATCCTTGGACAGACATGTACTGCAGCAGCCTTGTGATCAGAATGCTAACCTTATACAATCTCATTCATAGCAACACTCTTTACCAGTAGGTAATCTTTCTCAGCCGTGTTTATAACCAAAACATTTGCAATCGGGTAGTTTTACAATGCCTCGTAGTGCATTTCGGCCATTTCCTAGCAATTCTTGGATGCCAGCTCCAAGCTCTTCGGAGCCAAATGATTCACAATGTCAACCATCAACTCCTGTCTTACAACAACCAAATTATGTGCAACCTATAATTCAGCCTGTTTTTCGTCCCATCACCCATCAAGGTGCATCACTTTCCCAATTATCTCAACCTTTACCTCCCGAAAAGATCTCTTACCAGCCTATAACTCTTCAATCTGAGTCATCAAAAGATGAAGTTGATGAACATGAATCAAAATTGTTGACAGAAGTTGAGATAATTGGTAATTCTTTAATCTGTCTTACTTTACTTACATGATAGTTCATGTAGAATTTTATTTATTATTTTTAATATGTTATTGTTCATCTTTTTTCTTATTTTAAACTAATATAGATGGTCAAGGGGAAGTGCTCAGAATACAAAAGATGTCGATGAAAGATGTATATAGGCTCTTGGGTGACGTGAAAGAATTCTAGTTCATGTAGATGATCTATTTCAACCAATCAAAGCTGCTGGAGGCCTTTGCACAAGGTTTATGACTTCATATCATAGGGAAATTTACTCTTGTCCCTCCTTATTTAGAAAATTTCTTTGAAGTAAAGAAATATTGTGGTACTAAGCTTATAGCAGAGCTTCGGGTAAGCTATTGATGCCTTTATATTACATGGTGTTTACTTAATTTGTTTTTTTTTTGTATGCATTAATTTGGTACATGAAACATGTTGAGTAAACGGAGACCACAACAATGTTATAGACTATTATTCTCAATTGTAACAACGAAAAACACTCACAAATCTATTTATGTCGTATTCATTGGCTTACAGTAGAATGTTCATGCTGATGCTCATTGATGTTTGATGTATAGGAGAAATTCAGTATGCCATATACTTCGAAGATGGACAAAGTTATTTTGGATAAATTTGGTAGCAAGTATCAAAGTATCAAGTATAGGTACAAGAACAAACTTCTAAAGAAAGCCAAAATTAAGCTTAAGATAGCTCGAGAAGACAATGGTTTTTACATCAAAGATGAAGAAAAAAACTATAGTCAAGAGCAACTTTTTGAGGCACTCAATTTGGTTGACCAACCATCTGGGTTTGTTGATCATCAATGGGAGAAGCTCAAGTCTAACATAAGATCTGGGAAGGCCAAGGTATTACAATAATTGCTAAAGCATTTTTAAGTTGGAAAGGCTACGCCATTTATTATTGTAGCTAAAAACCCCTTTTTTACCAAAATTGGGATGTTAGATGTTCACGTTACCCAATTGCACGATATGTTGAATTATCGTAAATGATTACAGAAATTATCAACGAAAGGAAAAGAAGCTCAAAGTACACAAATACATTCCCGCACTGCTGGTGCTATCAGTTTTGCACGAAAGAAAGATGAATTTGTAAGTTTTTCAGAATTCCAAGTTTTAGTTGAATGTTCTTATGAAGGTTCATGATCTAACATGTTTATTTTTGTAGCAACTAAAGAAGAAAAGGAAGCCAACCGAGGTTGAATTCTTTGACATGGCTCATCAAACAAAAAATGGAACATATGTTCAAGCAGAATCTAAGGAGTTTATGGTAAAGCTAAATGTTATTTTAAAGGGTTATAGATTTATGATTGGTAATATAAGGCTAATGGTTTTATTTTATGCATGGTTTATGCTGAACACATGCTGCAGGAGAAAGCAAGGGACTTAGTAGCTAAAAAGACTATGGAATTGGGTATATGTGGACCTATAGACACTGCTGCACAATATGAAATTCATAATGCCGTTTGGAAAGAGCTTATGGAGGATGAAACCCCGCGAAGGCCACTTAATTATGGTATTGGGGTCACAAAGTCTCAAATAACGAAACTCAATGATGATCTACGAAGAATGAGAAAAAGAAGCTCGAGTCCTGCACTAGAAACTAAAATTAGGTTCCAAGACAATCAAATTAAAAGCATGGAAAATACGATAAAAGACTTGCAGTCCCAGATTCATCTTGTTTACACTGCATTTGGTATGTTTGGTACAACGGTTGCTTATCCAAACATGGATCCACTTCTTTTAGAAAATTATCATCTACACCAATCACAGGTAAGATATTATTTATTATATTATTGATACGTGATTCATATTTGATTGTGTTTTCATCATTGCTAATTAATTTACCTTGGGATGGGCTTTCTTCGCCTCTATATTCTTCTCATTTCTAGTGGATTCTTGTTGCTTGATCTAATTGAGATCGTTCCCTAACCTTGGGATTGTCATATAGGAAATTAACGTTACATGAGTGTCATATAGGAAATTAAGGTATTCATTTAAGTATTTATCATAAAGAACATATTCAAAACTAGTGCTCTTACTACATGTTCGATGCTACTAGTTCTGGTCCCTCTTCTCCCTTTGAGTGTTGTTATCCTATTTTGAATTAGTGATATTTTCTCCATTGCTGATTAATGTCCTCAAAAAGAAGTGTTTTTTAACCCTTGGAAGATGCTTTCCCAAGTCAATGAGGAGCAGGGATATTACTATTCTAGGAAAAGTAGTACTCAGGATGAGTTGGAGATTAATGACAGTTACTTTTAACCATTTGGTAGAACCTTCATGTAGTCAATTATGTCTTCATGCCATGTTTCGACTTTTTTGGGGGGGAGGGGGTTGATCGTGCATGATGGACGGGGGGTGTTCTAGTCTGATGATCGTAATTGGAACTTAAATGCCTGGACCATGCTTTCGTTTTGTGTAAGTTGGCTAGTTGGCCAAATAGCTCCTTGGATATTGATATAGGAAGTATTGGAAGAGTGTATTGGGCATAAAATCTCGTGTTGATATTTCCTTTTGTAGGACGCAAACATAAGCCTACATTAGGAATGAATATGAGCAAGGATGCTATGTTCTTTACAATATGTTGACATAGCTTTTTCATTTTGACTTGATACTTACGGATCAAAAGTGTTTTGGATCTTTCAAGAGAATAAAAGAAAACTAATGCATGTTTATGGATATTCTGATGTCTCCTTGCTGATTCCATTTTCATGGAGACATGATAGTACTGGATTAGCCTAAGGATTGCATAGTTTAAGCCTCAGGGAGTACTGCTTCTGCTGGTTTACTCATACCTATTTTCCTTGTTTTGGGTCTTTTTCATTGTAGTTATAGCAATGTGAATGTGCTTAGTCCTCTATCATGGATCATGCTGCTCTATGTTAGTGGCATCAAGTGCTTCATGCTATCTTTACTTATATTTTATGCCAGATAATTTGTGCCTCATGTTGCCTGCCCCACATTATGAGTTAGAGGATTTTAACTAAACCTTATAAGGCACATCTTATAAGAGCATTGTATCTTATCTGGCTTAATTGCCTATTGCCTAAGGATTTATACCTTATAAATTTGTGTGCATTTTGCCTGTGTAAGGCTGAAATTGTGGAAACACATAAAGGATAAGCTTGAAATAGCATGGTTGAGCTGATGACTCTGTTGTTGTTCCTTGGCTTCAAATGCTAGCTAGCAATAGCATTTGGATCTTTGTGGAAAAATTTTTGTGCAATTTGCCAGGTTGATGACCCCATTGTCATTTGTTGGGCAAGTAATGTCATCATTCTTAGCAAGTTGCAGAAAATTGTGTCTGAAATCATCATATTCTTAATGCCGGGTGATAGGCTTGTCGGGGATTTATTAGGCAGGATTAAGTAAACAATTAGGTTTTTCCCTCTTGGCCTCCTTGTATTATCATGTTGAAGACCTTGAGCCATGACATCAGTGATGCAAAATGCAAAACCTAAAGTAATGAAAATGGGACGTGTATTGGATAGCAAATCAATGCCTATAGATTAAATTTTCCCAGTGGCACATTGAAAGTTGTAGACATGTGCTGGGATCACTACTTCCTAAATAACCAAGGAATGCCATTCATTGCTGTAGAGATTTTGCATGGACATTTTAAAAAGAAAAAGTTAGGATAGGAAAACTGCTTGTTAGCCTCATTTGCATATTGATCTGAATGTACAGAACATCTTTTTTCTTTTTTTTTTCTTTTTCCCCCCTTCTATATGCCAAGTTGTAAGGGGTTTAAGCAGGGAGGGCACAAAAGTATCTGTGACTCAATTTGGTCTTACGGGCATTTGCCTATGGCTGTATCTAGGGATTACATGTACATAACCTTACTCCTGTTCTTTAGGTTCCTGCACTGATAGTGGGCAAGTGAGGGGCCAACGAGGAGGACTTACGTAAACCTTAAGCATCAAATAATGGTGATGAAGTGCATGCCTTTCACTCATTGCATTGCCAAGAAAGTTGCACTAGTTGCATCCACCATAACCCATTGGCTCATAATTTCTTCATTACACCTCCGTCTATGCCTATGGGAGAACTAGATGACATAGGATGAACAGCATGATTGTGTAGTGGAAAGTGGGAAACTATGAATGGGCTACTGATACATGAACCTTCTCAAGTGCAGTATACCTTCTGTTTGCTTATCCTTAACCGATAGTAGATGCTGCGTATGTCAAGAGATTGATCCTTCCAGTAGGATCTTAGTCAACTACCCTTCACCCCAGTGCGACATCTGGAGCTATAATTATCTATGGACTCCCTAGTGCCAACTTGTACATTTCCAAGAAATTATTTGTTCCTTTTTTTCCGTCTTTCTTTCTTTCTTTTGGGGGGGGGGGGGTAGAGGAAAAGAGTGGACTAAGATAATGACTAAGGACAAAGCCTACAATTGTGGGATGACGCTAATTCGGCAGTGTCTAAACAACTCTGTGGAGAGGCCCCTTTCAGTTTCTTCCATTTTCTATGGCTCCAAATTTATTCGAATATGATTCTTCCCCAAAAGTGTGCCTTTTGACTTTATGCTAACTCTATTAGAGCAAGAATAATGGGAGATAAGCTTGCTGAAGTTGTTGTTACTTTTCATTAATCTTCTACAACTTGTGTAGCTGTAGCCTTTGTCGTGCTTGTTAATATGGTTGTCCTTGCTGTAGAAGAAGGTATAGACAACTTAGGACGACTTTGGATTGTTGTTCTTTACTCTACTATTTGCATGATTCAGATAGAGAAATAAGATCATGTTTGTTGGCATTGAAGCTCCTCTTAAGTGCATGAGGGATAAGATTGCTATTCTAGTATTCTTTACTCAAATTTTTTAGCTGGATCATAAGATAATGTTTGAAGGACCAAAATTTGTAGTTTTTCCAAGTTCAAGTGCTATTAGAACTTACAAGACTTGTTTTAGATTTTATTTGTTAATTGTTCCTTTAATGCAAGGACCCAATAGAGGAAGCTTACTGAAGTGTCTAATCAAAGAGCAGAACCGTAGGAGGAATGAAGATAAGCTTTTAGCTAGCATACTGGGACTCTTCTTTTACCCTATCATTCTAGTTTCATAAATTCGAGTGCCTCTTTTTTTCATTTCTTGCTTTTGGTCCATGATTATAATATCACTTGGACTTCTCTTCGTGAAAGTGTGAGATGCTAAATAGTGACATTAACATGAATTTGGATTTATATATTTCCAGGGACAATTGAACGAGGATATTTCAAATGTTAATGGCACGAATATTCCATCCCCATACATTCCAAGTCCATATGATGAGGATGCGGATGCTCTCGGTTGAAACGAGATCTAATCGCAGTTGGATACAAGTATATTTTTTTGATTTTGTTTTTGGGAGATACAAAATCATGGTTTAGAAGATTGGTTTTGATAAACAAGCCAAAACCAATGCCTTTTGGATGAATGT
>JACYFF010031954.1:68174839-68187339 GCA_017589665.1 Selenicereus undatus | reverse complement strand
GGCCTGTTAATGTGCCTTAATAGCATGACTCATTAATAGCCTAGTTTATTGTTGATCCGACCATTTATTAGTCATATTTTAAACGGGTCGACCGCTTAACTCAGTATATACCCAGTCCGTTGCCCACTCCTACTAGTTACTAATATGCCCTTAAAACAAGTAACAAGTGTTTTTTTTTTTTTGGGGGGGTTCTTCGGGATCAACTTTAGTTTATGATCATATGTCAAGTTAGTCACGTCAACTTATCCCAGCCACTTTTAACTTTATACAATTTCAAAAGGATTGTATTCCCAACCAAATTTTCCACCTATTGAACAATTGAAGCATATAATTCTTAATCCTATTTGCATGCTAGAAATTGTCACATTCCAAACTCCGTTATAGGTAACAATTCTTATGCAATGAAGTTCTATCACCATGTGCCCGGCCAATGACAAGTCAACGATACTTTAGAGTTCCATGCATTTCCTAATGTTAAAGTCTAAAGTCGCATTGTTTATTATGGAAGTAGCTCACAAATTTTAGAAAATATCACTGTCAGATACCCTATTTTATATAGAAATCATAATTAGGAGATCATGTTATTAGAATATATTTTAAAGTGTTAATATTATGTGGAAACTATTTTAAAGGGACCGTCTACTGTTTTCATTTTCATCTTAACCCTTAAACTTTTCATATTTGCATTTTTAACCCTAATCCTTAAAAATATACTTTGGAAAATTTTAATTTCGTGCATGTGTAATTTTTCTTATGAATACTACTCGAGACCCTCTTTCAAATGGTATCATAGCGACGTGACAAAAAATAATTAAGATAATTAAGCTAATTAATAATTGATTAAGCTAATTAACTCTATTTAATGCTTAAATAGTCAGCTACTTATCCTGCTCCTAATTATTCGCATGTTATTCACTCATCAGAAGGGACCACTTTAGTATCACCTCAGTTAAACTATATCAGTGATATAGTTTTAAAATTAAAAGCCGAATCAATAAGAACTACGACTGAAGTCAAGGAGTTTAAGAATCAATTATCTGTAATCTATCTTTCGTTAGTGAATGAAATCAAACATAGTGGAAAATCAACTTTAGGTGTTAATACTCCATTTCAGCATAGATATCCTTACCAAAACCCAAAAAATAAAAATCCATTTCATTTGCATAATATAAAAATCCAAAAAGAAGCATGAGAAAAATCAAGTGAAAAGTCGATTGAAAAGGCGGAAAAAGAAGAAAATGGTGGAGTACAAGCAGTATAATCTTGAAGAACTACAGAGTATATTTGAAAAAGAACAAAATTAGAAAGAATTAATCAAAATAATAAGCACAATTATTGATAAATAAGAGGTATTATCTGTTGATAATGAAGAGATGAATATTGTCCAAATAAAAGAATAAATGTATCAGCAGATGAACCTAATCAAGCTAGAAAATCTTAATATTGTACCTTTAGAAGAAGTTAGAAGAAAACTGAATAAAAAATTTGCTAAAATGAATGTTGAAGATGAGATCGATGAAATTGGAGAAGAATTCAACTTAGGTGAAATAGAGATCAACTTAGTTAACAATGTTGTTCCGAAACCTGAAGAATTTAGCGAACCTTCTAGGAGCACTCATTTCATAAGACCTAGATACGCTCCAGCAGGACGTACAACCAATTTTTCCTTTGGGTTTCTTCGAAGGAAAACTACTATTTATCAAGAAGTTGACCTTACCCCAATTAGTAAAACTGGATAGATCTTAAATATCAATGGAGTTCATAATAGAGAAGAAATATTTAAGCATTGAAAAAAAGAAATGAATAGTATCTTAAACCTAAATATTATGTGGACTATTGCAAATTTCTTGAACTGCATTGAACATAGTTTTTCTTACACTGTAGCTGAGTGGTATGATTCATTAGATGAGAATAATAAAAATACATTACAAATGATGGAAACACCCGTTGCAATGTTCAGAAATTTATGCAAGGAAATTGAAACTGAGTTTGTTGGAGCTAAACTTGATTCTGAAGAAAAAGCAACAGAGTGGCAAAGAAAGATTAATAACATAGAATTATCAGATTCCTTCAAACAAATTAATCTAATTGTCTTATTCTCTGCACAAATTTGAGTTTTTGAACAATAATTTATCAAACTATGGAAAGCATGAGCGAGGCAATATGAAACTTCTATAACATATTAATCAAATTGTTGAATTCTCTATTCCAATTTAAGTTTCCAAAGAACAATTTGCCAAACTCCAGTCTTCTGCAAATAAAAAAGGAGGAAAGAGAAATTACAAAACCTAGAGGTCATATTTATACCACTGTTGTGCATATTATTAGAAAGAACATGTGTGAGGGAGAGGATCGTATACTGAACCAAGAGACATTTTCAATAAGGTTAGTTTAACAAGTGGGAGGTCTTTTTTGTTCTTTCTTTTTTTTTAATTATTATTTTTGACATGATATCTATCATGAAGGAGGATAAGTTTTTCTTCATGTGTGATTTAAGGATCTGGATAAGAAAGAAATTTGCTCATTGTCTGTTTTGATATAGCTTTTGTTATTTAGATTCAACCTCTTTTAAGAAATAATTCAAAGAACAAAGTTGCACAATTATTTCATCCAAAAAATGATTTCATCAAACCACCTATTGATTAATGAGCATAACTTATGAGAAAAAGATAAAATGGGAAGGCCTGTAACATTCCTATTGGTATCATCAAGATTAAAACTAAAATTATAGAAGTAGATTTACGATTAAAGATATGATTAAATAAACCAATATAAATGAGATTTTGATTTATCATTTGCCCTAAGTTGATGTTTAGAATGGCTTGTTAAAATATTATTTTGGTTTACTTATTATGGAAAGTGAAAATATCTAGCTACATTGTGTTTTATAGTGGTTTGTTGTCCATTTCGTAGATTTTGGGATCTATTCATAGCTATCCGACTAATGATACTCAAGGAAGTCTTCGTAATGGTTTCATGAGAATTCATGCTAGTGAAAGAGAGTACATCAAGCATGAAGCTACTTTTGAATTATTTGACAACATGATAGACACTGGACATGTTATTGACATTTGTGGTTGTCTACAAAATGCGAGCATTGTGTACCCCTATTTCATGGTCTTCTTATCCAAGCTGAACTTATGGGTGATTTGCCATAAAAGATTTAAAAAATAGTATTTCAGTCACATACCATTTTATGAAGATGCTAAAAATATATACATTAGTGTAACAAGAAAGTAACAAATTAGGGTTGTGTCTATTTGATTTATACCTATTTAATTTATGTTAACTTAAATATTTTATTTACTAATATTTCGTAACTTTTGTCTTTTAAAATCATATAGGGATATTCTATGCACAATACAAAATTGCAAAGGCAAGGTGTCTCACATGGGGACCTTTGGCGGAGGGCAATTATATTAAGGTTCAAGCTCAGGTCAAATTGTTGAATCCAATGAGATCTTATGATGAAAAGAATATGGTTGGTAACTTCACAAAGTTGGCACAATCGCTGCAAATTCATCTCAATCACCATAGAGAGTGACATTCCTTTAATAACACACTACTCGCAGTACCTTGAGGTAAGTTACCTACTCTATTATGTGTATTCGTCAAATTCAAATTTGGTCATAGATCAAGTCGCAGGATAATTAGACCCACCATACCTAGACTATTTTGAATTTCACCACTTAGGCGCTTGTGTGCCTGATAATTTCCTTACGTATTGGAAATTTGGACCTAATTTAGTTTGAAGGAATTGGAGACTTTATTGGAGCAAGGTTGAGTATCAGACAACTGACTTGAGAATAAAATCTAAAGGCTCACGCTGCATAAATTATTATTTGTCTTTTGTTCGTGCTTCCTTGTATATAAAAGAATTTAAAAATTCTTCATTGCGTCACTGCAGACTGGGTGTACACTTATAGAGCACTTCAAACAGGATAGTGCCTCTGTTTTTTGGCCTCAAGTATTACTATTTACTAGTAAGTCAGCCTGTGTTTTCATTTTTTTGACTATATTTTGTTGCATACAAGTACTTTACGGCTTCACTTAGTATTTATTTTTTGTGCACAACTTCTGCCCTATTTTTACTGTTGTACTTGAAAATAACATGGCTGCTTTCCTCCCATATGCTACAAAACCAAGGAGCAAGTGCAACAAATACTATTCTTCTCTTTTTTCTCTAACATATGTAATTTGGGGTTCTACTAAAAGGTGGACTTAGAGGTTGCTCTCCCTTAAATGGTGGAGAGAAAAGAGAAGAATAGTATTTGGTGCATTTGGTCCTTGGTTTTGTAGCATATGGTAGGAAAGTAGCCATGTTATTTTCAATTAAAGTAGTAAAAATAGTGCAGATGTTGTGTGCAAAACAAACACTAAGTGAAGTCACAAAGTACTTGTATCCAACAAAATATAGTCAAAAAATGAAAACACATGCTAAATTATTAGTAAATAGTGATACTTGAGGTTACAAAACAAAGGCATTATCTTGTTTAAAGTGTTGTATAGGTGTACACACAGTTTGAAGTAAGGTAACAAAGAATTTTTAAATTCTTTTACATACAAGCCCACACCAACGAAAAAAACAATAATAATAATTTATGCAGTATAAGCCTTTGCACTTTTTTCTCAAGTCAACTATCTGATACTGATCTTGCTCCAATAAAGTCTCCAATTCCTTCACACTAAATTAGCTCCCAATTTCCAATACATAGGGAAAGTATCAGGTACACAAGTGCTCAAAACATTAGTCTAGGTATGGTGGTCTACTTATCCTACAATTTAATCTATGACAAAATTTGAATTTGACGAATACACATAATAGAGTAGGTAACTTACCTCAAGGTACCTGCGAGCACTGTGTTATTAAAGGAATGCCACTCTATATGGGGATTTTCGTGAATTTGCAACGATTGTGCCAAGTTTGCGAAGTCAACAATCATATTCTTTTCACTGTAAGTTCTCATTGGATTCAACAATTTGACTGATCTTGAACCTCAATATAGTTGCCTTGCCGTCAAACCCCCCATGTGACACACCTTGCCTTTGCAATTTTGTATTGTGCGTAGAATATCCCTGCATGGTTTTAAAAGACAAAAATTACGAAATATTAGTAAAACAAAATATTTTTAGTTGAAGGTATAAATTAAATAGGTATAAATTAAATAGACATGGACCTAATTATTTGCTTCCACGTCACACTAAGGTAAGTATTTTTAGCGTCGATATGTCACTGAAATTGTATTTTTTAGATCTTTCATAGCAAATCACCCATAAGTTCAACTTGGATGAAAATACCATGAAATAGGGGTACACAATGTCCGCATTCTATAAACGACCATAAACGTCAATAACATGTCTAGCGTCTATCCTCTATCCTATTGTCGAATAATTCAAAAGTAGCTTCATGCTTAATGTATTCTCTTTCACTATCATGAATTCTCATGAATCCATCACGAAGACTTCCTTGGGTATCATTAATCAGTCAGCTATGAATAGATTCCAAAATCTACGAAATTGACAATGAACAACCGTAAAACAGAATGCAGAGATTTTCTCTTTCCATAATAAGCAAACCAAAATAATATTTTAACAAGTAATATTAAACATCAACTCAGGGAAAAAGATAAATGAAAAACTCAATTATATTGGCTCATTTAACTATGACTGTCATCGTCAATCTACTTCTATAATTTAGTTTTAATCTTGATGATCATACTAATAAGAATGTTACGAGCCTTCCCATTTTTTCTTTTTCTCATAAATTGTAGTCATTAATCAATGGGTTGTTTGATGAAATCATTTTCTGGATGAAATTGTAGTGCAACTTTGTTCTCTAAATTATATCTTAACAAAGGTTGAATTTAAAACACAAAATCTACTTCAAAACAGAAAAGGAATAAATTTCTTTCTTATGTAGATACTTAAATGACACATGAAGAAAAACTTATCCTCCTTCACGATAGATATCATGTCCAAAATAATAATTAAAAAAGGAAGAACAAAAAAGACCCTGATGTTGTTAAACTAACCTTATTGAAAATATCTATTAATTCAGTATGCAAACCTCTCCCTCGCACATGTTCTTTCTAATAATATGCACTACAGTGGCATAAATTTGATCTCTAGGTTTTGTAATTTCCGTTTCCTGCTTTTTTATTTGCAAAAGGCTGGACTTTGGCAAATTGTTCTTTGGAAAGTTAAATTGGTACAGAGAATTCGACAATTTGATTAGTATGTTATGGAAGTTTCGTCTTCCCTCACTCATGCTCTCCCTAATTTGATAAATTGCTGTTCGAAAACTCAAAGAGCATCAACAGTCCATTTGTAATCTCTAGGTTTTGTAAGCATCAACGGTCCATTTGTAATGTCTAGGTTTTGTAATTTTTCTTCCATGTTTTCTTTATTTACAAAAGGACTTTAATAACTTCTTGTTTGGAAACTCAAATTGTGTGGAGAATCAGACAATTTGACTAATTTGTTTGAAGGATTTTTATTTTTTAATAGCTGACAATGGTGACTTCTAATAGGAATAGGTATTTTTACTTTCAAACATTCCATTACTTATATCTAGTTTGGGAAAGTTATTGGTTTTTTTAATTTTATTTTTATACTTACGGTTCTTTATGATAATCTTAAATTACAAGCTCATATTTAAATTTTAATCCCTTTGTCTAATGTTTTTGACATTAAAAATATTCCAATAAGTGATGCTTTGTTTAAATTATAAAGTGTTATTCTTTGTCGCCACAAACTCTTAGAATAATTGATCTAATATAGCACGACTACCAACCAACCAAAAAAAAAAAAGAGGTGGAGTTGAATTCTCCATCTCCTTTTTAGTTATTTTTTTATATTGTGACCGCAAGATGTTAGATCTCTAAACCATCTAAGTGGTTTTAGTTGTAGGCTTCAGTCAGACCTCCTTTGGCACCATCATCTCAGTTGCCATTGCCATCTCGATTAGGTGCATCTAGTAGTCTAACCATCCACAATTCACCACATGATTGTATATTCCACATTCTTTATCATTTGGTAATGTTATCTTTTCAAATTCTGACTTCCAGTTTTCTCACCCTATGACCTTCAATCTTTTTTCCCTAATAGTTTTCCTTAAACCGTTAAAACAATCAAAAGGCAACTTGGGGAACACGTGAATATCCAAAAATTATATTATACACCCATAGGTACATGAATATGGTACAACGTATTTTGAGGCACTAAAGTAACAACTAAACAACACCAAAATATAAACTAATGAACACCAAAATAACTCCAGGTTTAAATCGGAGTATATTGTCAGTCACTACAAATGTATTTTAATTTTCATTAAAGTAACAATAAACAATACCATAATGCTAGATGCATTTTATTGTTTCAATATAAAATATAATAGTACTTAGTATATGGAATAGTATTTAGTTTATGACAAAACGATATTTAGTGTATAATAGAAAACATATTTTTTTCTTAAAAAGAAAACAATGCAAATATTGAACATTTTTTTAAAACTAAAAGTAGGAAGTTGTATAATGGAACATATTCTCTGGGAAGAAAAACTAATTAAATGTTGCAAAAAATTTAAAAAAAAAAGCTATGAAATCAATGTAGAATATAATAATTTTTAGTGTAAAATAGAATTGTGTTTAATGTATGTCGTATGATGTGTACAGTGTACCTTTGGGTGCACCATATAACAACTGCTCTTGATTCCTAGCATTTCCAAAGGGATTACACCATAGTTATTAAACTCCCACTCTGGGTCTTACAATCTGACTATTTTAAGATCCAAAAATCAGTCATCGATCCAACTCCCACTAGAATATTAAAGTAATTAGGATGTTACGATCTTAATTTAGTTCCAAAAAAACAAAGCATGGTATGGGCATCATATGATTCTATGATCTTGTGATTCGATCCACAATTCTAAATAAATTTCACTAGGTGCTCATACTTAATTGTAATCGAGAAATTATTTCAACAATATATATTTTGTTTCAAAATTGCCCCAAAAATATAGTTTAGTTGAATGTCTAATATCTTTGTGAATGTTTGTTAAGATTATTGTTCTTATGAAAATAATTTTCACTACTCCAGACAAATATTATAATTTTACAATCCTCAATCCAGTTCTATAATTCCAATTCTAAGAACCCCTCATTGATTCTTCTTACTAGGATTTCAATTCTAACAACATTGGATTACACATTATAGGGAATACTCTTTTACTCAATGTGGATTGTTGGCTCTGTTACATATTTATAGTTATATTGTCTGTGATAAAGATGGTTATTTAAGTTATTTACGAGGATTAATTTCCTACAATTTTTATATTTATTACCACGACATATGTGGTCTCTATGTTCAAGGAAATTTCCTACAATTGTTATATTTCAGGTGTACGTAGATTTGGTGTATGCTAATAGACCTTTACAGGAACCAAAGTGGTGCGTTCAAGCTCGGGTTTGCTGTTGCCCTATTGATACACATTCAAATATAGAAGCATAAAGTTGAGCTCCTATGAGCCAATCTATACATACGCCCCTTCTTCTATGTTGGTGAAGGAAGGGTGTGTTGAGACGAATGGTCGTTCTCGGTTTTAGAGCTAAAGAATATTTCTATTAAAAAAATAATGATAATTTTAAATTACTCTTAACATGTTTTAGATGGCTTCCTTTACTTCCGTTATCTATATAACTATATATAAAATTGAGTGAATTTACATATTTTTGCCAAGTGTCCTAATTTTATTGATTAGCATATTAATTAGTACTTTAGTTTATTTTGTATCTTTTACATGCATGCAACTCTTTTTTAATTTTTCTTTATATAATTCACAATATCTATAACCTTCTCCTTAGTTTTTTAGAAATGTGATTAATAAATATTTACTTGCATATACAAAAATAACACATCCGTAAGCCTAAAAAGTTCAATAGATACAAAGATTTTTCAACTAATAAAATAAATCTAAATGATAAAAACAATATTCTTTATAAATTATTTATAATTCTAGACATTCATATATAATCTAACTCAATCCTTGTATCGGAAGGAAAATAGTTCTAGTTGCATCTAATTTGTGACTACAAATGATGGTTGAAAATAGTGGGTAAACCACGTGTTGCCAGTACTTGGTGTTAAAGCCGCTTAGTTCTAAAAGGAGAGGCAAATCGAGGCAGAAAGAGTCGTGAGGCGCAAGGCACGCCCAACACATGGGTTATCTTGAGGCGCAGACACCAGGTGGAGGTGGAAGCTGCCGCGCTTTTTAAAGCTAAGACATACTAGCTTACCAAATTTGGTAAACCATCACAGGTTCTTGGTTTAAAAGGCTACGAGTTAATTGGATATAGCATTAGAGCACCCGCATTGGTGATCCAGAAGTTTGGATCACAGGTGGGGGCCCACACCCTCCACATCATCCCACAATCCAACCTTTTTTCTCTTCTGTACATCCCTTGGATCACCAACTTGGATCACCAAATAAAATAATGCATATGGACCCCACCCCAAACATATTTATTTGGTTGTGGACTTTTATTTTGTGTGTTTGTGTGAATATTTCATTTATAATAATGAATACTTATTTTTAAAAAAAAAAGAATTTCACATACTGTATTTGTATTTAAAATTGTAGATTACCAATTTGGATTTGTATGTATAATTGTAGACTACTTATGACGCCATTTTTCCAGAAATTAAACAATTGACCTATAGTGATGAAATTTATTTTGGAGTGTGCCAGCAAACTAAAAAAAAAGAACTAAAATAATACAAGCTTGATTTGGAAAAAAAAAAAAGAAGAACACAATACGTCGGTTTACAATAAAATAAAATTACAAACAATACAATAGTTGCACTAAAAAAATTAATAATACAAATACAATGGTTCAACTTAAAAATAACATTACAAAATATAATTTACGACCTACGTCTATGTCGATTCCACATTTCTTCAACCAAATCTGTCTGAAGACGCGCATGCGTTTCGGGGTCTCGAACTTCCATTGTTCTACGTAAGTAAGTCTCATAGCACGGATGAACATTACGTCGAACAGTCGGCTCAGGGGTAGTACCATCCACGTGCTCGTAATCGAACGCAAGGTCGTACGAATCTCGCTCATCCTCAACAATCATATTATGGAGTATTACACATGCTTTCATTATCAATGACATGACTTTCTCCTTCATGTACCGTGCAGGGCCACGAACTATGGCAAAGCGAGCTTGTAGCACACCAAAGGCTCGCTCGACATCCTTCCTAACTGCCTCTTGACGTTGAGCAAATAGTTTTGCCTTTGGACCTTGCGGAAGGGGGATGGTTTTCACAAAAGTCGCCCATTTTGGATAAATGCCATCCGATAGAAAGTATCCGATTCTGTACTCATGACCATTGACGATGTACTCGCATTTTGGAACCCGATCTTGGTACAGCTCATCGAACACTGGGGAACGGTCAAGGAAGTTTATATCGTTAATACTACCAGGCATTCCGAAGAAGGCATGCCATATCCATAGATCATATGACACAACCGCTTCAAGAATAATTGTCGGCACCTTATAGACCCTTTTAGCAAATGCTGCTTTCCAAGCTATCGGACAGTTCTTCCACTCCCAATGCATACAATCGATGCTTCCCAACATACCAGGAAAGTCACGCTCATTCCCTACAGCCAATAGACGATCAACATCGGCTTGGGTTGGTTTCCTTAAATACTCTTCTCCAAATATTGCAATGACACCTTTAGCGAATCTTTTCAGGCACTGCAGTGATGTGCTTTCACCGATCTTCAAGTACTCGTCGACGCAATCGGCAGATATACCGTAACCAAGCATCCTCAAGGCTGCAGTGCACTTGGTCAGTGGCGTCAACCCGCGGTTCCCAACTGCGTCGTACTTCAATTGGAAGTAATCTGAATGATTTCCCAATGCCTCCATTATACGAATGAAAAGATGCTTGCGCATTCTAAATCGTCGGCGAAAATGTTGGTCATTGTAAATGGAATCCTCTGCAAAGTAGTCTCTGAATAAGCGCTCATGCGCTTCTTGTCGATCTCTCCTTATAAATCTTCTCTTCGCTCGAGGGAATGAGGATGAAGGTCTCAAATCTTGTGCACCTTGCAAAACATTTACAAGGAATGTCATATCTTGGTTGTCAGCCTCATCATCAAGTAAATCTTCCACAATGGGCATAATCTCTTTTTCGGAATCCTCTAATATGAAGCTTAGACCATCCGATGAGGAGGAGGAGGACATGTGCGATGAGCCTGAGGAAGATGAATCTTGTACTAGAGGTGTCAAATTGGCATTCTTATTTGCCATTGTTGGCCACCTGTGTACATATTCAGTAATTAAGAAGAACATGAACATAAGTAAATTACAAATTGAAAGAAGTAGAAGCAACAAAATATAAGGCAAACACAATGATCCCAATTAACAAAACATAAACTTCCATTTTATAACTAATTTAAATGGATACAACTAAGAAAGCATAAACTATTCATTGCATAAACTATTCGTTACAAGTAACAAAACATAACTAGAGGCGAGCACACTAATGTAAATAAGAAAGCTTCATCTAAATAGCTAGAGGATGGTGGACTACTAATTTTGGGGAGATTTTCCCATTCTTTTCTGTCTAATTTCTGCCTTCATCATTCTGAAATAAGCAGCATCCTCTTCAGACAAGGATGAAAGGTCCATCAACATTATTTGGTCGTCATATTACCTCTCCTTAAGGGCTTGCTTCCTCAACTCCAACTTCGTCTTGATGTCCTTGCGTTTTTGAGCCTCATCTCTAAGGTGAACTGTCTCCTGAGCTGCAGCTGCCTTCTTATCAACTATGGTTACCAAGTTACGGAATATTTCGACCTTTTCATTAGCTGTGGAACCCATTGTTGCAAAGTGACTAGTCACCAAATCAACCACAACATTGTTTGCATTTTGATGGAGCTTTCTCTTCGCAGCTTTCCTCCCAATGGGGCGGACAACTCCATCAACTTCAACTTCAACCTCTTCATCAGCGGGGGTAGAGGGGCTAGAATATCCTCCCATCTCATTTACTTTTGATTGTTTAGACTGTCCCCCATCTAGAGTATCACGAAATGTTCTCCATTTGGGTGATCCTTAAGCAAATAGTACCAATGCTCTAAATCAAATTTCCTCCCCACCCTTTTAAGAAACATCTCATGAGCACGATTTATGTAACGCCCCAAATTACACATGTTTCATTGTTTATATTCTCCTTAATTAAGATCTAGACAACCCAATGATAGGGGCATTACCGCCGTCCAAAAGGACAAGGCTTGAAACATGAGTGCTAAACATAACACAGTCAAGCATAACCTCCACTGCACACATTCACATATAATTATCCATTCACAATCAAGTGTTAACCAATGTAAAGTTTATAAACCGTAGTGAAATAATTCACCATGTAATCTACGTCTTCAACCACAGAAGAATTCAAAATACAACGTTAGAGTATGCATATACGGCAT
>JACYFF010031954.1:68073968-68149354 GCA_017589665.1 Selenicereus undatus | reverse complement strand
GTGTGTGTGTGTGTGTGTGTGTGTGTGTGTACATACATACATATACATATACCTATATATATATATATATATATATATATATATATATATATATATATATATATATATATATATGGCCGTAAAAGTAAGGCCAATCCCAGCGCATAAATTTGAAATTTTCATTGCAGTCAAAAGTTGATTTTGGTAACTTCTCGCAAATGCTTGTTCGAATACTATGTTGAAATGTAGTTAATGAGCGACTTGAAAATTGAAATGTTGTTGTCAAAGAGACCTTTTTTTTATTTCTAAGACTATTTTCGATAGAAACCTTTATGAAGTAGTTGACTTCTAAGTCTGCAGTCTTTGTTTTCTTAGACTTTGTTTGCAACAAAACCTTTAAAATTTCAATAAACATGGGCACCTGGCGCAAGCTAATCCAAATATTTTTCACATTTTAATACTTCTGGTGACCTCAAGGCCCCAACAAGAAAATGCAATGAGACATCAATTGAATTGTTTAAATGGTAAAAATATTGACTAAATGGTCATGGTAGAGATAAATGTTGACCAAATAAAGGAATTTTGAGTTTAAAATTCATATTTGAGTTTTTTTTCAATGCTTCCTATCGGACAATTAAGTTTTCTTCTAAACTATTTAAATTGTTTTATTGAGAAAAAACATCAGTTGAATTGTTTAAGTGGCGAAAAATAGTGATTGAATTGTCGTGGCAGAGAAAATTGTAGACCAAATGATGGAATGCCGTGCTCAAAATCTGGATTTAAGCATATTTTAATCTTTCATATTCGATGATCAAGTTTCGTTCCAAACCGTTAAAATTGTTTTAGTGGCAAGTCGATTGAATTGTTTTAGTGACAAAAAATGCCGATTAAATTGTCGTGGTGGGGATAAATGTCGATCAAATGAAAGAAATTTGAGCTAAAATTTTAGATTTAAGTTTATTTTAATATTTTTCATCAGATGGTTAAGTTTCGATCCAAGCTGTTGAATTTTGCACCTAAATTTCAGCTGATCATATCATTCAAGAGTTGAATGAGGAAAATCAACTTTCCATATTCTCAAAAAGGAAATCATTTTCCTCCATTGGGGGGAAATTTATTTTCCTTGGAAAATAATTTTCCATCATTTGTTGTACCAAACAACGGAAAATTAGAAAACCATTTTCCGAGAAAATTATTTTTCCCCCAACCAAACACTACCTTAGGTAGTGTTTAGTTAGAGAGATAATGGTTTTCCTGGAAAATCATTTTTTATGAAAAATATTTTCTCAAGGAAAATATTTTCTCAAGAAAAATTAATTTTCACGGCACATTTAAGTGGCGAAAAATATCAAATGGGTAGTTATAGCATGGATAAATGTTGACCAATGAAGGAATGTTGAGCTGAAAGTTCACATTTGAGTTTCTGAGATGAAAAAAGCAAATAGTTTAAAATTAAATTGTAAAAATATCGATTGAATTATCGTGGCATAGAAAAAATGTTGACCAAATGAAGGAATGCTATGCTTAAAATCTAGATTTGAGCCTATTTTAAGTTTTCCCAATCTGATGATCAAGTTTCAATTTAAACTATTGAAATTGTAGTTGTGAAAAATATTAGCTGAATTGTCGTGGTAGACAAAAATGTTAATCAAATGAAAGAAGTTCATCGCAAAATTTGAAATTGAACCTATTTTAATCTTTCCTATCTCATAATCCTTTTCGATCCAAACTCTGAAAATTGTTTTAATGGCAAATCAAATGAATTATTTAAGTGGCGAAAAATACTGACTGAATTTTCATGGCATAGATAAATATTGACCAAATAAAAGAAACTTGAACTCAAAATTTAGATTTGCATTTATTTTAATCTTTCTTCTCGGACAGTCTAGTTTTGATCTAAACCATTGAAGTAAGATTTTGCACCTAAATTTTGGCTAACCGTATAATCAAAGTGTTGAAGGAAGAAAATCAACTTCTTATCTTCTAAAAAATGAAATTATTTTCCTTCATTGGGCTTTGGACAAACATTAAAAGAAAGCTAGCGAAATAAATTCATCTACGTGTGATGGAGAGTGCTATGAATGGTAAGAGATCTCAGGAGCAAAAAGATCAATTGACTATATCTACATAGAAGATGAAGTGAACAATGGAAACATCACAGGGTTTGGAGGCTAACAATGCTGCATATGGTATGGAATTGGAATCCCTAAGAGTGCA
This sequence comes from Selenicereus undatus, assembly GCA_017589665.1. Lineage (NCBI taxonomy): Eukaryota > Viridiplantae > Streptophyta > Magnoliopsida > Caryophyllales > Cactaceae > Selenicereus > Selenicereus undatus. Next base: position 68,147,158 of record JACYFF010031954.1, on the reverse strand, counting down.
TGAGAATGGGGAATCCTCCAGGGGCGTAGATGAAAATGACGTGAGATCTCATAAGGACATGCTACGAAGGAACAACCCAAACTTGCAGTTTGACACGCATGACAACCAAGTGTGGAATTCAGGAGACTACTATGATGTCTCCGAAGATGATGAAGCCCCGAAAGAAGATGACCCAGAGTGCCCTACCATTACCCTAACTGCGGAAGAGAAGCGCATTCTTACAGAACCATGGAAAGATGCTCTTATCATTAAGAACCTTGATAAGGGCGTTGGATATTTGCAATTGAAGAAGAGGTTGTAGAAAAAATAGGCTCCCAAAGGTGACTTCTCGTTGATTGATATAGGGTGTGATTATTATATTACCGGTTTCACTAACATAGAAGACTGTGATCACGTCATTACAAATGGCTCATGGATGCTTGGGTACAATTATGTGGTGATAAGAGAATGGGTTCCATATTTCATCCATGAGGACACTATTACGTGATTGGCAACGTGGGTCAAAATACCAAAATTGAGCATAGAATACTTTAATAAAAACTTCCTATTGAGCGAGATTGGGAATAACATAGGCAAGGTCTGCAAAGTAGATAACATGACAACGACAGTGGAGTGTGGAAAATACACTAGGCTCTGCGTGGAGGTTGATCTAATAAAGTCATTACTCTCTAAGTTTCGTCTAAATGGATGGGTATGGGGTATTCAATATGAGGGTCTCTGCATGATATGCTTCAGGTGTGGTAAGTAGCGGCATAGAGAGGATAAATGCCCGCTAGATGAAGTAGCTGAGCATGAGCACGAGACGAATACGGCTAATCAGGAATAACAACCAACCCATAGCATCCGACGACCAGATGAAGGGGTTATATATGGGAATTGGATGCTTGTACACAAGCCAGGAAGACTTAACAAGACCCAGAACCAGTCCATTCCATGCAATTCTGATGGACAACATCATGAACGGTCTAGTGAGGAACAATCACAACAGAGGTTCCAGGGAAAACCTGAACCGAACCCCGTTCAAACCAAGCCAGCGGTGGTTGCGAGCCCATCAAACTAGGACTTTCTAAATTAGCCCAGAGAGAATTTCGTTGAGAATCAGGACTCGAGATTCCGAGCCCTAGCAAATCTAGACCTAAATGTGGAAGCTAAGGATAATGTCATGATTGAGGTGGAGAATAATCCCATGCACGATGTGACTTTCCAAATGGGTGCTGCGGATGAAGTAATTGAATTGGAAGCAACTATTGGGAAGGAGAATACTACGGAGGGTAGAATGCAAGGTTATCGAGCAGCCCCCAATGCTAGTGGACGGGTAAACTCCCAGGGGCAACCTCGAAGTCTGGGTCAAAATGCCAACAAGAACAACCAGGCCCCAACCATTAGACAGCCCAACCATTTGGGTCCGAGATTACCTTGGCCATCCATAACAGAGGGCAAGGGAGTGAACCTGCCCCAAGATCCAACACTCCACCACCTTCACACTCTGGGTCGTCGTTACAAAGCATAGGCCCACCAAGGGAGCATTCAGGCCAACACCCTAATGACCCACCCAGGTTGGAGGATTTAAGGAATGTTGAGGTCACTACTGAAGGCTTATCAGTACCAAAACCAAATGAACCCAATTTAGGGGAGGAAAGGGACAAGGGCCCGGACATGGTAATGGTGGAAAATATGAGCACAGTAGGTCTTCATAACGAGGACCTAGGAAGACAATGCTAGCCTATATGCCTTTACCCTTCGCCATGAATTTCTAATAGCACATCAACAGAGCGAAGCCAGCCTCCCTAAGAGAGAATAGGGGGAGATGGTGTCAAGGTTCTTGTTTGGAACGTTCAAGTAGCTGGGGGAAAAGAGTTCTAAAACGTACTTAAGGAGCATATTCGACTGCATCAACCTCAGATTCTTATAATGGTAGAAACATACGTAAGCAGGCAAAAGGCTGAGGAGGTTTGTAATGACCTTAAGTTTCGAGGAGTTTTTAGAATTGAGGCAAGGGGCTTCCAGGGAGGAATATGGGTGCTTTGGAATTATGATGAACTTAAAGTGAACATTGTGAAGGCTTGTACCCAATTTTGTGATACAGTGGAAGAGTGGGCAAGCAATCGTGGCTTTACGTAACAATTTATGCTAGTCCTCATCAACAGGAGAGGGAGAACTTGTGGATCGAATTGGAAGCGTTTGCTAGCACGGTGGATAAGGATGGATGTTGGCAGCCAATTTCAATGAAACAATCAATCTTGAAGAACGAGATCATGGAGGAGCCGATATGCTAAGGTGGTGTACGAGGTTTAAAGCCTGGATAGAAAATACAGGCTTAATAGACCTTGGGTTCTCTGGGCCTAAATACACATAGACAAGAGGATGCAACGACAGAATGAGAAAATCTGCAAGATTAGACCGTGCCTTGTGCAACTTGGAGTGGCGTACCAGATTTCAGAATGGAGTTGTACTGCATTTGCTTTAGAGCCACTCGGATCATCTTCCTTTATTGATCGACACAAGAGGTTTTAACCCACTAGAGATAGGAAATAAATCATTCCGGTTTCAACTTGGATAGGCTTAACATGTAGAATTTGATGATTTCATCAGGAAGCAATTGAACAAGGATGCACCAATCATCGTGGCTTTGTCTTACCTCACAGACAATTTAATCAGATGGAATAAGGAGGTTTTTGGGAACTTATATCGAAGAAAGAAAACTCTATGGGCCCACATAGAAGGCATTCAATGCCGAGTAATAGAAGCTGGGCATTATCACTTATTGAAGTTGGAGTGCAAACTGAGGAGGGAGCCAGATGAAGTCCTGGGGCAAATCAAGACATATTGGTTTCAAAAATCCAAGATGGATGCAATTAAGGACGGAGATAGAAATACAAGGTACTTTCATACTGCCAACATAATTAGACAACGGTATAATCGAGTTAAGGCTCTTCAAAACTCGGATGGCATATGGGTAGACCGTGCCAAGTCCAGCAGCTAATTGCTTCCTGTTTTTAGCAGTTATACACAAAAGAGGATACTAGTGCAATGGTAAATTAACTTCCCTTTGGGCAATTCCCAAGCATAAGTGAATAGGAGTTTATAGCACTAAATAAGTCTTACACAAGGGAGGAAATTATAGCTGCACTAAAGAAAATGGGCCTGCTCAAGGCGCCAAGCCCAGACGAATACCATGCAAGCTTTTCCAACAATATTGGGATCTCTTGGGCCCGAAAACCATGGAGTTGGTAATGGGTATACTAATCCCAGTTTTTTTTGGCATCAGACAAGATTTTGCCTACCCTGGTAACAGGCCACTTTTTTGGTTTCAACTTGAATTAGATTCTTTTTTTTTTTCACAAGCACACCATCTACTTAGTCTTTCTCTTATGTGATCTACCCATGTTAAAGAGCTCGTCCACAGGGCCCTATGCGGGGCTAACTCAATGGAGTGTAATGGGCGAGAAAGTGGGGGTACAAACAACGGTAGGCTTGACCCTGAAAAAAGACGAAATGAATACAAACATCATACCAGACCTAATTGATTGAATAAGGTATAGCCCTGAAAAGGAAAATACAAACACTAAATCAAACCCAACAAAGATCTGATCCTTTTTTTTTTTTGAGTTTTGGATCATCCATTTCACTGGGGTCGAGCTACTGTTGGCCCAATAAAAGGGTAGAACTCTTCCATCATAGATTTTCTTCATTTATAAGACTCGAAACCGATACCTTGCTTAAGAGGAACAAGTGTCAAACCATTTGAACCAACTTGTGTTGGTAACAAAGATCTGATCTTGAGAGCACATAAAAACACAATCCCAAATACAACACACAAGAGGCCAACTACTTGGGCTAATCCCTACAGAAAAATGTTTTGTTATCGCAACTGGAATTGAGGGAGACCCCAAAAGAAGCTGCCTTTGCCTCAAGATGCCTTGTTAGGCTCTGTTCGGTAAAATTAGCGGTTCAAGTAGTGTATAGCGATTCAGGTAACAGATAGCTGTTTAGGTAGTAAATAGCATTTCTAATTTAGCTACTAGTGGATAACTGTTTAGATGGACAGGTGAAATAAATGTGTTCGGTAAATTTAGCTGTTGGGTTAGCTAATTAATGTAAATTGACATAAAAGAATATAGATCAATTCGAAAGATAAAATTTTCAAAGGATATTTTTTGGCAAAAAAATATGAAACGCTACTTTTGAATGCAAAATGTTAATACTATTAGCATTTCAAAAACACTGTTTAAAACGCTAAACGCTACTTCAAATGCTAGTCAAAATACTATGTTATCGAACACTACAGATTACCTGATGAGTGTATTGACTTAGTCAAAACGTCAAATGCTACCCAAAACGTCGTCGCCGAACACGCCCTTAGATTTCGATGGTAAAATCGCTTGCAGCAAAGTCTTGGTTTTCGCAAGTGGAATTGTATTCTTGCTAGTTGTATGTATCAGACTTAATCTTTTTCAAGTTGCTGCAATTAATTACGATAATTGGATTGAAAACTCACCTGGATGAAGAAGAGATACCCAACCGAAGTTCGATTTTCTACAGATTGCAACATTCATGGCAATAGCTTAGTCGTCCGTACAGTCCTTACTACCTTATATAGTTGTATTTATGTAGTTCAGAAAAAAATTCAAAACCACTATTAAATCTTCCCCAGTTTTTTGACGAAGATCCAGTGTCGTAGACCCTCTTCAAGAACCATCTCAACAAAAAGAACCATCTCAACAAAATTTTAAGTTCATTGTTGATGACTTAGGAATAGGTTTATGCTCTAACACACTCACTCATGTGAATCCCTTGGGGCTTGAAGTGTGGATGGTACAAAGGCTTTGTCTGTCTAGCACAATGAATCAATATAGCGCACTGAATCAATATAGGTGGAGATCTCAGATGTTGTACATAATTATGACTAGTAGTTGTATGAGCTTTTCTGTCTAAATATTTATTATCTAGGATGCAGTAGCAGTCTTCTTGTTAGCTATGTAGTAGCTGTACTATGCTTCCTTTTTTTTGTACGGGCTTTGCCCAACTAATAATAAAAAAAAAGGGGTTGTTGAGATTGAAATCCAATATGTCACGTTTGGAAAGGCTTTGATATTAAGTTCGAGAACCATCTCAGCCTAAACCTTTACGCTGATGGTCTAAAGCCGAACAATAAGTTTATACTCTAATAGATCCTTTGAAGATCGAGCTTTACAACTATTGCGGACCCAGTGGGCCTTTCTCCTTTATCACAAGATTGGTTGTTGCACGCCAGCAGCACCAATATTGGAGGAGAACAATGGTGGGGCAAAAGCCACTGTTTTCTTCAATGAGGCAACTACGACACCTAAACAATACGAACAAAATTGACCACTATTTTTTCTTTTTTGTTTTCGTTTTTTTGTTTGAGGGGGTTCTTTGGACCTCTATTTACCAAAATCTAGCTAGTGGTCATTGTGGACTCATAAATAGGTACAACTCTCCAGCATAGATTATGGGATCCCCGCTCCTAACACAAAAGCAAAACGGTTCATCGCAGTTTAGTCAATGAATTCAATAATCCTACACCCACTCCTAACACAAGAAAAAAAGGAAAAATAAAGATAATTATGGTTGCGTTTTAACTTGTAATGTTACATATTACAAACTACAAAAATGGCTAAAGTCTTCAATCAAGGGCCTAGCTCCTCTTTCTCTTAGGCTTCCTCCCTTTCTCTACTTCTGTGGATTTCTCGCCATCGAGAGTCAAAGGTGACACTGATTTTCTCTTCTTATGCGACCTGTCATTATTATCCTTCTTACCCGATTCATCATCGTCGAAGGAAATCTTCATCGTTCAACAAGTGCTCGTACTCTTCAAGACTAGCGAAAGGAGATGCCGCTGACTTTTTGCCAGACTTCTTTCTTGGGCATAGGTACATCGTCATCGTCTTCATCTTCATCATCAACGTCACCAATGTGATATCATCGTTGTCGTCGTCATCATCACTGGCATCGTCTGCATTACTGATGTCAATGTCATCGAAAGTAGGCGCGTCATCATCAGCCTCTCCTCTGTCTGAGGGTAAATCCTATCTGTCTCATTGTCACTAGTATTGCTGATCAAGTCATCATCATCCTCATTGGCAACGTTGTCCGGATCATCACAATCATATTCACCATCGACTCCAATGAAGGTTCAGTGGCATCCAACAAGTTCTCAATTTCTTCGTTATCACTTTCATCACCACCGTACAGCCCCTCGGCCTCCACCTCTTCAGTTGCCTTCTTCTTTTTCTTCTTCAGTTTGGTCGATGAGCTCATCTTGTTCATGTAGAACTTATGGAAGATGAGATCCTCTGGGGGGACATCATCTTCAGCCAGTGAAAGGATTTCTGGCCCAATCCAGTGTTTATTCATATCAAGCTGGAAAAAAGTAATAAAGATCGCATTAACAAGCAATATTAGACCCAGGGAAATGAGCATATAACTAATAACCTAACCCGAACAACCAAGGACCATACCCTACGGGGAACATGACTTCCCTAAAATAGAACAACCTGATTTTGCTCCTCAGACTCTGCAAAAGGGGGACCTACACTGAGAGATGTTATTGTTGTTGTAGAACAACCTGATTTTGACACAAACAAAATTAGCCAAGCCAAAACTTTCCTAGCCAGCATTGCTTGGTTATAAAGACAAACTTATTGAAACAAAATCCTCAAACTTGGGGACGTGAACCATACGGACCATAAATGCCATAAACCCAAACATGCCAGAAATTTATCCGACAGAAACCGAAACTGATTGGTCCAGTCACCAACTCTAAGCATTACCTTCTTAGCGAGTTCGATTTGTGAACCACCATGCCAAGTGCTCTGCTTAGGTTTCTTTTCCATGAACTTGTCTAGAAAAGTAGTCAGAGAGAGATCATTCAATGGGCTTCCATTATAGACAATGTTTGCTCCTGAAAGAAGAGTCCTCGCCATGGTTGACACTGAGGGGTGAGCATGAGACAATTCCCCATCAGCTTGTACAGTCCGCATTGCTGTTCGAAAGACAATTCCCCATCAGCTTCTCATTTAAGGATCCGTGATAGTAACCATTTTGAGTCTACGAGAAGTAAGACAATATACCAGAAAAGAAGGTTCTCGGTTTCAAGGGTCGTATCCACCAGGTAATGAATGCTTGGTTGAGGCTTCATGGTGCTGTTTCCCATTGTGGTCAGACAACTTAGTGGAGTTAGATTCCACTGAGGTTTCTCGATGTTCTTTGTCGGAAATTAGTCCTCATCTTTATCTACTTCATCATCCTCAGAAGAAGATGCTGAAGGGGCTTCCTCATCTTCTGAGTAATCAGTATTGCTGTTTGATCCACCACTGTTAGTTGTGGTGTCATCATTGCTTCGTGGAGTCTTAGCATCGACAGCCAGTAGATTGTCAGTTTCATCAGGGACATGTTCAAAATGCTCAAGATCCTCGTCAACTGCCTCATTTTGGACGCCCATATTCCTGTAGAAATGTGCATTACAGGGTTTATGATTGCAGGAGTGGATGATTCTCAATATAAGACAGTATGAATGGGGGGATGCTAACCAAAGGGGAGGCCTTGCTTTAAGGACTTCAGAGAGGAGAAACAGACACCCACATGCATACTCAGGTGGTTGTTGAAGTGCAACCTGAGGAAGCAGTAAGGCAGTCAAACTTATCAGTTATGAGTCAAATGAAACCATTTCGTTTGAATTATGGTGAAGCTATTGTTTCACTGAACGCTTCAAGCGACTTGCATACAGGGGCAGGCTTCAACTGGAGATGATACCAAATTGTCAGTGGAACTAGCAACTTACCTGCAGTAGACGCTTTGCAAAGGCTGCTACACGCTTTAAGTTTACATCATTCTTCATAGCTCTTACTAATAGTCCAATAAACATTACTGCCTGTAAGAATACATTCAAGCATGAAATTATTGAGGATGTTCTTAAGGAGAAAATGAAGCTCGACATATTAGCAAAAGTGCAAAACTGATGAGAATTTGAAGATAACAATAAAAGATGACAGTCCTCTCATCATGAACATTTAAAAACAAAATCAGCAACAAATATCATTTAAAGCTCAAAGCAGGTGAATTAGCCAAAGACCAGAAGTGCATGTCGTTGAAGGATCCAGACTTCCTAGCAAGCTAGAATCATATATCAGTAAAACCTAGGAATTACATCTCAAAGAGATATGTAGATTGTTCTGCCAAAAAGAAGCATTCCACACTTCACTGCCAAACCCAGGGTGAGCATAATTTTTGGGTAGCCTGGAACCAAAACGGCACCAATTGAAAGGCTCCGGTTCTGCTTCCCAAAAATGAGGAACTGATCTCAACGGTTCCACTTCGGGCTCCCAAAAGAATTACCCAAAACCCAAAACCATGGAACCGGTTTTAATAAGGAAACATGGTTAAGAAAAACTCAATTTTATTTCCCTTTGTTGTCTATTCGTTCTTGTTTCCTTTGTCCAATTTCTTTTCTGACTGAGGGTTCTCTTCTTCAAACAAAGGTTAGACACTATCTTTCTTTATGTTGGCATGCTAAAAGCACTACCTTCCGACCCTATATTATTCAAAGTAAATCCTCCATCTTTTATTTTGCATCCCAAATGCCTCACCGGATCATCCTTCCCTTTACTGTGCCAAATTAGCAATTACAACCTATTCACACTATATTTTCCAACACCCCCCCCCCCAAAAGTGCATGATTTAACTTCTTTAGAAAAAGTAGAACACCCCGAAATTCTAATCACTTGGTTCTCTGTCCCTCCTGTCTACCTGCTCAGGTGTTTCATAAACCCAACCTAAATTGCTTGTTGCGAGCCTCCGGTTTTCGCTCTGTATTCAGGCTTGCCCATCAATGGCACTATTTCCGAGGCAGCCGAACATATGGAACGTTATCTTAGATTGTGCTCCGAAGAATAAAGTTGGTGAAAAAAGCCCCAAACTTTCATGTTATCGATTTTATTTACCATGTTATCTTTTATAAAAGGTCCAGCCATTCCAGGTTCCTTTTTTCAATTTAACCCTCGACCTCCTGTTTCCTTCCAAAATTAGCCCATGAATCGCAAAATATTGCAAGAACATTCTGATTGGAGATGTGTTAGCTGAATTCATCAGATTTGACAAATTGGTGTGCCAGCATGTCGCATTCTGAGACACACTACATGAGAAGAGTGAATTCAACAACAATGATTCCACTTGATTGGGGTACAATATGTGTAGCTTCTATATCAGTAGACATAAACACCTTGAAAAACAACAGCCCAGAACCAAAAGCTTTGCCTGCCATTTTTGCGACGTTCATTCAAAGGATTTGTATCTAGGCAAGTGACTTTACTGAGCAAATTTTTGCCATGTTGTGCCATAAACACAGCCCTGTAAAATTCTCCACTGGCCTTGGGTACTAGGTGCAGCTTTCCAAAGTCACTGTATCTCACCTAAGTGGCAGGGACCAGAAGAGCCACAAGACCCCCCTTGTTGTCCTACTTACAACATGGCTCTCTAATTATGTGAATCCAACTACCCAAAAATCACTAGCGAATGCTGCAAAACCATCCATGTACTCAAAACACGAACACATTAAGGTATAATTGCCATAAGTAGTTCTGAATCCTAATTGCCCTGCTCACTCCCTTCAGTTAGGAATGCATATGATTTTATTGTCATTGCAGAAGACGGAAAACCCCTTGTAGAGATACAATATCCATCGTTGTGTAAAAGGAACCCAAGAAGGAGACCCTAGGGGAAGGGGCTCCATCAATAGAATGTCCAGCCATAGAAGGATCCTTCATATTTTAACAATCAGCAAAGAATGCAGATAGAAAGATCAAATTAAACAATGGAAAAGACAGATAAGATGCAATTTCACAGAAGCACAGCTACGAAAGTGCAAGGCTAAAAAATAAGACAAAATAAGGTACTACCACTTGTATAATAACTATCCCCCCCACCCAAAAAAAAAAACACACAAAAAGAAGGCACCACCTAATTAGAGAGCACAAGCAAATAACTATGTACAGAATATATTTAACCCAGTAGTGAAGAGTCAAACGCAATAACAACTATAGATGTGTTGCAATGGTAATCTCGTTCCTATTAGGATGTTCACTTCAGCACAGATTTACATGCACTAATAACCGTAGCAGCGCAGACTCGAGCATACATGCTTTTTCCTCTCCGGGAGTTCGAAGAAAAAAGAAACTAATGATCACTTACCTTAGAGGTGTTGAGAGCAGCGGGAAGCAGCAACTTTGCATACAAGGCATGATAAAACCAATCGCTGACAACTTGGTTTCTTGATCAAATCTTATCTATAAGCATTAGAGCTTGAATGCCAACATTGAAGTTTTGCTAATGAACCTGCATATTAACAGAAAATGCGAAAGTTTTAAAATGTCAGGCAAATGAACCTGCATATAAGCAGAAAATTTCATTCTCAAATTTCAGGGAGGCCTTCGTGATGCTGTCATTCGGGAAGTGGTTAGCAGGCCGCAGGCTATAGATGAGGGGTGTACAGGGCAAGAGGAAAGAGCACAAAATGGCAGAGGTATGTAGTGTCGCAATTTTGGGCAGTTTAGGGGTAGGCAGGAAGGCAAACAAAGAGGGGTTACAAGCGGGCAGGGGAGGGGGTACTTAAGGACAGGACAGAGGAGTAACAAAAAGGAAATGCCCGAACATCCTGAGGTTAAAATCATCAACTTACAAGCTGGAAGAGCATTGGAGTATGGACATCATCAGACTCATCCCCAGAAACAAAAGGAAATGCCCTGTTTACTCCCTGTTTAGAATAGAAATTAAAGCTCATTATTGATGAATTGCTTGAATATCTCGACCAAAGAAAAAAAAACAAAAAGGCCTCAAAAGCATAATACAAAATTCACAGATAGCTGGCACAAAATTGAACTTCAAGCTTAAGTAACCCACAGCAAATCTAGGCATAGTTGCCTGGAACATGGGACTCTCCGGTACGGGGGACGGATTCGGGTACGTGATTCATCACAGAGTGGAGAATCCGATATGCAACGGTCGTTATGAGTGCATCTAGTCCTCCAATTCAAAACTCCACATATCATGAAGACTCATAAAATGATTTAATAATAAGGGTTCTCCCTCTTCCCTCTTCCCCTCCCTCCCCCCCACATAGGGCAAGATTTTCACATTAATCCTTATTTCTCTATCTCACTTTCTCTCTTCTTCCTGTTTTGCTCTGTAAAAAGCTTGCTCATTCATCGCAACCTCAAAAATTCTTCCATTTTCTTCAAAATTTGGCCTATGGATCATGCAAATATGCAATACCATTGTGGTAGGAGATGGGTTAGCTGAATTCGCCATATTTGGGGAATTGATACGCTAAAGTATCGTGTTCTGGTTCGCGCGAATCAATTCTCTGTACGCTAAGGGGTTGAGATAATCCAGTAACTATGAATCTAGGTCTTGGGAGATTTTTGTAAACTTCATCACTCAAGTAACGGTTAGCTAGAAGGCCTTTCAATTTTTTAGAATATTCATTATAAAAGCTACAGCAGTTCCAATAACTACTCTTAACGCTGCCCCCTCAGACACTTACTAAACATATATAGAAGTACTTTAATAGATTCTCCATTAAAGATGACTCCTACTGTTAGGAATTAGAGCAAACTAATAGCAGAAGCAATAGGATGAAACAGATATTCAAAAATTTAAAGAACGATAATAAGAACAAAGTAATGACACATAAGATTTACGTGGAAACCCAATGCAGGAAAAAACCACGAACGGCAACAAGTACAATCAATCCATTATATGAGCAGGGAGAGTACAAAACGATTACAATCACAACAAGTGATTCGATCCAATAGCAGAATTACAACCTCTTGTAATCTCTGTCAAAATCTCTCTACCTCTTAATGTGTTTAGGGATTCAGCGATGATCTTAGATCCTAGGCAAGACCTCTTTATATAAGGTCTAGAAGTCCAGGGTTTTACCCCTAGAGGAGAACCCTAGCCGCCAAGAAGACTGCACGCCAAAGCAAACCCTAGCCGCCAGAAAAAACCTGAGCCCGAGCTGGGTGCAGCACGACCGTGCCACGTGGCACGGTCCCCCCGTGCCATGGTGGCACGACCGTCCCATTTTTCTGCCCTCCTTCGACTTTCCGCTTCTTCAGCCTGACACGTCCGTATCGTCTAGCACGGTCCCATCGTGCCAATTCTTGGATTTTGGGCCGCGAAACCCAATAATCTCCATCTTGGACCGAAATCTCCAATCACCAACTCTCTAATACCGTCATCGCACCTCGAAGGGTGACGCCCCCCAATGGGCAATGCCCCGAAAGGCGCCCAAATACTGTGAATGCCAACTAAGTCCAAGCAATGCTCGAACTTAGCTATAGGTAGAGGCTTGGTCAACATATCTGCAGGATTCTCCGAAGTATGAACCTTCCTTACAACTATTTCCCCTGCACTGTATCTCTGACATAGTAAACTTGACACCGATGTGCTTGATCTTTGAATGATAGGCATCATTCTTAGTCAGGTGGATGACACTCTGACTACCAGAAAACACCACAGGCTACTGTGGAACTCCAAGCTAAGTAACAAGACCTCTCAACCAAGTAGCTTTCTTCACTCCTTCAGTAGCGGCAACATACTCAGCCTCTGCAGTAGATAGAGCTGCAATAGACTAAAGCGATACTTTCCAGGAGATAGCACCTGAACACATAGTGAAGATATAACCAGATACGGACCTTCTCCTATCAAGATCATCAGCATAGTCAGAATCAACAAAGCCTGTAACATCATATGTAGTAGCTTTGTTTCTATCAAAAACCAACCCCTTATTAACAGTACCCTTCACATAGCGAAGGATCCACTTCACAGCTTCCCAATGATCCTTTCCAAGATTATGCATATACCTACTTACCACACTTACAGCATGCGACAAGTCTGGCCTAGTACATACCATAGCATACATTAAACTACCAACAGCACTAGAATAAGGGATATTAGATATTCTATTTATGTCCTCCTTAGATTGTGGACAACACTCAGCAGACAATCTGAAATGTGCAGCAAGGGGTGTGGAAATTGCCTTACAATTATCCATATTAAATCTGCCTAGTACTTTCTCAAGGTAGTGTCCTCGAGATAAGTGCAGCTTATCAGCCTTTCGATCCCTCTGAATCTTCATGCCTAGAATCTTCTTTGCTGCACCCAGGTCCTTCATCTCAAACTCTTCACTGAGTTGAGACTTCAACTTGCTAATTAAGGATTTATCCTTAGAGGCAATTAACATATCAACATACAATAGCAAGTAAATAAAGGAACCATCAGAATATTGTCTATAATACACACACTTATTATATCGACTGCGAGTGTATCCTTGTACAATCATAAAGGTGTCAAACCTTTCGTACCACTGCCTAAGAGCCTGCTTAAGTCCATACAATGAGTTTTTCAATCTACATACCAGTTGTTCCTTCCCATGAACAACAAAACCTTCGGGTTGCCTCATGTAGATCTCATCCTCCACCTCCCCATGAACAAATGCAGTCTTCATATCAAGCTGCTCCAGCTCCAGATCAAACAACGCAACAAATGCAAGAAGCACTCTAATGGAGGTATGTCTAACAACAGATGAAAATATCTCATTATAATCAATGCCTTCTTTCTGATTGCAACCACGAACAACCAGGCGTGCTTTCCACCTTGCATCTTCAACTCCAGGAATGTCTTCCTTTTTCTTGTAGATCCATTTGGCAGTTAAGGCTCTCCGACCTTTAAGTAGCTCACACAGTTCCCAAGTCCGATTCTTTTGCAAAATCTCTATTTCCTCTTGCATAGCTAGGATCCAATTAGGTGAACTTGGGCAAGAGATTGCTTCGGTATAGGTTGAAGGTTCCACACCTTCAGGCAACTCCTCTGCAACTAAAAGTGAATATGCTATCAGTCCATCATCATCATTATAGTGAGCAGGCCTCCTGATCTCCCTTCGAGGACGATCACGAGTTATAGAGTGAGCAACCTCCACTTGAGGCTAATCAAAACTGATAGCGCCAGGTTTAGTAACCTAGGCCTCCATGTTGGGCTGATTAGCAGCTCCACCTTGAGCTGCAACGGTCTCCACTTCTATCTCCATACTGGTATCCTCCTGATCAGCTGCACCAGTAGAAGAAATAACAGAATCCTTTCCAGAAGATAACATAGCAGTCTCATTGAAAGTTACATCCATACTGTAAATGACTTTCTTAGACTCAGGACACCACATGTGGTATCCGTTAGACTCAAATGCATATCCAAGAAACATGCATTTGACATCCCTAGGGGCTAACTTCCAATTATTTACATGGGCATACACAGGATATTCAAATATTCTCAAACTAGAATAATCAACAGGATTACCTTACCATACTTCTTCTGGAATATGAAAATCAATGGAGGTGTGCGGTGAACAATTCACCAAGTAGCAGGCTCTAGAAATAGCCTCGGCCCAAAAAGCTTTGCGATCCCAAAGCCACGCATTGGAAAGCATACATCGAGCTTTCTCCAGTAGAGTCCTATTGATTTGTTCTGCAACTCCATTTTGATGTGGTTTTCCAACCAAAATCTTGAGCCCAGCTATGCTATTCATCGTGCAAACTCTGACTCAACAAACTCAAGACCATCGTCAGTCCTAAGTTTCTTGATCTTTCTCCGAGTACGGTTCTCAACCAGAGCCTTGAACTTCTTGAACATAGAGAATGTCTCATTTTTCTGTCTCAAGAAGTAATCTCGAACTTCGCGTGAGAAATCATCAATAAAAGTTAACATGTAGCGCTTACCTCCAAGATAAGGAACCTTCGAAGGACCCCACAGATTAGAATGAATGTAATCAGGGATCCCCTGAGTACGATGCTTCGCTTTAGAGAAACTCACCCTCTTCTGTTTCCCAAAAATACAGTGATCACAAAAATCAAGCTTACCCGTACTAGCGTTACCCAAACAACCTTTCTTACCTAGAATGGTCATCCCTTTCTCACTCATATGACCCAATCTCATGTGCCATAACCTTATATCATTAACATACAGCTACCCCTGTAACTGTAGTTCCTTATAGGATGTAGAGACTGCCCTACCGCAATCCCTTCATTACTGCTATGGCTCCCTTTGTCACTTTTAGGACACCATTCTCCATAATAATCCTGCAACCATTAGTCTCAAGAGTACCCAAGGAGATTAAACAACGAGTCATATCAGGTATGTGACGAACTTTATACAAGGTTTTAACTATGCCATCATGGGTTTTAATCTGCACAATACCTATTCCTGTAACCTTACACTCAGCATCATTGCCCATAAGTACAACCCCAGTATCAACGGACTCATAAGTGACAAACCAGTCCCTACGAGGACACATGTGATACGTACAACCAGAATCTAAAACCCAATCATCACCTAACCCCTTTTCAGAGGTGGTAGCCAAAGACATGGTAGCAAGCAACACATCACCATCAGACTCTGACTCTACTACACAATTAGTTGTAGCAGTGTTGTCCTTTTCCTCTTTCCCTTTCTTTTTCTTTAGTTTCCAACAACTAGCCTGAATATGACCCAATTTACTACAGTAATTGCAGGTCTTATTGAAATGAGGATTCTTAGACTTAGATTGGTTCTTTTTCTTATTACCGTTCCCCTTTTGCTCAATTGTTCTACCCCCTAAAAACTAATCCCTCAGCTGGATCAGCATGGATATCATGGTCAAATTTCTCCTTAGACAGCATATTAGACCTGACATTCTCAAACGATATAGTATCAGAATTACCATATTGCATAATCTCCTTAAAGTGTTTATAGGAAGGGGGTAGAGACACAACAAGCAGAATAGCTTTATCCTCATCTTCAATCTTTACATCCAGATTGTCCAAATCAACAAGAATAGAGTTAAACTCATCAAATGTTTTTGAACAGGAGTACCTTCAACCATACGAAAGGTGTACAACATTTCCTTCAAACGGATCTTGTTAGCTAGACTCTTCGTCATGTAGAATTCCTCCAGCCAAGTCCACAGATCCACCGCAGTTGCCTTATCAAGCACCTCTCGCAGGACATGTGATGCTAGGCACAACTGAATGGCTGAAACTACATTCAACTCCAGTTCTTCCCATTCCTCGTTTGTCAGCGATCCACGCCTCTTCTTTTGGTCTGCTGCCCATTGTTCATCAGTCATCTTCTCGGGTTTCACGTGAGGTCCTTGCAGAACCTTCCATAACCCATGCTGGATGAAAACTGCTCTCATCTTCACTTTTCAGATATTAAAACTAATCTCCCCATCAAATTTCTAAATATCAACCTTCATAATTGAAGACATCCTAAATCAAAGCTCTCATACCACTTGTTAGGAATTAGAGCAAACTAATAATGGAAGCAATATGATGAAATAGATATTCAGAAATTTAAAGAACGATAACAATAACAAAGCAATGACACAAGATTTACGTGAAAACCCAATGCGGGAAAAAACCACGGACGGCGACAAGCACAATCAATCCACTATATGAACAGCGAGAGTACAAAACGATTACAATCACAACAAGTGATTCGATCCAATAGCAGAATTACAACCTCTTGTAATCTCTCTCAAAATCTGTCTACCTCTCAATGTGTTTAGGGATTCAGGGATGATCATAAATCCTATGCAATGTCTCTTTATATAGAGTCTAGAAGTCAAGGGTTTTACCCTTAGAAGAGAACCCTAGCCGCTAAGAAGACTGCACGCCAAAGCAAACCCTAGCCGCCATAGAAAACCCGCTCCCGAACTGGGCGCGGCACAACCGTGCCACGCGGCAAGGTCCCCCCTGCCATTTTTCTGCCCTCCTTCGACGTTCCGCTTCTTCGGCCTGACATGTCTGTGTCATCTAGCACGGTCCCACCATGCCAATTCTTGGATTTTGGTCCACGAAACTCGACACCTACATCGGTTTGCTAGTCTTCTAAAAGAGCATAATCTTTTAAAAAAGGGAACTACACCTCTACAAACAAAATATCAAAACTAAGTTCAAATTAAAAAGTTTTCTTATCCGTAAGGTTTCATAGATATTGCATTCTTAGGTATTACAAAATCAACGATTCCCTGTTGAAGCAAAGTCTGATAGCTTGACACTTACTGTCAGTGATGTACCCAAGGAGACCTCCATTGAAAACCAAACCCATGATCATCAAGACCATCCAAACATCCGTGAGGTTAAAGATACCGTGGCCCTTGTTAAGGAACTCCGAACAGCAAGCTATCCTGTGTCCACCGGAAATTATCCCGGTTTTGTCTTTTTTTTGGGCCCAGCTATGGAAGTAACGACCAAGTGCCTTGACCACTCTTTCTAAGTTCAAGAAGTTAGCTTTCACATGGGCCAAGATTCAATTCGTTTGGAGTTTAATAGGTTGGTCAAATTTAGCCCCAAAGTGGACTGCTCCAGAAAAGTTAAATCCAGTCCAGTTCTGACCCATCTGTCTTGTTCGGCCCATTTCTCTCAAACGGCTGATCCAAATGCTCTGAAACTTTTGGCATTGGAACCTAGATTCTTAAAGCTTTCCTTCAACTCTTAAATCACTGAATTTGGATCAGAAATGAGGGAGATATGTTCCATTGAATCAGACCCTACTGCTGTGTGAATGTGCTGAATACTAGGAGCCATTAATGCTTTGAGACTTCTCATTTTCTAGGGACTAGATGCACGCCCCCCCCCCCTTGGCCCAAAGCTGCAAATACCTATGATAAGGTGGGAAAAGAGAGTTTAGCAAGTCTCAAAGAATGAAGGAGTCAAGATTCAAGCCAAGTGATCCGAACTACATCAATGTCTTTTCAATTTGCATTGTCAATTATTATGTTTTTAATTCTAGTCTCGTAAGTTGTTATTTTTCAAGTTTTCCAACGTAAGGCCGAGTCCTATAAAAGGCCAAAGCTGAGTTTTAGTTTGCATCATCGATTTTGAATATCAAAGTAAGGTTGAGATCAAACTCCCTTGTGTTCTTTCTTTCTCTTGCTTATCACTAGATTAGCTCTCTAGTGTGGTGTTCAAGGGTCCTTAAAGATCAATTGAGTGGTGATATCTTATCTCACTTGAACTTTAGGAAGAGCTCTAAGTAAACTTGGTGGTGATATCTTATCCAAGTAAGCTTAGTCTATCTCTTGCTTATCCATTTCACTTTCAAACCAAAATACTTTTTTCTTTCATTGATAGTTAACTTCTACAAGCTCTTCTTTGTTTCACCATTTGGGACTTAGAAGTGCATCAAGTGGTATCAGAGCATTGGCTACCCTCTTGGCGTTGCTTCCACCCCAAACACATACCAATCCATCTCCATACACAACCACTGTCTGCACAGCATCCAGAGAAACAGCACGGTGTGCCCGTGCCTTAGAGCACGACCGTGCCACCTCTGTTCTTTCCCAAGATTCCTCAAACTTCGTTCACTTTTATTCCAAAACATGACCACAATCCCAACTTTGGAAGAAAGGTTCGAGCAGCTAATGAAGAGCAATGCTGAAAAGGATGCTCAAATTGAGCAACTAAGGAGGCAACTTGACTCTACCATGAGGTACAACCAAAGAGAAGGCCGAAGTTTTCACTCCCATAGTGAGACCCATTCGGTTGGTGAAGAGTCCGAAGAGCAACCACTTGCTACAAGTGATGAAGAAGAAGAAAGAAGACCGAGGAGAGCAAGGAGGAGGCCAAAGCAACCCTTCATGGATTTCAAGGTAGAAATTCCGGAGTTCGAAGGTCGCCTTGACCCCGATGAGTTCTTAGACTGGATAAACACCGTAGAGAGAGTGTTCGAATACAAAGAAGTACCAGATGACAAGAAGGTCAAGCTCGTAGCCTTGAAATTACGTAAGTATGCTTCCATTTGGTGGAGTAACGTCGTGGCTAAGAGAGCTAGAAAGGGAAAAGGGAAGATAAGGTCTTGGTGGAAGATGAAAGAAAAACTTAAGTCTAAGTTTCTTCCACCCCATTATTTTCAAGACAACTACAATAAACTTTATTCCCTTAAGCAAGAAACCAAGAGTGTAGAGGAATACACCCGTGAGCTTGAGAGGCTTGTGATTACTTGTGACATTAGGGAGAGTGATGAGCAAATGGTGGTACGTTACTTGGGAGGGTTGAATGAATCCATTAGGAATGTAGTGGAGCTTCAACATTACACTACTCTTGATGAGGTTTGTTCTTTAGCCCATAAAGTTGAACTTCAAAGGAAGGCTAGATTCAAGAGAGAGTCATCCAAAACTCCACAAAAGGCCTACCCGTTCAACAAGGGGAGCCCCCTTTCTTCTACCCCTACACACACAACTACTCCCATGGCCCCTCCTAACCCCCAGCCTAGCCCCTCAAAATCCCCCCTCAACCCATTTGACAAAAGAAAGTGCTATAAGTGCCAAGGTTTTGGGCATATAGCTTCCGAGTGTCCCAATCGAAAAGTCATCACTCTAGTTGAGTACCAAGGCCTAGAAGAGGAAGAAATGAGAAAGGAGGGAAGTGACAAAGAAGTTCATTTGATGGAAGGCATAAAAGAACATGTTGAGGAAGCGGACGAAGGAGAATTCCTTGTACTTCGAAGGGCCTTAAGTGGTCACAAAGGCACTAACCATGAGGAACAAAGGGAAAACATCTTCCATACAAGATGTACTATCCAAGGACGAGTATGCTCACTCATTATTGATGGTGGGAGTTGCACCAATGTTGCCTCTACCACATTGGTGGAGAAACTCAAGCTCAAACCTGAGACACATCCTCAACCTTACTCCATTCAATGGCTAAACCAAGGTAAAGGTTTACAAGTTACACATCGTTGCTTGATTTCCTTTTCCATTGGAAAAAGTTACGTTGACGAGTTGTGGTGTGATGTCATCCCCATGGATGCTTGTCACGTTCTCCTGGGAAGACATTGGCTTTATGATCGAAAGGTCATGCATGATGGTTTCCTCAACACCTATACCCTCCACAAAGATGGCCGAAAGATCACCCTAGCCCCCTTAGCCCCACAAAAAATCACCAAGCCAAAAACCAAAGAAATTCCAAGGATGGGGAAGTGTATCTCTCATTCCTTGAAC
Source organism: Selenicereus undatus (assembly GCA_017589665.1). Classification (NCBI taxonomy): domain Eukaryota; kingdom Viridiplantae; phylum Streptophyta; class Magnoliopsida; order Caryophyllales; family Cactaceae; genus Selenicereus; species Selenicereus undatus. The sequence continues at coordinate 68,127,108 of JACYFF010031954.1, read as the reverse complement.
CCACTTTGCTAGCCAATCATCATGAGTTCAAACCATTCAAGGAAATGATCCTCTTTAGCCCCTCACAAGAAGACCCAGCCGAAACCCCATCTCACCCGCTTGCCATCCAACTCCTTCAAAGCTATGCTCATGTCTTTTCCGATGAGATCCTCTCCGGCCTACCCCCTCAAAGATCCATTCAACATCATATTGACCTCATTTCTGGAGCCATCCTCCCAAATAAACCCGCATATAGAATGAACCCCAAGGATACCTTGGAAATCCAAAGACAAGTGAAGGAACTTATTTCTAAAGGCCTTGTGAGAGAGAGCTTGAGTCCTTGTGCCGTACCCGCCCTTCTTGTGCCTAAGAAGGATGGAACAATGAGGATGTGTGTGGATAGCCGTGCCATCAATAAAATTACAATCAAGTACCGGCATCCCATACCAAGGTTAGAAGATATGCTCGATGAACTCCATGGATCTAGGATCTTCTCCAAGATAGACCTAAGGAGTGGGTACTACCAAATCCGAATTAGAGAAGGAGATGAGTGGAAGACCGCGTTCAAGACCAAGGTGGGACTCTACGAATGGCTTGTCATGCCATTCGGCCTCTCCAACGCCCCTAGCACGTTCATGCGACTCATGAACCAAGTCTTCAAGCCATTCCTTGGAAGATTTGTGGTGGTGTATTTTGATGACATCCTAGTGTTTAGCAAAACCGAAGAGGAGCACTTTCGCCATCTCAAGCAAGTTATAGAGGTTCTTGAACGAGAGCAACTATATGGGAATCTCAAGAAGTGTTTCTTTTTCACTCTTGAAGTGACCTTCTTGGGGTACATAATCACGGCCCAAGGAATTCGAGTTGATCAAAGCAAAGTGGAGGCAATCCGGTCATGGCCCGTACCCGCCTCCATGCATGATGTCAGGAGCTTTCATGGCCTTGCTTCCTTCTATAGGAGGTTCATACGCCAATTTAGCTCCATAGCCACCCCCATGACCGAGGTCCTAAAGGGAGGCAAGTTCGTTTGGACTCCACAAGCACAAAAATCATTTGAGGAACTCAAGGAGAGACTCACCCATGCGCCGGTCTTAGCTCTCCCATGCTTTGACAAGGTATTTGAAGTCGAGTGTGATGCCTCCGGCGTAGGCATTGGAGCGGTTTTGATACAAGAAGGAAGACCCCTTGCGTACTTTAGTGAGAAACTAAGTGATACAAGGAGGAAGTATTCAACCTATAACAAGGAGTTCTTTGCCATCATACGAGTCCTTGAACATTGGACTCACTACTTAATAGCCAATGAGTTCATTTTACATTCCGATCATGAGGCCCTCAAATACCTCCAAGGGCAACACAAGTTGAACTCACGGCATGCTAAGTGGGTTGAATATCTACAATCATTCCACTTTGTGATCAAGCACAAATCCGGAAAGCTTAACCAAGGTGCGGATGCCCTATCAAGGAGGCACCTTTTGTTGTTCCAACTTGGCTCTTGTGTACTTAGGTTTGAACATCTCAAGTCCTTGTACGAAAATGATGAAGATTTTGGAGAACTTTATGATTCATGCCGAGTTCATCCAAAAGGAGATTACATGCTCCAAGAGGGGTACTTGTTCAAAGGTACCCGATTATGTGTGCCTCGTTGTGGCACTCGTGAACTCATCCTTAGGGAAGTTCATAGTGGGTCCCTTGCCGGCCACTTTGGTGAAGACAAGACATACATCATGGCCAAAGAGCATTACTTTTGGCCACACATGTTTAAAGACATCCAAGACTTGATCAAGAGATGCTCTACTTGCCAAATGGCTAAGAGCCATTCACTCCCTCAAGGCCTTTACACCCCCTTACCAATTCCTCAAGGCCCTTGGCTAGATGTGAGCATGGATTTCGTGCTTGGTCTTCCGCGCACTCAAAGAAACAAAGACTCTATTTTAGTGGTGGTAGATCGATTTTCGAAGATGGCTCATTTCATTGCATGCCACAAGACAAATGATGCATCTCATATAGCTGATCTGTACTTCAAAGAAGCTGTGAGACTCCATGGTCTCCCTATATCCATTGTTTCGGATAGGGACCCCAAATTTCTTAGCCACTTTTGGATCACACTCTGGAGGAAGTTGGGCACAAAGTTGAAATTTAGCACTACTTGCCACCCTCAAACGGATGGCCAAACCGAAGTGGTAAATCGTACCTTGGGCACTTTATTACGGGTCCTTGTGAAGAAAAACTTGAAGGTTTGGGATCTTCTACTTGCACATGCTGAGTTTGCATACAATAGATCCCCAAGTAGAACGACTGGTGAGTCACCCTTTAAAGTGGTTTATGGGAATAATCCACTTGGGCCCCTTGATCTCTTGCCCATACACCAAGAAAAGATGGATGTTGAAGCCATAAAGAGGGTGAGAGAAATCCAAGAGCTCCATAAGAAAGTCGAAGAGCAAATTGAGAAGTCCAATGAGAGGTATCAAGTCCAAGCCAACAAGCATCGTAAGCAAGCCTTGTTCAAACCGGGAGATTTGGTTTGGGTACATCTTAGGAAGGAACGATTTCCTTCCAAAAGGAAATCCAAGCTTATGCCACGGGCTGATGGACCTTTTGAGGTCCTTGAAAAGATCAATGACAATGCCTACAGAATTGATCTTCCGAGAGAATATGGGGTTTCTTGTACATTCAATGTGGCGGACCTCAAACCATATCATGGTGATGATTACTTTGGGAATTTGAGGGCAAATTCTCCTCAACAAGGGGAGGATGATGTACCCAAGGAGACCTCCATTGAAAACCAAACCCATGATCATCAAGACCATCCAAACATCCGTGAGGTTAAAGATACCGTGGCCCTTGTTAAGGAACTCCGAACAGCAAGCTATCCTGTGTCCACCGGAAATTATCCCAGTTTTGTCTTTTTTTTGGGCCCAGCTATGGAAGTAACGACCAAGTGCCTTGACCACTCTTTCTAAGTTCAAGAAGTTAGCTTTCACATGGGCCAAGATTCAATTCGTTTGGAGTTTAATAGGTTGGTCAAATTTAGCCCCAAAGTGGACTGCTCCAGAAAAGTTAAATCCAGTCCAGTTCTGACCCATCTGTCTTGTTCGGCCCATTTCTCTCAAACGGCTGATCCAAATGCTCTGAAACTTTTGGCATTGGAACCTAGACTCTTAAAGCTTTCCTTCAACTCTTAAATCACTGAATTTGGATCAGAAATGAGGGAGATATGTTCCATTGAATCAGACCCTACTGCTGTGTGAATGTGCTGAATCCTAGGAGCCATAATGCTTTGAGACTTCTCATTTTCTAGGGACTAGATGCACGCCCCCCCCCCCCTGGCCCAAAGCTGCAAATACCTATGCTAAGGTGGGAAAAGAGAGTTTAGCAAGTCTCAAAGAATGAAGGAGTCAGGATTCAAGCCAAGTGATCCGAACTACATCAATGTCTTTTCAATTTGCATTGTCAATTATTATGTTTTTAATTCTAGTCTCGTAAGTTGTTATTTTTCAAGTTTTCCAATGTAAGGCCGAGTCCCTATAAAAGGCCAAAGCTGAGTTTTAGTTTGCATCATCGATTTTGAATATCAAAGTAAGGTTGAGATCAAACTCCCTTGTGTTCTTTCTTTCTCTTGCTTATCACTAGATTAGCTCTCTAGTGTGGTGTTCAAGGGTCCTTAAAGATCAATTGAGTAGTGATATCTTATCTCACTTGAACTTTAGGAAGAGCTCTAAGTAAACTTGGTGGTGATATCTTATCCAAGTAAGCTTAGTCTATCTCTTTCTTATCCATTTCACTTTCAAACCAAAATACTTTTTTCTTTCATTGATAGTTAACTTCTACAAGCTCTTCTTTGTTTCACCATTTGGGACTTAGAAGTGCATCAGTCAGGACTCAGGAGAGCAAATAAAAGCCGTGAATCCAATTCCACATGAGATTCAGACAACTCTTGCCTTTTGTTGTCCTTACTTGTGAATTTTTTAGTCTCTTCGCCCTTCTTGTCTTTCTGAGCACTACCTACCCCAGAGATCAATACCTGAAATCGCAAGTGAAGATCCAAATTTATCAATACTAGTTGGGCAATAACTGGCGAGAAAGCCACCCAAATTTTATTAAAAACAAAATGCTACAATATCATTGGAAGTGCAATCCAGCTGACTAGAACTGAAGAAGCATGGCAGAGAAAAACCAACTAAAGAACCACAAGAGTACCTTAAACAGTGCAAAATACACATCTATCAAATGTCTTGCCACCTTAGGCCCATCCCCCTTGTGAGTCAAGCGGATTTGATTCAGAAAATTAACCTACAAAAACAAAATCTCAATCACGAGAGTTTTTCTAGTTTTGTATACAACAGGAACAATAACTTTTGCAATCAAGAAAGAGGGGAAGAAAATGAAAATCGTATGACAGTAGAAACACATTTCCAACCAGCCGGTAATCACTTGTGGCCAATTTTCTCATTTGTTATGGCAGACCAATGCAAAATATGGGACAACAGTTTGCTACTTCATTGATGTGTGGCTTTTTAAGTCTAGCTTCCAAGGGAAACATCATTTCAGCATTATCACTACATTTATCTAAGCACTGAACCCCCCCCCCCCACCCCAAAAAAAACAAAAAAAAAGGAGAAATTCTGGCTTTGCAGGGCATATTAATGTGAGCTACTTGCTAATATTTTCAAGAGAGAAATAATTAACCTTGGGGCGAATTCTACAGTGTGCCACACTTAAAGGGGGCAACCTTTAATACAAGCATTAAAGCATACAAGTCTAATGGCGGGTGTAAATTTGACAAAATGGTGAAAGATATGACAGATCAAATTTAAATGCATGCTACAGTATGCTATATATGTGGGGAAATGGGCAAGCAAGCTTATCATAACCAGCAACACCAGCCTAAAGTTTGGTTTGATAATTTGAATGAAAACTCAAGCATATGTTCAGCAGGGTTATTCCCAATAATAATGTCACTCAATTCTAGTAGCTTGTCAGTTCTGAGTATATATAACAGCTCCAACATAAAGCAAGATACATCTTTAAGAACAGAATTGAAAGTACTCCACACAACAATCTATCACCAAGGGCTCTCAACAATTGTCATAATTTAAATAAAGCTTTCCTTCTATGCAGATACATAACGCCTTAGGAGTTCGATACTTCGATTTCCAGTCAGTTCCAATTTCAAGCTAGAATATTTATAATCTCATGCAGGTTTATTATCCTAAAATAACAGCTTCGTGAACCATAACGGGACTGCTTTAAAGCATTGTTGGGCTCCCTATGCAGCTATGATAATTTAAGATTCAGAGTATTTAAGCTTCTCAATTAACATTAACAACATGGACAAAGCAAAGAAATGATAACAAAACAGCAGTGTTCAAGCACATTAACTCCCACCTTAACCGTTCCAACAAGAATGGAGAGAAGATATAGCACTCATATATCTCCTATAATAATCAAGAGCTGAAGCAATAAATACACATACCAAGCGGAACAGAAGATTATGGATTTAAGTTCAACCGAATCAAAGCACTAGATGGAAGACTTACGGCATGATACTTGGCACGCAATCCTAGGTGCGGACAATAGAAACAAGTCCACTTCATCAATCACCACAATCTGAAAGTGAAGGCAGAAAATGGACCTTTAATACATTATGCAAAATACAATGCAATAAAATAAAATTCACAAATCAAATAAGATGCCCTAAGAACACGCGTGAGAAATAAAACTGAGTTGATGAGAGCAATTTGCCACATGCATATCTACAATACTGATTTCAAGGACGGATACAATGCCAGGGGGTGTACTTCTAGATACTAAGTGCGGTATCACTTCCAGAGAAATAGTCCATTGGAAACCATGATTAATTGACACTTAGAAGATGTTGGACACTAACAGCTTCATTCATAAGTCCTCAGTCCAATAATTGACACCAGAGACAAAATTTAACACTATCAGTGATAAGCAGATGCTAACTAGAGCGCATCTACAGACTGCAGAGAGTGTATCTCAAGTCCTATTTGACCCCAAGTCCACATCTATGCTCTGATAATGGATCTATACCCAAATGCCAATGCAATCCAAGGGACAAGAACCGACACTGCAGCTTATGTGAGAGAATTCTGAGTTTCTGACCATAATTTCTCTTGTCCATGGTTTGGAATGCACCAGCCTTGAAGTTCTAGGGACTGGCATGAATACAAATGCCATTAGACAGGATCTACAACAAAGGTGATAAAGCAAATACCATGGCTTTTGCCTTGCTTATCTAACTTCCATATCTTTCTTTGTAGTGTCCACAAATACCAGCTTTCATTGCAACATTTAAATCAATTTATAAACTATCAAGAGCTTTTGAAGTGCGAAAATACAGAGCAGAGAATAATGTAGATTTTGAGATGAAATGGGAAGGAGGACCAAACACTTAAAATGGCAAGGTTATGACAATTCAATAAGGCTGGAAATCGGTTCTGGAATTGAATGTGAGCTATTAACATAACTTAATATTTGACAAGTTAACACTTAGATACAAACTACAAAGAGCTCACTTGAGTCTCCACTTATAGATTAAGGGAAACTTCAACTAGCGCAATCCGCAAAAGCTTTGCGCCTTCTCCCTGGATTGATTGCTTTCTCCCCTAACAAGTTAACACTTTATGTGCAACGCATTGACTTGAGCCTTCACTTACAGATTAAGGACTTCACTAGCACAATTCACAAAAGCTACAGCCTACATCTGTTTTCTCTCTTGTTGGATTGATGTCTTTTCTTTAACAAGTGAACAAAGTATCATCTTCAATTTTTCCCTTGTGCTCCTTTCACTGTACTCAGAAGTGACACATTTGATGTTGTTCTACATTTTTGTTATATGTAAAGCAGATAGAGACCGTGAAAATTGATGATTGGCAACTTCGTTCTACTTACTCTTTTTACTGACCATAATACTTTTGGTAAGGTTTTTTTTCTTTTATAGCCGACTATAATATTTTTGATCAGCTTTTTTTTTAATAGGTTTAGCTGACCATTACATTATTCAAACAGAAAATCAAACAATGGAACAGACAAATACAAATATGATAAACAGCTTTACCTTCATGTTTGGATGATCAGAGAGAAGGTTAGTCAAGTAAAAGTCAGCATTTGACGCAGCTTTGTTATCTGGATCTCCCAGCTGTAAGCCATGACACAAGAAGGAGAATGTGAAACAGTATTCAATAAATTTTCTAAATTCACAGTTATACAATCCAGGACAGATGAACTTTGGCTTGTAAAAATTGCAAATGTTTATTCCACTTGCATTGTTGACTAATGAAGTGAGTAGCCTCCGCTCTTGCTCCGATTTACTTTTCAGAAGTGCATACATAATCTAAATATAATCGAAAAAAACAAAGAAATAAATAAAAATAAGGCACCATTGTAGAATGTGCAAATCCACAAAATACTGATCAAAATTCCAAAGCTTCACCATTGCATTGGGGTAGATTAAGAAAAGACGAAAGACTAACAGCAACGATAAACTTTATCTAGCAACTTAGAATAAACAGCACTACCTTTAATGCCTTGTCCTTTAGTAAACACAACATGTCCCTTGATGCAATACAGCAGTGTGCTCTGGGTCGAAGAGAGAAAGAGAGAGAGAGGGGAGTGAGCTCTGGGTCAATTTCAGGTCATCAGAGGCAAACCTGAGGTCCGGTGGACCTTGGGTCTCTAGGAGCCTCAGGCGGTCCGTTCACCCTTGCCGGCCGGTGGCATCTTGACGTTGCCGGTGCCGTTCGCACTTCTCTTCGTGCCCTTCCCGTGGTTTCTTCATATCTACGGTTGTTTGTGGGTCGCTTCCTCCTTCTTTCTTTGCCAGGGAGGTGGCTGGAGTTTTCTGTCTTAGCCGGAGCTCTTTACGGCGGTAAATCTTCCTCCGGCGACTTTTCCGGTGCCCGAAAAGTCGCCGGATTTCCTTTTTTTCCAGATTTGCACTTATTGCGCTGCTTCCCCCATCTTCCTTTGTAAGGGGAGTCGCCGGCATCTTCTGTCCTCACTGGAGATACTCCCACCGGAAGCTCTGCTTTCCGGTGACCAGAAAGTCGCCGGAAAATTTGTTCGCCTATGTTTTTCCCCCATATCAAGCTGTTTTAAGGGTTTCTAGTAGTAGCTTGTCCAGTTGGGGTGCCGGTGCTAGACTTTTTGTGGCATTTTTTCTGTCTCCCTCTGAGAGGCTTTTTCAGGTGATTTTTTTTCCTGTGGTTACAGTGGGTGGGGAGTATGAGAGGGGGCTATAAGAAGTTCTTGGCTATTGAAAGCAAGTCATTTGATTTGAGTGTGGTGGGTACTAAAAAGGATATTTTGAAAATATTTGAGAATAGCAGGGGTAGAAGGTTCTTCATCTTGTTACCTGAGGAAGTGGTTTTATGGTTGTTAAGGGCTTGGGCTAGGTTTCGAAAATCTAAGTCTGCAAATTAGTGCAATCAAATGAGACTAGGATCAAGAATTTTTATGTTGGACTTCAAGAGTAATCGCGCAGGAAGGTACTTGCAACTATTAGTGATCATTGATGGCAAACGTTCCTTTGCTATTTTCCCTGTAGGCTGGAATGAATGGGGGTGGTTCAAAATGTTTGGCTTCATTGCTGAAATAGTCGGCCTTACTCCATTAGATCCTTTAGTTCAGCCAAGAACTTCGCCCTCCCAACCATCCTCCTCTATGGTTGATGTCGTCATTCCTCCTCCTCCCCTGCCTAGGTGTTGTCCCAAGTGCAGATTCAAAGGAGAACCAGCTTCATTTCTCCGGTCTTATGCTGATACGGTATCTTCTTCGGTTGTGAGGAGAGGTAAGGAGGTGAGTGATTTGGGTATTACTCTTGATCATGTTGAGCCATTGGAGGTGCAAAGGAGGGGTTTGCTTCTGGGAATAGAAGGATGAACCAGGAGAGCCTAGGATGTGTTTATTGTCCCAAGAGTACTCAAGTTTATACTTGTCAAAATCATTCCCTTGGCTTAAGATTGAGGAACGATGGAGGAAACCTCTCAGACAATGAGGACTTGGGTGGGGTTGAAGCTACTTCAGATGCTCTCCTTGCTTCACTCCTTAATGCCCAGTTGGACTCCTTTTCTCCAGCTAGAGTTACTTCGTATGATCCTGCGAGATTTGAGGCGGAAATCAAGGTCATCTTCCCATTGATATTGGTATTGCTTGGGCTAAGAACCATTCTGTTGCAGTCTCAGGTTCATTGAAGGGCTTTGCTGCGAATTTGTTGTCTAATTCTGTTCCCCCCGTTTCTCCTCCTCCCTTGGCCCTATCTTCTCCAGTGAGTCTTACTTGGTTTAGGGGACATGATGACCATCCCATTTCATCTTCTCTATTTTCTGTGGGAAGCTCTCTTCAATTGGAGGTAAGCTTGTATGGTAGTATCCCTTGCGATTTGCCTCAAGATGTTGTAAGGGATGCACTTACCCTGAGTGTAGGATCCCGGAATTTTGCAGGCGTTTCTGAGGATAATGTTGCTGGGGGGAGCCTCCTGAGCATAATTGGCCCTTGATCTCCGTTGGGCCCCCATCAGGTTCGGCAGATTTGGTAGCCTCTCTTGCAATTGATTTCTCTTTTCTTCAAAATTCCAATGAGTATTTTTTTGTTGGGGATGTGTGGGATGGTCAAAATGTGAATTCTAAGAAGGTCTCTAAATGGGTAGCCTCCAAACTCAAAGGTACTGCATCAAAGGTACTGCATCATGTATTGGTGTGACCGCTTCAGGGTATGAGACTGAGGTGATTCAGCTTTTGTTAAGAATTGAAAGAAATAATAGTTTGCGTAAACCAAATGTGGTTAGAACGCCTCCAGTAACTAGAAGACAAAGAGAGTGGCGAAGACTTGAATTTGGAGTGAACTATGACAGAGCTAATGCCTCTACAAGTGGGATGTTGGTGCCTTATATTTAGATTGCTTTCTTGGAATGTGAGTGATATTAACGATCGCGACAAGAAAGTTCTACTTAAAAGTTTTTTTAGAGACTGGAAATGTGACCTTGTGTGTCTTCAAGAGACAAAAATGGAGGCCATCTCATCTTCTGATATTCGCTCTTTTTGGGGTTATCACTCTGTTGATTTTGCAACCCATAATGCAATAGGCTTGTCAGGGGGTGTCCTTGTAATGTGGGACAAGAGCGTGTATCGCTTGGTGTCTTCTTTTTGTGGTGACTTCTCGATCACTTGCATTCTTCAAACGGTCGATAGTGGTTTCGCTTGGGCTTTTACAGGTGTGTATGGCCCTCAATCAAGGACTGATAAATTGAGATTTTGTGTATAGCTCCATCTTATTAAGGACAAGTGATCTGGGCCTTGGTGTGTAGGAGGGGATTTCAATGAGATCTTATACCCTCACAAAAGGAGCTCGGGTTTAAGCCCCTCTAATTCTATGGAGGAATTCCATAACTTTATCAATAGTTGTGCTCTGGTTTATCTTCCTTTACAAGGGGGTGATTTTAATTGCTCTAGATGTGGCGAGGTTCTAGTTCAAGACTTTACCGCTTTCTTATCTCCTTGGATTGGGAGGAACATTTTATCGACGCAATTCAAAAGAGGTTGCCTAGACCTCTTTCAAATGATTTTCCCACTTGCTTAGAAAATGGGACTTTCCAGAGGGGGAGAATTTCTTTTAAATTTAAGAATATGTGGCTTGAAGTTGAGGGGTTTTGTGATCTTATTAGAAGGTGGTGGGAAGAGGCTCGCGTTGAGGGATATGCTAGTTTCGTGTTGGCGAAGAAATTGAAGGTGATCAAAGCGGAAATCAAGAAATGGAATAGAGAGGTCTTTGGGGATATCAAGATTTGAAAGTACAACCTCATGGATTCTATTAACCAACTTGATGTGAAGGAGGAAATTTCTTATCTTTCTAATAAGGAATTGGGGCAGAGAAAAGATGATAGAGATGAGCTAGCGAAAGTCATCCTTATGCATGAGATATCGTGGAGGCAAAAGTCGAGGGCATTGTGGCTTAGAGTTGGTGATCGAAATACAAGATTTTTTCATAGAGTAGCTAATTTTCGTAGGAAATTCAACTTTATGTCTTTTGTGATTGTGGATGGGAACTGTTTTGAGAATTGGGACGAGATGAAGTCTTCCATCTATGGGTTCTGCAAACCCCTCTTTACTGAGTCTGAAGCTTGGACACGAAAGGTTGACAACTTGATGATGCCCTCTTTATTGGTCTCTGCTAGAGAGGGGCTTGAGTTGGAGTTCTCAGATGAGGAAATTTTTAAAGCTCTTCATCATTATTATGGCCATAAATCTCATGGCCTAGATGGTATGACTATGGCTTTTCTTTAGGCGAATTGGGACACTCGTAGGAGTGATGTTTTAAGGATATTTTCAGAGTTTTACCATACTGGGAAATTTGTGGCAAGCCTCAATGCTACTTTTATTAGGTTGATTCATAAGAAAGCCAATTTAGAGGATATTAGAGACTACTGACCGATCAGTTTAGTCAGATGCATTTACAAGCTTCTTTCTAAAGTTTTAGCCCAAAGATTGAGAGGTGTTATAGGGTCTCTTGTCTCTGAGAATCAGAATGCCTTTTTAGGGGGATGTTAGATTCTAGATGTCGTATTCATTACAAATGAGCTTATTGACTCTAGAATCAAATTGGGGATTTCGGAGTTATCTGCAAGTTGGACATTGAAAAGGCCTATGACCATGTCAATTGGGAGTTTTTGATTTATGTCTTGAATAGAATGGGATTCAGGGAGAGGTGGATCACTTGGATTCAACAATGCATCTCTTCAGCTTCCTTTGCAATACTTGTCAACGGTTCTCCTACAGATTTTTTATCGGCTTCTAGAGGCCTTTGCTAGGGGGATCCGATCTCTCCTCTTCTGTTTTTGTTGATCATGGAAGTTTTCACTAGGATGTTGCTTGCAGCTACTTTAGTAGGTCTCCTATCTGGATTTTCAGTGGGCCAAAGGAACTCAACTACCATTAATGTATCCCATCTTCTCTTTGCTGATGATACAGTCATTTTTTATGACAATGATTGTGCGCAGATGGTGAAGCTGTGTTGTATTCTTATTTGGTTTGAGGCAGTGTCTGGTCTACGAGTCAACTTGGCAAAAAGCTCTATTTTGCCCGTGGGCCAGGTGGATAATATCCAATTGCTAGCGGGTGTGTTAGCATGCACCGTGGATTCTTTTCCCACCTACTATCTTGGTCTCCCTCTTGGAGCAAAATTCAAAGATAAATCTATCTAGGATCCAGTATTGGAAAGATTTGAGAAAAAGCTCTCTAGTTGGAGAGCTAACTATCTTTCTAAGGGGGGTAAACTCACTCTCATCCGAAGTGTTCTTTCTAGCATTTTCACTTACTTCATATCTCTTTTTCCGATACCAGTGTTAGTGGCGGCCAAGTTGGAAGCCATTCAAAGAAAATTCCTTCGGGCCTCTTTCGGTGCTAATTTCAAGTATCATTTAGTGAGATGGGATATTGTTAAGCTTTCCATGTCAGGAGGGTTGGGAGTTAGGGACCTGAAGCTCTTTAATGAGGCTTTGCTTGGTAAGTGGCTATGGAGATTCATGAATGAGAAGACCAACGTTTGGAGGAGTTGTGATTTGTACTAAGTATGGTGAGGAGGGGCTTGGGTGGTTTCCCTCTAGACCTAATGGTCCTTTTGGAGTAAGCCTTTGGAGGTTTATTTGTAAAGGATGTGATAGATTTTTTGCTCATCTTTCTTTTGAGGCGGGCACTGGCCCTACCATTTTGTTTTGGCATGACCGTTGATGTGAAGGTGCTCCTTTGAGGGACCTTTTCCCTTCTCTTTATGCTCTTATAGAGAATAAAGAAGCTATTGTGGGTACATATTGTGACCATGTATCTGGGTCGTGTATTTGGTCACCTATTTTTATTCGTGATGCCTTAGTGGATGACGCCTCCTTTATAAGCATGCTTATTAAGCTGAATGGGATTCCTTTTGGGCAATCCTCTCTTCATTCAGTCAGATGGGATCCCAATCCTAAAGGTAGCTTCATGGTGAAGTCTTATTATATGAAACTTGCCCCTGTGCCTTCTTCACCTTTGCATCGAATATTAGGAATGTGTTTTCCATGGAAGATTATTTGGAAATCTTTGGCTCCATTGAGAGTGTCTTTTTTTGTTTGGAAGGGTACCTATGACAGTATTTTGACTTACGATCATTTGCAAAAGAGGGGTAAGATCTTGGTGAACCGGTGCCCGTTATGCAAGGCTGCAGTAGAATCGGTGAACCACTTATTGCTTCATTGCCCTTTTGTAAGAGCTCTTTGGGATCTAGCCTTTAGTTGCTTGGGAGTTTCCTAGGTTATGTCCAATTCTATTTCGGATCACCTCTATGCATGGAAGGGTTTTTTTGGTAGGAAAGCGAAAAGAAGAATGCCAGATTATTTCCTCATGCAATTTTTTGGCGCATTTGGCGTAAAAGAAATAGGAGAGTTTTTGAGGGTGTAGAGATGCCACTTCAATGTGTTAAAGATTATTTCATCAAATCTCTTTATTTTTGGGACAAAGGGATATTTTGTTATTCTCCTCTTGATCTCTTAGATTTTGTGGATAGTGTGCATATGGGTTGTGTATAGCATTTTGTAGGATGCTAACTTTGCATCCAACCTTTTGTTAATGATATATATTTATTCTTTTCCTGATTAAAAAAAAAAACATGTCCCTTGATGTATCTTCTAGAGCACCAACAAACCTTTCATACCTGGAAGCAAATCAAGGATCAGAGCCTAAATACCGTTAACAGAATAAGGTCAAGGCAGCAACAACAGTAATATATGTCCCACAGCGACTCCTTGTCCATGATCACGCCACTCCTCCCCTGATCGAAGAAAAGAGAAGTAGATTAAAAATATTTGACATCTAGTGCTCACAAAAGGATAATTAACTTTCCACATAAAACACTAAGGATCGTCTCCCAAAGGATAATATCAAGGCAAGAGACAAGATACCTTGATTTCAAGCATTCTTCCCAATACCAGAACAATAGGAGACAATAGCCATCTTTTGTTTCAGGAAGTTGGTTTATTGGTCGCTGGAATAGGGTCTTTAACTTATGATCAGGCAACAAGCTGCAACAAAAAGAGCCTGAAATTTGTAGCTAAGTTGGGCATCTAGTCTAGCAACTATGTCGAATACATAACATGTTTAGATAAGGAGACTCAACAAACTAAAAAACACAAACCTTTGCATAAACAACTGTTTTAGAGCTTCGAAACCTGTGAGAGCATGACGCTTCCCAACCTTTGATGTTACCATAGCTACAATGGAAATTCAACCTGTTACGGCGAACACTATCTTTTTTGCATCAAAAACCACCCATATCATAATCATTTTCCGTAATTGGTATACACTAAGCTATCAACTCCTAATGAATGAACTATACCACAAAATCTTCCCTTAAGCATCAACCTCTTGGGATGTTCGGGAGGAAGAAAATAATCAATTTTTAACTTTGTTGACACATTCTCCTGAACTCCACTACACCCTAATTGTGTTTAGGAAGAGGAGGAGACAGAATCATGACCAAATTATCTCTTATCTAAAGCAATAATTTTAAAAAAAAAAAAACTCGAAGGAAAGAATGCAATTCCACCCCCCTAAACTCCAAAACAAGTTGTAAACTCATGAATTGAAACTTACCCAGAAGAGCATCCACGGATCTCATATTGGCAATTGGGTTATCCCCAATCAAAACCGAGTATGCCGAGACTTTATCAGCAATAGTTCCAGACCTTTGTGTTGCAATAAGCATCTTGATATCACTACTTTATCCCTGCTTGCTTCATAATCAAGGGTATACTATGCCAATAATCTCTCTCCTAACACTTTCTTCTTTGCCACCAAACTCTTCCACTCATCAGGATTCCTAATTCCCAACCTCATTCTCTCTCCTCCTAAAACCTTCTCCTCCAGCTCGTCCATATCCACATACCACCATCCCAAGGCACTAGCTTTCACCAATGACAGCTTCAGAAGGCTCTTAAACTTGTCAAATGATTTGTAACTATTAGCAACAAATTCATCATTGTTCTTGCTGTCACTGGATTTTCTGTCGTTCTGGGTATTCATTTATTTGGGTTTTTGGATTTGAGGCTCTTTATTTTTGTTCTGGGTATTAGTTGATTTGGGTTTTTCAATTAGGGGTTTTTTATTTTGGTTCTGGGATGGCTTTGCGTTTGTATTCTGGGGTTTTTTATGAGGTCAAAAATCAGAGTCATTGAAAGCCGAAGTGGGAAGAGATGAGGCGAGGCCAAGAGAGGATGCGAACGATGCGACATCTGATTGGATCTTCTCTATGTCTTCTGGTTTAGCTTGGGAGCTTTTCTTGGGATTGGATTTCTCCATGGCAATCAAGATGATACAAAGAGGGAGAAAAGAGAGAGGGGTTATCGATTTAGGAGAGTTGATACAGAATAGTTAGCGTTTAAGCCATATAGTGGAGCATAGGGATGATAGTAGATCCTGGACCCGATCCAGATCCATCAGATCTGATCCTTTTAAGGATCTGGATCCAAAAAATTTGGATTCGTTGGATTTTTAAAGGATCCGGGTTCTGTTGGATCTGGGTTAGATCCGGATGTGGACGTAAGACTTTGAGATCCAGACCCGACCCTGGACCTGTATACATACCCTGTTTGAATTTATTTATTTTTTTTTGTGACGATGTGTGGGAACTTGGAGGGAAGGATGTGAAATAGAAGAATCTCAAGTCAAGTCGCGGCGAAATTGGGCAAACGGGTTTTTTTAATCACCGAAATTGGGCAAACGGGTTGACTTGCGAGTAATAATTCGCCAACTCAATTGCATTTGGAAATAATTTGCATATTCAGTAAAATTAGTTGTTGTAGCAATAATCAATTGTTTTACCAGCTATTAGCGGTTTTTCTAGCGATTAGCTGTGACTCAATAGTAACTTTTAGTTAGCTGTTCAACTAGCAATTTAAAATAAATGCGTTTAGTAAATGTAGTTGTTCAAATAGCAGATTTATGTAAAATGACTAAAAAGGGCACAATAAATAAATGCTTTTAGTAAATAAAAAGAAGAATTTTGTAATTCGCATTGCAACCACTAGGTAGAGATTCTTGAAAGTTACTTTCATTAGCCTTTGAAAAATAATACCTAAACCTCCAACCACAAACTCATCCACTATTTTACCGAACACTTTTAAATAGTGGTCTATAACATTTTGATCATTACAAATTGCTAACCTTTACTTCAACTGCTATTACTGAACGCAGGCCAAAGTTGCTTAAACATTTGGGTTATAAGCCTGCAAGAACATAGGCTGATAGACCCCTTTGAAAGGATGAGGGGTTGGCTCAACAAAACATCCTTTGAAGTTTTTGCTTTAATTTTATATGTTACATAATTTTGTATTAGCTTCTACCATCCTCCATGTTTACGGTAAATAATTTTGAACCCAAAATTGTTAATGTGACGGTTAATTCGTGTGCATAGTCATAGCTCGCATTTGGGAAAGTTATACCTGTATTGTAATTGTATTGTAAATGTAATGTGAGTCATGTGACTGTCAATAGTTGGGCTAAGGATGTGTGAAAAAACTAGTTGAGTGATTGGTAACTACGTGTTTTATATAGTTCAACTTATTTGTTCTACTGATTGTTATTTACATATAAAATGTACAAGACTAGGAGCATTTTTTTCTTTTTTTTTGTTCTTTGTTTTTCCTTTTTTTTTAGTTGAAAGACGGATAAAGTGTCAAATCTAATAGTTTTATGCTCATGCAGACATTCAATTAAAAAAGACTCGAAGGAAGGAACCATCGAAAACTACGTGTGATGGAGAGTGCTGCGAATGATGATGGATCTCAGGAGGAAAAAGATCAAGTGACTAGATCTACAAAGAAGATGAAGCGAACAATGAAGACATCATTGGGTTTGGAGGGTAACGATGCTGCAGACGGTATGGATTTCGAATCCACAAGAGTGCATTACACTAGGAATTCTTCAGGGGCGTAGATAAAAATGGCGTGAGATATTATAGGGACATGCTACAAAGGAACAACCTAAACTTGCAGTTTGACACACAGGACAACCCAATGTGAAATTTAGGAGACTACTATGATGTCTCTGAAGATGATGAAGCCCTGTGAGAAGATGACCTGTAGTACCCTAGTGTTACCCTAATTGCGGAAGAGAAGCACATTCCTAGAGAACCATGGAAACATGCTCTTATCATTAAGATGTTTGACAAGGGCTTTGGATATTTGCAATTGAATAAGAGGCTGCAGAAAAAATAGGCTCTCAAAGGTGACTTTTCATTGATTGATATAGGGTATGATTATTATATTACCCGTTTCACTAACATAGAAGACTATGATCACGTCATTACGAATTGCCCATGGATGCTTGGGGACAATTATGTGGTGATAAGAGAATGGGTTCCAAATTTCATCCTTGAGGATGACACTATTATGCAATTGACAATGTAATAGCTCGACCCTAAATCATGTTTATTTATTTAACTAAGCCATGTTATTAATTTTTTTTTTTACATTTATTTATCTCATTTAATCATCCCGGTTGGGAGAATTTATTTGGGGTTCCACTTTGCAATTCGAGTTTCATTTACCGAAAATCTTCGGGAAAATCGATAGTAGGCCTCGATATTTATGATTTAAAAGATTCAGTTATTTTTCATAACATTACAAAAATTTAATTTCGAGTTATGCAAAAATTTTCTCGCAACACAGTGTTTTAGTTCAAAGCCCAATTCAGTTGGGGCCAATTTAAAGCCCAACAAGTTGGTATGATTGAATTTAGCTAATTGCCATCATTTATGCCTAATTATAAATAATAAAAATCTACTTTTTGGAGGCTTATTCTAAGCCAAGTAAATCAAGCAAGGCAAAAACAAACTATATATGTCAACCAAGTATTTAAGATAAGCATGCAAATCATTTTTTCCTTCCACACAAGCAAAGGCTAGCCATCCTCTCTCTTCTCTCCGTGGTTGCCCCTCCCATTTTGTTGCTACCATTGGGTGGTTCTGCCCCCAACCACCACCTTCTGGTCACCAAGATAGCCACTTGTCGCCACCCCAATCTGCCGCCAGCCACCAGCCACATCCCCACACCCTTCAAGCATAATTCATACCTCCCTTTTCAAGCACAAAGTGAGTAACTCCATCACCTATCATGTTGATTTTTGATTGTGATTGTTGTTTTTTTTTGGGTTGGTTTTATTGTTGATGATGCTATTGTGATAATATTTGAAGTGTTAAATTTTTGATTAAGGAAGAAAGCATGCTAAGGTTGGGATTATTCATGATCATGCTAGTTTAGGTTTGAAGTCATGATTAAGGAGTACGTTGTACTTGATTGGGTAATCTTTGGCATCATAAATGATTATGGTAGTGTTCGCATGGTTTTGGATGAGTTAATGAGTAATTTTAGTGGAGGGTTATGTGAAGAAAACATAGCAAATATATGCTTTTGGGCTGGAAGCATACCAAAAATAGGGGTGGCTTTGGTAAAAAAACTGGTATTAATTGACAGTTCTAAAATTCATGATTTTTGGTGTAGTGATAGCTTGATGAGTTAGCTTTCCATAGGCTCTGTAATTATTCAATTTTGAGTTGTGTGGACAAATTTATGACCAAGTTGCTCAAGACTGTGCAGAATACATCGAAACTATGAGCAATTTTGAACAGTGAACTTTACGAAAAACCTGGTATTGATTAGCTTATTGAAAATTTGTGATTTTTGGTGTGTATATATATCAATGAGTTATCTTTCACATGCTTTTTGAATCGCCTTAATCTGAGTTATGTGGAAAAAGTTATGGTCGTTTTGTTACGATTGCATGGATTGAACTAAAATTATGCACGTCTGTGTTCTACCCTAATTTCAGGGACCATACTATTGAATCATGCTTTGTGTCCTGAATAAAATTTTTAGTGGACATTATGAGATTTTCATATTGGGGTTTTAAATCTTATTTGGAGGTCGGGAGTGAAAGATATAGATTTTCTAATGCAGACCATCAAACGGTATTATGTGAAGAAATGATTAATACTTAATGGATCAAACTGAGGTTATTTGAGCCTTATGAACCTCACAACACCCCTCATGGGATTAAACATTCTATTATTCATTTCTGAAGCATTACACTTTCCATTATCCATTTCAGAAATATCATAAACCCATATTTTTTTTATATCAATTAAAATCTTTTTATTAGTAGCTCAATCATTCCAATTGGTCTATTTTGTATCAGTTTGTTGTATTTCAAGTTCAATAACCCTAACTGATTTATTTTTCAGATCATTTTGGTTTAACTTGCCTTATATTGAATTATTGGGATTGTAGAAGTCTTTTTAATTAATCAATTTTCATTAAAGTCATAAATTATGTCAGTGCGCATGGTTTACTAACTACATTTATCTATAATGACATCTCTTAAACAGAGTTGGGGCCTAGTCTATCGTTTCCATTGTGTATAAGTATTATCAAGTAAAATATCATTTTAAAGACTTCAGGTACATCTATTGCCTAAAGAGGGAGGGGCCGACCAGAGAAGAGTTTGGATGAGGTGATTAGAGAGGATTTGAAAGTTGTAGGGTTAACGGAGGACTTGGCGCAGGATGGGAGACTTTGGCGGGATAGGATTAAGATCTTAGAGTGCAGAGAGTTAGCACCGTAGTGCGCCACTCGGTAGCAGTAGTTTGTGTCTGGTTGCGACTTCTTCGAATGTTTGTTTGCATGCAAGTAGTTCTTGCGTGTGGGAAGAAACATCGTTTGCCTACTTCTGGGTGTGAGGTATAGTTTCTCCCTCTGCTCTGTTGCACTTTTGGTTTCATAACCCATTCCCGGTTTCTTCGGTGGCTTTACTGTTTCTGGTTATTTACTCTTTGCCTTCACCATTAAATGTTTTCCCAAAACCTTTCCTCTCTAAAATGTTTTCTCAAAACTAATTTTTGTGGGTCTCTTGGAATCAGCCTCTCTATGGGCAGAAATGCTGGTAAAGGTAAGGTTGCCTACAGCTGGATCTCTCCAGACCCCGTGTAAGCGGGACCCACACTGGGAGTTGTTGTTGTTGTTGTTGTAGCTACGTCTATTGCCTGTATCTTTAGAAATTGGAGTGTATTTGTCAACGTTATCATGGTTTAGTAGGTACATCAATGAATTAGTTTACATAATGATTTATCAGTTAATTAGTGACCCTGTTAGTTATCATCTATAAGGCATTTGCCCTTTAGTTACCCGCGCGACTTCAGGCCAGGTCCCTGATCGGCTTGGCAGGTGTATACCTATCCATAGATCGTAACAGTATCAAGGAGTTCACTATCAGATAATAACTAGCAATGCAGTTTTACATAATCTCATTCACTGTTTTAAATTAAATGAATTGCAAATTGGGCCCAATCAGTGTTTCAATGATCAGTTAACAATTTAGGAATGCATGTACTGAGCTTTGGCTCACAGTTCAAAATGTTTTTCATGTTTTGTTTTAGGCATCAGAGAATTGCCCTCATGCTAGCAAATCAGCTAAAGAAAATAAGTGAAGCAAGGAAATCAAGATGGATAAGAAGTAATGCAGTATATGCATACTTTAAAGCTGTATTTTGAATTCTTCAATGGATGGAGATGTAGATATCAGATGGTGAATTATTTTCTTATGGTCTATAAACCTTACATTGGTTAACACTGTTTGTGAATGGTTGATCATATATGAACGTGTATGGTTGAAGCTAGGCTTAACTGTGTGATTTATAACACTCATGTTTCAAGCATTGTCCTTCTGGATGGCGGTGATGCCCCTATCATTGGGTTGTCTAGATTATAATTAAAGAATTTATTACGGAAAATACAAACAGTGAAATATGTTTAATTTGGGGGCGTTATAGATTTGGTATCAGAGCCAGGTTGAGATTTTCTTTATGGGATATGGATTATGAAGTTAAGATACTGAGAAAGTTGGTTAGTGAGGAATGAAGATTATTATGATATCATTGGAGATTTGTGACACTAGTAATGTTTACTTATCTCACACATATTCTATTGGTATATTCTTCTTTGTTAGATGGATCCATACAATATGTATATAGTTTGATCTCAAGCATCAGATTCGAGGGTGATTTTGAAGAACAAGTTAAAGGTGCCTCTAATGCATTTAGGTAAGTATGGCCATATTGTCCAAAAGTCACTCGGTATGGCCATATGAGCCACCCATCTGAATGGTATGTTGTCTTTTTAGTTGAAATTGTTTATTTTTGGGATGTAAACTCTTGTACTCCAGGCGTGTGGGCCGTAGAGTTGTGGTCTCCGGTGTGTAGCCGTTGAGCTTGATTTGATATCCTTTTATACTTCTAGTCAATGTAGGGGATTTGATGTAAAGCTTTAAGCCTGGAAAATGGCTAGCTTGCAGGCGAAACTCTGTCCTTTTCGCCCCAGAAATTTAAGAATCACTAACACTCCTAGCCATAGGGTTGGGGGTTGTTACAAATGCGTCCTATGAAGATCCCTTGACTCCTTTTGAGGTTAAATGCATAGGGGAAACTAAGTATAGACAGAATACACAAGTTTGATTAACTTGGCAGTTTTGATCAATGCGCAAGGACCGACCTTGAAGTAACTTTTGTCCATGATCAATATGATTTACGTAAGGGTTTTCCATCCCAATTTTAAGGTTAAGGAGATATCTTTCATATGAAACAAGTTTCAACTGGATTGGAGGTCATTTGGTTATTCAAATAGACAAATCAAAGTCTGCAAACTGGGCAGAATTCTAATGCACAAGGTCTGAGTTTAGCTCATTTGTAGCTTATGCATTCCATCAAATAGGGATGTTTTGGTTAGTCTATGTCAAAGTAACAAAAGTAAGCTTTCCAATGACCCATGTTGCAGCATATTTGGAGACTATTGCTCAATGAAATTTAACCCAGAAGTCTGATGGTACAGATTGTCCGAGTCAGTGGGTCCCTACAACTTTGAGCTTATATTTCCTTATCATATGGGTGTCATTTTGTGCATTTCTTGGATCTAAGTGGCAATTACTTCAATATGCTTCATTGATTTCAAATATTTTCTTCTATAACCCAAGAATTTTATTTAAGTGAGCTATATGGGGGTTCTTAATATAGTATCCCCTGAATTATAGGATTTTGGATAGGCTTGTTCTATGGTGCATAAGTTTGAAACCATTGACTACCGACGATTCCATACAAGAGAAACCAAGGACACATTAGAGAGAGATGTTGCTTCAATCCATTGCAATTCAAGACTTGCTTAAATTGCCCAAACTCTTGCAAGCAGTCCATTGGCTCCACCTCCATTTGTGAAGTAGACATTACTCTAGAAAATATTTCACTGCATCTTCTAGTAACATACCATTTACCATTGTCTTGGTTGGATTATCAACTGTTTGGATGTTCCTTGATTTGACCAGAGGCTTCAACTTTTTGTCTTCATGGCATTTCCCCATCCAATTGCATCATCATTCACTCTTATGTTACATCTTCATCAGTTTTGGTCACCTTTTACTATTTTTAAGACCCCAATTGCGGCTAGTAGCTGGTTTATGATTGGGCTGCACCAATGTCAATAGATGATAATTTTGTAGCATGCTTGAATAGAAGATAGATCTTAACTACATTTTTATAAGGGTTAATTAGTGTCCAACTTATGGAACCCATTGCTAAGGGAAACGCAATGTGCCTACCTTTTTTGCTGATTCAATCTAAGTTTCCTTTGGAAGATCACTTGGATAAAGCATAAGTTTAACAATCAAAATCTTTGCAATGCATTTGGATTGCTTCAATGAAAAATTTTGATGGGTTACTGCCCCTTGGAAAAATGCCTTCAGCTGGTTCAGACTAAAGAAATCTAGAGTGCAAAGTATGATCCAGTGGAACCTGAAAAATAGATTCGAGGAAAGGAGAAAGTTTTCTTTGTAATAGAGGTTCCAGGGGAGAAAAAGGTGAACATTGGAACATTTTGTCTAACTGGTGAAACTGATATTTGATGAAACACTGTTAAGAATAGACCCTTAGGGCCTGACTTCACTTGTAGCAGATTTGTGGAAGAACTAACTACACCGTTTCGGACTACCAAGTGGGAACTAACAAATGCACGTGGTGCGTTAGTCCAGAGCACCTCATTGCTACCTGTTTCTAAAGCTTGAAGGCTATTCATCTTCAAGGCTCGCAACTGTAGGAAGGGCTTATATGTTGAGTAAGAAAGAAGCCGCCATCTTTGGTACAGTAGTTACGGGAACTCTCTTTCAATTTCAAAGCCATTTTGTGTATTGATTGATTCAGTTGTCACTCATTCATTTATATTCACATGATCTGCCATGCAAGTGAATCTTTAGAATAAGGAGGTAGAAACCAATTATGGAATCAAGTTACCATTGAATCTAGAGTTGAGTGTTCTACCTCTCATAAATTTGTTTCAATTACTATTGGTGAGATAGTTTTCCCTGGAGTTCTGATTCATTTTAACTCATCAAACATTAATATCATTTCGAAAATGAGCCAGTTGTGTACTTATGGGGTCAAGATAGATTGTGATTACCCTAAGCTTATTTCAAGAGATGAACAAGGGAGAGGAATCTGTTTCATGGGCAAAGAAAGGAAAAATCTTGTCCTTTAAATTATGTTATGAAAACCAATGAGCTCTTATGTCAGGGATATATTATGTATTGGTGTTATGCTAGTAACATTCAACCAAAGGAAGAAAAAGCAGAAGATATCCTTGTAGCTTGTGAATTTAAAGATGTTTTCCTGAAAAGCTATCAGGATTTTCCCCCGAGAGAAAGTGATTTTGAGATTGAATTAATCCCTGATGCCTAACCTATCTCAAAAACCCCATATCGTATGGCCCCAATTGAGCTTAAAGAACTAAAGTTTCAGTTAGAGGAGTCATCACAGAAGAGATTTATCAAACCATCCAAGTGTGCCATCATGGGATGCCCAATTCTATTTGTAAAGAAGAAGAATGGAACCTTGTGGTTATGTGTTGTTTTCAGAGAGCTGAACACGATCACCATAAAAAACAAATACCCATCACCCCAAGTAGGTGACTTATTTGATCAAGTGCAAAGAACATGACTCGTATCTAAGATTGATTTGAGGTCAGGGTGCCATCAACTTTGGATTATACCTGAAGACATATTTGGGTCACTATGAATTCACTGTGATGCCTTTTAGCCTAATCAATGGCCCTGCGGCCTTTATGGATCTTATAAATAGAGTTTCATACCCTATTTAGACAAGCTTGTGGTGGTGTTTATAAAATATATCTTGAAATACTCCAAGGACACAGATGAGTACCCTGTTCATTTGTGGATAGTGTTGCAGACCTTGAGAGAACATTAGTTACATAGCAAATGCAAAAAGCATGAGAACTGGTTAGAAGCAATGGTATTTTTGGAATATATGGTTTATTTATTTATTTTTTTATGGTTTCAAGGGAAGAGATTAAAGTTGATTTGCAAAAGGTGAAAGCAGTTACAAAGTGCCTAACACCCACTGATGCACTGAGACTATAAACTTTTTGAGTTTAGTATGTATTATCAAGTTCCGGGAAAGATTGATCAATTATTATCTTCCCTGACCAATTTGTTGAAGAAAGCTACAAAGTTAGCAAGAAGATACATTGGTAACTTATGCCTCCTAACAACTCAAGTCTTATGAGAAGAATTACCCTACCCATTTTTGTAGTTTTTTGCATTGCAAATTTAGAGACATTACTTATATGGGGTACCATACAGAATCAATACTGATCATCAAAGCTTGAAGTACATCTTCTCCCAAAAGAAGCTCAGTCTACATGAAACATCAGTTGTGGCAGATCCCATGTCCACCAATAAAGAGAAATATTGTGGCAGATGCCCTGAATAGGAAGGCACAACATACCTTGAACATTGTAGCAACTACTCAACTAAATCTCTTGAGAGAATTAGAGGACTTGGACATTCAATTAGTGTCGCACAGGAAGGCGAATGTTCAAATGTTGGCACTTACCTTACAGTCCTCCCTAATGGAGGAAATTAGAATGAATCAGGACGATGATCCTGAGCTCTAAAGAATAAAGCAAAACCTTGAGAAAGGGATTCAATTTCAATGGACTTTGTCATGGGATTCCCTCAGATATAGTGTATGACCGAGATCAGAGATTTCAAGCCTGTTATGGCAAGCACTTCAAAGAGCCTTTAGAACTAGATTGAACTTTTGCAATTCTTATCATCCTGAAACAGATGGGCAAGCATTTAAAAATATCAATGGATCAACTCTTCTAAGTTGGAGCCTATAGTACTTCACGACCTATGACCAACATTTGCATTTGAAGAAAGTATGGAACTCCCAGTGGTCAACGTTGTGATAGCATTAGTAGAGAATCCTAAAAATGACGGCCGACATTGACAACAAAATCATCTTCTGAGTCATGGAGATCTTCTTCAGCATTCAATAAGGTGGCATATCTCAGAAGACTCTTGAAAGCATACCATTGGAACCAACAGAAAAGTTATGTTGATAAAAGGAGGAGATTCCTAGAATTTTCGGTATATGATGAAGTTTTTCAGAAAGTCTCACCAACTAAGGGTGTAAGGAGGTTGCACTGCGACCTAAATTGAGGCCAAGATCTTTTGGACCAAATCAGTTCATTAAAAGGTTGAATTCCATAACTTGTCTACCAGATCTGCCTATATAACTCAAACATGTGCATAACATGTTCCTTGTTCCTTACCTTGCAACTCAGGTAGTACATTTCAGATCCTGACCATGCTGT
Organism: Selenicereus undatus; assembly: GCA_017589665.1. NCBI lineage: Eukaryota > Viridiplantae > Streptophyta > Magnoliopsida > Caryophyllales > Cactaceae > Selenicereus > Selenicereus undatus. Next base: position 68,101,376 of record JACYFF010031954.1, on the reverse strand, counting down.
CATAATCAAATCCATTGCAGTCATTGAGGGTCTTGTGTTTCAAGAGTATCCAATTCAGATATTGGATCACAGGATTAAGTAGTTAAGTATCAAGCAGATACCTTAAATCAAATTGCCTTGGGCAAATCATACCTCATCAGAAGCTACTTGGGAAACTGAGCAAGAAGTGAAAGCCAATACTCATATTTATTTGAAATCACCTTGCATGATAGTCAAAGTTCATAAGTTTCAAGGACGAAACTCTTTAAGAGGGGAAGACTGTAATAGCCCGACCCTAAATCATGTTTATTTATTTAATTAAGCCATGTTATTAATTTTTTTTTACATTTATTTATCTCATTTAATCATCCCGGTTGGGAGAATTCATTTGGGGCTCCACTTTGCAATTCGAGTTTCATTTACCGAAAATCTTTGGGAAAATCGATAATATGCCTCGATATTTATGATTTAAAAGATTCAATTATTTTTCATAACATTACAAAAATTTAATTTCGAGTTATGCAAAAATTTTATCGCAACACAGTGTTTTAGTTCCAAGCCCAATTCATTTGGGCCCAATTTGAAGCCCAACAAGTTGGTATGATTGAATTTGGTTAATTACCATCATTTATACCTAATTATAAATAATAAAAATCTACTTTTTGGAGGCTTCTCTTAGCCAAGTAAATCAAGCAAGGCAAAAACAAACTATATATGTCAACCAAGTATTTAAGATAAGCATGCAAATCATTGTTTCCTTCCACACAATCAAAGGCTAGCCATCCTCTCTACTCTCTCTTCTCTCCGTGGTTGCCCCTCCCATTTTGCTGCAACTGTTGGGTGGTTTTGCCACCAACCACCACCTTCTAGCCACCAAGATAGCCACCTGTCGCCACCCCCATTTACTGCCAGCCACATCCCCACATCCTTCAAGCATCATTCATACCTCCCTTTTCAAGCACAAAGTGAGTAACTCCATCACCTATCATGCTGATTTTTGATTGTGATTGTTGTTTTTTTTGTTGGTTTTATTATTGATGATGCTATTGTGATAATATTTGAAGTGTTAAATTGTTGATTAAGGAAGAAAGCATGCTAAGGTTGGGATTATTCATGATCATGCTAGTTTAGGTTTGAAGTGATGATTAAGGAGTGCTTTGTACTTGATTGGGTAATCTTTGGCATCATAAATGATTATGGTGGTGTTGGTGTAGTTTTGGATGAGTTAAGGAGTAATTTAGTGGGGGATTATGTGAAGAAAACATAGCAAATATATGCCTTTGGGCTGGAAGCATACCAAAAACAGGGGTGACTTTGGTAATAAACTGGAATTAATTGGCATATCCAAAATTCATGATTTTTGGTGTAGTGATAGCTTGATGAGTTAGCTTTCCATAGGCTCTACCATTATTCAATTTTGAGTTGTGTGGACAAATTTATGACGAATTTACTCAAGACTGTGCAGAATACATCAAAACTGGAAGCAGTTTTGAACAGTGGACATTACGAAAAAAAAAAAACTGGTATTGATTGGCTCATTGAAAATTTGTGATTTTTAGTGTGTGGATATATCAATGAGTTAGCTTTCACATGCTTTTTGAATCGCCTTAATCCGAGTTCTGTGGAAAAATTTATGGTCGTTTTGCTACGATTGCGTAGATTGAACTGAAATTGTGTGTTTTGCCCTGATTTTAGGGACCTTACTATGTGAATCATGCTTTGTGTCCTAAATGAAAGTTTTATTGGACATTATGATCTTTTCATATTGTGGTTTTACATCTTACTTGAAGTTCGGGAGTGAAAGATATGGGTTCTCTAATGTAGACCATCAAACGGTATTGTGTGAAGAAAGGATTAATACTTAATGGATCAACCTTAGGTTATTTGAGCCTTATTAACCTCACAACACCCCTCATGGCATTAAACATTCTATTATCCATTTTTGAAATATTACACTTTCCATTATCCATTTCAGAATCATTACACATTCTATTATCCATTTCTGAAGCATTACACTTTCCATTATCCATTTCAGAAATATCATAAACCCATATTTCTTTTATATCCATTGAAATCTTTTTATTAGCAGCTCAATCATTCCAATTGGTCTATTTTGTATCAATTTGTTGTATTTCAAGTTCAATAACCCTAACTGATTTATTTTTCATATCATTTTGGTTTAACTTGGCATATATTGAATTATTGGGATTGTAGAAGTCTTTTTAATTAATCAATTTTCATTAAAGTTATAAATTATGTCAGTGAACATGGTTTACTAACTACATTTATCTATGATGACATCTCTTCAACAAAGTTGGGGCTTAGTCTATCGTTTCCATTGTGTATAAGTATTATCAAAGGAAATATCATTTTAAAGACTTCAGGTACGTCGATTGCCTGTATCTTTAGAAATCAGAGTATATTTATCAACGTTATCATGTTTTGGTAAGTACATCAATGAATCAGTCCACATAGTAATTTATTAGTTAATTAGTGACCCCGTCAGTTATCATCTATGGGGCATTCATCCTTCAATTACTCGCGCGGCTTCAGGCCAGGTCCCTGATAGGCTTGGCAGGTGTACACCTATCCATAGATCGTAACAGTATCAAGGAGTTCACTATCAGATAATAACTAGCAATACAGTTTTACATCATCTCATTCACTGTTTTAACTTAAATGAATTGCAAATTGGGCCAAATCAGTGTTTTAATGATCAGTTAACCATTTAGGAATGCATGTACTGAGCTTCGGCGCGCAGTTCGAAATGTTTTTCATGTTTTGTTTTAGGCAAATGCTCAAAGAATTGCCCTCATGCTAGCAAATCAGCTAAAGAAAATAAGTGAAGCAAGCAAATCATGATGGATCAGAAGTAATGCAATATATGCATACTCTAAAGCTGTATTTTGAATTCTTCAGTGGATGGAGATGTAGATATCAGATGGTGAATTATTTTCTTATGGTCTATAAACCTTACATTGGTTAACACTGTTTGTGAATGGTTGATCATCTGTGAAGGTGTATGATTGAAGCTATGCTTAACTGTGTCATTTATAGCACTCATGTTTCAAGCCTTGTCCTTTTGGACAGCGGTAATGCCTCTATCATTGGGTTGTCTAGATTATAAGTAAGGAATTTATTGAGGAAAATACAAACAGTAAAACATATTTAATTTGGGGGCATTGCAGACAACGTGGGTCAAAATACCAAAATTTAGCGTAGCATACGTTAATAAAAACTTCCTATTAAGCAAGATTGGGAATAAGACATGCAAATCTGCAAAGTAGATAACACGATGGTGACAGTGGAGCGTGGAAAATACACTAGGCTTTGCGGGGGTTGATCTAACAAAGCCATTGCTCCCTAAGTTCTGTCTTAATGGACCGATAAGGGGTATTCAATATGAGGGCCTCTGCATGATATGCTTCAAGTGTGGTAAGTAGGCACACAAAGAGGATAAATGCGCGCTAGATGAAGTAGCTGAGTAGGAGACGAATACAGCTAATCAGGAACAACAACCAACCCATAGCATCTAACAACCTGAGTAAGGGGTTACATATGGGAATTGGATGCTTGTACACAAGCCATCCATATGACGCAACAAGCCCCAAAACCAGTCCATTCCACATAATTTTGATGGACGACACCATGAGCAATCTAGCGAGGAACAATCACAACAGAGGGTCCAGCGAAGGCCTGAACTGAAGCTGGTTCAAAACGAGCAAGCAGTGATTGCGAGCCCATCAAACTCGAACTTTCTAAATTAGCCCAGAGAGAATTCCGACGAGAATCATGGCTCGAGATTCTGAGCCCTAGTAAATCTTGACCTAAACATGGAAGCTGAGGATAATGTCGTGATTGAGGTGGAGAATAATCCCATGCAGGATGTTACTTTCCAAATGGGTGTTGCGGATGAAGTAACTGAATTGGAAGCAACTATTGGGAAGGAGAATATTCTAGAGGGCAGAACGCAAGGAAAACGAGCGGCCCCCAGTGCCAACAAACAGGTAAACTCCCAGGGGCAACCTCGAAGTCTAGGCAAAATGCCAACAAGAACAACGAGGCCCCAACCATTAGATAGCCCAACCATTTGGGCTTGAGATCAAACAGGCTTACCCTAGGCATCCATAATAGAGGGCAAGGGAGTGAACCTACCCCAAGATCCAACACTCCATCACCTTCGTACTCTGGGTCGTCATTACAAAGGATAGGCCCACCAAAGGAGCATTCGAGCCAACACTCTAATGACCCACCCAGGTTGGAGTATTAAGAAAAGTTGAGGTCACTACTAAAGGCCTATCAGTACCAAAACCAAATGAACCCAATCCAGGGGAGGAAAGGGACAAGGGCTCGGACATGGCAATGGTGGAAAATATGAGCGTAGTAGGTCTTCATAACAAGGACCTAAGAAGACGAAGACAATGCTAGGCTATATGCCTTCACCCTTTGCCATGAATTTCATCATGAATAGCACATCAACGGGGCGAAACCAGCCTTCCCAAGAGAGAATAGGAGGAGATGGTGTCAAGGTTCTTATTTGGAACATTCAAGGAATTGGGGGAAAAGAGTTCTGAAACGTACTTAAGGAGCATATTTGACTGCATCAACCTCAGATTCTTGTAATGGTGGAAACACACGTAAGCGGGTGAAAGGCTGAGGAGGTTTGCAATGACCTTAAGTATGGAGGAGTTTTTAGAGTTAAGGCAAGGGGCTTCTAGGGAGGAATATGGGTGCTTTGGAAGTCTGATGAAATTAAAGTAGGCATTGTGGAGGCTCGTACCTATGGCTGGCAAAAATTCGGGTCCGAGTCAATTCGGGTCCGGACAAATCGGATATTCGGACAAAAATTTCATACTCGGACCCTGTTCGGATTACAAATCGGACATTTTGACCAGACCCAGACCCGGACCCGAATGTCCGATGTCCGAATTTGTAATATGATTTTAGGAGATTCTGATTGAAATTTTGTGTGACCGAACCCGAACACGATTTTTTAATGTCCGAACCCGGTTGTCCGAATTTTTTTTTATAAAATTTTCTAAAGAATTTGGACTAAAATTACATATAAACATAGTTGTCCGATGTCCGAACCCGGTTGTCCGATTGTCCGAATTTGTCCGAACCCGAAATGGTTCAAAAATCCGAACCCGAACCCGAATGTCCAAACCCGAACCCGACTCGGTTTAAATTCGGATATGACCAATTGTCCGAATTTTAAATCCGGACATAAATTTGGTGACCGTACCCGGTTTTTTTCGGGTCGGACAAATTCGGGTAATCGGGTCGGACAGATTTTTGCCAGCCCTACTCGTACCCAGTTTGTGACAATTATAGTGGAAGAGTGGGGAAAGCAACCATGGCTCTTCAGAGCAATTTATGCTAGTCCTCATCAACAGGAGAAGGAGAACTTGTGGATCGAATTGGAGGCATTTGCTAGCATAGTGGATAAGGCATGGATGTTGGCAGGCAACTTCAATGAAACAATCAATCTTAAAGAATGAGATCATGGAGGAGCCGATATGTTGAGGAGGTACACGAGGTTTGGAGCCTGGATAGAAAATACAGTCTTAATAGACCTTGGGTACTCTAGGCCTAAATACACATGGACAAGAGGATGCAATGACAGGATGAGAAAATCTGCTAGATTAGACCGTGCCTTGTGTAACTTGGAGTGGCATACCAAATTTTAGAATGAAGTTGTACCGCATTTGCTTCAGAGCCACTCGGATCATCTTTCTTTATTGATCGGCACAAAATGTTTTAACCCACGAGAGATAGGAAATAAACCGCTCCAATTACAACTTGCATGGACCCAACATGCGTAATTTGATGATTTCGTCAGGAAGCAATGGAACATAGATGCACCAATCACTATGGCTTTGTCTTACCTCACAGACAATATAATCAGATCAAACAGAGAGGTTTTTGGGAACCTATTTTAGAGAAATAGAACTCTGTGGCCCTGCATAGACGACATTCAACGCCGACTAATAGAAGCTGGGCATCACTTATTGAAGTTGGAGCGCAAACTGAGAAGGGACCTAGATGAAATCCTAGGGCAAATCGAGACATGTAGGTTTCAAAAATCTAGGATGGATGCAATTGAGGACGGAGATAGAAATACAAGGTACTCTCATACTACCATCATAATTAAACGACGCTATAATTGGGTTAACGCTCTTCAAAACTTGGATAGCAAATGGGTAACGGAGCCGTGCAAAGTCCAGCAGCTAATTGTTTCTCATTTTCAACAGTTATACACAGAGGAGGATACTAGTGCAACGGTAATCAACTTCCCTCTAGGCAATTACCAAGCATCAGTGAAGAGGAGTTTATATCACTAAACAAGTCTTACGTAAGGAAGGAAATTTCAGCTGCAATAAAGAAAATGAGTCCGCTTAAGGCCCCAAGCCCAAACGGATACTGATCCATCCTCTTCCAACCATATTGGTATCGCTTGGGCCCGAAAACCATGGAGTTGGTAATGGGTATATTACAGGGACACAAAATGGCAGAAGGAATGAATGACACATTCATTACCCTCATACCGAAAGTGCAACGTCCACACTCCCTGAATTACTTCAGACCAATTGGATTATGCAATGTCCTCTATAAACAAATCACAAAATGCATTGTTCAACGGTTGAAGATTGTCCTCCCAAAGTTGATTTTCCCTTTGTAAGCAACTTTTGTCCCAAGAAGACAAATATGGTACAAGATCATTATCATGCAGGAGATACTTGATTTCATGAAAAGGAAAATAGGAAGACAAGGATGGATGACAATTAAATTGGATCTTGAAAAAGCGTACGATCGAATTTAATGGTTGTTCGTGGAAGAGACTTTAATGCAAATGGGCTTGCTGCAGAATATGAGAGATGCCATAATGCATTGCATTTTATCATGTACCTTTAAAGTGCTATGGAATGAACAGCCTACGGACAAGTTCTTACCTATGTGAGCTATTAGGCAAGGTGACCCACACTCGCCCTACATCTTTGTTGCTTGTATAGAAAGGCAATCTCAACTTACAGAAATGGTGTGTTGGGAGGGCAGGTGGAAAGCCTTTCCTACTAGCAAGGGTGGACCTCGTATAACTACTCTATTCTTTGCTGATGATGTGGTACTCTTTATGGAAGTGTCGAAGGAGCAAGCCAATATGGTGAAGGAATGTTTGGATAGGTTATGTAATGTATCTAGTTGAAGGGTTAGCGCCCAAAAATCTACATTTTATTTTCACCAAACACTAATGAGGGTGTGATGGTTGATATTTGCAACATCTTGCAAACGACGAAGATTAATGATCTGGTTAAATAACTCAGAGTACCCACTATTAATAAGCGTGTTACAAGAGCTACTTATGAGGAGGTGGTAAACAGGGTCAAAAAAAGACTCACTTGATGGAAAACGAAATGTTCATCATTAGCAAGAAGGGTAACACTGATCAAATCAATCCTTTGCGCTATACCCTCTTATACTATGCAGACGGCTTGCCTATGTGATGAAATTGATCGAAGGATCTAGCACTTCTTATGGGGGGTATAGTGAACGAGAGAAGGCCTCATCTCATTCCATGGGTTTGGATCACAAGACCCAAATTATTAGGAGGACTGGGCCTCTCTGCTACAAGGGATGCCCACGCGACCCATTTAATGAAATTGGGCTGGCGACTAAAAACTAAGCCCAATTCATCGTGGGCTAGGGTTGTGTGACACAAATATTGCCGAGGACACGATTTAAACCTCTGGGGCTACAAAAGTCAACCATCGAATGCCATTAAAGGGATGATGGAGACTTGCGGACATTTGCACAAAGGATTGAGTGTGGCGATAGGGGATGGATGCACTACTTTGTTCTGGGAGTATAGTGGCTAAGTACCAAGCCATTAAAGGAGTTGGCATTGGGGCCGTTACCTGCACAGGATTTGGATGCAAAGGTATCGGATTATTGGGAACCTAATAAAGGATGGTTGTGGAATAAGGTGGAAGACCTACTACCGCATGAGATGCTCCAACGCCTGCTGTCCTACGAACTTGTTCAGGAGGGAGTGGGCGACAATTTCTTTTGGAATAGTGAATCATCAGGTAAATTCTCTATTAAATATTCCCTTACAATTGTATGTGGATGGGGTCAACATGAGGAACTAGACATTTGGAAGTTTGTTTGGAAGGTTAAAGTAGCCCAAAGAGTACAACTTTTTGCATGGCTAGCATTACATGATAAATTACTCACTAAAGAGAATCAAGTTAAAAGGCACATGATGAATGATCCATCCTGTAAAGTTTGCTTGGGGGTGCAAGAAGACTTGAACCACATCCTTCGCCATTATACACTTGCTCATGAGGTGTGGAAAGATGTTCAAGACTTAGGCTTTTATCATCCCAGGCCTGAATTGAATGTCATAGAATGGATTGTATGGAGCATCAAGAGAGGGTTACAGTTCAACTGGGCATCTGAATTCTTGACTACTATGTGGTATTTGTGGAAGTGGCGTAATGAGTACAATTTTGGTATTGTGGAACTCATCCCTATCAACAAGAGGCGATTCCTACTAAGTAGGTATGAGGAAGTCCGTTGTGCTTTCGCTATAGAATCAGGGCAAAAGCCAAGAAGCCCTTGCTATACTAAACGACTAATCTGATGGGAGGCACTGCCTACTGGATGGATACTAGTCAACACAGATGGTATGTCGAGAAGCAACCTAGGCCCTGCAGCAGGTGGGGGTCTTTCAAGGAGATAAGGGCGAACGACTAGGTGGATTTATGCAGAGTTTCGGCACCTGCTCCTCTGTCAAAGCAGAAATCAAAGTGGGTTGGAGGGCACTAAGGGTGGCAAAAGAGATGGGCTTTAAGAAACTATGGATCCAAATAGATTCTAGCATGGTGGTTGGTATGCTCCGGGGAAGTATTCTTGGTGTTGTAGAACAAGGACCTTTGCTAGATGTATGTAAGAGACTTATGAAACATGAAGGATGGGAGGTGTGTATATCTCATTGCTTCCAGAAGGCGAAGAGGTTGGCTGACAAACTTGCGAATAAAGGTATTGATAGTAAGAGTGATTTTGCTTTCTTTAATGTACCTCGTAGGGAGGTCTCCGACTTAAATGTATGCAGATAATGTTGAGGCCCCATAGCCAAGACTCGTTATGAATTAATAAATTAAGGGCCTTGTGCCCTCTTTAGCACCAGAAAAAAGCATTGACAGAAAGGTTCATAAACCTCTGGTCTAAGTGGATCAAATCTTTTGGTGACGCTGGTTAGGGAAAGTGCACTTACAAAACTGGCCTAGTGTGAGCTAGAGCCTTGGTGGCATAATTGATTGTGGAGCAATGCCATACCCAACCAGTGACGAAAGCTTAAAGAACACTTACCTGGAGAGTTGGAAGAAAGCTCCCGGTGAGTAGGGCGTGTAAATGAGTTAAGCCAAGTTCGAGTTTGGGTCGAGCCTAGTCAAATTGAATTCAAGCCGAGCTATGACCAAGTCAAATTTTCACTATGCTGAGCCCAAGCTTTCACTGTGCATTTTTTTATTTTATTACTCAAATCTTTACGCAACTTAGTTTAAATTATTAAAAAAATTCTTCCTTTTAAAATACTACTATTGTAATTGAAAGAAAAAAGATCAAGCGTATGTTTTAATGTTGAATTATTGGCATCAAAACTAATTCAATGTGGTCCAAAGTATTTCCAAAGACAAAAAGAGCCTTTACTTGGAGCCATGCACATGTTTGAGGAATGCACCTGATGAGCACAGAAAATTTTGGTGGAGAGCTTTCAAGGTAATGGATTTATTTCATTTCAAGTTTCGAATCATTTATATTATGTGAACAGCCCTGCATATCTACCTCTAAATTAGTTGTTATAACCAACTATTAGAACATGGCATTCGAATCCTTTGTCATATGAAAGATAGTAGAAGCTGATTTCCGTGATATTTCAATGCTCATATTTCAGTGCTGATATACTAGTTGTTATTACAAAATCTTTGGGTTTGTGGTTTTGAAATTAAGAATGGAGGACTAGTTGTGCTCCTCACGAATGCTGTGAAGAGCAAGCATCCAAAGAGGAACTTCTGTATTTAGGCCTCCTCCTCATAGAGCTCTTGCTCTTCCTACTCATTATCAGATCATACTCTCTCTCTCTTTATTAATGCTCTAGTCGCCACTTCATGATTTTCGCTTCTTAAATGTCTGAATTAATTGTTCTTCATTCAAGATTTTGAGTCTTCTGCTTTTAGTTTTAATTTTGAATATGCTATCTGCCTTTCGATGTGCTTAATTTCCAGCCTCTAGTTTCTAGATCATTGAGGATTTGCACTGTAATTAGTTCTATCTAAATGAATACTCTCCAGCACTATTTGTTAGGATAATGAATCTAATTTCTGGACAACATTTTCCTCCATTCGGCAGGGGGGGTTTACAAATCTCATGATGCATTAACAATATGCTGAAGAATTGGATTAAGATAATACTCTATATATCATGCCGAATCTTTGAAAGAGTTGGCTTTTGTTTTGAATTGCTATCAAGCGGGGCTGAGTTATAATTGTACAGTTCTTTCATCTTTAATGGGGTTGGCAAAACTTGCGTGCAGGAACAAAAAGTAAGCTAAAATTTTTCAAATGTAGCGTTGTGATATGCTGATAGCATATTCTTTTCCTTAAGAAAGATTGGATTTTCATGCATTTAACAATTGTCCCCATTTATGCTATCGAGTATTGCGATAAAGGCTTTTAGATGCTTGCATGACAAAGAATCATTTCACTTTACAAAACTCAATTGTGATGGTTGTCTTGATTTCAGGGTTTGCCCACCAAGCATTCCTGCTTTGCGATTAATCATGCATTTGCACTATATCTGATGCATTTACAACCCGTTATGTACAAGAAAAGGTAATTTTAGAATGACGTTAATTCTTTAACTCCAACCTATCAAGCCCGAAAAAAAGAATTGACCAATCGGTTAGAGATAATTGACTTTTGGCTACAATACTGGTAGTTCAATATCTCCATCTAAGTTGAATTGTCCTACTTGCTGCAATTGATTGGACAACATTAAGGTGGTGTTTGGTTGGATGGAAATGATTTTTTCAGGAAATGGCTTTCCAATTTTTTGTTGTTTAGCAAAAATAAATAATGGAAAACTATTTTTCAAGGAAAATCATTTTCCCCACAATGGAGGAAAATGATTTCCTTTCTAAGAATATAAGAAGTTGATTTTCTTCCTTCAACTTTTTGACGATATATTTAGCTTAATTTTAGGTACAAAATTCGATTTCAACCGTTCGGATCGAAACTTGATTATCTGATGGGAAAAATTAAAATAAACTTAAATGTAAATTTTGAGCTCAAATTTTTTTTCATTTGATCGATAGTTATCCCCACCACGACAAGTTAATTGACTTTTACTGCCACTAAAACAATTCAGTTGACTCACCACTAAAACAATTTCAACGCATTGGATCAAAACTTGATCATCAGATAGAAATATTAAAATAAGCTCAAATTCATATTTTGAACTCAAATATTCTTTCATTTGATCAATATTTTTTTCCACAACGACAATTTAATTGATATTTTTCGCTTCTTAAATAGTGTAGTTAATACTTTTCACCACTAGAATAATTTCAATAGTTTGGATTGAAACTTGATCATCGGATAGGAAAGATTAAAACAGGCCTAAATTCAGATTTTGATCATGACAATAATTCATTTGGTCAATAGTTTTCTCTACCATGACAATTCAATAAACCTTTATTTTCCAGCATTTAAACAATTCAATTGATGTTTTTCGTCATTAAAACAATTTCAACGGTTTATATCGAAACTTGATTATTCAAGAGGAAGTATTAAAAAAGCTCAAATGTGAATTTTAAGCTCAAAATTCCATCATTCAGTCAATATTTATCTCTACTATAACCATTCAATCGATATTTTCGTCATTTATACAATTCAGTTGACGTTTTCCTTTTTTTTCCATGGAAAATGATTTATCATGTACCAAACAACGAAAAATGTAATATGAAAATCAATTTTCCTTAGAAAAATATTTTTCACAGAAAATGATTTTTCGAGAAAACCATTTTCCTTCCAACCAAATACTATCTAAGAAAAAAATTACACACTGACACTTAATGTGAATCTTAGTCCTATACGGTGTAAGAGGTCAAAATGTTAGAATAAGAAGAACCATATGCTAGTCACATAGTTAAAAGGCTCATTAAGCTAAATTCTATAGGTCAATAGCAAATGACAAAGGTTATATGAAAATATATGTAACATGATGATGCACCCCCCAAACTTAGCCATTCCACTTATATGAAAGTAGTAATTCTAGCTAGACCTGGCAAAACTGACCCAAGACCCGAAACCCAAATCGAACGATCCAGACCCATACCCGACCCGACACCCAAAATATGCTCACCCGAAAGTGGACCCGAAACCCGAATTGACCTGAACCGAACCACACCCACCCCGAAATTTTCTATAAAGTTGCTTGTTTTGACATGACAAGTGTATTTGACCAAAAATTGATTGGCCCGAAATCGACCCGAACCGAACCACACCCGGCCCAAACCGAAACGACTCGAAATCTCATTTAACCCGAACATGACCCGACCCAAACTTGACCCGACCCGTACCCGAACCGAATGACCCATTTGCCAGGTCTAATTCTAGCATTGAAAACTAGTGAAGAGCATACTCCTACACCACTGAATCTTTGAAAGTGCAAGCCAGCATATCCATAGATAACGACCTTATAAACGTAATCATACCTAGTATAGATCCCACAAAGCTAGTTCTTAGAAAGTCTAAAAGAAATAGAGAATCAAAGTGTTGCAGAATGATTCAATAGCACAAACTAAGCAGCCTCAAGTTTTGGTTTAATTTTCTTCACTTCTATATAACCCACTTCCTAATGTGCATGTTCAAAGGAGAAATTTCTATATATGTAGTTTCTTATCTTGGTTTGTGGGTTATATCTAGTTTGCGGGCCAGCTACACTTGGCCTGAGCACCTGAACAATAAGGTATATAAGGAGTGGAAGTCAACAACATCTAAGCGCCTTAGAGGCATGGTCTGTAGGGCAATGGATGAAGAGATAACTGAATGGATGCCAGTTGAGCTGAAAAAACGAGTGCAAGCCATAAGGCAAATCAATGCATTCAAGAATAGGTATGCAAAAAAAAAAAAAAAGACCACTAGGCCTAAAGCTAGCTATTAGAAAATTGTTAGGAAATTGAGCGACTTTAATTCGTGGAGGCAACAGGATCAAACAGATAATCAGAAGTAAAACAAAGAAAACAAGAACAAAACAAGAACACGCAAGAAATACATGGAAAACCCAATACGGAAAAAACCACAGACGACGACAAGCCCAAACAATCCACTATGAGGAGGAGGAGTACAAGGGCGATCACAATCATGATGTGTGATTTGATCTAGCACAAAATTACAACCTCCCTTATAATCTATCTCTCACAACTCTAAGAAAGTGGAAACAGAATACTCGGTGGGTATTTCTTGCTGGTTTGGGATTCAGGGATAATTATTAGAGCCTAGGTAAGGCCCTTTATATAGGGTTTAGAGGTATAAGGATGCAAAAAACCCTAGGAGCAACCCTAGCCATTAAGACAATGAAACCCTAGCCACCACGGTTCGTAGCCCAAACTCCTTGAAGTCCGTGGTGGATCTGCGGAGCTGATTTTGGGCCATTAAACCCAACAATCTCCACCTTGGACCAAAATCACCAACACCAACTCTTGCACACCATCATAGCACCCCAAAGGGTAATGCCCCGCAGGGCGGACCCCAAAGTGTATTTAAGTGATCCGAATGCTAGTTGAGTTCAAGTGATACTTGAACTTAGCTCTGGGAGATGACTTGTATGAAACTTTCTTTATATAATATGTTGTAGTAGATGCCTGCAAGACATAGAGGTTTCCTTGCCTCAAACTCTTCAACAGACTCCGACTGCCCTTCGAAACCTTCAGAACTCCACCTTCAGCTAAATATTTGCACCCTTTGGATTCAAGGGTGTCTAAAGAGATGAGGTTACGCTCAAGTCAGGAATGTTGCAAACATTCGATAAAGTCTTGACAATATTATCATGGGTCTTGATTTTAACAGTACCGATTCCAGTTACATTACATTAGGCATTATTGCCCATATGAACAACAGTTGAGTCAACTGGATCATATGTTGAAAACCAATCCTTATGAGGACATATATGATAGGTACACCCAGAATCAAGAATCCAATCAGAATCGTTTCCCCTTTCAATAGAGGTAGCAAACAAAACATCGTCATCATAATCAGATTCAGCAAACAAAGCTCCAGCAGGCTCATGAGAATTATCTTCTTCTCTTTCCCTCTTGTTTTGCAGTTGCCAACAGTTAGCAGTAATATGACCCAATTTACCATAGCAATTGCAGGTCTTACCAGTGTGAGGATTTCTAGGCTTAGAGCGGTTCTTACTCCTATTACCATTCCCCTTTTCAGTTGTTTTACCCCTTACTATTAATCCCTCAGCAAAATCAGTATGAATGTCATGATCAAACTTCTCCTTAGACAACAGGTTTGACTTAACATCCTCAAACGATATAGTATCAGAATTATTATAGAGCATGATCTCCTTAAAGTGTTTATATGAAAGGGGGTAGAGACACAACTAACAAAATAGCCTTATCCTCATCCTCAGTTTTCACATCTAAACTTTCAAGGTCAACTACAATCGAATTGAAATCATTTAGATGTTTTTGAACAGGAGTACCTTCTGCCATTCTGAAAGTGTATAACCTTTCCTTCAATTGGATCTTGTTGGTGAGACTCTTCGTCATGTGGAGTTCCTCCAGCCGAACCCAAAGACCCACTGCAATTGTCTTATCAAGCACCTCTTGCAAGACATGTGGTACCAAGCACAACTGTATGGCAGAAAGTGCCTTCAGCTCCAGTCCCTCCCATTCATCATCCGTCAAAGAACCACGCTTCTTCTTTTGCTGCTCCGCCTATTGTTCGTCTGTCATCATACTGGGCTTCGTATAAGGTTCTGAAAGAACCTTCCACAACCCATGCTGGATGAGAACCGCTCTCATCTGCACCTTCCAGAGATTAAAACTAATCTCCCTATCAAACTTCTGAATATCAACCTTCATGATTGAAGACATCCTAAACCAGGGCTCTGATACCACTTGTTAGGAATTAGAGCAAACTAATAGCGAAAGCGTTAAGATGAACAATGATATTCAAAAGTAAACAACGATAACAAGAACAATAAAGAATAACAGATAATCAGAAGTAAAACAAAGATAACAAGAACAAAACAAGAACACCAAAAAAATACATGGAAAACCCAATACGAGAAAAACCATGGACGACGACAAGCCCAAACAATCCACTATAAGAAGGAAGAGTACAAGGGCGATCATAATCACGTTGTGTGATTTGATCTAGCACAAGATTACAACCTCTCTTATAATATCTCTCTCACAACTCTAAGAAAGTGAAAACAGAATACTTTGTAGGTATTTTTTGCTGATTTGGGATTTAGGAATAAGTATTAGAGTCTAGGTAAGACCCTTTATATAGGGTTTAGAGGTATAAGGATGAAAAAAACCCTATGAGCAATCATAGTCGTCAAGACGACGAAACCCTAGCCGCCATGTCCGTAGCCCAAACTCCTTGAAACTCGTTGTGGATCCGCGGAGCTGATTTTAGGCCATTAAACCCAACACTAGGACTATCCACACGTCAAGGTCAATCTCAGCTTCTCAATGGGCAAGGCTACTGGTAGTATCACAATATAATTGACATTTTCTTAAATTTTTTTCACATACTCTTTTCATTAGACAAAAAAATAATCAAGGGAAAAGACCAGCTAAATCTCAAATCTTCAAGTAGCTCTACACTAGGAAAGAATGAACCCAGAAGGTTTTCTATGACAACCATTCCAAGGTTGTTTGGGTAAGCTTTCCCTAAGGTCTTCAACTATTGCGCTGTTGGTACTTTGTGAAACTAGGAGTGTTCTTTAAATTGCACATCTTGTGACTATTGTGAGATCATTTGAATATTGCTGCAATTGATCACTAATTAATAGTGGATTCATCGATTACAAATATGATTGCAATTATAAGCAATCATGTATGGCATCCTAGCAAAACAGCATATTAGTACAAACTATGTGGTTTGACCATTTGAATATGTCAATTGTTGTATGTCATGTAGTCTGTTTGTTGACTTTGGATCATGTTACAGTTATTTCATAGTCAGTCTCAAGCAAGCGATATTTTTAGTCTCCATTACACTATATATGGTATTTTTAATCATGTCTGGCAGCCTGGTAGAACAGCAAATTGGAACAGACTATGTGGTCTGACCATTTGAATATGTCAACTATTGTATGTTGTGTAGTCTATTTGGTGGCTTGTTCAGTCTTAGGATAAGCTCCTCGAATCTCATCTAGGGTGGCTTGTTTTCCAAGGCCATACACAGCATAACAAAAACTAGAGTTGCTAGCTGAGAGATTGGTTTCAAGGTATACCATTTTATTGGAATTTTTAAGGTTAAATTGGAGGGAAAATAAACAATATAATAAAATTGGCAACACATGAAGACCATGACCTAGATTCCAGGAACACTTGAGCTTTAAAACCTAATGATTAAATGTATGAGGTTATGGGAGTTAAAAGAAGAGGTGGGTCAGTGTATTGTTTCTCATTGGCCAAAGAAGGTTCGAGTGATTTGAGCTAAATGAACAAAGTAGACAAAGGCAAGGGGGAAGAACAGAGAGAGTTGGTTGCTATGGACTGTGGTTTATAGAATGTGGTTGCTATGAATTGTGCTTTGAGATTTTTATAATGCATGGATTGGGACAAGGATCCTAAAAGGGGTCAAGTGGTATTTACATTCCGCAATGGACCCTTGGCTGTGATAGAACTACATGTTTGGTGGCTTATTGAGTCCAACATGCAAGCGTGCTTTTGTTGAGCCTTTTGAAGTTATGTGGTCTATGTTGATACAAAATGCAAATCCTCTAAATATCTATATGTATAATGCAAATACATAATGTCAACTAGACATGTGATTGACTAGCCCAGGAAATTTTAGAGCTTGTCTTTGAAATTTTTTACTGAACCTAAAATGGGTGAAACTTGAAATTTAATCAAATTTGATAATAAAAAGGCATCATATTAGGGGGAAGGGATGGCACTTGTCATAATTATGATGCATTTTATAGCTCAAAGAATCAGAGATTAGATTTGTGTCTCTTCTTTCTCACTAGAAAACTAGAATAGTGACGTTCACAAATTAATTTTTGGTAGAATTACTTTAATTCAGAGTTTTTATGTTTTTAGTTTATCCCTGATTTTTTTTTTCACCTATCTAATTGGACAATGAGTTTGAGTGTCTAAAGGCTATTGTTCATCAATCAAGAACTGAAGTAGGTGATGATAAGTTTTTTCTGCAAGCTGTTGGAGGCAAGACCAAGTAGGGAACTATGTACAGACTTGGGACTGAGTTAGAAGCTTACTACTAAAGGTCCACTTGTCGCTCTAACTCAGCATCCACATCATACACACTCTTAGTGGTTTCTAAAGTGGAGGCTCCCTTGAAAAAAATCAGAGGATGATCTTCAAGCTATGAGGGAAGAGCTTAAAGGCACTAGAGAGGAGTAAAAACAACAAAGAGAGTTGATCACTTGCCTACTTTCTCGGCTTGAGGGCTCTATTTCCCATTCACTCCCACCCCAAGCACTTAGATTATATTTGTATAGTTTGACATAGGGTTAAAGATTATCTTTTTGGATGAGGGCTCAACTATATGTTGGAATTGAGACTCATTAGTAATAGGTTTAGTTAGTAGTTAGTAATTAAAGATAATGGTAGTTTGGCATGTTTAGACTTTATGTATTTAGGGAGGAAGGCATGTTTACACTTCATCTGATAACTTGGTACATGGACTTGAATTAGGGGTGAAGACATGCTGGATGAAATTCGGAACTTTTGATCGTATAATTTGACTAGTGGCTATAAATGGTTGTGGTGGCTAGTATATATGCTTCTTTAGGTTTCATATCTATTCATAGGAATACATTAACAAGTGCAGGAAAAATGCAGGAAAGTAAATACAATATTCATCTCAAAATTGACCTCAAAATTCATTTGAAGTAGTGATGGAAAAGATCAAATAGCTACATGTTTATTTTCGTCACCAATAGAGAAGAAAAACAAAACATCTCTAATATCTTCTCAGTCCAAGATGAAAGAACTTCCAATAGCTATAACACAAACTTCCTCTCAACTAGTTTGATGAAAATAGTTCATCTTAAACATTGTCTCCCTTTGAGGCGGAAAATGCGAAATTACTACAAAGACATTTTTGTCTCAAATAGAGATGAATAGTTTTTGTCTCAAACTTCGCCTCTATCTGAGATAAAAATTAGTAAATAGCTACAAATACAGTTTCGTCTTAAATATAGTTTGTCAAATTACATTTCTATGGGTAACGAAAATGGTTAAATAGCTACAAATACAATTTCGTCTCAAATAGAGATGACTATTTTTTCATCTCATATTTCGTCTCTATTAGAGATGAATAATTTCTTCCATCACTAATTTCATCTACGACAATGGGTTTAGAAAAGAACTATTTTCATCGTTGTTTTGTCGCCAAAAGTTTTTGCGATGAAAAAATAAAAGCTAAACAATGAATATTTTTCATCGCTAACTGCTCGCTTTTTTGTAATATACTCATGGAACATACAGTGTTCAAGTCGAGTCAAACTGAACATCCCCATGCTTGGGCTCGGCTTGATAGGTATCTGAGCTAACCCTAAGCCAACCTGAACCTTAGTTAATTAGAGTTCAAGTCGAGCTATGACCGAGTCCAACCTAAGGGCTCACCAAGCTATGACCGAGGCCAACCCTGAGACCTCATATTGCAAATGAAATCAAGAGATCTAATACTAACAGTGGAATAGAGAAAGTCTGCACCTCATATTGCCTATGAAATTAAGAGATCTGATGCTAACGGTGGAGTAGAGAAAGTCTACATTCCAAAGCCAAGCAAATAAGCAAGTTTAGGAGCTTCCCCTAACAACATACAAAATAAGCTCGTGTGCATTTGAGGTGTTTGAGCAACTTATTGTTTTAAGTATAGTTTATGGGATACACAAAACAACCAAACACAACAAGAAATAATGAAACGAACTTATCTGATTTAACAAGGATTCAAAACAATTGTCGTGGCCTGGTACGAACTATTGGTTCAAAGATCAATTTCACCTAGCCACTAATGTAGTGCTGATCACCGGTGGTCGACCTCTACGCTACATGCCACCGATCGTTGTTGTGTACTTAACGAAGATCGACTAAAGACTTAACAATCGAATGTCCAAAGTTTTAGAAAGATTTTTTTTAGAGAAGATGGTTTTTCTACTGTGTATCTTTAAAAGCTAAAACTGGTTAGTATTTATAGAGAATAGTAGAGGTAAGAAAGGAAGCAGACAAACTTCCAAAGAATCAGAAGGAAAAAATCATGGTGTAATAGCTAGAAAATATTTTTACAACGCATGTGAGATATTCTCGCAATTATTTTGGATATTGTCGCAATCAATTTTATTCTTTCCGAAAAATAATCAAATAGATTTTCAATAAAAAGAATATTAATCACCACACTGCACCCTACACCCTCAACCGAGCCCAACCCAGCCAGTGCACGCGTCCGTGTGTTTATTCTAGCCCATCCATCCTTTGGGCCCAAACATTATTCAAAGGGGTTTGGAAAACAAATCTATACAAAATACATTTTTTCTCTTTCTCCCTCCTATGTGGAACAAAGGTACTCCATGCCTCTCTCCTTCCCAACGACCCCTTTCTTCCTCAAAGTTTTGAATTACACTTGTAACAATTCCCACATAATTCAAAAATTTGAAAAGAAATATCATGGTTTAAAAAATTAAAACTTGGGAAATCAAAGGAAGAAAGGCTTAAGTATTAGTGTCTTTTGGACTTGAACTGAACATTAAGTGACCAAAGCTTTGATTCACAACTTGCTAGGTGAACTAGTCTAAAACCTAGCCAACGTGATATCTACCACTTGTTCACTCACCTTTTTCTCAAAGTATTGATTAAGTCTCTACGAACATATTTGACACATTTATGGCCATGTGTCCTCTTCTTGGATACTCAATTATACTCTAGAGAGTAGCCCATAGGCCCTGTTTGGTAATTAGCTGTTAGCTATTAGTTGTTTGTATTAGTTGTTAGCTATTTGGATTAGCTGTTTACATTAGCTTTTTGAATTAGCTATTTCTAGAAAAAGTATTTGGTAAAATTAGTTGTTTTTAGAAAATATGTTTGGTAAAATTCCATTGATGCCATTTCTCTAAAATACTTTTCAATTGAATAAGTTTTTATCTATTGATAATCTTATTTTGTTTTTAAAAAAATTAATATATATCATATGTACAAATTAGCTTCACCCTTGGAACTTTATTTTTTTATTAATTTAAATAACTTGTGTTCATTACTTATTTTCTTTTGTTTTCAATGTTTACTTACTTATATAATGCCTATAACTTAATTATAACCTTTGTTATTTTTACAGATGCTTATTTTTTTATGAATTGCAATTAATATGAACTTGCATCTATATTTTTGTCATGAATATAAATATGTATGGATTTGAAGTAATTTAATCTTCATCAGCCCAAAAGAAAACTAGGAATAGGGTTTATTAATGACAATAGGGAGGCTGGAGATTAAGGTGGGGAGATCGAGTAGAAGAAATTGGAGGTAAAAGTTGTCTAAGATTTAGGCAAGGTAAGAAACTAGGAATAGAGTTTATTAATGGCATGCATGTAATTTTGTTAAACTTTTGGGCAATACTGTAATTTTCACAAACAACTATTCCCAAAAGGCTAATGGAAATAGCCGTTTAAAAAAGAGTTGTTTGGGGCAAAACAGCTATTTCAAACAGCTGTTTACCAAACACCTCTTTAGTTGTTTGACCTAGTCAAAACAGATAAAGTCTCCCCACACAGCTCTTTTTCCCCCCAAATAGTTATGTTACCAAACACCCTCATAGTCTCATAGAAGGCAGCCCAACTTCGCACCAAAGTAGGTGAATCCATCAAGTATGTGTTACCCCACGTACCACCTCAAGGCTATGGATTCATTAAGAGGATAGGCTCATTCTCTTTCTCATGGCCAGTCTATGTGTGTGTATTGAAACACACTACTAGGTATCATAGGAATGGATCAAGTAGTGTTCATTGAATTTATTTTATAACTTTAGCTGTCCCATTGAAGCCCAAAGGGCTAGGCTTAATTATAAACAAATTCATATAATAGGCTTTAATTCCATCCCCCTCGATGTCACAATGATCATTCTCTTACAAAGGTCTTTCGTTAGGGGGGTTCGCCAAGTTCCTCTCTAACTTCAAATAATCTAGAGATATTACCCCATTTTTAATGAGGTTCTCAAAATGTTGTGTCTTAAACGAATGTGTTTCCTTTTCCCATAGTAGACACTATTCTTTGTCACAACAATTGAGGCTTGATTATCACAATGGAAAGAAACAAGTAGAGCAGGCTTCCGCCAGAGTGGGACATCTGCTAGTAACTCTCTTAGCCATTCAAATTCCCTACTTGCCAACTCAAGAATAACAAATTCAAATTCCATAGTCGAGTTAGCGGTACATGATTGTTTGGCGAACTTACTGATATTACACCACCAGCTGACTTAGGCACATAACCACTAGTCCAATTAATTTCATCATTACATGTGACTTAGTTTGCATCAGTTTTTGCCTCTAGTACTTAAGGATGTTTATCATAATGTAAACCCCAATCATAGTCCCTCTTGGATATTTGAGTAAACCAGGTAACAACATTCCAATGTTCTTAACTAGGATTATGTATATACCTACTCAGTCGACTAACAGCATAAGCAATGTCCAGTCTAGCACAGTTCATTTAGAACAAGACACTACCTATGATCTTTGCATATTCTGATGGAGCACCCAAATTTCCCTTATTCTTTTTCAATTGTATACTATAATCATGTGGTGTTTTGAAAGGGTTTACATCAAAGTGATTGAATTTTCTTAAAATCTTTTCCACATATGAGCTTGGTTAAGAGAAAAACCAAATTCAGATTTTTCCATTGTAACCCTTAGAATCAAATTGCCTTCATCAAGATCCTTCATTTCAAGCTTAGAATTTAGAAAATCCTTAGTCAATTTTGTCACTTCTATGCTTGTTCTAAAAATGAGCATATCATCAACATAAAAACATATAATGACAACACCATGCTTATGATATTTAGAATATACACAAGAATCAGATTCATTGACTACAAAACCATATGACAAAACAGTTTTGTCCAATTCTCATATGACTAATTTGATGCTTGTTTTAGACCATATAGAGATTTTACTAATTTACATACTTTATGCTCTTGTCTAGGGACTATCATTCCCTCAGGTCATCTCATAAAAATATCTTCTTCAAGATCTCCATTTGGAAAGGTCATTTTCACGTCCATTTGATGAACAAATAGACCATGCAATGATGAGAGGGCAATAAGGGCTCTAACTGTGGTAACTTTTGTCACTGGTGAATGTGTGTTAAGATAATCTGTGTCTGTCCTTTGATTATTACCTCTCACTAAGCGTCTAGCCTTAAACTTATCAATTGACCCATTAGCTTTTAATTTCTTGTTTAAACCTATTTACTACTCAAGGGCTTGCAACCCTTTGGTAGATCAGTCAATATCTAGGTACGATTTGACATGATAGACTCAAGTTCATCGTTTATGGCCTCTTTCCAAAATTTAGAGTCTATGGATCTCATGGCTTCCTTATAGGTCTTAGGGTCTTATTCTAAAATAAAGACTTGAACAAAATTTTCATTCAGGTCAACTAGACATTATATATCACCATTTTCAGTTAAGAAGACAGTCACAAAATCTAGGCCAAAATAGGATTCAATTCTAGTCCTTTTACTGCGCTAGGCTTAGCACTTTCAATTTCACTAGTAGATGCAGTAGTAGGAGGTAATATAGATGTAGCAGGCAATATGCAAGGAGTGCAAGTTTTCATAGGAAACATATTCTCAAAAAATTCATCATCTCTTAATTCGCATATAGTACCAAACATACCATTGTCATTAATAAAAATAAATCTATAAGTTGCACTATTTTGAGCATAGCTAATAAAGATAGAGTAAACAGTCTTAGGGCCCATCTTACTCCTTTGAGGATGTGGTACCGACCTTGGCTATACAACCCCACACTTTTAAATATTTCAAGTTAGGAGCATGTCCCTTCCACATTTCATAGGGAGCTTTGTCCAGTCTCTTATGAAGCACTTTCTTAAGAACATGACATGTAGGAAGAATAGCCTCCCTCCACATATTGTTAGATAATCCAGAACTTATAAGCATGACATTCATCATATCTTTAAGGGTCCTATTCTTTCTAACAGCTATCCCATTTTGTTGTGGTGTGTAGGGGTTTGTGGTCATATGGATAATCCCATTTTTCTCACAAAAAGTCATGAGTGTGTTCACATCATATTCCCCTCCATAATCGGGCCTAAGTCTCTTAATCTTCTTGTCCAACTAATTTTCTACCTTTGCTTTATATTTTATAAACATCTCTCCAGCCTCATCCTTTGTTTTATGCAGATAAACAAACCTAGAGGGATCTACAAAGGTTATATCGTAATACAGTACCTTTTACCCTCCCAACCCATGGTATCTTTAAAATTCCCCAAGTCACTATGAATAAATTCTAATAGACTTGTTTGTCTATCAATTGACTCATTAAAGGGTTTCATTTTATTTCGACACGTACTATCCCGATCAGTATTTGATAAATCAAGTATTAAACACATTAGTTTTAGTCATTTGATGGAAGCCACATTTAAATGTCCAAGTCTAGCATGCTACATTTGTAAAGATGCAGCAATATAAGCAGCAGTTGAAGCATTCTCAACAGTATTAGTAGCCTCACAGGTTGCATCAAGCACAAACAGACTAGGATTACGAGCATAACCTTAACCAATAAAATCACCACCCTTATTTAAGACTAGCCTATCATACCCAAACAGAAGTTTCATACCATCCTTGTTAAGAAGAAATTCAGAGATTAAGTTCCTATGCATTTCAGGAACATGCGGAACATTACTCAAAGATGAAATTTTTCAATAAGTAGGTTTGAAGCTTAATTTCCTTTTCCAGCAATTTTTGCATTGTTAGAGTTTCCTATGGAGACCCTTCACCATCAACGACCTTCTGGGACTCTTGGAACAGGCTCTAGTTTGAACATATCTGCCTAAGCACCCGTTTCCACTATCCATTCAACCAGATTTACCAAATTTGCCTATGAAACTATAGCAGTATTAATCTCTGGCTTTTCAATCAAGTTGGGTTGGGGCTTGTCCTTCTATTGAGGGTAGTACTTAGCAATGTTTCCTAGCTTCCTGCATGCATATCATACTCCTTTACCCTTCGATTTTTGGACATCACCAGAAGCTTTCATTCTATTCTGTTTGGCTGGATTGTTTGTCCCACCTCTCTGGAGTTTCTGACCTCGTTGCTTCTAGTTTTTGCCTTTAAACCTGTCAAGTTTAGAACAAGATTGAATAAGATACGCATTAACTGAGCTATGGGTCTAAAACCCTTTGCTCTAAATTTGATTCTCCTCCTCAATTTTGATGTGTCCAATCAATTCCTTGAAAGTGAAATCCTTCCTTTTGTGTTTTAGTTGGTCATGATAGTCTTTCCAAGATGCGGGTAGTTTCTTAAGTAACACACCGACTTGTAGGTATTCACATATTTTCATGCCTTCAGCTAAGACTTTAGATACTAACGTCTCATATTCATGCGTTTGAGGCATAATTGGCTTACCATCTTCCATTTGAGACTTCATCCATTTACTGACAGCATATTTTTTGGTCCCTAGGTCTTCATTAGCATATTTGTCCTCAAGTGAATCCCAAATTTCTTTAGCAGATATCATTTTTCGGTAGATCTCAAACAGCTCATTAGACATATAATGGAGTAGCATACCCCTATAGGTCAAATTATCCTTTTCATAATTCTATTGGGATCTTGAGCAACAACATTATCCTTTCTAGTAGTTTGCTTCAAACCATCAGTAATTTCAATTTCAGCTGAGTCATTAATCCTAGTAGTTTTAGCAAACTCAGCAAATTTTAGGTTCATGAATAACACACAAGCAACCTCAATCTCCGATAATTATTTCCATCTAGATGTTCAATTTTCACACTGGCTCAAAGATCAATTTCTCCTATCCAACGGTGCAGTGCCGATCATTGGCAGTTGACCTCTAGGCTACATGGCACTAATAATTTTTGTGCACTCAACGAGGATCGACTAGATACTTAACAATCAAATGCCCAAGGTTTTAAAGAGATTTTTTCTAGAGAAGATAGGTTTTTTGTTGTGCATCTTTAAAAGCTGAAAATTGGTTTAGTATTCATAAACAATAGTAGAGGTAAGAAAGGAAGCCGACAAACATCCAAAGAATCAGAAAATCAGAAGGCGAAAATCATGGTGTAACAGCTAGTAAATATTTTTACAAGGCCAGTGAGATATTCTTACAATTACTTTTACTCTTTCTGAAAAATAATCAGACCGAATTTCAATAGAACAAAATGCACATGGCCTAGGCATACATGTGTACACATCTAACAAAAAATTGACCTGACCCGAAAACCCGACCCGAACTCGCCCGAAAGTTTTGGGTTTTAAACACAATTTTCTCAACTCGAACTCGAAAAAACAGTAAATTAGTCGGTCAAATCCGACCCGAACCCGAACTCGCCCGCTTGACCCGAACATTTATACTTAGTTTTTTATTTTTCTCTAATTTATCTATCTTAACAAAGCTCGTTAGTCATTTTTATCGAATAGTTTAAAAAGACATTATATAACTATTGTATTTATTTATAAATTAAACAATAATGAACTAATTTTTTCTTCTCTATTATCTGAAAATAATATCGTACACAGCTTTTAAATAGAAAAAAGTTTAAAATGGGTATAAAAGTGCATGAAATAATTATCTAATTTTTTTAAAAAAGTTAATTTAAAAGAAGACAAGCATTAAAGATGTGTAAGTCATACTACTATATGCTTTAGTTAAACAAATTTATCTAATTATTTTTTAAATTAATTAATTTATAATAATTTAAATTTTTGATGTTATAAATGCAAGAGAACATCTTGTACTTCTTTTATTCAATTATATTTGGTTCATTCTAACTATTCTTGAACTATGATGTTAGTGGTATGAGAACGGCTAGCCGCATTCATATTGGGGTTGGCGTATTAATAAAGTTTTACCCGATTGGACATTGGTATGTTAGTTAATAAAAATATTAAACTATTAGATAGGTTATTAATAGTCAAACTGCTACAATACATTAAATGCTCTAAACGGACTACCCTATAAATGGTTGATTCGCTATTGACCTTCTTTTAATGTACGGATCGATCAACCTAAAATCAAGTAGAGTTTGATTCTTTGCCCACCCATTCAAGATGTTCATATATTATAATAAAAATTTTGAATATTTTTAATATTCTTTTGAGAAATTAAAATTATTATGCATTTTAATTAAATACTGATAATTTTGAGTAATGAATATGTAAAATTTTTAATTTTGAAAAAAGAAAAATAACTCACAAAAAATGCACTTTAAACCCATTGAGGCCCTGTTTGGTGAGGAAAATTGGAATGGAATGAAATCAGGACTTGAATCCTGGGGGGTTTGGGTATGGAACTTGAATTCTGAACCCGGTTGTTTGGTGAAAATTGGAATGGAATCAGGTTTCACTCCTTGCTGTTTGGTGAGTAGTTTTGGAATAGAATTAACTCTGTTTTTATTTTAGAAATATTATATGCAAGTATGAATATTTATAATAATAATAATAATATTTACTATAATAACAATAATAATTACTATAATAATAACAAATTACAATAATAATAATAATAATAATAATAATAATTATTATTATTATATTATAATAACAATAGCTATAATAATAATAATTATTATTATCATATTATTATAATAATAATATTATTATTATTATAATAATAATTATTATTATTATAATAATAATAATAATTATTATTATTATAACAATAATTATAACAATAATAATTATTATAATAATAATAATAATAATAATAATAATTATTATTATTATTATCATTACTATTATATAATAATAATAACAATAATAATAATTATAATAATAATAATTATTATTATTATAATTGTAATAATAATTATAATAATAATAATTATTATAATAATAATTATTAAATTATAATAATAATAACAATAATAATAATAATAATTATGTTATAATAATAATTATTATTATTATAA
>JACYFF010031954.1:68035373-68067365 GCA_017589665.1 Selenicereus undatus | reverse complement strand
GGGGGGGCAGACGAAGGCATACAAGAAATTGAAGGAGGTGTTTGTCAATTTTGTGGTTCATCTTGTTTCAGTAATCCATATCCGAGGGAAGGGCAGAAAGAGCAGGAAGGACTGAAGGAGGTAGGGATGCGGGGAGATTAGAGCATTCACGATTTCACGTGCCTTGTCAGCAAAAATTTTATTTTTTCGAATTTATATTTCACCACTTTTTCAATTAATGAAACTCATATATATATAATTAAATTAAATATTTATCATGACTTATTATTAAATATATTTTATTACTTTTATGTTTTTAATTTTATGATTATATTTTATATTTGTAACTTGTAAAGATATTTTTTATTTTTTGAATAAAGAAATATTTATTTTTTCCTGAACAAAAAAATGTATTATTTTTTTAAAATACCTGAAAATTGATTCGCTGTTTTTGGTTGAAGATGTAAAATAGTATTTATTTTTTTATTGGTTACACGAGCGAATAAAGGGAGAATAGAAAGTACAATTCGATTAAAAACCAATACAGTATGAAGGTTCGACATAAAAAAATACAATATAAAAAGGCAAACTAAAAAAATACAATAAGATAGGACTGGAAAAAAAATACATCACAAAAATCCGACTAGAAAAATAAAAATCACAACACAAAAGATCGACAAAAAATACATAACAATTATGATTGCGATCCTTGTCGGGCCATTTGTCGGTTTCATATTTCTTTAAACAAGTTTGATCGGAGGCGTGCATGTAATTTTGGGTTATGAACTTATGCTACTCTATGAAGGTAGGCTGCATGGTACAAATGATGGCCCCATAGGACATTAGGCTCCGGGATGCTATCGTACACATGATCATAGTCATATGCAAGGTCATACGAATCACATGTGTCCTCAACGATCATATTGTGGAGTATAAGATATGCCTTCATTGTCATACCCTACAGTAGATTCTTGACATTCTACAAACAATCTTGCCTTTGGTCCTTGAGGAAGGAGTCTAGTTATGATGATGGTCGGTTGTCGCTCATCTTAGATAAATATCATCGGATAAGAAGTATCTAATATTATACTTATGATCATTGACGACATATTCATATTTTGGAGTCCAACCCTCATAAAACTGCTAGAAAAACTGGAAAACGTTCAATGATGTTTAAATCGTTAAGGCTTCCCGGACACCTAAAAAAGGCATGCCATATCCAAATAGACCTGGTAAATGGGTCACTAGGTGCGGGAACGGGTTGAGTGAAGTTTGGGTCAGGTCATGTTTTGGTCGAGCAATACTTCAGGTCGATTTGGCTTGGGTCTGGTGAACTTCCACTCTGGTAAACTTCAGGTCAACCAATTTTTGTTTCAATTTTAAGAAACTTTGTCAGAACTTTTGAGTCGGGTATGGTTCAGGTCACCTCAATTTGAGAATCGGGTCCACTTTCGGGTGAGCTTAATTCAGATGTTTAATTGAATATGGATCCAGGTCATTTGGCTCGGGTTTTAGCTCTTGGGTAAGTTTTGCAAGGTCCATATCCAAAGGTCATAAGAAGTACCTGCTTCAAGAATCAAGGTGAGGACTCCATATATACCTTTTGCAAACTTCCGATGTATACAGTCAATGCTTCCTAACATATGGGGAAATTCACGGGCTTTCATCACTTGCAGTAGACGATCAACATAAGCTTGAGTTGGTTTTCTTAAATACTCTTCCCCATGCTTGGATGACCCACCCTCAAAAATTTTCAAACACTCCATTTTGTTGTGCTTTCACGGCCCAGGGGCGAAGCCAGGAAATTCGGAGAGGGGGGTCGGAATTCAACGGCTAGTTTTCGGATTTCGAACTTGAAGGTAACGACAATCATTCTTTACCTATCTTTTTGAAATATCTATGCATTTTGACCTTCAATTAAAATTAAACATATAAATCAAACACTTATGAGACCCCTAAACTATAATCAATGATCAATTAGCATACAAGATAAATGACCAAAAACACTGCAATTGCATCCAACAATTGAAATCCAACAATTGCATCCAAGTGTCCAACAATTGAAATAAATGGAAAAACCCTAAAATCAAGCAAAGCAAACCCAAAACTCACCCACGATGTTTGCTTCATGCATCCAACGTGAGAATTGAAGTCAAAGTATCAAACTGATCTACAAATTCATATTTAACCTACAATAAAATTGAAATGAAACGTACAAATTGAGATTTGAGAACTCACAAATTTGGAGAATGGAGAGAGATGTGAGGCTGTGGGCGGCGGGTGGTCGACGCGGTGCAGGTGGGCCGTAGCCGGTGGGGGATTGCCGGATTGGTGAATGGTGGTGAGTAACGTGAGTGGCGAAGAACAGGAGTAGCCAGGGGTGAAGCACAGAAGCAAGCAGCGGCGAAGACCGAAGAACAGGCCAGTTCTGGGCTTAAAAACAAAAACAAAAAAAAATTGAAAAAAATAAAAATATAGAAAGGGGGAGGTTCGAACCCACAACCGCCAACACTCAAAGCCAAGCGCTGGACCACTAAGCTATCTCGGTTTTCATGTTCCTCTTCAACAAACATAATAAATATCCTCAACTTCGAATTTTTTTAATTTTCTGACATATATTTTTTTTTTTTTTTTTTGGAGAGGGACGTCGGGTGACCCCACTGACCCCACGGTGGCTACGTCACTGCTTTCACCGATCTTCAAAAATTCATCGACAAAATCTGTCGATGTACCACAAGCCATCATTCACATTGCTGCAGTGCACTTGGTGAGCGGTGACAACCACGCCTACCAAGACCATTGTATATCAACTTGATGTACTCCAAACAACTTACCACGACATCAATTATGCAAAGAAACAAGTGCTTTCACATCCAAAATCTACCATGAAAATGAGTTTCGCTGTAGATTGAGTCTTTAGCGAAATAGTCTTTGTAAAGGCGATCGTGTGCTTCTTGTTGATCTCTCCTAATAAATCTTTTCTTCTTTCTTTGTCTTCATAATGATGATGAAGCTCTCTTCTCTTGTATGGCTTGTCTAAGCTTCACAAGTAAGTCTATGCTCTTTATGTCAATTTCATTATTTAGAACACATTTCAACATAGGTATGTATCATCACTAGATTCTTCTAGTATGAACCTCAAGCCAAGTGATGATGAAGGTGAGGAAAATAAGGAGAATGAATCACCCATTGTGGAATATTGTGCATAATAAAGTTGCAAATGCAAGTAAAATTTTAAATTTTATGTATCAACTTTTAAAAAAGTGTAAAACTTCAAAATAAATGTGAACTTTAAAAATATAATTAATAAGCATAATTAACATCATGTAAGTCACACACTTAATTATATAGCGACGTTCAACACATGAACTCAAAAATAAATATTTCATTGCAAAAATTACAGAGGCTCCATACAACTTACAACAAGCATTTCTAAAAAAATAAACATGCATAACATAGAATACATTTTCTTATACTATAACATAGGTTCCAATCAAAAGAGGTGTCACAATCAGTTGAGGATGGTGTTTGGCGGTACTGACTCAAAATTCTTCTTAAATGGAACTATATTGAGCCTAATCCTCAGCACACATCTTAGAATTATTCATTCTCAAAGTTTCATCCTCATACTTCATCTCCTTAAGGCGTTGTTCTCTTCCTTTGAATGCCTGATGCCGATCTCTCAATTGAGCGACTTGTTGAGCTACTTCTGCCTTCGTCTCTTGGGCTAGGACATATCATTTAAACATGGTACTATTCTTTATACTTGTTGTCCCTAGTACAGACAACTTTGGTCATCAGATCAAACACCAGGTCCTCAACTACTGTCTTCATCTTTCTCTTGGTGTATTGTCTTCCAATTGGGTGGATAAGCCCCCTCACTTCTTTAGTTCGAGTATCTTCAATGGCTTGGGTTACCGGGGGCGTTAGGGGTGTTGAGGGTGATAAGGCTGGAGCACTCAGAGTATGCCCCCACCTCATTTATCCTCAACTATCTCAAAGATGCTTCTACATATTAATCACAGATGGCCTCCTATTTAGGTTGATCCTTCAGTAATACCCACCTATGCATGAAGTCAAACCTTTTCTTAGTTTTGGTGTGATACTAATCATGTGCGTTCTCGAGAATGGTTTCTTGATTCACCCCACTTAGGATCTGTCAATACACCTTCGCCACACAAGTGCATCACTTGGACACCAATGCTACAATGAGAGAATTTCAAAATGAGAGTGAGAGTTAATTTGAGAAGAATTTTTCACATTTGTTGTTTGGCATTTATAGACAAATTTGATAAATAAAAAAAATATTGGCTGCCAACATAGCCGTTGAATTGTCCAATGGCTATATTTCCCAAAGGCCAACGCACTACTGCATGCCCAGTCTAACGATCCTTTTTCCCTGCTTTTTTTCTTTTTTGGGGGGCACACCCACAAAATGTAGCACACGCTTTAGCACACCCTGGCGAAACATTACATTTTGGCCGAACCAAAAAAAAAGAGAGCACACGCGACAGAATGCATAGGGGTTCTGCCATGCGTGCCTTGACCTTTATTCTATGCACTACAAACCTACTTGTGGAACGCAGGTCCCATAATTGCCATGCATTCCATAGGGCTAGGGATGCTCTTATTTCAAGAAGAGGTCAATTGACTCAACTTTGATGCCTTGAGCTTTTTAGCGAACTCCTTTTATGTTTGTTTGCATGCTAACTCTAGGATTAGACCGTCTCACCATTTATTTCCGTAGGATGACCTCAATTGAAATACACATGTGATCGGCTGAAACTTGTAAGAATGTAAACAAGTCGAGCCCAGTACGACTAGGCTCGGGTGCGACTTAGTCAGTTAAAAGTTCAGCTCGGGCTCGAGGAGTTTGCTAGGGCGTAGGCTTGGCTAGATTAGTTAAAAGCTTAGCTCGAGCTTGACTCAAAACTCGTCGAGCTTGTAAAGTTTAGGCTCGGGCTTGGCCCGGCTTGAGCTCATCTTGACTCAAGCTCGATTTGAGCTTTGACCAAGCCAACCCCAAGGACTCAATGGGCCAGCTCAGTTTCATAGTAGTCCTAGCTCAAAGTATTGGGGCGTTGTAGTTAATATGATTGTTAAGTTAAATTATAATCAAGAACAATTTATCCAGGATTCAAGAGATGTGTGCGGTGCTGTGAATTTGCCATAAACAAAATTAAAGCAAAGCACATCATTGGTTCAACTTTTCTTGCAATCACTTTATTTTTACTTTTCTAATGTCTGATTTTCTTCGTCCTATTTGGCTACAGTGACCCTGACTTTTCGTGCACTCACTTATTTATATTTTTTTACTGTCCGATTTTCTTTATCCTATTAGGCTATGGTGACCCCAAAAAATTATAGAAATTATCTCTTTAGAATCAACCTTAATATGTTTTTTTTTTAAAAACTTGATGACTATTCATCCTAAAACATCTATATAGTCATCCACATAATTCTTCAAAGTCACGTTTAACTCCCTTAAAAATCACCCAAAGATGTGGGAAAATGCATATATTTGATCTAATCCATAAGTCAACTTAAAATGATTTATTAGTTACTCAAATGGCCTTACAAATAAGCTCTAAAGGATACCTAGTCACTACAATTATAAAAGTCACCTATTAATAGAGTCCATCTTGTCATTTTTTTAAGCTTACAACTAGATATTCACCATGAGATATCTATGTAGTCACCCTAAAATTCTTAGGAGTCACCCAAAAATATAATAAAATACATGCTTTTTTAGGGTGACTTTATTGGTGGTGTTTAAGGTTTTTGATCCATCAATAAGTTATCTCGAAATAACTGTTAGTCACTCCAACAATATTAGAAATAATTTTTAAAAGAAGATAAGAAGAGATAATTTATGGATTAATTTTTTTAATTAAAGTTGTTTTAGATGAAAAATAATTCTATAAAAGGTGACTTTTAGTTTGAATTAAAGATTTTGTCTCTTGAAATATGATAAAAATAATAAAAGTCATCCCTATATATCCATCTTATGTTATAACTCAAATAAAGGGCACCCGAACATGTATAGTTAGTCATTAAAAAAAATTTAAAAGTACATACAACTTAACCGTAATTATTTAAAGTATTTAATAATTAGTATTGTGAAGTGTTTCACCCTTAACACCCATAGAAAGTGCCTTAAATGATTTAAAATTGAAGTTAAGGGTAACTTTTTAACCATTGTTAGATGACTAAGAAGCTGTTTTTAAGATGACTTTTTATTTTAAATTGAATATAATTTTATATGATAAATTAGTTATCATAAAAAGTCCATTAATCACTTAAATATTACAAAGTTTAAAAAAATTATTTAAAGTGATAATAAATCAAATATTCAATTAGTTAAGGGTAACTTAAATGATTTAAAATTGAAGTTAAGGGTAACTTTTTAACCATTGTTAGATGACTAAGAAGCTATTTTTAAGATGACTTTTTATTTTAAATTGACTATAATTTTATATGATAAATTAGTCATCATAAAAAGTCCATTAATCACTTAAATATTACAAAGTTTAAAAAAATTATTTAAAGTGATAATAAATTAAATATTCAATTAGTCATGACCCCATATACTTTCTACATTGAATACAATAATAAAATGAGGAGATCTGGATATGTTGATTACTCATGGTTATCCTGGATGACGTGGTGTGGGGTCTAGATTACGCCTAGGGAAAATAGGGGGTTTCCTCTTAGATTCTAAGTGGGGTGAGTACGTCCCTAGAGAGAGACGTACTTATTATGGATGAGATTGCTTTATGTCAAGGTTGGTGTCTTTGGTAGAAAGTGAAATGACTAGAGTCATCACCTTGTTATGACCTAAATAAGGATGGGATTTTCAAAAAATAGTTTGAGAAAATATTTTTTGGAAACAAAGATGATTCCTGTGCCCAAAAAGGCAAAAATATGTAAAAACTATTCTAGAAATCTAAGATGATGGTTTAGGGTCTGAGCCGAGAAGTACGAATATCAAGGACTCACCACTTCCTCCATCCTAAGGATGATTTCCTACTAATATGTTGTGTCCATTTAGATGTCCCGAATATTGGTTAATTTCTTGTTCAAAGTGAATCACAAATTATAAAATAAGAGAAACTTATATGTATGTATGGATAGAAATGTACATGCAAGCACCCAAATAAAAAGACTCAAGGCCAACATACTAATTCATGTATAGTGGGTTTGCATTCGAATTAGAGTCGAACTGTTCTACGCATTGACTTGAATATACTCTTAAATCAAAACCCTACGTAGTTCCGATGAGGATTCCATCATAATATGTGAGTTCCACTGGCCAATGATTAGGGTTCTTTTTCTCTATCTAATGATCATGCTAAGAGATTTTAAAGTTGACTTAGTTCTATAGTTGAGTCGATTTGGATGAAATTAGAGACTTACTCAAAAAACTTAAAGACAGAGCCCCGCAGGTCCATCGTCAAACAAGATGATATGATCAACTATTTGATCATTTCTTATCTAAAAATAGCCCAGTGGGGATAATGATAGAGTTATGAAAGCTATTTGAAAGGAGATGGATGTAGACCATCCTAAACATTATACATGAATGAATTTCTAATTATGACCTCAAGTTTGATGAAGAGCCATAACCATAAAATATATTCTCAAACCTTTTTTGTGGGGCTAATGAAATCAACCTCTTTGTAGGTAGTGATACCTGCAAAGATAAGACCATATACATATGGATCTCCCTAGACCCTGCACAAGTAGAACCCACAATAGGAGGTTGTTGTTGCATCTAGAAGTCATTTAGTCCAATCTGCTTATAACTCATGATTTAGGTTAAGATAATTATAAAGGGGCGATTACAATTACCGCCGTCCCTTGAATCACTTTCATGGGCCTAAGTATGGTATCTTTCCTGGGATCAAATTAAGAATGAGTTTGAAATGGTTGAGTTATTATCATGACCTAGGTTACCTAGATCTATGTGTCATAAGATGGGTTTTATTAGGTGCTAGTTAATGCTTCTGAATGGTTCATTTTATTATTAGCTAAGTTGGTTTCTTGCAAATGGACTTAAGCGTGCCCAAAGATAGAGAACTTTACTATTTGGACTTTGAATCAATGATTTTACATGAACCGGATTATTACAAAATAAGAAATGAATGAATAAATGAAATATGTACATGATATTCCCTATATAAAAGCGATCTAAGAAAGATAAATAAGTGTCCTAATCTCTAAATAGAGTCTTACTCCAATTGCTCCTTGGAGGAGTTATTAGCTTCCATATATGGCCAATCAGGAGTGTTGCAAGTTGGTAAATGACCTAAGCAACCATTTATGTAAAGGTATTCAATTAACTTGAGAAATTTATATATAGTTTCAAAAAGAAATTTTAGAACATGGGTAAAACGCATCCAAAACATTCCACCAAAATTCATGAAGTTAGAAGACTCGATAGAGAGATCAACGACAACATTTTGTTATTCTTAAATCTCATTATGTGATCAAACAATTTTCAAAACTAATTGTTCTGTACCACAAGAAAAGTAATGAATGCTAACTTTAAAAAAACACATCTTTTTGAAGGAGGATCTAAATGACTTGATTTCAAAGCCTAAATATTTCTTGTTAAGTAGGGGTTTGTTATAAAGATTTGGAGTTAAGATCCAAATGAATACGATTCTAATAAAGCAAAAACTCAGGTGCTAGAATTGAGTTTATTATTCTTGACAGGCTATTCTTATTGTATTTACCATAAATTATTGAAATGGATTTTTGAAACGGTTGTTTATGAGGGTAAAATAGACGTACCTAGAAACATCTAAAATTTTTGTTTTACTTGGTGGACACTTCAAAATATTCTTTTAGATTTTGCAAAAATGGAGTGTTAGATCTGAATTGTGCAAAGAGCCCAGTTGTAGATCTATAACTTTGAAATTTCATATCTTATAAAATATAAAGAGTTAGTAGACATGAAATATCAAATTGAAAATCTATAGAAGTTTATTTTATTTCATATAAAGAAAGTATTTTAAGAAAGAATTTCAGCAATGGATTAAAATGGGAAAACATGCAAGCTAGTATGATTTCGAACAATTTACATGCCTTGTAGAAAATAGGTGTTTTGATCACTTCGGAACTCTAATTTGGACCTATGAATACTTGTTGAAAGATCTATCTCATTATATAATAAAGATATAGATTCAATTCCAAATGGATGTAGAAAATCAGTTCTAAACTTGACCTATGACAATTGCACAAATCTTTCGGTTTTAACCTTTTCACTCCTATTTGTTATCTGATGACTTTTAAGCATGATTTAGCCCATTTATGCTATTTTTATTGAATCAAAAATAAAAAAGGGTGGAAGTGAAGGCAAAGAACAAAAATGAAGAAAAACACACAAATTTATAAATGACTCTCAATCTCACTGATTCACTCATGGAAAAAAAAAATGCAAAACTATCATTCCAAACCTACGTAGGGCAATGGTTGTGAAAGACCTAAAGAGATGGATAGATGAACCTAAGATCAGAAGATCACTGAGGACCGGCAAAAACACAAGAGACAAACATTAGCATAAGATTTGCATAATCAATAAAGGATTTGTTCGGTGCTAAATTGTTGTATTTTACATGCCTCTATCACCTAGTTTTAGTCGTATAATATAATCTTTAGAAGTTTTACTTGTTCTGTTTACTTTTGTGAGTAATAAGTTCAATCGAGCAAAGGTCTCAAAAAGGAGCAAAGGTCTCAAAAAGGAGCAAAGTAGAAATAAGAAAAACATGAAAATCGCAAGGCAACAGAAAAATATGGGTAGCTGTGCCACCACCCCCTGACAGTCGCCACCACTGCAGCAAGGCAGGGGCTGGCGATAGTTGGTCGTCGCCCAGCCAATGGCATGTCATGGTGGCAATGGTCGATGGTCACTCCGGCTCGATTTCCATTTGAAGGACCTTTTTGGGGGTTTCTAGGGGAGATTTTTTTGGGGAGAGGTTTTAGCTTAGGTTTAGCCATTAAAAGCCTATTAGAGGGTAATAAACTAGGTATATTAGGATTTGTTTTGGTGGATTTTGGATTCAAGCACATGGATTTTGATCTCCATTCAAGCAATCACTAAGTTTTCTCTTCTCTTTCTCTCTCTATTTCATATTTTGTTCTTGTTTAGATTTTGTTAGTTTAGTCCTTGTGTTTAATTTTAGTTGGTTTAAATGTTTAGTTTTTATTGTTAATTCATGTTTAATTAGCTTGTTGGACTAGATTAGTTTCATTCTCTCTCATCCTTAGTTCATATTTATTTGCTTATTTGTTAGTCTAGTTCTAGTTAGGTTTAATTGTATTTTGTGATGATTAGTAGCTAAACTTTATTAGCTTGGATTGTGTTTAGCTTTTGATGGCTATTTAGTCTTATATTAGGTATAACCACGCCCAATTTATGCTTTCAACTTAGAGTTTTCTCTTGTACCCGCCAAGTATTCGTTGAAATGTTTGAGAGAGTTTTCATCTATGTTTTTGGGCGATTGACTTATGCCAAGAGGTAAAGTTAATTAGCTAGTGTGGGAGAGAGAATGAATGGGAATTGGACATGATAGTGGTCCTACTCCTACCTAGGTCCAAGGGTTGCTAATCTCCTGGTCTAATTAAGCTAACCCCATGAAAATAGGTGGTTAGACTAAGGGCATGTTCTTCTCGTGGGTAAATTGGGTGGATAAAAGGGTGAAGTATGTTGAAGTAGGTTGAGGTGGGTTAAGGTGGGTTGAAGTAGGTTGAGGTGGGTTAATGTGGGTTGAAATAGATTGAAGTGGGTTGATGTAGGTTGAAGTGGGTTGAAGTCGGTATATTTTTTATGTGGTGGGTTGAAGTGGGTTAAAATAATAAGAATATAATTAATGTGTGATAATTTATGAAGTTATCAAAAATTTGTGGAATTTTTTTTTTATTATTTTTCATTTTTCATTTTTTATTTTTTTATTATTTTTTCATTTTTTATTTTTCATTTTTTCATTTTTTATTTTTTATTTTTCATTTTTTTATTTTTTTATTTAGTATTTAGTATTTTTTATTTTTTAATTTTTATTTTTTTAATTTTAATTTTAATTTTAATTTTTTATTTTTTATTTTTTAATTTTTAATTTCTTATTTCTTATTTATTATTTTTTTATTTAGTATTTTTAATTTTTAATTTTTCAATTTTTAATTTTTAATCTTTAATTTTTAATTTTTTTGGAATTTTCTGTAGCACTTGTTTGGAATAAAACAAAAAAGATAAAAAATTAAAAAATAAATACAAAAAATTTAAAAAATCCAAAAATCCAAAAATAAAAAATAAAAAATAAAAAATAAAAAAGGAAATATAAAAAATTTAAAAATTTAAAAATTAAAATTTAAAATTAAAAAAATTTAAAAATTTTTAAAAATAAATACAAAAAATATAAAATAAATTTAAAAATTAAAAATTAAAACTAAATACAAAAATTAAAAATAAATTTAAAAAAGAAAAAAAGAAAAAAAGAAAGAAAAAGAAAAAAAATAAAAAAATTAAATACAAAAAGTTAAATATTAAAAATTTAAAAATTTAAAAATTAAAAATTTAAAAATAAAAAACTAAAAAAATACAAAAATAAAACAATTCCAAAGTACGATGATTTACAAAAAAGTAGTATAGTGAACTTTTTGGTGCTAGAATGATTAAATCTCACATGATACTTTATAAATTAATAAAATTATGAAGGAGGTGGGTTGAAGTCGGTTGAGGTGGGTTGAAGTTGGTTGAAGTAGGTTAAAGTGGATTGAAGTTGGTATTTTTTTTTCAAGTGGGTTGAAATAGGTTGAAGTGGGTTGAGGTTGGTAAATTACAATTGACCCACGAAAAGAGCAGACCCTAATTACTAGTTCATGACCCTTGAGAAAGAGCTTGGGTGGTCTTCGATGGTGCAATCGACCTTCCCTAGTTGTTGGTATAGGTTAGGTAGGTTAGGACTCATCTTAATTACTTGGTTTTTCAATTGGAACAGTCATAGCTCCAAGTCTCCTTTTGTATGTCTATTAGCTTAGTTAGCTTGTCTTTCTTTCCACTTTCATTTAGCCTAGATTAAAACATTTGAGCTAAGCTCGATACTTGAAACCCAACTCCTAGTGGACGACACCCCAAGTACTTGACGAAAGACCTTGCACTTGGGGCTATAAATATTAAAACTTAAATTCTTCCTATTAGGATTAAGCAAAATAATGAAAGGATCACGCAAAAATAAAAATATATGCACAAAAAAATGAGACTAAGTTAGCAAAACCTGTGTACAAAAAGTAATCTAGTAGGATGAATGTAAAGGACTTAGGAACATTTAATTAGGTTAACTACTTCAGGAGAGAACTAATTAAAATTAAGTAATAAATTTTATTTTCACAACACTAGACCTTTTTATTAAACGAATATGAGTTTATATGACTTGAAAAAGATTTAATCAAATTTAATTATTTCATAAGAGAAACCAATAAACTTAACTAAGTCTAATAATAAATTTAAACCTATTAAATACGATTAGAGAGGAGAATGAGAGAGAGAGTTTTTTTTTTGTTTTTTGAAGAGTGAGCACCCCTTTCTAGGGTAAACAAGAGAGTGTTTATAGGGAAACCCACTAAGAACCTTAATGGTAATTTCTTTAAATGAAAATAAAATAAAATAAAAATAAAATGGATAGAAAGAGATGGGACGAAGAAAAAAAAATAATCAATTGTAAGGCAAGATATGTGAATTAATTTTTTGGTGAAAGAGGAAGAAAGAGACAAGAGGGAAGAAAAAGAAGGATAGGAATGAGAGAGGGACCATTTGGATTGTAATTTAGGAAAACTTCCACCATAACATATATTTTTTCTTTTATTTTTTTTCCTTTTTTCCTTTTTGACCTTTTTTGGTTGTTTCGTCATTTGCTTCTTGTTTTATTTATTTTTGTCATTTGTTTTTCATTTTGTTATGAAGTTGCATATGGCGTCTTGGAATATTAGCTCAAGCCGGCCTCCAGGGGGAATGGGGTTTGGATGGGAATACAGTTTATTAATTAGCGTATGACATCTTGGAA
Source organism: Selenicereus undatus (assembly GCA_017589665.1). Lineage (NCBI taxonomy): Eukaryota > Viridiplantae > Streptophyta > Magnoliopsida > Caryophyllales > Cactaceae > Selenicereus > Selenicereus undatus. The sequence continues at coordinate 68,054,325 of JACYFF010031954.1, read as the reverse complement.
TGTTGGATCAGTTAATGGAAAGTTGATAGAATTGGTTAAAGCTTTGCATATACGTAAGATGCACATAACTTGTGTTCAAGAAAGTAAATGGATGCGAGCTAACGCAACATAAATTGATGAGTAAAAGTTGTGGTTAGGGGTGTTCATTTTTCGGTCTGGACCGGACCTGGACCGAAAACCGGCCTTGGACCGGACCGGACCGGGAGTACTCGGTCCGGTCCACGGTCCTGGCTATGTCCAGTTTCGGTCTTCGGTCCGGGTCCGGTCTGGACCGGGCGGACCGAGGATCGGACCGAGGACCGGTTTTTTAGGGTTTTTGTTTGAGTTTTTGTTTTTGAGATTTGAGAATTCGTGACTCCAGTCCAGGCTCTCCTCCTCGTCGTCCTCACTCCTCGACTTCTTCTCTTCTCTGCTCTGGCCCTCTGCAACTGCTCTGCCTCTGCGTGCGACTCTCCGGCAGTGGCTCTCTGTCTCCGTCCGACTCTCCGGCCTGGCCTCTGCTCTCGCCACTCGCCTCTCGTCTCGCTAGCTGCTTCAGTGCCTCTCCTCGTCCTCGACCTCGACTCGAGTTTGAACTCTCTAGCGTGCGCACCGGTGACCTCCCCTCTAACTCAGCAGCTCTCTCGACTCTCTCTCTCTGTCACTGTGAGTCTGTGACCCACCGGTGACCGACTGACCGTTTCAACTTTCAAAGGTCCAATTCCTCAACTCTCTCTCTCTCTGTCACTGTGACTCTCTCTCTCGAGTTTGGTTGTTTGCTGCAACTGCAAGCCGGTTTGGTCTTCTTTGCTTGCCCACTACCCAGTTTGAATGCCATGAATGGGCTATGACTAGGCATTAGGCAACCCTTTCCCAGTTTCCCCCGTTTCTCGTTGCTTGTTCTTGCCTTCTTGGAATGGATTTCGTTGCTTGTTTTGGCCTTTTGGGTTTTGTTGATTGTTGCTTCTGAGTTCTGATGGACTCCATTAATGGAGCTTTGAGATTCGGCGAAGCTCATTGAGCAAGGAAGTCGAATCAGAACCTTCCCTCCGTGCTCTATTTTGTGTAAAACTTTAGCTTGGTTCAGTGTGTTTTATTGTTGAAGTCTATTTTGATTAGTGCAAACTGAAAACTCGATTAAAGAATGTGCCCTGATTGTGGAATCAAGCAATGAAATCAAGCAATGAATGTGTTTTATTGATTTCAAGTTGGTTGATGAATTATGAGATTTCTTAATGTTTAGGCAATTGTGTAGTGCTCTCTTATTGTTGCTAGTTTTGCAAAATTATGGTGTTGTTTCTTAGTTTGACCTTTACTAGGATTAGTACTTTTAGAACCTAGCTTATGGTTTTTACAAATTACAAGAATAGGTGCATCTCATTTGAATGGGAATGTGCAATTTTTGAATGGGAGTACTTTTGGGAAGAGGAATTGTGAATTGAGAGTTGTAGATTAAGTCTTGTTTAGAAGTATATACATTGTTATTGTTATTGTCACAAGGTGTTTGACATTGTCATAGTTGAGTCTCATTGTTTAATATATGGAAAACTGAATTTCAGGTGAACGTTTGACATCCCTCTTTTCTTACATTTGTCATCACGGAGTCACTTACAGCTTGCTCTCGAAATGTAAGTTTTGAGTTTTCTAGGTTTACTTTCTTAAAGTACCAATATGTATTCATGTAATCATGTGTGTTAGTGTGTGTGTACTATTAATAACATATTTATTGTTTTAAATAACTTGTAAATGTTAGATGTCGAGCTCCAAATCCAAGGAGAGAGGTGCTTCGGAAATGGAAGAATCGGTTGACATACATAAAGGGCCGACTGAGCACCAACCGAATGCGGCCCCTATTGAAATACAAGAGGAAGAAGAGGCAAGTGCAAAAGCAACACAAACCAAGAGTACGGGGAAGCAAGTGGCTAGAAAGTCTACTCAAAGGGCCGAGTGTTGGGACCATTTCGAGGAAATCAAAGAGAATGGAAAAAGAGTGGCCGGTAAGTGCAAGTATTGTGGTGTTATTTATAAGGCTGACTCTAATAAGAACGGAACGAAGAACTTGAAATATCATTTTCCAAGATGCCCTGAAAACCCGAACAATAAAAGCAAACAAACACAAAGTCAGTTGGTTTTTGAGAGGGATCCAAATAATGAGGGAGAAGCTTCATTGAAACCATGGGTATTGAATTCTCATGAGGCTAGAGAGTCTATAGCCAAAATGATTATAATTGATGAGTTGCCTTTTAGATTTGTCGAAAATGTGGGATTTAGGCAAATGATGGCTTGTTGTTGTCCTTCACTGAATATGCCATCACGCATTACCATAGCTAGAGATATTTATCATATATATGTGGATGAAAGAGTGAAGATGAAAGAATATTTGACACATTCATGTCAAAGGGTGTGTGTTACAACTGATACATGGACTTCACTTCAGAGGATCAACTACATGGTTATAACTGGCCACTTTATTGATAATGATTGGAAATTGCATAAGAAAATATTGAATTTTTGTCCAATTTCTAGTCATAAAGGCGATGATATAGCTCTTGTCCTTGGAAAATGTTTAGATGATTGGGGTTTATCTTCTAAGTTGTACACTATTACTGTTGATAATGCTGCGAGTAATAGTACTGCTTGTACTGCCCTTATTGCTGACCTTGAGCGACATGATCATTTTCTTTTCTGTGGCGGGGAATTCTTACATGTTAGGTGTGTTGCTCACATACTTAATTTGGTCGTATGGGATGGGTTGAAGGTTGTTGGGAAATCAGTTAAGCGTGTTCGAGCTGCTGTGAGGTTCATTAGGCAATCTCCCAGTAGGTTGCAAAGATTTCAAGAATGCGTAGTTGCTGAAAAAATAGACAGAAAGGCTTCTTTGTCTCTTGATGTCCCTACTAGATGGAACTCCACTTATAAGATGCTTAAGACTGCATTAGTTTATGAGCATGCATTCACAAAGTATAGCAAAAGGGACCCTTATTATAATGTGGAGTTGGCTAAAGATGATGATGCTGACAGACCTCCTAACTCTAATGACTGGAAACAAGTTAAACACTTGTTAGTTTTTTTGGAGGTTTTCTATAATACTACTTTGCGTTTATCTGGTACTTCTTATGTGACTTCCAACCTGCATTTCTATGAGATTTTGGATATTCATAGTATGTTAAGTGAATTAGAGGAAGTTGTGGAGACCATTGATAATGATGAAGAAAGTGAGGATGTTGAGGGGATTGGATTTTCTACTGTTACAAACTTCAAAGAAATGGCTAAGAGGATGAGGATGAAATATGAGAAGTACTATGGCACACCTGAGAAAATGAACCCTTTGTTGTCTGTTGCTCCTATCTTTGATCCTAGGTGCAAGTTGGAGGGTCTTCAACTCTCTCTATGTGATGTGTTTGGTGAAGAACATGCTAGTGCAGTAGTTTCAAAAGTGAAAGAGAAGTTAGAAACTTTATTTGATGAGTACTGGCAATTGTATAAGCCAAAGACTCATCATACTGGGCAAAGTAGTGAGGTACAACCTGAAGTTGAGGAGGGACTACAGGGTAATGCATCTAGTAGAGGTTCCTCGTTTTATCACCGACGATTAAAAAAGAAGTTAAAGGGGCCAGATGAAGGAAGAGGAATCACCAAGACGGAGTTACAAAAGTACCTAAATGAGGGACTTGAAGAGGATGAAATGGGGGAAGATGTGTTGGGATGGTGGAAAGTACATGGTCCTCGGTATCCTGTGGTTGCTCGTATGGCTCGTGATGTATTGGCCGTGCCTGCTTCTACGGTTGCATCATAGTCGGCATTCAGTACAGGAGGACGTACTCTTGATTCGTTCAGAACTTCTTTAACTCCAAAGGTAAATGATTAAGTATTATATTTCTTGACCTTGTGCTATAAATTTACAACTTATTGATCTTGAGTTGACTTATGAATTTTGTTTCATTTGATTGCGTGAAGATGGTTCAAGCACTTATATGTGCACAAGATTGGTTGCGGCCAAGTAGTAGATTAGATATGGATGACTATTTTGATGAATTGCGGGACCTTGAGAAGGGTAATTTTCACCTTTTCATTTCTTTTTTAGTTTCCAATATATGGTTCATATGATTACATGTTCTAATTTTTATTTTTGTTCTTTGTATTGTGTTTATTTTAGACATTGCTCAATTGAGTAGTAAGGATAATGTGATTGATGTGGGTGATACTTTGAACATTTAGTATTGAGGTAATTTTTTTTTGCATTGTTACTTTGACTTTCCTTTCTGCTAAATTAATTGTTGGTTTTATATTTACTAACTCAATTTTTATTTCATTCAAATACTACTTGAGTTATTAGTTGAAGATTTGAAAGAGGAGCACATTCTTGCAACATAATCTTTCCCCAAGAATCCAAGTCGAACATGTGTTGCAACTTTGAGATTGGCATCGGCAGGCATCAAGCATTCATTTGAAGAACATGTTTTGTAATTAGTGATTTAGTGTCGTGTAACTTTGGTTATGTAATTCACTTTTAAGTGTAATTGGTCTGTATTAAATTTAGAATTTCAATTAGTTCAAACAGGCAACAGCATTCAACTTTCAGCAGGTTTGCCAGGCCAAATTGTGTGGAATTGGCATTGCTGCTGAGAACCGGTCCGGTCCGGTCCAGGACCGGCTCCAGATCGGTCCGGTCTTCGGTCCAGCATCACGCGCTTTTCCGGTCTTCGGTCCAGCCGGTCCGGTCCGGTCCGGTCCGGTCCTGGACCGATGAACACCCCTAGTTGTGGTATTCGAGGTCAAATGGAGTTATGAATGGACTTGGTATTTTGGTTGATACGGGGTTTGCTGACTTAGTTATTGAAGTGAGGTGTAAAAGTGACCACATTATGGCTATTAAGGTAATGGTGGGATTAGAAACCCTAAATGTGCTTAATGCTTATGCACCTTAAATCGGTTTGGCAGAGGATATCAAAAAGTAATTTTGGACTATGTAGGTCTGGTTTGGTCACTTAAGATGATCACTTGGTCATATCGGTGTACCTCAGAGGGAGAAACTTTTCATAGGAAGAAACTTTAATGGTCATATCGGTGTGAAAGTAGACTGGTATGATATGACACACAGAGTTTTGGTTATAGGGAGAGAAACAGTGGAGGGTTTGTATTCTAGACTTGCAGTTGCCTATGAATTGTTGATTGTCAACTTCTTTGTTAAGTAGAAAGATGATCACTTGGTGACCTTTAAGAGTAGCATTGTAAAGACTCAAATTGATTTATTTTATATTAGTGCAAATAATATCAGGTTGTAAAGATTGTAAAGTAATTCCAAGTGAGCATTTGAGAACTCAGCATAGGTTATTAGTAATGGATATAGAGTTCAAATGTTCAAAGTGAAAGAAGAGTAGTTTTGGGAACCTTAGAGTTAAGTGGTGGAGGCTGACTAAGGAGAATGCTATGAAGTTATCAGAGAAGATTACAGAGGAAGGGAACTAGAAACAGATAGAGGATACAGATACAATGTGGGAAGCAATGGCAGAATGCATTTGGAGAGCGGGCAAGGAAATATTGGGTACATCTAGGAGAGGTTGTAACAAAGTGAAAGAGAGCCAGTGGTGGAGTGAGGAGGTAAAACAGAAAGTCAAGGAGAAAAAATATGCATGCAGTGCTTTCACTAACAGTAGAACAGACTAAAAAAGGAGGTTAGTACAGTTAAATATAAGTTTGCAAATAAGGTAGCGAAGAAATTCATTGCTCTTAGCTAAGAGCATGACATATGATAGATTATACCAGAAATTGGAGTCCAAAGAAGATGAGAAGGAGGTTTTTAAGCTAGCAAGGTTAAGGAAAGAAGAACTAGAGATTCAGATGATGTGAGGTCAATAAAGATGAAGATGGTTAAGGTACTGGTTGAAGAGGTGGAAATGAAGGAAATGTGGAAAAGGTACTTTTCTAAGCTCTTCCACAGTGAAGTGCTAGAGGATCCCGAAGAAAGCAATGAGGAGTTGTGAGAGGCAGCAAAACCCTCATTTTTGTGAACCTATCCACAAGGATGAGATTGAAGAGGCTTTAAAGAAGATGTCCAACGGAAAGTCCGAGAGACTAGACCAAATACTGGTGCAAGTGTGAAAGTATTTGGGCGAAGATGGATTAAAGTGGCTAACAGAGCTTTTTGATTTTATTTTTAGGACTGATAAGATGCCCAAGGCATGTAGGATTAGTATAGTTATCTCATTGTACAAGAACAAAGGTGACATTTAGGATTGCAATAATTATAGAGGTATAGAGCCACTCAGTCACACTATGAAGTTATGAAAAAGAGCAATTGAGAGAAGGTTACGGAAGGATATTTTAATATCAGAGAACCAGTTTGGTTTTATATCAGGTAGATTGACTACAGAGGTGTTTACCTCCTTAGAAGACTTATGGAATTGTACAAAGATAAAAAGGTAGATATTCACTTGATGTTCATGGACCCAAAGAAGGCATATGATGGATTTCTGCGCGAATGCTTGGAAAAGAAAGGAGTGAAGCTTTCCTATATTTGAGCACTTAAGAATATGTATGAGGGAGCTAGCACGAGTGTTAGGATCCCATGAGGGATTACCAATGACTTTTTTTGTTGATATTAGCCTTCATTAGGGCTTCACTAGAAGCCCATTTCTTTTCTCTTTGGTTATGGATAAACTCACTAAATAGATTAAAGATAAGTTATCATGATGTGTGCTATTTGCGGATAACATTGTTCTTATTGATAAGACCCGAAATGGAGTTCACAAGAAGTTGGAATGATGAAGACATGCACTTAAGTCTAGAGGTTTTGGATTAAGTAGATCGAAAACCGAGTACCGTAAATGTGGTTCCAATGGAAGAGAGGAGGATCGGGGAGAAGTCACCATTGATAGGGTGGTACTACCAAAGATCAAGAAGCTTAAATATTTGAGATCGATCATTCAATAGAAAGGGAATATTGATGAGAACATTAATGAGCGTAAAAAAGTGGTTCGATAAAAATAAAATAATGTTTAAGGTGTGTTGTGTGATAAGAGGATATCTGTATGATTAAAAGGCAAAGTTTATCATATGGTAGTCAGATTTGCTTTGTTGGGTTTAGGGTTTTGACCGATAAAAAAGACCCAAGTTCAAAGGTTGCTGGAAGCAGATATGAGGATGATTAAATGAATGTGTGGCTATACGAAGGTGGATAGAATTAGGAATGAGGTGATTAGAAACATGATTAAAGTGGCTCACATTGAAGAAAAGATGAGAGAGACTAGACTCAGATAGTTTGATCAAGTGAAGAGAATGAGTGTGAATGCTCTTGTGAGGAGATGTGAGAGGATTAACATCTATAAAGATAGAAGATATAAAGGATTATCAAAGAAGAGCCTAAATGAGGTGATTAGATAGGATTTGAAAATCTTAGGATTGATGGAGGACTTGTCTTAGAATAGGAGTCTGTAGCAAGATAGGATTAAGATCTTTGATCATAGATAGCTAGAGTCTTAGTTGCCATTTGGTTGTCATATTGTGGGTAATGCTATTGCGTGATACTTGATGTTTTCCTATTTATTGTATGTCATAGTTTGTATTCATGTAGTACCTTCATCTAGGAAGAGCAAATATTAGCTTACCTCTGTTTGTTAAGGTATAATACTTTCCTCGAGTATGTTGTGCTCATACTTTACATAGTTACTGCCACCTGTTTTATTTATAACTATGAGTTTATTCTCTGATGCGTATCTTTAGTTTCATCTTTAAAATGTGTTTACAAATTCTTTTTTTGTGGGTCTCTTGGAATCAGGGTCTCTATTAGCAGAGGTGTCTGTAGAGGTAAGGTTATCTGCGTCTGGATCTCCGCAGACCTTGCAAAAGTGGGACCCACACTGGAAGTGTTGTTCTTGCCTCATTTTGTTATTCTCCTTTTTGCTGGGAGGGTTTGGATGAATGATAGGATTGGGCCTAATGATTGGACTTTTTGGAGTTTGGTTAAATTGTTTTTGTATTTTTTAAATCTTGGCCCATATTTGAGGCTTCATTGATTCTTAAAACTTTTTGTACTTTTTGTATTTTGTAAAAAAAAAAACTAATAAAAGGTGAGTAAAAATTCGATGTCTATACATAAGTTTTATGCCTTGGTCTTCTAGGACACCATCCGTTTTGGGATCATTGGTAAAGACATCATGATAAACCTCGTCGAAGAAATTGAGAGCCACAAATGGGGCACGTTTGAAGCATGGTTGGATGCTCATCATGATTTATTAATCCAAAGGCATGAAGATCCTGGTTTTAGCATGGACAACACACCTTCATTAGTGAAGAGGGGAGTTTTCTTAAGGGAAAAGGCGGTGGTGATGAGGCTAGCTCAAGTGGGAGTTCACCTGCCCTTGGTCATAAGCAAGGCATTTGAGGAAAGAAGTGAGGATGCATCCTTGTCCTCATGTACCCTATATTGCTTGGCTTCTTCTAGTTCCATGTGTAATAATTCAATATGTATTTCCTTGTTATAGTAGAACAATGTAACTTAGCGTGATATGTAGCTTTATCTTACTTTGTTCTTCAGGTGGGCACTTCTTTTCGTATTGATGTAGCTCCATTTTATAATGTTATCATACTTTGCCTAGTATCTAAGGCTTTCGTAGTAATGAACTTTTCGACTGTTATCTTGAGTATTCTTGTGTGTTTGCTGTTTGTGATTTATGAACTTTTATATATTTTTGCCACTTGCTTCGTGGAAGGCTCCCTTTACCCATCCTTGTTACAAGAAATTCCTTTCATCTCACAGGTAGTGCCTTCATAAAAACTTTTGCCGAGTTGAGGCTTCTTTTCATTTGGTTTTGCCTTTTCAAATGTTTAGCTATTCAAGGTATCTCTTTTTTACTTGCATGTTTATGTGAATAGAAGCGCAAAGGTTCCCCTTCTCAATTTTTCTGATTTTTCTTTGGACTGAGTTGGGGGCACGTCACCTCCCAATTCAGTTTTCATCAAACCGAATTGGGAAGGCATCGCCTTCTTTAATTCGGTTTCCCTTGAGTTGAATTGTGAGTACGATGTCTCCCAATTTGAATTTTGTTAAACTCAATTGGGAGGCCATCATGTCCTTAATTCAATTTCCCTTGTATGGAATTGGGAGCGCGAAGCCTCCCAATTCAAATTTCGTCGAACTAAAGCTAGAGGGCATCGCCTCCTCAATTCGGTCTCCCTTGTACCAAATTGGGAGCACGAAGGCTTCCAATTCGAATTTTGTTAATTTACATTAGGAGGGCATCGCCTCCTCAATTTTCCTCGGTTGTACAAAATTAGGAGTGTGAAGCCTCTCAATTTGAATTTCACCCAACCGAATTGGGAGGGCATAGCCTCCTCAGTCCAACTTGCCAATTTGAATTCGTCAAGATGAATTGGGAGTTTGAGGCCTCCGAATTTGGATTCATTAGGATGGATTTGGAGTACGATGCCTTTCAATTTGAATTCATCCTCCAATTTGGATTCATCGAGATGAATTAGAAGTGTGACGACTCTTAATTCGAATTTGTCGTCTAATTCAAAATTTTCAAGACGAATTGCGAGTGTGACACCTTCCAATTCATATTTGGTCCAAAATTTGGATTCATCAAGATGAATTAGGAATGTGATGCCTCCTAATTCGGATTCGTCAAGATTTATTAGGAGTACGACACCTTTAAATTTAGACTAGTATCCTAATTCGAATTCATGAAGATGAATTGTAAGTACGACACCTTCTAATTTGGATTCATCAAGAAGCATTGCTAGTGTGACACCTCCTAATTTAGTCCTCTAATTTGAATTCGTCAAGATGAATTGGGAGTTCGATGCCTCCTAGTTTGAATTTGTTCTCCAATTCGGATTTATCAGAATGACTAGGGACTTAGGAGTGCGACACCTCCCAATTTGAGATCTCTCCTATTCTGGATTCGTAACTGCCTAAATGAATGTTGTCTCTTCGGCCTGGCTAGTACTAGCTGACTTGGAGAAGGTTACTCTCTAGCTTGTCGTTAACGTAGTTGACTTAGAGAAGGTCACTTCTCAACTGATTATCATCGACGCCAACTTGAGGAGAACAAATCTCCGACTCATCATTGTCGAGTATAGATGTTTTGTGGCCATTCATCTTACAGCTAAATGTCTAATTGTTGTTGGAGGTTTTTCATAACTGCATGGATGGGAGACAATAAAGGATAAGATGGAGCTCAAGTCCACAATGCCTCCTTCCTTGAGCGATCTTTTCTTTGGACTATTAGACTTTTTTCAAACTTGCTATTTTCCTTCTTTGCTTACTTTAGATGAAGGAGCATGTATTATGACACTGTGTCTTGCTTAATGTTCATGACCACCTTGTATGCTTGGTCATACACTTGTTTGTGTATCTCTGTATTTCTTATTTGTACAATGTGTTTTTACCTTTGTTATTTGCTTAGCACATCGGTTTAGCATTCCAAATGCACTTAGGGCTAAAAGATCTAATCTTAGTATTGTATAAAAAGTGTTGGGTTTAATGGCCCAAAATTAGCTCCGCAGATCCACCACGGGCTTCAAAGAATTTGGGCTATGGACCGTGGCGGCTAGGGTTTCGTCGTCTTGACGGCTAGGGTTGCTCCTTGTACCTCTTAACCCTATATAAAGGGCCTTGCCTAGGCTCTAATAATCATCCTTGAATCCTAGACCAGTAAGAAATACTTATAGAGTATTCTGTTTTCACTATCTTAGACTTGTGAGAGAGGTTGAGATTGTTTTTGACAGAGATTATAAGAGAGATTGTAATCTGGTTGCTTGATCGAATCACTCATTGTGATTGTGATCGCATTGCACTCAGTCCCTCATAGTGGATTGTTTGTGCTCATCGGCGTCCATGGTTTTTCTCGCATTGGGTTTCCACGTAAATATGTGTTCTTTATTGTTCTTGTTATCGTTGTTTACTTTTGAATATCATTTTTCATCCTAACGCTTCCACTATGGGCTTCAAGGAGTTTGGGCTATGGACCGTGACGGCTAGGGTTTCATTGTCTTGACGACTAGGGTTGCTCCTAGGGTTTTTTGCATCTTTATACCTCTAAACCCTATATAAATGGCCTTACGTAGGCTCCAATAATCATCCCTAAATCCCAGACCGATAACAAATACTTACAGAGTATTCTGTTTCCACTATCTTGGATTTGTGAGAGAGCTTGAAAGTGTTTTTGAGAGAGATTATAAGAGAGATTGTAATCTGGTTGCTTGATCGAATCACTCGTTGTGATTGTGATCGCATTGTACTCACTCCCTCATAGTGGATTGTTTGTGCTCATCGCCGTCCGTGGTTTTATCCGCAATGGGTTTCCATGTAAATATGTGTTTTTTATTGTTCTTGTTATCGTTGTTTACTTTTGAATATCATTGTTCATCCTAATGCTTTCGCTATTAGTTTGCTCTAATTCCTAACAAGTGGTATCAGAGGCTTGGTTTAGGATGTCTTCAATCATGAAGGTTGATATTCAGAAATTTGATGGGAAGATCAGTTTTAATCCCTGGAAGGTGCTGATGAGACCGGTTCTCATCCAGCATGGGTCGTGGAAGGTTCTTTCAGAATCTTATACAAAGCCCAATACGATGACAGACAAACAATAGGTGGAGCGGCAAAAGAAGAAGCATGGTTCTTTGATAGATGACAAATGAGAGGAACTGGAGTTGAAGGCACTTTTTGCGATAAAGTTGTGCTTGGCACCACATGTCTTGGGAGAGGTGCTTGATAAGACAACTACAATGGGTCTTTGGGTTCGGCTAGAGGAACTCTAAATGACGAAGAGTCTAGCCAATAAGATCTGATTGAAGGAAAGGTTATACACTTTCGGAATGGAAGAAGGTACTCCTCTTCAAAAACATCTAAATGATTTCAATTCGATTGTAGTTGACCTTGAAAGTTGAGATGTGAAAATTAAGGATGAGGATAAGGCTATTTTGTTAGATGTGCCTCTACCCCCTTCATATAAACACTTTAAGGAGATCATGCTATTTAGTAATTCTGATACTATATTGTTTGAGGATGTTAAGTCAAACTTGTTGTTTAAGGAGAAGTTTGACATTGACATTCATGCTGATTCTACTGAGGGATTAGTAGTAAGGGGTAAAACAACTGAAAAGGGGAACAGTAATAGGAGTAAGAACTGTTCTAAGCCTAGAAATCCTCATGCTGGTAAGAATTGCAATTACTGTGGTAAATTGGGTCATATTGCTGCTAACTGTTGGCAACTACAAAATAAGATGGAGAAGGAAGAAGATAATTCTCATGAGCCTACTGGAGCTTCGTTTGCTAAATCTGATTCTGATGGTGACATTTTGCTTGCTACCTCTACTGAAAGGGGAAGCGATTTTGATTGGATTCTTGATTCTAACTGTACCTATCATATGTGTCATCATAAGGATTGGTTTTCAACATATGGTCTAGTTGAGTCAACAGTTGTTCCCATAGGCAATAATGCCCAATGTAATGTAACTGGAATCAGTACTGTTAAAATAAAGACCCATGATGGTGTTGTCAAGACTTTATCGAATGTTCGTCACGTTCCTGACTTGAAGTGTAACCTCATCTCTTTAGGCACCCTTGAATCCAATGGGTGCAAATATTTAGTTGAAGGTGGAGTTCTGAAGGTTTCGAAGGGCAGTTGGATTCTGTTGAAGGGTTTGAGGAAATGGGGCCTCTATATCTTGCAGGCATCTACTACAATAGATTATATGAAGAAAGTTTCATACAAGTCATCTCCCAGAGCTAAGTGCAAGTATCGCTTGAACTCAACCGGCGTTTGGATCGCTTAAACACCGTTTGGAGTCCGCCCTGCTGGGCATTACCCTTCAGGGTGCTATGACGGTGTGCGAGAGTTGGTGTTGTTGATTTTGGTGGAAGGTGGAGATTGTTTGGTTTAGTGGCCCAAAATCAGCTCCACAGATCCACCACGGGCTTCAAGAAGTTTAGGCTACGGACCGTGGCGGCTAGGGTTTCGTCGTCTTGATGGCTAGGGTTGCTCCTAGAGTTTTTTGCATCCTTATACCTCTAAACTCTATATAAATGGTCTTGCCTAGGCTCCAATAATCATTCTTGAATCCCAGACCAGTAAGAAATACTTATAGAGTATTCTGTTTCCACTATCTAAGATTTATGAGACAGGTTGAGAGTGTTGTTAAGAGGGATTATAAGAGATATTGTAATCTGGTTGCTTGATCGAATCACTCATTATGATTGTCATTGCAATGTGCGCACTCCCTCATAGTGGATTGTTTGTCCTCGTCTTCGTCCGCGGTTTTTCCCGCATTGGGTTTCCACGTAAATATGTGTTTTTCTATTGTTCTTGTTATCTTTGTTTACTTTTGAATATCATTTTTCATCATAACGCTTCCGCTATTAGTTTGCTCTAATTCCTAACAAGTGGTATTAGAGCCTTGGTTTAGGATGTCTTACTTCATGAAGGTTGATATTCAGAAGTTTGACAGGGAGATTAGTTTTAATCTCTAGAAGGTGCTGATGAGAGCATTTTTCATCCAGCTTGGGTTGTGGAAGGTTCTTTCAGGACCCTATACGAAGACCAGTACGATGACAGACGAACAATAGGTGGAGTAGCAAAAGAAGAAGCGTGGTTCTTTGATAGACGACGAGTGGGAGGAAATGGAGCTGAAGGCACCTTCTGCGGTAAAGTTGTGCTTGACACCACATGTCTTGTGAAAGGTGCTTGATAAGACAACTACAGTAGGTCTTTGGGTTCGGCTGGACGAACTCTACATAACGAAGAGTCTCGCTAATAAGATCCGATTGAAGGAAATGTTATACACTTTTGGAATGGCAGAAGGTACTCCTGTTCAAAAACATCTAAATAATTTCAATTCGATTGTAGCTAGTTGACCTTGTAAGTTTAGATGTGAAAATTAAGGATGAGGGTAAGGCTATTTTTTTAGTTGTGTCTATACCCCCTTCATATAAACACTTTAAGGAGATCATGCTATATAGTAATTCTGATACTATATTGTTTGAGTATGTTAAGTCAAACTTGTTGTCTAAGGAGAAGTTTAATCTTGACATTCATGCTGATTCTACTGAGGGATTAGTAGTAAGGGGTAAAACAACTGAAAAGGGGAACGGTAATAGGAGTAAGAACCGTTCTAAGCCTAGAAATCCTCACGCTGGTAAGACCTGCAATTACTATGGTAAATTGTGTCATATTGTTGCTAACTATTGGCGACTGCAAAACAGGAGGGAGAAAGAAGAAGATAATCCTCATGAGCCTACTGGAGCTTCATTTGCTAAATCCGATTGTTATGGTGACATTTTGTTTGCTACCACTACTGAAAGGCGAAGTGATTCTGAATGGATTCTTGATTCTGGGTGTAGCTATCATATGTGTCCTCATAAGGATTGGTTTTCAACATATGATCTAGTTGAGTCAACTGTTGTTCCCATAGGCAATAATGCCCAATGTAATGTAACTGGAATCGGTACTGTTAAAATCAAGACCCATGATGGTATTGTCAAGACTTTATCGAATGTTCGTCACGTTCCTGACTTGAAGCGTAACCTCATCTCTTTAGGCACCCTTTAATCCAATGGGTGCAAATATTTAGCTGAAGGTGGAGTTCTGAAGGTTTCGAAGGGTTGTCGGATTTTGTTGAAGGGTTTGAGGAAAAGAATCCTGTATATCTTGCAGGCATCTACTACGATAGATTATATGAAGAAAGGTTCATACAAGTCGTCTCCCAGAGCTAAGTGCAAGTATCACTTGAACTCAACCGGTGTTCGGATCGCTTAAACACCGTTTCTAGTCCGCCCTGCGGGGCATTACCCTTCGGGGTGCTGTGACGGTGTGTGAGAGTTGGTGTTGGTGATTTCGGTGGAAGGTGGAGATTGTTGGGTTTAGTGGCCCAAAATCAGCTCCACAGATCCACCATGGGCTTCAAGGAGTTTGGGCTACGGACCGTGGCGGCTAGGGTTTCGTCGTCTTGATGGCTAGGGTTGCTCCTAGGGTTTTTTGCATCCTTATACCTCTAAACTCTTTATAAATGGTCTTGCCTAAGCTCCAATAATCATTCTTGAATCCCAGACCAGTAAGAAATACTTATAGAGTATTCTATTTCCACTATCTAAGATTTGTGAGAAAGGTTGAGAGTGTTATTAAGGGAGATTATAAGAGAGACTATAATTTGGTTGCTTGATCAAATCACTCGTTGTGATTATCATCGCATTGTACTCACTCCCTCATAGTGGATTGTTTGTGCTCGACTCCGTTCGTGGTTTTTCCCGCATTGGGTTTCCACGTAAATGTGTTTTTTTATTGTTCTTGTTATCTTTGTTTACTTTTGAATATCATTTTTCTTCCTAACGCTTCTGCTATTAGTTTGCTCTAATTCCTGACAAGTGGTATTAGCGCCCTGGTTTAGGATGCCTTCAATCATGATGGTTGATATTCAGAAGTTTGATGGGGAGATTAGTTTTAATCTCTGGAAGGTGCTGATGAGAGCGGCTCTCATCCAGCATGGGTTGTGGAAGGTTTTTTCAGGACCTTATACGAAGCCTAGTACGATGGTAGGCGAACAATAGGTGGAGCAGCAACAGAAGAAGCGTGGTTCTTTGATAGACGATGAGTGGGAGGAAATGGAGCTGAAGGCACTTTCTGCAATGAAGTTGTGCTTAACACCACTTGTCTTGTGAGAGGTGCTTGATAAGACAACTGCAGTAGGTCTTTGGGTTCGGCTAGAGGAACTCTACATGACGAAGAGTCTCGCTAATAAGATCCGATTGAAGGAAATGTTATACACTTTCAGAATGGCAAAAGGTACTCCTGTTCAAAAACATCTAAATGATTTCAATTCGATTGTAGCTAGTTGACCTTGAAAGTTTAGATGTGAAAATTAAAGATGAGGATAAGGCTATTTTTTTAGTTGTCTTTGTACCCCCTTCATATAAACACTTTAAGGAGATCATGCTATATAGTAATTCTGATACTATATTGTCTGAGGATATGAAGTCAAACTTATCGTCTAAGGAGAAGTTTGGCATTGACATTCATGCTGATTCTACTGAGGGATTAGTAGTATGGGGTAAAACAACTGAAAAAGGGAACGGTAATAGGAGTAAGAACCGTTCTAAGCCTAGAAATCGTCATGCTGGTAAGACTTGCAATTACTGTGGTAAATTGGGTCATATTGTTGCTAACTGTTGGCAACTACAAAACAAGAGGGAGAAAGAAGAAGATAATTCTCATGAGCCTACTGGAGCTTCGTTTGCTAAATCTGATTCTGATGGTGACATTTTGTTTGCTACCTCTACTGAAAGGGGAAGCGATTTTGATTGGATTCTTGATTCTAACTGTACCTATCATATGTGTCATCATAAGCATTGGTTTTCAACATATGGTCTAGTTGAGTCAACAGTTGTTCCCATAGGCAATAATGCCCAATGTAATGTAACTGGAATTCGTACTGTTAAAATAAAGACCCATGATGGTGTTGTCAAGACTTTATCGAATGTTCGTCACGTTCCTGACTTGAAGTGTAACCTCATCTCTTTAGGCACCCTTGAATCCAATGGGTGCAAATATTCAGCTGAAGGTGGAGTTCTGAAGGTTTCGAAGGGCAGTCGGATTTTTTTGAAAGATTTGAGGAAAAGAAGCCTCTATATCTTGCAGGCATCTACTACTATAGATTATACGAAGAAAGGTTCATACAAGTCGTCTCCCAGAACTAAGTGCAAGTATCACTTTAACTCAACCGGTGTTCGGATTGCTTAAACACCCTTTGGAGTCCGCCATGCGGGGCATTACCCTTCGGGGTGCTATGGTGGTGTGTGAGAGTTGGTGTTGGTGAATTTGGGGGAAGGTGGAGATTGTTGGGTTTAGTGGCCCAAAATCAGCTTCGCAGATCCACCACGGGCTTCAAGGAGTTTGGGCTACGGATCGTGGTAGCTAGGGTTTTGTCGTCTTGATGGCTAGGGTTGCTCCTAGGTTTTTTTGCATCCTTATACCTCTAAACCCTATATAAAGGGTCTTGCTTAGGCTCTAATGATCATCCCTGAATCCCAAACTAGTAAGAAATACTTTTGTTTCTACTATCTTAGATTTGTGAGAGAGGTTGAGAGTGTTTTTGAGAGAGATTATAAGAGAGATTGTAATCTAGTTGCTTGATCGAATCACTCGTTGTGACTATGATCGCATTGTACTCACTCCCTCATAGTGGATTGTTTGTGCTCATCGCCGTTCGTGGTTTTTCCCGCATTAGGTTTCCACGTAAATTTGTGTTCTTTGTTGTTCTTGTTATCGTTTTTTACTTTTGAATATCATTGTTCATCCTAACGCTTCCGCTATTAGTTTGCTCTAATTCCTAACAAAAAGGTTTCTGTTGTTCCCTAATGATCTTACTATCATGCAAGATCGTTGTTAAACCGATTCAGGTCAGTTGCCCATTCCTTAGCCCCTAGCGGCTAAAGGCATCATAGGATAGGGGATCTTGTTATATTCCTCCCCTTTTCTAGCGAGTATACCAAGCCATTGCTTGTGATCAGGATAACTCATCTTAACCCGGGGCATGTGCTGGTTTAATATATTCACATGTGATTTAATTAAACTATCATGCTCGGTTAAACCCCTTTTTAAAGGGGTAAGGCGAGTTTGGACGCAAGGTCGATGCCCTATCGTTCTCGTCGCCTATTATGACATTCATGGAATAAGTCCAAGCACCGTTCGAACAAATTGATCCTTATATCAGTGCATCAATTTAATGAACTGTCGTGCCGAGTTAGATCCCTTCCTTAAGGGGGTGCAACAAGTTCAGTTGCAAGGCCAACGCGATATCACTCTCGTCACTTATCATGACATTCGTGGGATAAGTTCGAACACCAGTCGGACAAGATAATCATTGCATCAACGTGTCGTTTAACTTAACTCTTGTACTTGATTAGACCCTTCCTGAAGAGGCTAGGGTGAGTTCGGTTGCAATGATAATGCTCTATCCTTTCCATTTGCCAATTAAGGCATTCGTAGGATGATTATGAACACAAGTTGGATGAGCTGATCTTTGCATCAGCATATTTCGAGCATCAGTTGGGTTTGTTGTTAAGTTTTCATTGCTTCTTTCTGACAAGCAGAGCTTTCACTTACTCTTTTGGGCTAAAATTTTTACATGGTTAAATTTACCATTTAGCAATTTCTACCCCACTTGTCCCCAAAATATGATCACAATCAATTAAGAAATGGACACAAGAAACTAACATTGATTGAAATTCATAAGTAATAAAATTGGTGCTAGTCGAACATACAACTGACAAATTACATTGGAACAAGCCTTTTTAAAACTTATCCTATCTGGGCTACCTTTCGCTTACATCATATGTAAAACCTCAAGAGGTTGTTCGAGTACCAAGTCTTTGATACATCATCATCCTTGAGTGTCACAGGTTCGAATGTTTTGGGGCAAACTTCTTCAATGACCATCTATACCCCTTCCTAATTAGGAGTGAGTTTCTCTTGGATTACCTCTTTTTTGGTACCATTAAGTTCTTTAGGACCAGATAGCCTTCCTTTACGGGTTTTTCATTAACTTTGTGGTCGTAAAATCAAGCTATCCTGATCTTGGATATCTCTTCCCAAAGTGTCATGGATCGAATTTTTGGAGACTTCCAAAATATTTCAAAATTCCATAAAATACTCTAGAACCTTTTGGAATACACTAGAATGTTCTAGAATGTTCTACAACCTTCTGAAGTGGTCCAGAATCTTCTAGACTGTTCTAGAACCTTTAGGAGTGTCTACGACTTTTTGGAGTATTCTAGAACTTTTACGTTGTACTAGAATACTCTAGAATACTCTCTCGAATGTTCCACAATATTCTACAAGTGCGTAGTCCTTAGGATATTTATATAGAATATTCTAGAAGTATAATGATAGCCATAGGATCAAATAGATCTCCACTGTCCATTGAGGAGTTGGATATATATATATATATATATATATATATATATATATATATATAT
>JACYFF010031954.1:68002851-68034973 GCA_017589665.1 Selenicereus undatus | reverse complement strand
TGTGTATATATACATGTGTGTGTGTCTCTATACACACACATACACATACACACACACAGAGATATACACACACACACACACGCACACACACACACACACACACACCCCCCTAAGGTCTCTCATTTGGACACCAAGCTATTCGAAGCATTCCGAGTATAATATAATCAAGGTATTCTCCCAAACTCCCAGTTTCTCTCTAAGTTCTCTTTAAATATGTGTGCTTACTTAACTTCTAAAGTCTAAGTTAAGCAACACTTGAGGCTTACTAGCAAACCAAGAAAGGGTTTCGAGTGAGTTTGCTAGTGCCGCACCTTTTTGAGTTTGCGTTAATTATCAACATGTGATAGTTGGTATTAAAGCCTACTTATTTGGGAGATCATGACTTCAAGTGTGATCCGTGCTGGCAACCCTCAACAAGGAAGTGAGAAAAGCAATGACTAAAGCGAGGACGTAATGGTCCTCATAAAGGATAGATTCGCAGAGTTTAACTCTGCCATGTCCACCCTAACGGGAAGGGTTGAGGACATTGACAAACACATCAAGGAGGTTGACTCCATCAAGGACATATAAGAGCTCCGTAGGGAGATGCAAGCGTCTATGACCTCCGTGGTATCCAACATTAATAAGGAGATCCAAGTCCTTCGAGTATCGGAGGCTGTCAAGGATAACAAACTCCAAGGTTGCAAGGCTGAGGTTGAGCCTTTCAAGGACAACATCGAGGCTTACAAGGCGAGGGTCAAGACTTTGAAAGCACAAATCAAGGCGTGCATGACCTCGGGGACCAACGGTGGTCGATCCATCCAAGTATCCGCTGTTTCAAAGGGGGATGCACCAAGACCTCCTGCCTTCCATGGGCCTAGGAGTGCAAGGGAGATAGACAACTTCCTTTTGGGATTCAAGGCAATGGGCATCAAGGATGATGCCCAAAAGATGAGCAATGTTGCTTTCTCCCTTAAGGATATTGTGCTTGTTTGATGGCGTCATAGGTGTGATGACATTAGGAAGAGATCCCATCAACATATGGGACAGGTTCAAGAGGGAACTCAAGTAGCAATTTCATCTTGAGGGTGTTGAGTATGAGGCTACTGCCAAGCTTCAATACCTTCAGCACAAACACGGTTAAATTTGGGAGTATGTCAAGGAGTTCTAAAAGCCACTCTAGGAGATTCCAGGTTTGGGAGAGCACGACGCACTATTCGGTTTCCTCAATGGCCTTTAGGGATGGGCCAAGATAGAGCTAAAGAGGCGAAGAGTGCAAAACCTTGCGTTGGTAATTGCCACCACCAAGTAATCAAGTTCAAGAAGGAGTCTTCAAAGCTACAAGGCAAGAAAACCCAAGATGATAGTGATAGTGACATAGACCGAGACAAGTCTTCTATGTAGGATAAGCCAACAACATTCAAGGACAAGGGGAAAGACAAGAAGGTTGAGATGCTGAAGAAGATCTCAGGCTTCCTTTGTAATAAGCCTCATCAAGTTTTCAAGTGTCCGAACCATGGTAAGCTTTTTGCGCTTGTGATCGAAGAAGAAAGGCATGAAGAGGAAAAGAAGATTGTCTCAATATCGCTCCTAAGTGCCATTCAAAGTAAGGTGGGGGAGCAACATGATGGTTGCATGTATGTAGAGATTGAAGTTGGAGGTAAGAAACTTTAGGCTACAGTGGACACTAGAGTGGACACCTTGTACATGCCGAAAGAGCTCACTGATGAGATTAGCCTACCTTATATCATTAAGGAGATGACATTATTGTAATTCAACCTCGAACTTGCTTGTGATATTTTTAGACATGAGTTAATAATGAGCCATCTTTTTAAGTCAAACCCATAATTCTAGATACATGAATCTTTGGTGTGTGCCTTTATTTCCAACCTATAGTTTTTTTCTCTTGCTAAGCTAACCAAGATAACACATTCTCAATAACATATATTAAATCATACTAATTACTTTAATAAAGGCAATTAAGGACAACGAGTACATGTTTAGATGTTTTTTTGGGATATACTTAAGAAACACAAATAAACTATCAATTCGATGACTTACTCGATCAGAGGGAAGCTAATGTTCCTATAATGAGGTATGTAGACAAGCTTGCATATCAATCGCCAAGTGACCAAGAGTTGGCTAAAATGCGGAAATCAATGAATTAGCAAGATTATGATTTACATGGCTCAAGCTCTAAGATCAAACTCCAATACCTAGGATATAAAGGTGACCTATTCTCTAGTGAGTGAGAGTTTCAATTCTTAGAATCACATTAAGCTACCCCTTCTTAGTTGATACAGTTCTCCAACTTCAATATTAGCGATGAGGCAAACCATTTATATGGCTAGAGACCTCTTAGGTCCTATTCTTTTTGTGGATAAATCTTCCCACTCCATTTGATGTACAGCTCAAGGGAAACGAGTTTACAATCAAAGAGAAACAATGGAACGGCTTCGGGTTCACTAAAACTCAAGGAACCCGTGACTGTTGAATGGGATAGAGCTAATCTTGGATTTTGGATACAGAATCACCACCAAAACCAAGGTTAGGGCCCCTAAGCTTGATCAAGATACAAAAATCACCACTTAATCAAGGTTAGGACTAAGCTTGATCACCACCTTAACCGGCCTAGCTAAGGATAAGCCAGCTGAGTGTTTATGGAAGCCGAAAGCTTGTTTGCTCTCAAACTGAATTCTCTTTAAAAAACAAGTTATGTTGTTGTGAGGGGTCATGTTCCCCTTTTGTTTACAACCTAGCAAGCATACAACCAAGCTAGCACCTCACTAAACCTTTCCTTCCTAAGGGGGAAAGGTGTTAATTACACTAATGTACCCGGTTAGAGCTAATCGGTTACTAACTATGCTAATGCTAGCAAAGTACAACCAAAACATTAAGGAAAGCAAAACAAATGATCATTACAACCTTAATCAACTTGTAATTAAGCTTAATCAACCAGAAATGCAGCTACAATGCATGTGCTTGGCCGTAAAGTGATCTTCCTTTTCGGCTGTCCAATGGTAGCCGTGAGACATCTTTAATTCGGCTGGCCAATGAGAAGCAAGGAACATCTCTACTTGCAGCTCTTCTTTCATTGGATGCTAGGGGGCCTTGGTGGGTGTGCCATGCCTTGGTTAGTGTGCCACTCTAGTTGATGAAGAGTAAACCCACAGATGAAGGTATAATAGCCGGACTTCTCTAAACCGGGTTCATAGGCAGAATTTACCAGTTTTCAGGCTTGGTTTTCCCTTAGCAACAGTGACCATGATTTGGATTTTTGGCCATGGGGGGAAACCTTAGGGTGTGTACAAACCCCCCCTAAAAATAAATCAAGGTTATAGCATGTTTAAGTAGGGTAGTTAGGCTTAAACATTAAACTGTGCAAAATGGAGCCCAATCTAACCGGTTTGGAAAAACACCTTGATCTCCCATCCTCTTGTGTGCATGATTTGAAATCAATGTATGAACCCGAAAGTTAACATCATGAGGATTCCAAAAATGGAAAAATATTAGGGTTAAGCCACAATGTAGCTTAAGAAATCAAGTGCACAAAACCGGGCATTTTTTGGCCGGTTAACCCGTTTTTGGCTGCTTGCTCTTCTTGCAAAATGTGAGCCATCTTCTTCACTTGGGACCTTGTTCTTGGACGTGTTGGACTTGATTCTTCATGGTCAAGGTCTTGACTAGGTAGGATTCCATCACCATTACTGTCCACGCCTTCTCATTCCTTTTTACTTTTTCCCACTAATTCCCACTCCTTAAAATAAATGTCACTCATTCCTACTCCTACCCATTTTCATTATCATTTTTATTATTAATATTAAGAGTATTATTCTTGTAATTATTGTTGATAATTAATAATATTAATAATTAATTATTATTTTTCTTAATAATTAATAACTATTTTAATTATTAATTATTAATAATAATAATTATTATTAATTAATAATACTTTCAAAAATAATTATTTTTATTAACAAAAATTAATATTATTGATTATTTTTATTAATTAGTTAAGTACTTAATTATTAAATTATAGTTATTAATACTAATGATTATTTTTATTAATTTTTATTAATAATATTAATAAAAATTATTATTATTCCTTATATTATTAATCATTATTTTTAATAATGTTTATTACTATTAATATTATTAATTGTTAATTTTTATTATTAATATTAATATTAATAATTGTTATTATGTTTTACAATAATAATAATATTTATTATTAATATAAATATTTTAGTTAATGATAATGATAATGATAATAATAATTAATATTGATAATAATAAAAAACACTAATTACTAATACTGATAATAATTATTGTTACTATCATTAATATTTATTATTATTGAATTGTTATAGATTTTGTTTAATAATAATAATTATTTTAGTAATTATTATTATTAATATTAACAATTATTATGATTATTAGTTTTTTGATTGGGATTATGATTTTAATTATTATTGTTAACTATTGTTAATATTAATAATAATAATTGTTATTAATGATTTATTTTTATTTTTATTATTAATTATTAATCATTATATTTATCAATTATTAATTATTTTTATTATTAATTATTTTTCTCTAATAATAATATCAAAAGTAATTATTTTTAATCATTCATTAATGAAAATTTTTTTGATAATAATTGTTAATATTAATTATGATTAAGATAATTTGTTATTATTAATAGCATTAATAAGAACTTTTATTATTCTTCTTAGTATTATTAATTATTATTTTTACTGTCACTAATTATTATAAATATTAGTAATTAGTAATTTTATAATTAATATTAATATTAATTATTGCTAATGTTGTTAAAAGTAAGGATAGTAGTTATTATTAGTATTGATAATAGTTGCAAGTAAGATCGACTTAGGGCCTGGATGCAGACTTAATACGAAGGGAGTGGAATGACAAATTGATTTATGCAAAGTGTAGTTTGAAATGGTAATTTAAACGAAATTTGAAATAATGAAACACATCAAATTGAAATAAACAAAACAAGTGAGTAAGAACTTACTTTTATTTGTACGAATAAACTTGATACAAGTGAAATAAACACTCTCTTGTAATCCTTCATCCTTTCAAGCTATCCCAAGCTTTCTCCACCCCCTTGTATTCCATTACCGGGAGCTTCAAATCAATCCTTGTATCAAGTTTTACTCATTCAAATAAAAGCAAGTTTTTCTTCACTTGCTTTGTTTGTTTCAATTTGATGTGTTACATTATTT
The DNA here is from genome assembly GCA_017589665.1 of Selenicereus undatus. Taxonomy (NCBI): domain Eukaryota; kingdom Viridiplantae; phylum Streptophyta; class Magnoliopsida; order Caryophyllales; family Cactaceae; genus Selenicereus; species Selenicereus undatus. The sequence goes on along the minus strand of JACYFF010031954.1, from coordinate 68,029,745 downwards.
CAAATTTCGTTTAAATTATCATTTCAAAATTCTGCTTTGTATAAATCAATTTGTCAATATGCTCCCTTCGCATTAGTTCCGCATCCAAGCCCTTACCCCTACCCACTTAAGTTGATCTTGTCCCCAACTATTCTGGACTATAATAGCAATCTGGAAGAAAGGTAGCTTTGACAAATTTATTGAGTTCAAGAAGGGTTTGGGTTCTCTATATTTAGTGTAGGCTACACGATGTCGTGTTGTTTGGTAAAATACTTGGATCGATCAAGGGAAGGTATTTGAGTAGAGGTTGAAAGGGGTTTGCTTGAGGCTTGCGCATTAAGTTAATGGAGGAAAATCTTGAGAAAGTAGAGCTTGAAATTGGTTGGTTATGGGAATTTAGTATTGAGGATGGATTGGAGTACTAGTTTTCATGGCATATTATTGTAGAGTTTGAATCTTCCTTTCTTTCCTATTATCTAGGTTCACATTGATCGTAGAAAATAAAATTTAGTTGCTATTAGGAAAAGTAAAACTTGTTTTGAAAATATTTAAAGTTTTTTAAGGAATTTTGCGAAGTGCTTAGTAAAATAACTTTTGAAAATATTATACTTCGCATTGAATGGGTTTGGACGCAGGACTCATACTATATGATTTAATATTTTGTCATGCATGCATTGAGTACTCTAAGACTAGTTTTCCAATATTCTTGCTTTTTTCTAGATTGTCACGTTGAGATATTAAACAATAATACTCAGCTAACCAATGTGTGTAAAATATGTTGAATTCAATATGAGAGGTTGATGTAATATAGTTTTTTAAGATAACATTTATTTCTTCTAATTGTAGAATTGTTTTTTGCTTTTCTTGTTGAGATTGATTGAGCCGTTTAATGGCTTCAATTTGTCTCGTTTATACTAATATCTTGGATTTTAACATTCAATTACATTAATTTATGAAAATACAGAAATTTTTTGAAGAAAAGATAAATCCTTTTGATAAGCAAAAGCCATAAATTTAAATGATATTGTTGTTCCCATAATTTATGCATGAACACCAAATTCATCTACTTTAAATGGATAGATTTGAATAATAAAAGGGGTTCCAAGAACAACTTTTTGGCCTATGTCTTTTTCTAGAATAAAGGAGTTTTTGAAACAATATCCTTGATTACATATGTAAGTATTTGATAATTTATATTTAATTTGTAATGCCATACCATTGGCGCTATGAAGACGCTCTTTTGCTTTTACATAATATAAAGAGGGAATTAGTCTTTCCCTAACACAATTTTGATCCACATCATTATCTAAAAGTGCAATAGTATTTAATTCAAAACTACCTTTGATTTTAAGAGTGATATGAATATACTATTTTTGAAAATTTAATTGGTTAATGACTGAAACAAATTGTTGATCCGTATGACTGTTTGAGGAACTTGGAATATCTTTAGGTTGAGCATTTCGAAAGAGAAGGTTTGCTTTCTATTAATACTAATCTTGTTTCTAACTCAAGATCTTTTGTTTGTAATGAACACATAGCTTTTTGAAAATTTTTAATTTGTTCCTTTAAAGTAAAGTATTAATGTCCATTTTTAAGTCCTAAATATTAAGTACCTTCAGAATATTTAAAATTTCACGTGTTTCAAATATTTGACTCATACTTATCTTAGGAGAAGGTCCAAGAGAATCTTCTTTTATTAATATACCCTTAAGTTTTTGTAAATACTCTTTTCTTAATTCTACATCTTGAATTTGATTAATTATATCTAATAAAAATTCTTTTTCATTTCTATTAGTAGTTATGACAATAATACAATTATAACATGTCCTTGAAGACTCATGTCCTGAAGAGTATTGGCTACAATCTTTCTCTAATTTATTGATAGTATTATCTTCATAATCAGACGAAGACGATGAATTTTCTGATTGAATTGGAGTGTCTTTGAGCTCAAATAAGGAAATTATTTTTTCTTGAATTTCTAGATGATCTACACATATTTCATTCAACTTCTTTTTAACTTTACAATTTCTTGCATAATGTCCTGGTTTACCACATTTATAACAAGTATTCATATTATTAATTTTCCTTTTTGTATTAATCTTTTTAGGACTTGATTTTTGGTAATTCATTAAATATTAAATATTCCTTGAGAAAATAAATATGGTAATCCCGAAATAAATTTTTCTTTGCAATAAGATTAATGGAAATCTTCCCTTTTCAATAGATATGTTAAAAATGTATCTTTATACCAATTGTAATCTTCGCAGGTTGAACATCTTAAATTTGTTAAAATAATATCTATTGTAGGACTAATATCCATTTGAATTCTAAGAAAATTAGTAATAATAGTGTAAATTAATGCTTCTATATTGTGCTGTTGTTCTTGAGAATTTGTATGATTTCTTATTTTATTAAGTTCATCCTCTTGAATATAATTCCCCCACCAATTAACATTCTTTTTAGTGTAACAAATATGTCATGGTCATTTTGGCCATCCATATTTCATTCATAAATTGAATCACAAGCAAAACTTTCAGTAATTATTATTCTAGCACTTTCAAGTCGAAGATCTGGAGGAGTTTGCTTAGAATAATATGAAAATTCCTTTATATATATTTTTTATTATGTTGAAAATTTATATCATCGGAATGGGTAAGATTTCCTCTAAAATATTAACCATATTATTATTAATATTATTTGAACTTTCTGCTTCTTTTAATTTTTCATTTGTTTTTGAAACTAAACAAGTACTATTATCTAGTAGTTCTAATTTATTTGGGCATCTTGTTTTAAATAGGGGCTTTGCAATATCATCTAGAAAGTTTGACCTATTTTTTTTATTATCATTATTGATATCTAAATTTTCCAATTTTTCAGTCAATGAATCAATTTCGTGTTTTTTCATGATTGCCTCAATTTGAGTGGAAACCATACTGACTTGTTGGGACATTGTATATAATACTTGATCTGTATAATTATTTTGATGATACACCTTTTTAATAACATATAAAAGTACTTGAATATTTTTCTAATAATTTCTTCCTATTTTGGATGGAATTACAGGAATATTAACTTTAGGAGTTATTAATGTATTTCTTCTAATGGATGAGTTATGAACTGACTATTTGACCATTTTGGAGTGTCCATTGTTTAGCAAAATTAGTATTAGTATTTATGTCTTTAATATCAAATGGAAGATTATGATCAGAGGCAAATATAGTGCACCACATGAAGAAGGGAACATTGACTAGATGTTTTCCATGAATGAATACCATTCTTCTCTTATGTATGATTGAGCATTTTTATCAAAATTTGAAAGAAACCGGTCTTTGTTGGCCTTTTTTTTCTAGTGAATAGAAATTTTGTCTTAAATAATCTTTATTGATTTCAAAGGGCTTTGAAATGACATTGATTGAAGAAAATATTGAAGGTTGCATGGTTGAATATGTCGGTGAACCAATTGAAGAAAAAGCTTCATCTATTGGTTCAGCAATTGCAGCTTTATAATAAATTTTTTGAGAATCTTCGACTTGGTTCTCCTTTAATTAATCATAATTAGAGGACATAGATGACATGAAATATAAAGATAAGGAAGTTCAATATTTTTATAAAATCTTGAAGATGAACCTTTCTCATGAATTGAATTAAATGTTATTAATATTCTACCATTGGGCTCTTCAATTATTTTTTGAATATTCTTTTGAGCTATATTTCTTGGTGTCCTGGTGTTTTAAATAATAAATTCTTGACGAATAGTAATTTCATTCAAGTTTAATAATTTATGAATAAAAGTAGTAATATTATCTGATTCGACCTTTAATAATATTGCTTCATCTAAAGTAGGTTTTAATGTACATTTAGGACTAAGTTGGGATGATAATAATCTTAAATATACTCTATAAGTAATAGAAAAATTCCTTAAAAGCTCACGAAATTTGAATTTTTAAATCATTTTGAATATTAGGAAAATCAATATCTAATACTAAAGTATCTAAAATCCAAGGGTCATTTAAATCTACTGAATAATTTGGACAACAATTAAAATATAGGGGACCATTGCAAATATTAGTTTGAATCATGACTAATAATGAATCTTTGTAATGCATTAATCTATTATCTGAAAGGGTCATGAATATAGGACAATCTGACCCTGATCTTGTTAAAAGTTTGAGTGCAACCTAAATCATAACAAAATTAATATATCTATATTTCTCTTTATAAGTTTTAATAGCAATTTTCGAAAGTAATTTGATAGTTTAAAATTCTTCGTCTAAACTAAATGTTTCCTCATGATACTTTATTGGTATAACAACATAGAAATCAAACTTACCAATTTGACAAATTGTTTCTTCCTTTTGTTTAGGAATTTTTCAATTTTAAAAGTCAACTTGACAACTAGCTTCCTCGTTATTAACCACATTAGAATTCTTACTACTAGTTAAACTAAGATGATCTATAGAGGCCATCAGAGTTACATTTGAACACTTAGCTAAGAGTCACGCACATTCTATCACGTCTGACTGAGACCACCTAACTCATATGATTGACCAGCGGACTTATCGAGGCTAACCAACAGCTAACCAATGCTAGCGAAGTGTGACAATAACTAACTATACAAATGTGGCTCTGATACCAGTTGGGGATTGGATCGACTTAGGTGGGTAGAGGTAAGGGCTTGGATGCGGACTTAATGTGAAGGGAATGAAGTGACAAATTGATTTATGCAAAGTATAATTTGAAATGATAATTTAAATGAAATTTGAAATAATGAAACACCTCAAATTGAAATAAACAAAACAAGTGAACAAAAACCTGATACAAGGATTGATTTGAAACTCTCAGTAATGGAATGCAAGGACGTGGAACAAGCTTGGGATAGCTTGAGAGGATGGAGGATTACAAGAGAGTGTGTGAATTAGGTTGTGTCCTTTGCAATGCTAAGGAATACTACAACATGGAGTTAACAACTGGCACATGAATCGTAAAAAGCTGATAAAATGGAATTTTGGTCTTGATAATATCTGCCAACAATCTTGAATTATTGCTGCTACTTGTCGAAGTCACACTGGAATCACGTAAAAACTATAACAGTTTTGAGTAATAATTTGCCTTTTACTGTGCTTGAGAGGACATTGGATTGATCTTCAATGGTAATATGCATGATTATCTTGATGAGTCATGATGAATTGACATGTTAATTTGGCATGTTGAATAGTAACTAATTTTCTTCTCGGGACTTTTTAAGTGGGGCATGCTTGTAATGAAGTGGATATGAGGGATACCTGTAAAAACACATTAGCGGTTTAAATTTTTTTTTGAACATATGGAGTGAGTAGGAAATCTACTCGTATATCATAGGCGTTTTGGGCACATAGGCGACCAAATGGATCATAAGTTGAATGAATTGTTTGAGCTAAAAAAGTGATATTTTTAAGGTACTTTTTCACTGGTTTTATGCTCGTTTTAATAATATTTTTTAGGTTTTTAATTGCTTTTATTTTATTTTGCAGATTTTGAATAAATGCGGAAAAATGGCTTAAATGACGGAAAAAGTGAGAAAAATAAAGGAAATGTCGAAGGTTGAAGAACCGGGCCAAATTCCAGAAAAACCGGCCAAGGAAAGAAGGAAGAAAAATAAAAAAAACCAGACCGGTCCAGCTAAATCGGACCGGCCCGGTTCAGCAGACCGGTTCAGCTGGACCGGCTTCCATTAAAACCCCCTCCCCTTCATTTTCTCTCTCTTCAGCTTCTTCCTCTGCTTCTTTCTCTCTCCCTGACTTCTGCTTCAATACCCAGAACCTACTTCCTCACCCTCGACCCAGAAATCCCTCAGCACCATCATCGCCATCTCGCTCCACTCTCTCTCTACCTCGTCATCTCTCTCTCTCTCTCTCTCTCTTATCCCTTATCCCAAACCCAGAAACCACCCAACCCACCGTATTCCCCAAACCTCGAAACCCAGAAACCACCTCGACCCACAGTTTCGACCCTCCACTTCGAAACTCATCCACCACTGCACAACCACCAGCCACGTCCACCCATGCGATGGCTTCATCTTAACCGTCCAGCACACCACCACCAGACGAAGGGTCAACGTTGAAGGGCTTTGAGTATAAAGAGGTTGAGAAGACGCCATTGAGAGCGTAGCGTAGCTTAGGTATTTTAGGTTAGTAATTTAGGGTTAGATTAGGATTTTAAATTTCGTTTTAGGTTTAATTTCGTTCAATTTCGTTGTTAATTTCAATTTCATATTCGAATCTCAGAAATTTCGATTAGGGTTTGATGTTAGCTAGGGTTTGAATTCGATTTGGTATATTTGTGCTTCGATTTCACGGGTTTGGGTTGTAATTTAAACCTTAAGCACTTTTGTTTGAAATTTCGGTAAAAATTTTGGGTTTATTGCAGCTGATTTCTTTCCCCACTCCTTGGTTCTGTTGTGCTTAATAGCGATACCGCCATTGTTGGGCTGAGCTTTAAGCAAGGAAGCCTGAGAACTTTGCAATCATTCGTTCATTGCCCTTCCCCTGTACCTCTGTTTCGGTTCTGCTGGTGAGTTTCCTGTTGATGTTCTGCCCCTCTTTCTTGCTGTTCGAATGGCTAAAAAAAATGAGTCATGTTCTTGATGTTCATCGAGTCTTTTGGTAATTCCTTTCCCCTGTTCCTGCTTCCTATTCGATTCCAGTTAAATTTTTCCTTTCCCCTGCTGCCTTCATTTTGTTTCGGGTCTGTTTCCCCCTTCCCCTGTTGCTTGCTTTGTTTTAATTTTTAGGTTCTGTTTTTTTTATTGTATTGAATTGAAACCATGTTCAATTTTGGATTAATTTTGGAATAATGTTAGTTAGTTAACTCTGCTAAAAATTCATGCTTAATTCACTATTAGTTTGGTTTAATTTGGATAAGTGATATAAGGTTTAGTTTAGGTTTAGATTGTTTAGGTTATTAGATTGCTTTAAGTAATTCCATTTAGTTTAGTTAATCAGTTAGTGACCAAAAATCTCACGTCTTCCCTGAGGACCGACCCTTAAGTATTACGATTGACAACCGTAGGTGCTTGAGGTATCCTTTTCCCCTTTTATTCACTCACTTTAATTTAGTTTTTAATTTTCACTCACCACCCCTCAAAAACCCCTTCAACATGAACCAAGGAGGATGATGAATTTGATGAATTGGCATTGGATATCAACAATAATCAATTTTGTTTCTTGAGTAATTTAATCTCCTTTTTGAGCAATTGGATTTCATCAAGCTCATTTCAAGAGGTAGCTTTGGTTTTATTTTTTGAAGTGCCTTCTTGTTTCTTTTGTGGAGTTATTAGCGTTGCTAGAATACCTTATTTGGCATATGTAACATTTTGGTTTGTACCATTTCTAAGGAGTAGAATTTGTCAGCTGCAAATTTTTCGAACCATTTGATTGTGTATTTTCTTATGAGGGATAACGATGCTAGTGGTGGATAATAGTGCATAATGCTAAAAAAACCAACAGAAAATGCACAGAATATCAAATTTCTTGTCGGAAAGGATTTTTGTGAGATTCGGAGAATTTGTGGTGAATTTCAAACAAAATTGAAATGACTTTTTGACTTCAACTGGCCATATGTCTTGGAGACTGCCATAGGCAATCCACCATTCATGGAACCATATGGAAATATAATTTCAGGTCTTTTATGGAAAATTAATGAACTGGGAATGATTGAATGGGCAATAGAGAAATGTTTCATACTAACCATTTTGATAGTCGATGTAATGATAACCTAAAGGGTTGAATGGAACAGAGAAAGACTTGGTTGTATATACAGTAGGCCAATCTTTTTTGTCCTTATTTACCAGTGAATTGAAATTCTTTTACCTAAACTAAATGTTTCCTCATGATCAATGCCAAGTTTGCATAGTTAGTGCCACGATGTTGCTAGCGTTGGTAAGCTATAGCTGGTAAGTCTGCTGATCAGTCGTATGTGTGAGGTGGTCTCAATGGGTTGGTCACAGTGGTCCCAATTATAGAATTTACCTAACTCTTAGCTAAGTGTCCAAACATAACTTCTATGGCCTCTTGGTTTGGAGATCATCTCAGTTTAGACAGAAATAAGAATTCTAACGTGGTTACTAGCAAGGAAGTTTGTTGTCAAGTTGATTTTTCAAATTGGAAAATTCCTAAACAAAAGGTTGAAACAATTTATCAAATTGGTAAGTTTGATTTTAGTGCTGCTCTATTAATAAAAGATCACGAGTAAAACATTTAGTTTAGAAGAAGAATTTCAAACTATTAAAAATATAAGGAGAAATATAGATACATTCATTTTGGTATGATTCAAGTTGCACTCAAACCTTTAACAAGATTAGGGTTAGACTGTCCTATATTTAAGGCCCTTCGAGACCATAGATTAATACTTTACAAAATTCATTATTAGCCATGATTCAAACTAATATTTGAAATGATTCCATATATTTTAATGTTTTGCTAAATTATTTAGCAGATTTAAGTGACCCTTGGATTTTAGATACTTTAGTATTAGATATTCATCTTCCTAATATTCAAAATGATTTAAAATTCAATTTCGTGAGCTTTAAAGAAATTTTTCCATTACTTATAAAGCATATTTTAAATTATTATAATCCCAATTCAATCCTAAATGTATATTAAAACCTACTTTAGATGAAACAATATTATTAAAGGCCTAATGAGATTGTATAACTACTTTTACTCCTAAATTATTAAAATGGAATGAAGTTACTTTTACTCAAGAATTTGTTATTCAAATTGCTAGGCCATCAAGAAATATACCTCAAAAGAATGTTCAACGAATAATAGAAGAGCCTGATGGTATATGAATAAGATTTAATTTAATTCATGATAAACGCTCATCTTCAAAATTTTCTAAAAATATTAAACTTCCTTGATCTTCATATTCCATGCCTTCTAGGTCCTCAAATTATGATTATTTAACAGATAGTCAAGTAGAAGATTCTCAAAATATTTATTATAAAGCTCTTATTGCTGAACCAATAAATGAGGTTTCTTCTTCAGTTGGTTCACCGACATATTCAACCATGCAACCGCCAACATTTTCTTCAATCAATGTCATTCCAAAGCCCTTTGAAATAAATAAAGATTATTTAAGACAAAATTTCAATTCACTAGAAAATAAGGCCAAGTAGAAGATTATTTTGATATAAATGCTCAATCATACATAAGACAAGAATGGTATTCATTCATGGAAAAACATTAAAGTCAATGATACCCTCTTCATGTAGTGGGCAATATTAGCCTCTGATCATAATATTCCAAATCCATTTGATATTAAAGATATAAATACTAATACTAATTTTGTTAAAAATGGACACTCAAATATGGTCAAGTAGTCACTTCCGTAACTCCTCTATTAGAAGAAATTACAGTAATTACTCCTGAAGGTAATATTCCTGCAATTCCATTCAAAATAGGAAGAAATGATCCAAAAAACAGTCAAGTACTTTTACATGATATTAAAAAGGCGTATCATCAAAATAATAATACAAATCAAATATTACATACAACGTCTCAACAAGTTGATATAGTTTCTACTCAAATTGAAGCAATTGCTAAAAAATACGAAATTGATTCGTTAACTGAAAAATTGGAAAATTTAGATATCAATAATGATAGTAAAAAGAATAAGCCAGACTTTCTAGATGATATTGCAAGCCCCTATTTAAATTACAATGCCCAAATAAATTAGAATTACCGGATAATAGTAATCCTTTAATTTCAAAAATAGATGAAAAATTAAAAGAAGCAAAAAGTTCAAATAATAATATTGTTAATATTTTAGAAGAAAGATTACCCCCATTACGATGACAACATAAATTTTCAAAATATTAATAAAATATATAAAAAGAAATTTCAATGTTATTCTAAGCAAACTCCAATTCTTCAACTTAAAAGTGCTAGAGCAATAATTACTTAAATTTTTGTTGGGCATTCAATTTATGAATGGAATATTGATGGCTGAAGTGACCACGAAATATTTGTTACACTCCAAATAATGTTTATTGCTTATATAGCTTACACAACTAAACATGCAATACATTTATATTCTTCTAATTTATTAACCTCTGCATTCATTGGCATACTCAAAAATTGGTGGGAGACAGGATGAACGTAATAAAATAAGAAATAAGATAAATTCTCAACAACAACACGACAATATAAAAACACTAATTTATACTATTGTTACTAATTTTGTTGGAACTCCAAAGGATATTAGTGCTATAACAAATATTCTTTTAACAAATTTAAGATGTCCAACCCTTGAAGATTACAATTGATATAAAAATCCATTTTTGTCCTATCTATTCAAAAGGGAAGACTATCGTCAACCTTATTTGAAAGAAAAAATTGTTTCAGGATTACCACCATTATTTTCTCAAAGAATATTTAATAAATTAAATGAAGTTATCGGCAAAGGTCCGATTCCATTTGAATAAATTAAATTTGGTCAATTAATAAGTTTAATCAAAAAAGAAGGAATTTCTCTATGCAATGAACTAAACTACAAGCAAGATATTTAGCCTTCAAAGCCACTAAGCGAAAAGAATTAGGTTCTTTTTGTGAAGCCCTTTGTCTTCCATAATTAGAAGCTCCATCTATCAAAAAACAAAGAAAAGCTCAAGTTAATAAAAAGAGACAATATAATGCACGTAGTTCTAACCACAAAAAATCAAGTCCTAAAAAGGCTACTACAAAAAAGAAAATTAATAATAAAAACACTTGTTATAGATGTGGTAATCCAGGACATTATGCAAAAAATTGTAAAGTTAAAAAGAAGCTAAATAAAATATGCATAAATCATCTTGAAATTCAAGAAAAAATATTTCATTATTTGAGCTCAAAACACTCCAATTCAATGGGAAAACTCATCATCTTCATCCGATTATGAAGATAATACTATCAATGAATTAGAGAATGATTCAAGCAAACACTCATAAGGAAATGAGTCTTCAATGATATGTTAGAATTGTATTAATGACATGACCACTAATGAAATGAAAAAGAATTTTTATTAGAATTAATTGATCAAATTCAAAATTAGAATTAAGAAAAGAATATTTACAAGAGCTCAAGGGTATATTAATAAAAGAAGATTCTCTTGAGCCTCCTACTAAAGTAAGTATAAATAAAATATTTGAAACACGTAAAATTTCAAATGTTTTAAAGGTATTTAATATTTAGAACTCAAAAATGGAAATTGTGAAATGAAAATTAGTACTTTAAAGGAACAAATTGAAAATTTGAAAAAAGATTTGTGTTCAGTACAAATAAAAAAATCTTGAATTGGAAACAAGATTAGCATTAATAGAAAGCAAACCTTCACTTTCGAATACTCAACCTGAAGATATTCCAAGTTCCTACAAGTGTCCTATGAATCAACAATTTGTTTCAATCATTAACCAAATAAATTTTCAAAATTGGTATGTTCATATCACTCTTAAAATCAAATATAGTTTTAAATTAAATACTATTGCACTTTAAGATAGTGGTACAGTCCGAAATTGTATTAGGGAAGCACTAATTCCCCCTCTATATTATGAAAAAACAAAAGAACATCATCATAGCGCTAATGGCATGGAATTACGAATTAAAAAAAATTATCAAATGTTTACATATGTAATCAAGGATATTGTTTCAAAAAGTCATTTATTCTCATGAGAAACATAGGCCAAGAAATTATTCTTGGAACCCATTTTATTACTCAAATCTATCCATTTAAAGTAGATCAATTTGGTGTTCATACATAAATTATGAGAAAACAATGTCATTTAAATTTATAACTCCTATCTATCAAAAGTATTTATCTTTATTGCAAAAATCCTCTAAATTAAAACAAATTAATCTTATTCATGAAATGAAAAAACATATTCAGTTTCTACAAAAGAAATTGTTTGTAAAAAGATTGAAGAAAAGCTAAAACAACCTTCTATTCAAAAGAAATACGGGAGTTACAAGAACTATTTGAGAATGAAGCATATTCTAATCTTCCTAATGCATTTTGGCTAAAAACAACAGCATATAGTAACACCCCCATATGAAAAAGACTTCAACAAATAAAGGCAAAGCTACCTCCTTAAATGAGCTTGATGAAATCCAATTACTCAAAGAGGAGATTAAATTCCTCAAGAAATAAAAACAATTATTGTTAACATCCAATGCCAATTCATCAGATTTATCCTCCTCCTCAGTTCATTCACCTTATGATCCATTTGTTAGTCCATGTGCCCAAGACTCATATGATATACGAGTAGATTTACCACTCATTCCATATATTAAAAAAAAAAGAATTTTTTACTGCTAACGTATTTTATAGGTATTTGTCATATCCACTTCATTACAAGCATGTCTCACTTCAAAAGCCCCGAGAAGAAGATTAAGTTACTATTTAACACTATTCAACATGTCACTTCATCATGACTCACCAAGATAATCATGCGCATTACTATTCAAGATCAATCCAACATCCACTCATGCATAGTTAAAGGCAAATTATTACTTAACACTGTTTAACGTTTTACGTGGTTCCAGTCTGAGTTCAATAAGTCAAATCAATAATTTAAGATTCTCGGCATATATTATCAAGACCAAGATTCCACTTTATCAACTTTTTACCATTCACATGTCAGCAACTAATTCCATGTTGTATTCTATAAATATGTATTCCTTAGCATTGTAAAGGCATGAACTAATTCACACACTCTCTTGTAATCCTCCATCCTCTCAAGCTATCCCAAGCTTTCACCGCTCCTTTGTATTCCATTAATGAGAACTTCACATCAATCCCTGTATCAAGTTTTATTTGTTTAAATAAAAGAAAGTTTTACTCACGTGTTTCATTTATTCAATTTGACGCGTTTCATTATTTAAAATTTCAGTTAAATTATCATTTCAAATTGTACTTTACATAAATCAAGTTATCACTCCGCTCTCGTCTAAGGCCACATCCAGACCCTTACCCTTACCCATATGACAGGATCACTTAAGCAGGTAGGGGTAAGGGCTTGTATATGGGCTTAATGCGAAGGGAGCGGAGTAACAAACTGATTTACACAAAATATAATTTGAAATGATAATTTAAACGAAATTTGAAATAATGTCATGCGTCAAATTGAAATAAACAAAATAAATGAATAAAAACTTACTTTTATTTAAATGAATAAAAATTGATACAAGGATTGATTTGAAGCTCTTGGTAATGGAATACAAGAGAGTGGAGAAAGCTTGAGATAACTTGGAGAGGATGGAGGATTACAAGAGAGTGTATGAATTAGGCCATGTCCTTCACAACACTAAGGAATACATATTTATAGAATACAACATGAAATTAATTTTTGACACGTGAATGGTAAAAATTTGATAAAATAAAACCTTTTTCTTGATAACATCTACTGATAATTTTGAATTATTTCTGCTACTTGTTGAACTCGGATTAGAACCATGTAAAAAGTAAAACAGTGTTGAGTAATAATTTGCCTTTAACTGTGCTTCTATGGATGTTGGATTGATCATGAATAGTAATGTCGCATGATTATCTTGATGACTTGTGATGAAGTGACATATTGAATACTGTTGAACATGTTGAATATTGTTAAACAGTAACCTAATATTCTTCCCGAGACTTTTCAAGTGGGACGTACTTGTAATGAAGTGGATATGAGGGATACTTGTAAAAACACATTAGCGGTAAAAAAAAATATTTTTATTAAATATATGGAATGAGTAGGAAATCTACTCGTATGTCATATGCATCTTGGGCACATAGACCACCAAATGGATCATAAGGTGAATGAACCGCGAAGGAGGATGAATCTGATGACGGCGTTTGATATTAACAATAATTGTTTTTGTTTCTTGAGTAATTAATCTCCTTTTTGAGTAATTGGATTTCATCAAGCTCATTTAAGGAGGTAGCTTTGCCTTTATTTGTTAAAGTGCCTTCTTGTTTCTTTTGTGGAGTTAAATGATGTGGAAGATTTAGTTAGAGAGCTTATGTGATCCTTGCAAAAATTCTCTTGTTAAAAAATCCGATAAAGAATTATCTTTTCAATGAATAAATTCAATGTCAAAATTGAATGCGGATAAAATAGCTTGACATCGAGCAAATATTTGTTTAGAAACAATATTTTGAACATCCTTTTGAAGAATTTCATTTGCAAATTTGCAATCTATTCGGAGAAGAAATTTCTTGTTGAACAAATAATCTTGGAATTTTGAAATACATATAACGATTGACAAAATTTCCTTTTTGATAGTTGAGTAATTTTTTTTGTGCTCCATCCCAAATGTCCGAATGATATCTAACTATTTGTTTGATTGAATCAGAGGCATACTTCTTTTTTTTATGTATACCGCTATACCCTATTTCTGATGCATCGGTTTCAACTGTTATGAATGCATTTGGGTGTGGTACACATAGACATGGTAAGGCTTTGACCTTCGTATTGAGTATTCAGACAATTTTCACATGTTCTTTAGGCCAAGATGGGAATTTTTTTTGTAATTGTTTACATAAAGGTTCACGAAGCTTTCTTAAATTTGGAAAAAAGTCAGACACATAACTAAGACAACCTAAAAACCGTTGTAATTGAGTTTTGTGTTTAATTTCGTATTGAAATTCATCCACAAATTCTATTGCTCTAGCAATTGGGTGTATAGTGCCTTGATAAATATCATGTTCTAAAAATCTGATTTTAGTTTGGAATAATTTCATTTTTGGTGCAGACACAACCAATCCATGTCTCTTGATAACATGTAACAAGGTGTGAAGATATTTAAAGTGTTGTTCAATACTATTTGAATATACAAGGACATCATCTATGTAAACTACTATAAAATGAGTGTAAGGATTAAAACTAACATTCATAATGTTTTGAAATTCTGAAGGTATATTCTTTAGTCCATATGGCATAACTTTTCACTCATAATGTCCAAATGGGATTGTAAATGCTGTTTTATACCGATCTTCTTCTATGATTTGAACCTGCCAAAAGCCACTTTTCATATCGAATTTTGAGAATATTTTTGCATCATATAATCGATTAGTCTATACTTGATAATACCTTGTTTAATGGTCTATATTTGATAACTAAATTAGGGTCAACGCTCTTTTTCTGCTTGATTAGTAACATAAATGCTGCATAACTCCAAGGAGATTTAGATGGTCTAATTAATACTTTTTTAGTAATGTTTCTATTTTGTTTTTGTAAACTTCAAGGAGTTCTTTATTCATTTGAATAGGCCTAGCTTTAGTTGGAATATTATTCTCTAAGAAGTCTTTTGCATATGGGGGTGTTACTATATGCTTTTGTTTTTAGCCAAAATGCATTAGGAAGATTAGAATATGCTTCATTCTCAAATAGTTCTTGTAACTCTCGTATTTTCTTTTGAATAGAAGGTTGTTGTAGCTTTTCTTCAATATTCTACAAACAATTTCTTTTTGTA
Organism: Selenicereus undatus; assembly: GCA_017589665.1. Taxonomy (NCBI): domain Eukaryota; kingdom Viridiplantae; phylum Streptophyta; class Magnoliopsida; order Caryophyllales; family Cactaceae; genus Selenicereus; species Selenicereus undatus. The sequence goes on along the minus strand of JACYFF010031954.1, from coordinate 68,014,299 downwards.
GAAAATGAATATGTTTTTAGTTTCATGAATAAGATTAATTTGTTTTAATATAGAGGATTTTAGTAATAAAGATAACTCCTTTTGATAGACAGGAGTTATAAATTTAAATGATATTCTTTTTACCATAATTTTTGTATCAACACCAAACTGATCTACTTTAAAAGTATGGATTTGAGTAATAAAAGGGGTTCCAAGAATAACTTCTTGGCCTATGTCTCTTATAGGAATAGAGGAATTTTTAAAACAATATCCTCGATTACATATGTAAGCATTTGATAATTAATTTTAAATTTTAATGCAAACCATTAGCACTATGAAATCGTTCTTTTGTTTTTTCATAATATAGAGAGGGACTAGTCCTTTTCTGACATAGTTTTAGAGCACACCACTATCTAAAAGTGTTAATTCAAAACTATCTTTGATTTTAATGGTGATATTGATCCAGAAAAAGTGATTTTTTGAGGAAGGACCATGCATTCCCAATCATAGGCCAAGTCTAGTCAGACATAATGGCCCCTGGTGGGACCCTTGGGGCTCCAACCAGGGGCCCAAGCAGAGCAAGCAATCTAACAGCCCATTTTTGGGGTCTCCAAGCACGAAATTACCATTTCACTCCTTGCTACAGGAACTATAAATACTCACATACCTACCTCGGAAAAAGGATTCCCTCTCTAGCACAAGTTCCCATACTTCTTGCATACTTTCTCTCTTTACTGCTTTTATCTCTCATTGGGACCCTCCTTTGACTTGATCATCGAAGAGGTGTTCCTCGGACTAGAACCCGAGGGTGCCGTTTTTGCAAGTTCGGCACTGTAAGAGAGGACCATCGACTGATCTGCACGAGCCATCATGTAAGCCCGTTCTCTCATCCCACGTCACCTTTAGCAGCACTTGGAAAGTTGCCGAAATAGATTTGGCGTGGTCTGTGGGGAGAGAACGGTGAACGATGGTAGTTAGTGAAGCTACACGAGCATGGGCTAGGAGAGATAAAGCGCCCTCAGCGGAAGCATTGGCACCCCCCAAGGTCGAGGACACCTCAGAGAGGTCCCGAGCAGATCCCCGCTTGGTCAGCCAGCACCTGGCTAAGCAGGAGGCCTGCGTCATAGTGGGTGTACTCAAGAACTTCATGTCCACCATGACAGACACCATTATGCAGCAAGTATCCAAGCAAGTGAAGAAAACAGTGTAGGCCGCGAGCTCTGCAAGGCCTCTTCCCCGTTTCTAGTACGTGCCCGTCATGGGCTGCAAGCCCTCCCGTAGACTCGCCCCGTGGTGTCCCATCTCCATAGTAAGGGAATAAGAGAAGCCCCTCACATTGACAGAAACAATCGATCGAGGGGAGAGAACCACGACCGATCTATTGGGGCCGAGACCTCGCACAGCCGCCCCCCGAACCATGGATAGCCAGGAAAGTCGACCACGTCCTCAATGCCGTATGCAACACACTCCCAACGAACTGCTTGGTTCGAGGAGCAGGAGCAGACCTCAAGGCCTCGAGGGGAGGCTTCAGGATGACGGCGAACCCCATAACATTGCTCTGGCTGCGAACGCACGTGCAGTCCCCCTTGAGACAAGCATAGGCCGCGATCTCACCGACACGATCGGACTCTGCCCCGATCCTTAAGGGTCGGTCCTACCCGAAGAAGCATGTCAATGGTGGAGGTAGAAAGGCGCCCAGAGACTCTTATTAAAGTTTCCGGCATCGCCGCACGGACGAGCCCGTTCCTCTTTCCACCCATTTAGTGTAGAGATTGTCAACACTTAGCGCAACGAAAAAGTGAAGATGCCAACCATGGACCTATATGATGGGACCATTGACCTAGAGGAGCACTTGGGGGTGTACAAGGAACAGATGTACGTCCAATACGTAGACGATATTGCATACTACGATTCTTTCTTGCTACCCTGAAGGGGGGTAGTGCAGTCCTTGTTCAATTGCTTGGCACCGGGAAGCGTCACGTGTTTCTGAGACCTGGCTGATAGGTTGTTAGCCAATTCATTGCCAGCCGCAGGGAGAGGCGAACCAGCATCCACCTCTCTAAGATCAAACAAGGGTCGCAGGAGTCCCTGGCAAACTTCATCAAGCGCTTCCATTAGGAGTCGGTCTTAATTCCCGATTTGGAGGATTGAGTGGTGTACACCTCCTTCTTGAACGACTTGAAGAGTGGGTGGTTCAAGTTCTCTTTGGCCGAGCAAAAGGAGACCACTCTAGTGGAGGCATTGAGGAACGCGGCCGACTTCATCCGTGCCACTGCGATCTGCGTCGAAGGTGCGGATGCTCCCAAGAAGGCTAAGGTTCCCGTCGATAGGAACCCTAGCCAAGGAGACAGGAGACCGCGGCTTAAGCGTGTCGACCCTCAGTTCACCACAGATCCTCGGAGCATCCTCATGGAAGTGAGGGGGCACTCCATGCTAAAAAGACTGCCCCCGATTACCTCAACACCAAAACCCCACAATGCACGGAAGTACTGTAAGTTCCATGAGTAGAATGGGCACACGACCGCTGAGTGCCGGTAGCTGAGGAAGGCCCTACACGAGTTGGCGGATAAGGGTAAGATTAATCGGTTTTTTAAGAGAGGCTCGCCCTTCCTTCGAGAGGAACGAGAACCCACGCGGCTCTAGCCCCGAGACGAAGAATGCTCCACGGAGATAGTGGCCATTAACGCCGATGGATATGCAGAATATATCACTCGGTCCGCCTAGAAGGCCCAGCTTGGAGGGGCCCGACAGGTTCTCATGGCTGAGCAAGGCAACCAAATTACAGTGCCCACAATGGTGTTCAGTGGAGGAGAAAGCCCACGCTTCACCTCCCCGCACAATAATCCGCTGGTAGTAGAAATGAAGTTGGCTAGCGCCAATTCTTATCAACACAGGGAGCTCCATGGGCATTATCACTTGGGACTGGTTGAAGAAACTGAAATATCTAGGGAGGGAGATTGTTCCCTTGGTACACCCCATCTTGGGATTCGGGGGACAGGAGGTGAACCCTATAGGGATGATCCGTTTCCCCTTATGTTTTGGAGACAAGGCTAAAGTAAGAACTCTAAAAGTAGACTTGTTGGTCGTCGATGTGCCCACAGCCTATAACATTATCCTAGGGAGGCCTAATCTGCACAAGGTAAAAGTCGTCATCGCCCTATAATTGCTCCAACTTTAGTTAGAGGTTGATGATGGAAGTGTGGGCATGATGTAAGGAGACCAATGGATGGCTCGAGAATGTTATCTTGTGACCATCTGGCCGTTGGTAGAGCGGACAGCTGAACGAGGCCCCACCGAAACCCTACCGCTAGACAAGAGGCCAAGGCACAGTCCACCTCCCCCTGCGGCTGAAAAGCCTTAGTCATACATACAGTGACTTTGGTTGAACCAAAGCGACCTCGCCTAGAGGTCGCGGATGGCGTTGAACAAATCCCACTCGACTAGCGGTGTCCTGATCGCACTGTCCAGTTGGGTAGGGAGATGAAGGCTCTTACCTTGACACTCCTCGTTCAAACTCTTATAGGAATACCATGATGTCTTCACCTTCGGCCCCTAAGAGATGCTCGGTATTGACCCTACCAGCATGGAGCACAAGCTGAACATGGATCCCACTCGCAAACCCATTATCCAGAAAAAGCGACACATGGGCCGTGAAAGTGCAGTAGCGGCAACTGCGGAGGTGCAGAAGCCACTGGAGGCAGGTTTCGTCAAAGAATACCAGTACTCGGAGTGGATTTCGAACGTTGACTTAGTTAAAAAGTCTAATGGGACCTAGAGGATGTGCGTGGATTTCACTAACTTAAACAAAGCCTGTCCTAAGGACAGCTACCGCCTCCCAAAGATCGACAAGCTAGGGGATGCCACGGCCGGGCATGCCTTACTAAGCTTGATGGTCTCCTTCTTAGGATATCACCCAATACCCCTAAGTCCCAAAAACCAAGAGAAGACCGCATTCATAACCGACTGAGGTCTGCATTGCTACAAGGTAATGCCTTTTGGGTTAAAGAACGCGGGGGCCACTTACCAATAGCTAATGAACAAGTTGTTTCGAGCCCCTCATTGGCTAGACCACGGAGGTTTACATAGATGACGTGATAGTGAAGAGCATGCTCAATCCTGAGGATGGCCAGGACCTGCGAAAGACATTCGATATCCTTCGATGAAACTTAACCCAAAGAAATGCGTGTTTAGGGTCAGATCAGGTAAATTCCTCGGATTCATGATCAGTAGTCGGGGTATAGAAGCTAATCTAGACCAAATCCCAGCCGTGCTAGACATGAAGCCGTTTCGTAACATCAAAGAGGTCCAACGACTAACAGGATGTATCGTTGCCCTAGGACGGTTTATGTCCTGGTCCGTCGATAAATTCTAGTCTTTCTTCCATGTCCTGCGAAGGCGTGCCAATTTTGATTGGGACCAAGAAGCTTATGAGGCCTTCCAAGCACTGAAGACATACTTGGCTCATCTGCCCAAGATAGCCAATCTTCTCCCAGGGGAAACACTTCTCCTCTACTTAGCCGTTTTAGAGTAGGCCATAGGCATGATTCTAGTGGTGGAAAGAGCCAAGGAATAGATCCTGGTTTATTATGTAAGCCACGCCCTAGCGGGAGCCGAGGTGAATTATCCTCTGATAGAAAAGTTTGCTTACACACTGGTAATGGCCAGCAGAAAATTACGGGCTTACTTCAAAGCATATAGAGTGACCCTCTTCACCGACCAACCCTTGAAGAATGTCCTTCAAAGGACGGATGCTTCTAAACGACTCCTGAAGTGGTAGTGGAGTTGTCTTGGTATGACCTTGCCTTCAAGACTTAGTGGGCCATTAAAGCTCAGGCTCTTGCGGACTTCTTGGCTGAGAGTACCAACACTGCTGCAGATAGTGGCTCATCCCCTTCTTCTTGGAACCTTTATGTGGACGACTCGTCCACCAAGGATGAGAGTGGGGTCGACCTACTTATTGAGAGCCCCTGAGGGGAATGACATGAGCATGCATTGAAGTTCATATTCAAGGCATCGAACAATGAGGCTTAATACAAGGCGCTAATAGCAGGAGTGGAGTTGTGCTATACCGCGGGTGCTGACTTGGTCCGAGCGTTTTCAGGCTCTTAGCTCATAGTTAGCCAACTCAATGGGGAATAGAAGCGAAGGACGATACTATGGTGGCCTACGTCCATCAGGTGCTCAATGCCACCAAGTTGCTGAAGCACTTCTCAATCACCCACATACCGTGGTCCGAGAATCAATCAGTTGACACGCTGTACAAGCTAGCTAGCTCTTCTGAGGACTAGAAGCCAAAACACATTCAATGGGAGACTTTGACAGAGCGAAGTATTGACTTTCACAAAATACTTTGGCTGGACAGGGCTCAACCTGGATGGACCCCATACGCCCGTACTTGGCTGACGGCACGCTACCCTCAGACCACAAGGACATCGATCGCGTAAGAAGGTGGGCGAATTGGTTCATACTATACAACAGGATCCTACAAAAGCAATCTTTCACCTTGTCGGTTCTGCGCTGCGTAACCCCAGAGATAGGGAGGAAGATACTGGAGGAGTTGCATTAGGGATTGTGCAGTTCTCACATTGGGCGGTGCACTCTTGCAGTTACAGCAATACGGACCAGTTACTACTGGTCGAGCCTACGAGAAGACACTATGAACCGAGTTTACACTTGCGATAAGTGTCAAAAGTTTTCCCCGGTTCAACGACTACCCACCATGCCCCTGACACCCATTATCAGCCCTTTACCATTTGCTACTTGGGATATGGATATACTTGGACCTTTCCCCAAAGCTACGGGTTAGCACAAGTACCTTTTTATCATGGTGAATTACTTTACCAAGTGGATAGAAGCCGAGGTTGTCGCCTCCACCACCGCGGGCAAAGTTCGAAGGTTTATTTGGCGAAATATCATCACCCGCTTCGGCGTCCTCGGTACAATAATTTTCAACAACGGGGGCCAGTTTGACATTGCCAAAGTCATGGAATACCTTAGCACCCTGAGGTGCCAAACCCGATTCAGCATTGTCGTTGGCCAGGCTGAAACTGCTAACAAGGTCCTCTTTCATGGCTTACAGAAGAAGCTCGACCAAGCAAATGGCAAGTGGGTCGACGAGCTGTACGACGTCCTATGGTCACTTCGGACAACCAAAAAGAATGCTATGGGAGAAACGCCATTCATGTTAGCGTATGAGTCCGAGGCTGTGATGTCGGTCGAAGTGGCACTTCACACCCACCGCCTTACAACATTCCAGGAAGAATTGAACAACGCAGCACTCCGTGAAGTGCTGGATCTCCTCCCCTCCGTCCGGGGAGACGTTCTCCTCTCAGAGGCACTCTACAAGCTCTGCATCACACGCCTCCATGACCGTGTTGTCAAACTCCACCTTATTAACATCGGGGACTTTGTCCTGCATCGTACAGAGGTCGTGGCTCGCGCAGGAGAACACGGCAAGCTTACGACAAATTGGGAAGGCCTGCATAAGGTCATAGCTCAGATACGGTCGGACACATATTGCCCAGAGATCCCCGGCGGAACTCCCCTCCTAAGGACATAGCACAGCATCAATCTGCAAAAATACTATCACTAGTACTTTTCCTTCATTCAAGAACGACATCTATGTACTTATGTTCTGCAATAAACACAATGGCCGTAAAGGCAATTTCGGATCTATCTCAATGTTTCACACCCTCAGCCCTAATGGGGGCTAAGGGCCCTTAAGCATGGCCTTAGTGCCGGTTGCTATACCTTAAGCCCTAATAGGGGCTACAGGTCCTTAAGCACGACCTTAGTGCTGGTCGCTACACCGTTAGCCCCAATAGGGGCTAAGGGTCCTTAAGCACGACCTCAGGGTCGGTCGTTACACCTTTAGCCTCAATGGGCGTTAAGGGTCCTTAAACATGGCCTTATGGCAAGTCGATATGCCTTTAGCCCCAATGGGGGCTACGGGTCCTTAAGCACGGCTGCAGTGCCGGTCGCTATGCCTTTAGCTCCAATGGGAGCTGAGGGTCCTTAAGCACGACCTTAGGGTCGGTAGCTATCCCTTTAGCACCTAGAGGTGCCAAAGGTTCATCCAACAATCGTTTCATCCCCTACTTGTCGTTTTGTTTAGGGGTCATCATCCCACAAAGCATAAGCAAATTGCAAAACAAACAAGCAAAACAACAAGCAAAGCAAATGAGTAAAATAAGTGCAACAACAGGGGAAGGGACAAGTGATAAAATTGAAGACTCCATTGTAAAAACTAAGAAATTTTCATTAATTGAAAGAAGGAGTACAAATATCAATAGAGGGCCAATGGGCCAAAAAGGAACACAACAGAGAGTAAACCTAAAACCCTATGACACTAGGTGTTGGGATCTTCATCATGGTTGCTGCCCGCGGGTGCCCCAGCCTCATCACGTACATTATCAGGCGTCGTAACCTCGCCGTCTAGTGGCTTAGTCTACTAATCGCCCAGGCCATCTTCGACAGTAGCTGGCGCATAAACTCCACCAACTCAGGGTGTTGACCCTCAGCCTGGGCCTGATGGGATCCTCCACATACTTGATGTATGCCTCAAAGTAGCCTTCTATATAGAAGGAATTGAGTGCCAAAGTCACCAGGAGCTCCCGGAAGAACTCAACACTCTCATCATGTCCCGGACGATAGCCCTGGTCCTCGGCCTTAGTCGACCTTTCAACTTCGGCCTCTTCTTTGGAGCAAGCCTCCTCCAGTTGGTGCTGCAAGTATTTCCTTTCAACCTCCAGGGCCCCCCTCTTCTTCTTCAGCTTCTCTAAGCGGCTCTTGTACTTTGCCCCCCTAGAATTGCATCAGAACTCTCAAGGTCGCGGATCCACTTCTGTAGGGCAGAAACGGACGGCCTCGACCTCGCCACCTATAATGCTTGAGCAAAAGCCTGGAGAATACCCAACATGCTCAGCTAAGGAAGGACACCAATAAACAACATAAACGACATAGACTTAGCCTCACCTTAGAAACGGTCACCTGCTCTTCATTAACTGAGGACGGCTTCGATGAGTCAGGTGTGGCAAACGACCATGACTTGGCCAATTTCTCCACCAAAGCACGCTTGGCAAAGGTATCGGCCGCCAAAAACACGGCAGGGGCTTAGGTGTTCACCAAGGGCTCCCTCGCAGTTTATGGTGTGGCCCGCTGGCTACTTCACGACCAGCCGATAGTAGGAGACCCCAGTACCTCGTCAGAAGCCGAGCGAACTCTAGACCGCTGATGCTAGGCGGGCCCCTCAATTCCTTTTCCCTTTGATGAAAGGGCCCTGGCCCTCATGGGAAAGTGGACGCCGCGGTAGCATCCGGCCTACCCGCGGCTCGTGGACGTTTGCGGGAGCCCATGTGAGGAATATTCAGTGATACCACGAGAGGCTTTTCGTCGTGTGGTGCCAACGATGACACCTGTAAGAAGAAGAAATCGGTTAACATTTTTCACTTAGGAAAAGCTACCAGGAAAGACGGCCGAAGAGTCGGTACCCAGACCTTCTTTGCTTGCATCTCCACATGCCTACGTTGTTCTTCCTCACGAACCCGCTCGGCAGCAATCTGCTCTGCAGTCACTTGCTTGGTCTCAAAGGGCGATAGCTTCTCTCGTGCTAATTCTGCACAAGACAGAAGAGAGTCAGATCAGAACCAAAAGAAAAGCTCACACAAAAGAGGGACGCCAAGTACTCTTTGTATAATTTTTAAGAATAAAGAGGCCCGCAGTAGCCAGAAAGATGTCGTTGGTGAAAAACTTCAACTTAGGAAGCCAACTCAAGGGATCCGTATCACTGGATCTGCTCCGTTTTTGCTCAGGCCCTTTCTCGGGCTCCACTGTCTTGGCCATGAAAGACGGAATCGACCTAGGATGGTCGTCCTCTCGAGTATAGAAGTGGAAGTAGTGAGTTGTCATCGTCTTGACCTTGGTCGGCTCTCTAAAAGGGTTTCGGACCGGCTTCCCGTCCTTCCAATCAGGAAGATCTCCCCAACCCACTTCCTGGCGTACGAACAGAAAGTTATATTTCCAATTTTTTACTTTGAACTTCTTCTCGATGGCCGTCATGAAACCCTTCTTATTGTTGAAACAATACCATGCAAGGTCCCCGATCTCGCTGGGAGCCCTTTGGATCGTTCGGACTCCTTAGCTGGCCAATCATCCTAAACTTGGCCTTTCTGCATTCCTAAAAGTCATGCATGCGATTGACCGCCACATTAATTTCCCAAGGATAGACAACATCCTCCTCAATGCTGAGGATACTAGGAGTAGAGGAGTATTCACAGCTAGACCACGAGGGGGTGCTAGGCTCAAAGATGGCACCGTGTAAGGGATTTTCTTAGATTCCCTAAATTGATTCTTCGGGGGAACATGCACGACCACCCGAACATCAATTAGGGTCGGGAGACTTGGAAACTAAGGATGGTGGCCCACCGTCTGGGGGCCGACCAAACCCTCAGGAACGTCCCCGCTCAATGAATAGGACGAAGACACGATCATACTGTAACACCCCCGACGCCTACGGCTAGGAGCGTTACGTTTTCTTAACTATCAACTTAAATCCGGGGGTGAAATGGACAGAGTTTTCCTTAAAAACTAACCGTTTCCAGGCTAAAAGCCTTACAATAAACACCTGTAGATCAACGAAACTGTAAAACATTAAAAGAAGCTCGACGGCTACACGCCAAAGTTCATAGCTTAACGAGCAACTCGCTTGGAGTACATCAAACAAATTAGTTCATTAATACAAAAGAAAATCAAATTTACAACTCAACGGATCACACATCTAGAGCATTGTGGTTCACATCCCAAATTACAGCTAACTTTAACTAAGAAGACATCTAACCCATCAGATAGTTGGCTCATACGGCCATACAGAGTGACCTTTATACCATATGCATTACATGAACTAGAATACTTGGTTTACATACATTTACAATTATAGGAATACATTACATGACTTTATTAAACACGTAAGATCCCTTCAATAGGCACACATGACACCTTGCAAGCAAGAATAGATTCCATGTTGACGTGAAAAGAGAAAAAAAAACAAAAAAAAAAAATTGATTTGGCATTAGGGACTCGATTTTAAAAGATGCTCTTGTGATTTTTGTTATGTGGGGTGAAACTTCGTGCTTATGGTTTGCTACTTGGTTTCGTTGTGTACTTAATTTGCTTGAATCTTGGCTTATTGACTTGGTTGGAATTGAAAATCTTTGATAATGAGTTGTGGGTTGGTAGTGAATTGATATATGTGATTTGGAGTTGGCATTCATAGTTGGGTCACTTGATATTCATACCTAATCCTATTTTTTTCCTGCTTGATGGTTTGAACGAATTCATGCATTGTTGTTGATCTTTGCTCGAGGACTAGCAAAGTTCTGGTGTGGGGGAGTTGATAATTCATATTTTATATACAATTTTCTCCTTCATTTTACCTACTTTTAAGTCTTTGAGATATATTTTTGAGTAAATAATGCAGATTTTATGAAACTTGCAGGAAAACTAAAATAGAAGAATTTGGATGAAGGTTGTGCAATTTTACTCGGATCGCGTACAAGTGCAAAGTCTAAAGTTCACGCCCAAAGAAAAGAAAAGAAAAAAAAAAATAAAATGGTTTGTTTGGGCCCGAGCAAGCAACCCAGTCTTGATTGTGCCTCTCACTCCATCTCATCCTCCCCTCTTCTCTCAAGTGTTCCATTTTTCCCACATGGCTAATTCTTAACCTAGTTAAATGCCATTAATCAAAATTAATATTATACTTATGACTAGCCATGACCATGCATGTAACATCCCAAATTAATTGGAATTAATTTTCATTAATTTTGGGGGTATCCTAAGGGTTGGATTTCCACTATAAAAAGGGGCAAAGGTTGTGTGAAAAAGGGACTCATATCCACTCTCATTCTTCTATCCACTTACTCAAGCATCTTCTTGTCATTTCATCTTTCATTTTTTTAGAGAGAGTCTTTGTAAGACAAAATCATTTGGGTTGAGGGGTTAAGAAGAAAATAAGTTTTGTTAGCTATTTTTCTCTTCTCTTCTTATCTCATTTGTGAGTCAAATTTGAGAGTTTATACTAAGTTTCATAATTTTGTGTAATAGAGTATAAGGTTTGGACATAGGAAGTGAAATATACCAATTTCAATGGTGTTTTCCCTAACTATGGCCAGCTAAACTACTCATTTCTAGGACTATGATGAATCCATGGTAATAATATTCTTTTGCCAATTTCTTATGGGGTTATTTTTGTCTCTTTTGCATAATCTTGAGTTTATATTTGATCATCATCTACTTATGCATCTTAACACTAATGTTTAATCATGTTGATGACACTAGTTTAATTTGCTATCTCAAATGAATATTAGACCTTGTAGGCTAATATGATGATTATGCAATTTGAGCTTAAAATTATAATTGTTTAAATTGAATAATTTATGCTAGATATTAGATGAGTTATGTCTAAAAAGAATAATT
>JACYFF010031954.1:67972734-68002451 GCA_017589665.1 Selenicereus undatus | reverse complement strand
AATTATTCTTTTTAGACATAACTCATCTAATATCTAGCATAAATTATCAATTTAAACAATTATAATTTTAAGCTCAAATTGCATAATCATCATATTAGCCTACAAGGTCTAATATTAATTTGAGATAGCAAATTAAACTAGTATCATCAACATGATTAAACATTAGTGTTAAGATGCATAAGTAGATGATGATCAAATATAAACTCAAGATTATGCAAAAGAGACAAAAATAACCCCATAAGAAATTAGCAAAAGAATATTATTACCATGGATTCATCATAGTCCTAGAAATGAGTAGTTTAGCTAGCCATAGTTAGGGAAAACACCATTGAAATTGGTATATTTTACTTCATATGTCCAAACCTTATACTCTATTACACAAAATTATGAAACTTAGTATAAACTCTCAAATTTGACTCACAAATGAGATGAGAAGAGAAGAGAAAAATAGCTAACAAAGCTTATTTTCTTCTTAACCCCTCAACCCAAATGATCTTGTCTTACAAAGACTCTCTCTAAAAAAATGAAAGATGAAATGACAAGAAGATGCTTGAGTGAGTGGATAGAAGAATGAGAGTGGATATGAGTCCCTTTTTCCCTCAACCTTGGCCCCTTTTTATAGTGGAAATCCAACCCTTAGGATACCCCCAAAATTAATGGAAATTAATTCCAATTAATTTGGGATGTTACATGCATGGTCATGGCTAGTCATAAGTATAATATTAATTTTGATTAATGGCATTTAACTAGGTTAAGAATTAGTCATGTGGGAAAAATGGAACACTTGAGAGAAAAGGGGAGGATGAGATGGAGTGAGAGGCACGGTCAAGACTGGGTTGCTTGCTCAGGCCCAAACAAACCATTTTATGTTTTTTTTTCTTTTCTTTTCTTTGGGCTTGAACTTTAGACTTTGCACTTGTAGGCGATCCGAGTAAAATTGCACAACCTTCATCCAAATTCTTCTATTTTAGTTTTCCTGCAAGTTTCATAAAATCTACATTATTTACTCAAAAATATATCTCAAAGACTTAAAAGTAGGTAAAATGAAGGAGAAAATTGTACATAAAATATGAATTATCAGCTTCTACATGTCAGAATGTCAACCTGGGGAAAACGGGGAAAGAGTAATGGGATGAGCAACTATACGCTCAGTGAGTATTCCCCGACCCCTTAAAACCAAAGCCGTTACAGGCAATAATACTGATAATAGCCACATATCATGTATTCAGACATTTCTATCATATAAGGCATTCTTAAATCCTCAAGGAAAGATCACTATTTGTAAACTTCATTTTAGCCGTTCAAACTCATTTTTAGGCCCCTGAACTCCTTAAATAACAAGCACTTAAACATCTAAGCAAGCATCGAGGGCTAAGCATAGAAACTTTCCTTCATAGCTTAAGCATAGGGATCTTTCTTTTTCATAAACATAACTACTTAGCATTCCATTCAAACTATGCATGAAACCTAATTCATATGATATGCACATAAGGTTATCTCTTTTCATAATCGTACTTTTCTTAGCATTTCATTCAAATGATATGCACTAGACACACACACATTTCAAGTCTCATTCAAATCTCATTCATAGGTTATGTAGGAAATATGCTCACAAGGCTTTCTTTTTCATAATCGTATCTTACTTAGCATCTTATTCATAAGTTATACTTGGAATATGCACTTAACGCTTTATTTTCATCAGCATACTTTACTTAGATCTCGTTCATATGATATGCACAAGTCATGCACAGGAAGCTTTCTTTCTTTTTACTGAAAACAGTTCATTTAGCCTCTTGAGACACATAAAAACCCTTTTCTTAGCCTCTTGTGGCTCATATTGTTTAAAAGAAATCTCTTTCGTATTGCTCGCATATTGACCCTCATAAGCTTTTCACATTTTATTCATCTAGCCTCTTAATGGCCCATAAAAACTTTCTTTTTGAAATACTTGAAATAGCGTAATGTCAACTGCTTCTCTTCACTTCTTAGGAAAATACATTTGGCATAAGATCATTACAGGGTGTTGATTAGGTGAGATATATTCTTAACCCCATAGTAAGACCTACTCACGCTTAAGCACTTACTCCTGGGATGGCTACATATAACATATCGAACCATTACCCTCGTCAGGGTCTTCTAGGGTTTCCTAGTACCAGGACTTATCCCCTAAGCTAACATCATTCATATCATATTGTCCAAAGCACATTATCTTAGCCAATTTAAAGCATATGGGCCATAACAGCTAATAAGTTAGCTACCTTTCATAGCGAAATCCTTTATCATACAACTCACACCTTTGTAAAACTCTTTAGGGATTCCCCCGTTCAAGCGAATTCACTCCCAAAACTGTACTCATTTAGTTAAAATAAGCCATCGTGCACTAATAATTATGGCTACTATCATTTCAAAACATGAAATCCTTCTTTTTCAAAACTCACCCTTATGCAAATAATCAAACTTAATGACATAGAAAAGGGAGGGGCGCACATGTACACATTCAAACACTTCCTAATTCAACTTAGCAACATGAGCCACACATGGCCTCGCAATTCACACGATTGTGGTCAATCACAACCCAGGCTCTCTCCTCACATACAACGACCACAAAGAACCGCAAAACTCTCATGAGTTCAACCTCAAGCCATCATACTACCATCTTGATTTTCATTTCTAAAACTATAGCATATTATCATGAAGCCCTATAAGAAATGAGTAACAGGGCTTAAGTACTTACCTCAGCAAGTAGCACCATCCAGCGGTGCATCACTGCAAGCATATTTATATAACCACATGTACACATAAATATCTATAATGCCTTAACTTGAAATGATGCTTAACGAACCAATTTAACTAATCAAACATGAATCTTATCGCATTCGTATTTCACAACAGAGGTAGCATGTCATTTTTAGGCGCAGCTTTCACAAACTTAACAAGTATTAATTACAAGCATGCATAGGTTGTTTCGAAACTACTTGTAAGCAAGAGGTCATTAAACTAACCTATTTTGATTCGAAGCACTATTAGGTGCATTTGAAGCTACTAATCAGGCATAAATGAACTGATTATTGAAGCATCGATTCTCAGCATTCACATATCATTTCGAAGCTATTAATCAGGCATATATTAACTAAGTGTACATGTATCGATTCTAAGCATTCACATTTCATTTCGAAGCTATTAATCGAGAATGAATTAACTAAGTATACATGTATCGATTCTAAGGATTCACATTTCATTTCGAAGCTATTAATCGAACATGAATTAACTCAGTATACATGTATCGATTCTAAGCATTCACATTTCATTTCGAAGCTATTAAACGAGCATGAATTAACTAAGTTAACATGCATAATCTGGGCCTGAATTCAATCAAACTAAACATACATAATCACTTCACAATTTCAATCAGCCTAATCGACCTTAAACTAACATGCATCTCATCTTAAAGGTTAAAACGTTTCGAAATTACTAATACTTAGGAGGCGAGAAACGTCCACTTTGATTCCATACTAGAGGACCGATTATGGGCTTTGGGACTCGATTTAAAAGCTTCAAACTAGGGCTTCGACCTTCCTATGCTGCCTTGCCCAAACCTACGCGAACAGACCCCATTCCATGGTTGACCTTCACAAAAACGGACCCAATTTGACCCAAACCCAAACGTGGTTTTCTTCCCCTTTCACGAATATCTTCGTTGTTTCTACTGGTGGTCGCTGGAAGTGTGGTCGCGGGGTACGACGGACTGTCGCCGGCACACCGGCGCCGTCATCTCCTTCTCTTTCTCTCAGCCTCTGTCACGCTCTTTCTCTTAGCGGTGGTTGTCGGGGAGTAGGGCGACGGGGGGTCGTACCTGACCGGCCACCAGTCACCGCCGCCGTCCTCGGCCCCCAGCTCACCCTCCGTCGCGCCCCTCACTCTCGTGTGATTTTTCGGGGAGGGGTGTCGTAGGGAACCCAGAGGCAAAGCCCCCTTCTCGTGTTTTTGCTGAGAAAGAAAGGGGCTTAGCCCCTTTTGATTTCTCTTTCCCCCTTTTTTTTGTTCTTTGGTCAAAAGCTCAGTCAACTAAAATCGTCATTCGAATCTCATACCTCTTATTCTAAACCCAATCGTTAATACAACCGTTCGTCGATTATTCATTCACAAATATATTAAGGTTCGACTTACTAATCGACGAAATGAATTCAAACGTTAACAACCTAATCGTATTCGGGAACCGACTAAATAACTCAAATAATGAGTTGAACGCTTGGGTTAGTCTTCGTGCCAAAAATGAGCTATTTTTAAGGTACTTTTACACCTATGTTATGCTCGTTTCAATCGTATTTTTTTAGGCTTTCAACTGATTTTATTTTATTTTGTATGTTTTTAATAAATGTGAAAAAATGGTGAAAATGGTACAAAATGGCGAAGAAAAAGTCAAGAATAGAGAATCGGCCCAAAATGGTCAAAAACCGGTCTAAATTACCCTGAACCGGCCCAAAAACAAAGTTGAACCGGTTCAGAGGAAAAACCTGGTCCAGCCCGCCATGTGCCGTGTGCGTGACCCTCGGCTAAATACCCCCTCCGCTTCGCGTCTGTTTACTTTCTTTCCTCAAAGCAGACCCATCCCCAGAACCCAGGAACCCTCGACCCTCATCCATCTTCCTCATCTCGCATCTCCCTCTTCCTTATCTCTTCTTTCTCTCTCTAACCTGAACACCACCCCACCATCCATGAAGCACGCTACTACTGCCACGTCACACCTTCTACTGGCCTTCATCGCCATCGTCCACGCACGACAAGTCGCAATTGAATGGTGGAGATTCGAAGAGGCTCGGGTATAAATATGGAACTTGCAGACGCCATTGAGGGTAATTAGGAGGTTAGGTAATTAGCTAGGTAATTACTTAGGTAATTTAGGGTAGGTAATTTTGGGTTAGATTAGGTTCAATTTCAGCTATTAGGTTAGTTTAGTTTAATTTCGTTCATTTTCGAATTCATCAGATTTATTTTCGATTTTCAGAATTAGGGTTTCATGGTTTTTGGTTTGCCTAGCTTCGAATATCTTGTAATCATGCTATAATTTCGAGTTTCCCAGTAGGAATTCACAATACGAGTTTGGTTTTGCAAAAATTTGGTTGTTAGTTGCTGAAATTCATTCGAATTTCCCCTCCCCGGTTCTGTTATGTTTCGAGTAGTTAAGATTCTGTAATTTCGGGGCTTCGGATTCACCATGGCGGAGACGCGGTGGTTGTTCGAGCTCTTCTCCTCGCCTGTTCTGCTTTGGCCTCCGTTCTGTTTCAATTCGTTTTACCCCCTCCCCTGCTCCTTGGTTCATGTTCTGTTTCAATTCATGTTCTACCTGCCTTGGTTCGAATTTTAGGATTGATTTTGCATAAGTTAGCTTGATGGTGGTTGTGTTCTACTTTCGTTCCAAATCCCCTCCCCTGAATCTGCCCTATTCGTCTTCTTTCTCTGTATGTTAATTCGAAACTGGTGATAATTTCTAATGTGAGTTGGCTTAATTAGTTGGCTTAATTAGGTTCAGATGTCAGTTGGCTTAATTAGTTCAAGTTAGTTTGATAATTTTCTAAATGATAGGTTTCGTTAAACGTTGAATATTTAGGTTGTTAGATTGCTTTAAATAGTATCACTTAGGTTAGTGAATTAGTTAAATCGTTTCGTTATAAATAACCGTAATCTCAATGTCGTCCCTGTGGATCAACCCTCAAAGTACTACGAACGACAATCGTGTGCTTGAGGTTTTCTCTTTTCTTTAGTTTATTTTTCCACCCCCTCAAAAAATCCCCAACAATTTTGGCGCCGTTGCCGTGGATGACGACATGAGATTTGGTCATCGTTTTTTTTTGAAAAACCAAAAATCCAAAACAAATAGAAAAAATCCAAAAATCCAATAAAATTGAAAAATCTTAAAACCCCAAAAACATTTGAAAAATCCAAAAAAATTAGATAATTCAAAAACCCCAAAAAATTGAAACATTTGAAAACCCCTAAAAATTGAAATTTTTTTGAAAAAACTTTAAAATTTTCAAAATGCCAGTTTTTAATTTCCTGCAATTTGAGCACGAACCTTTTTGGAATTATTTTTCAAGGCTTAATAATTATCGTGCTCAACTTAATCACCATTTTCAAAAATGGAAAATTTGTGAGGTTATCATTAAGGGTGTAGACATCGAGTCAAGGAGTTATATTGATTCAATTTTTCCTGGAGGTTTCAATGAATTATTTTCTAAAACTCAAAATGAAGTTTGAGATTTCTTTGAAAAATTAGCTTGGGAAACCTATGCGTTTGAACAAGCTAACGAAACTTTTAGATACCCAACTCATGGAGAGTATGATGTTCATGCTAATTCTTACCCTTCAGACCAGTTTATGAATTCCTCTTACTCATTTCACTCTTATATGCTTCCTGTGCTGTGTGATTATTGTGAATCCCCTGATCATATTGCTTATACTTGTCCTTATCGTGATTACATTGATGCTACTTGTGCAAGTTTTGAAAAGAAAATCAATGATATGACTGATTAAATGATAGAGACTATAAAATTGAGAATTGCTGAATATTCTTAATGTTTTGTCCAAAATAGGGAGACGTCTAGTGAGATTGATTCTAGTTTAGGATCTCCTAAACCTGACATTAATCGCTATGGTGCGTTTGAACCTTCCTATTCAAGAAAGTGAATACATACCTTTGCCAAGTTTAGAACAGGAAAGTGACTTCCGTACGTCTCTATCAACAGACCTTGCACCTTGCACTAGCTCACTTAAGGGCGTCACTGACGATGTCCTAGTTTCTATCGACCTACCGACCACTTTGAACAACTTTCGTGAATTGGAAGTGGGTAAATAATCTGATCTTGATAGTGAGCTGGATATAAGCATTACACCTGCAATTGAGCTTTATGATTTAGATGATTCAAAAGATATTTCACAGGAGTTACATGATGAGACACCTAAACTCATTATGTTGGACTTTGATGATATTCTTTGTGCAGAATATGAATCTTTTTCATATGGGCTTGATGTTACCAAATGTCTTGATGTGGGTTTTCATGTTGAATTTGAATCGTTCTCTTTTGATCCCATCATCCTTGACCTTCTGTTTAAATCAGATAATAATATTCTGCATATAGAATATGAATCTTTTTGTAGGTTTGATGTCGATATGAGTTTGAGTAAGGATTCTGGTGTTGAGTATTAATCATTTTCTATTGATCCTATTCAAACTGACTTCCTTTTTGATTATTCCAAGTCTGATTATGTTGAGTCTGAGAACATTGCCACTGAGACATTTGATTTAGACCAGACTCTTGCACACATTAACCTTAAAGGACTTGTGGATTTAAGACCCTTTGCTTTGCCTAGACAGTTCATTCATGATAATCTAATTTCTAGGCCAATGACCCACCAACTGGCTAGTTCGCATTACATCTGCTTGTTTGATGTTTGGGACCATACATTTGACAAGTTGAAACGGGCCCTTACTTGTGCTGCATTGATAAGGTGGATGTACTTTATTTGGCGCCAACTTTCTTATTTCTTCTGCGTTACTTTTATCGAGAGTCGGTCTTCTGTATTTGACAAGCTACTTCGTGCTCTAACGAGTTTTGATGTCAATAGCACTTTTTTAGCTTAATATGGAGTGGCTGATGCTTCATAAGCTTCATAGTTTGGGTACAATTTGTATCCGACCTGGTATCATCGTTCCAACCTTATTTTCTTTTCCATTTCTTTTCTTTTTTGTCCTTAGTTGTAAATATTTAGGATTGTAAATATGTGTGTTTCCTTTGATTTTAGTTGTGATTTTCATTTTCATTTTGGTTTTATTTGGTTTTTGGTTTTGTTTTTGATTTTAGGTGGTGTTCTAGTTGTATATATATGGTTTTACGGTTAATTAGCAGATGTGCTTGCTTTTTAGCGCCTTATTTCCCACAATGAGGAAATTGTGAAGTTTTGGTGTGGGGGTGAGGTGCCCATCTTTTTTGAAAATTTTTGACGATTTTTGTTGTTTTTGGGGACGTGTGTACTCTTTTCTGATTATCTTGAATCCCCTATGCTTTATTTATTAGCTTGTATATAAATGGGATGTGCATGATAAGTCTCCAACCTCAAATGTGGTATTCTAAGTCCTAATTCTAACTCCAGTTGTTCATTATAGGTTGTGTAATTCAATCCTTGTTTATTCCTTCATCATTATCTTTAGGTCTTAGGTTTCCATGAATGATTCTCCTACTAGCTTGTGGCATGATTACTTTGAAAAAATTGAAAAAAATTGTATTATAAATAAAGAAAGAATAAATTTTGGAATGACAAGTATCCCTTTGAGGCATGCGCTACTGTGCGTTACACTTTGAGGCACGTGCTACTGGGTGTTACCCTTTGAGGCAATATTGCTACTGGGAAAGCTTGCTTCCAAAGTCAGTATGATAACAATGTAGTTGTGTTAGCCAAGTGGGATTGAGTCTAATTCTGGTAAATCTGAGCCCTGGGATGATGATACACTTACACACGAGCACTGGGATGGATTCAAAATCTTGATGTTCAATGGGGTGAAAAATTAGCGACTTGATGTCATATAGGAGGTAGAGGGCTTTGAAATACATTTTATGTATATACAGGTTAATAATTGAGTACATGGGTGATCTAACTGATTAGAATGTGTGCATATTTTTTTCAAGTTTTGTACATATCAGTTTTGAGAAAACACAAAAAGATTTTTCTTTATTTTTGAAATAATTTTGTGGGTATTTCGCTTCGAAACTCTCACGAGACCTCACTCGTCCACTTGGGAGTCCAAGGGGTTTAAAGGGTTTGTTACATACACTAAACGCAATCGTGATTCTTACAACAGTGAGTTAGGATTTTCTTCTCTTATTTTTCCTTTTCTTTTAGTTAGTTTAGTTTGTTTTACTTGAGGGTGAGCAAAATCTTGGTGTAAGAGTATTTGTTCGTGCCAAAAATGAGCTATTTTTAAGATACCTTTACACCTATTTTATGCTCGTTTTAATCGTATTTTTTTTAGATTTTTAACTGATTTTATTTTATTTTGCACGTATTTAATAAATGTGAAAAAATGCTGAAAAATGGTAGAAAATGGCGAAGAAAATGTCAAGAATAAAGAACCGGCCCAAAATTGTCAAAAGCCGGTCCAAATTACCCTAAACCGGTCCAAAAACAGAGTTGAACCGGTTCAGAAGAAAAACCCGGTCCAGCCCGCCATGTGCCGTGCGCGTGACCCTCGGCTAGATACCCCCTCCCCTTCGCGTCTGTTTACTCTCTTTCCTCGAAGTAGACCCATCCCCAGAACCCAGAAACCCTCGACCTTCATCCATCTTCCTCATCTCGCATCTCCCTCTTCCTTATCTCTTCTTTCTCTCTCTAACCTGAACACCACCCCACCATCCGTGAAGCACGCTGCTACTGCCACGACACACCTTCTGCTGGCCTTCATCGCCATCGTCCACGCATGACAACCCCCAATCGAACAGTGGGGATTCGAATAGGCTCGGGTATAAATATGGAACTCGCAGACGCCATTGAGGGTAATTAGGAGGTTAGGTAATTAGCTAGGTAATTACTTAGGTAATTTAGGCTTGGTAATTTAGGGTTAGATTAGGTTCAATTTCAGCTATTAGGTTAGTTTCGTTTAATTTCGTTCATTTTCGAATTCATCAGATTTATTTTCGATTTTCAGAATTAGGGTTTCATGGTTGTTGGTTTGCCTAGCTTCGAATTTCTTGTAATCGTGCTATAATTTCAAGTTTCCCACTAGCAATTCACAATACAATTTTGGTTTTGCAAAAATTTGGTTGTTAGTTGCTGAAATTCATTCGAATTCCCCCTCCCCTGTTCTGTTCTGTTTCGATTAATTGAGATTTTGTAATTTCGGGGCTTCGAATTCACCATGGCGGAGACGCGGTGGTTGTTCGAGCTCTTCTCCTCGCCTGTTCTGGTTTGGCCTCTGTTCTGTTTCAATTCGTTTTACCCCCTCCCCTGCTCCTCGGTTCATGTTTTGTGTCAATTCATGTTCTACCTGCCTTGGTTCGAATTTTAGGATTGATTTTGCATAAGTTAGCTTGATGGTGGTTGTGTTATGCTTTCGTTCCAAATCCCCTCCCTTGAATCTGCCCTATTCGTCTTCTTTCTCTGTTTGTTAATTCAAAACTGGTGATAATTTTCTAATGTCAGTTGGCTTAATTAGTTAGCTTAATTAGGTTCAGATGTCAGGTGGCTTAATTAGTTCAAGTTAGTTTGATAATTTTCTAAATGATAGGTTTAGTTAAACGTTGAATATTTAGGTTGTTAGATTGCTTTAAATGGTATCACTTAGGTTAGTGAATTAGTTAAATCGTTTCGTTATAAATGACCGTAATCTCAACGCCGTCCCTGTGGATCGTCCCTCAAAGTACTACGAACGACAATCGTGTGCTTGAGGTTTTCTTTTTTCTTTAGTTTATTTTTCCACCCCCTCAAAAACCATCAACAGTTGCATCGACTCAAATATTTTCTAAATTATTAGCGATAATAATAATAATAATATAAATAGCGACAATATATTCTTTTTAATAAAATTATCGTTCACATAAGCCCATCGATAGTAATTTAACTCATATAGTTAGTAAAATA
Source organism: Selenicereus undatus (assembly GCA_017589665.1). Classification (NCBI taxonomy): domain Eukaryota; kingdom Viridiplantae; phylum Streptophyta; class Magnoliopsida; order Caryophyllales; family Cactaceae; genus Selenicereus; species Selenicereus undatus. The sequence goes on along the minus strand of JACYFF010031954.1, from coordinate 67,991,822 downwards.
TGATTTTACGACACGAAAAGGCAGTACAACCAGCTTAACGTAAAATAACGAACGTGGGCGTAACATTCTCCCCCCTTCAAAGAATTTCATCCCCGAAATTCCCAAGCTATGTTTAGTCGTGCCTAAAACATGCACACATTTGACACAATCTACACAATTCATACTAAAATCCCAATCTCGATTACAATTAATTGAAAACGAAGAAGGGCATATGGTATCCAGTCTTCGCCTCGCCAATCCTCTTCATGCGTCTAGTCACTCTATTTATGCGCCGAGGGCAAATCGCATCAAAGAGGGGCAAATAAGTTGGCATGAAAAACCATATCGAGCTTGTTTTGAAAACGAAGATAGACTTTTGATTATCTCGACTCAATTCGCATGGTAAGCAACAACTCTATGCATATGGACCTACAAGTGGGCATCTAAGGTGTGACAATTGGGAATAAGTCATCTTAAGGTCATATGCTAGTAGTCTCATTCTAAAACATGAATTCAAGTCTCCTTTGGGATCACAATGGTTGACTAAGAGATTTCTATAACACAGTAGAATGATAAGAATGTCACATAGCACCACATAGCATCATTTAAGTAGAATAACATCACATAGTATTGCATAGTATTAGTAATTCAGCATTCTCAAGTTTAGGAATTGGAAGTAACATGAAACCGGCTAATATACATATAGCAGGCAATTCACAAAATGAAAGCATATATGACTAACATTCCTATGTTTCTACATCAATTGCAGCTACCTTGTAGGCCTTACATTCATGGTAACCTAGACAAGACATGTCAAGGTCGTATGGAGGGGTTAACTTAATCAGGTTTGTTCTAAAACATGAAGATATTAGGTCAATCTAAGGTTAAATCATTTACGAGAAGTTACCACGTCACACTAGGATGGCACATACATCAAATTACGTCATAGGGACAACGAAGGAACTCAAAGTGACACTTGAATTCACATTGACATCACGTAGGGGTTAACAACAGAGCACTGAAGATCAAGAATCACAAACACCATAATGCTAAGAATAACTTTGAGAAGGAAATGCTAAGGCATAATGTGAGTCGATGGTTTTGATGGTGGGGAGACTTTCCCTAAGGTCCCTACTTGGAACTGATTGTCTCTTTAGTCATAGATTCATACAAATGAAGGGTTAGGAGCCTAGATGAATCCTAGGTCTGTGGCTTATGGGCCTACATGCTTCCACTGCACTACTCTGATCAAACATATAAGGGGAAGGATACGTGAATACAGGTTTCTAGGGTCGCCTTACCATGCTTCAAATATGTGTGTATGCAGTTATTTAGCTATTACGTGGAATCATAGAATTCACGGAATGCAAGCAACAACTAAGAGGTTATGCCATGTCGTGAATCACAAAACCTAAATAATCTGAATAGTCAAGTCAAATGCCAATCCAAACTCAAGTCAAGCTCATTCACCAACGTACAAAATCGAGTATTTCAAAACTGAGTTACTTAACCAGGGGGTTTTCATTTCATAGGAAGGCAATAGAGACATCACACAACATGACTTGGCATCATAATAAATCCTTACGACATGCAACGGGGTCATCGCATAGAAAGAACGCCTAGAATTGTATATACGCATACAATCCCCCTTTGCGACCTATGGTCAATGGCATGCCCTAAACCCTGTGTAATTTAGGAAGGATTGGTGTCTAGCTGCTAGGGTTGTTTGAGTATGGTTGACATTAATGGTCTTATTGGTATGCGTTGAGGTCTTATGAGGTACACCTATCCCACAGGTGATCATAGTTGTCTTACTGTAGGTCGCTTACCTTAGTAGGGATCGTTTACTATGTACAATTCCAAAGTCTGCTAGGTTCTTCTTCCCTTTCGCTTTCTACGTGTATTAGGGTTTGATATAGCTAGGACACCACCAAGAAGTGCTAAAATGACCTAGTGTATCCCCACTTGAGTTGCCAACTCAAGACACAACTACTAGGTGTTTGGAGACCAACCAGAAGCAAGCTTAATTTCTGTTTCAATATGGCGTGATGTGCGTACAAACACGATGAGAGGAGCTTATATACGACTCTCGCTCTCACAATTACAACGGTGATAAACGAACACAAGGTACATTTATCAAACACATCAGCCTAGAACATTACAACCTAATTAGAGCTAAAACCAGTAGAAGGGTGACACCTAATAGGGTCATTCTTGCTAATCAAGTGAGGTGTAAGGGACCTAAGTGTAAATGGCCGAGTTTAAACTCGTAGGGTTAACCCCAGCATTATTGTAAAGCAAATGCGAGTCTTTGATTGCAACAACAATACCCAACCAAACAATTAGAAACGTTTCTAATGCAAAGGCATGACCCTAACTCACTAATCGAAAGACTTTAACATTCAAGGTCCTTAGGTTTCCAATTGGACATAGTTTAACCACTTTTGGCTTTCTCTCCACCAACCTTCGAGTGCGTCTGCCCACTCCATTACGAGGCCCGAGGAGCAAATCGTACTTTGGAGGCAAAGATAAGCATAAAGTTAAGGCTTTCCAATCATCTAATTTCAAATCATATGTTTTATAAACTTTCGATTAAAATCACCAAGGCATATAAACGAAACAACTTTCGACTGAGGTAACACTTAACTTATCCACGAAAATAAGAGCCACTCGGCCTACACCTTAGCAAACGGTTCTCATCCATCCAATCAGTTCATTCAAGCCGCACCTAACCAAGTAAATGCGCTAACATTCATATAAAACTCACATTTACATACAAGGTATGCATGTATCACGTCATCGTGAACGCGTTCCGAGGCAACTATATGAGATGCAAGACTCAGGTTGCGGCCTATGGCCGCAGGACCATGCTCTGATACCAGCAATGTAAAACCCTTGAGCCCTACGACCGGGAGCGTTACATTTTCTTAACTTTCAACTTAAATCTCGGGGCGAAATGGACAGAGTTTTCCCTAAAAACTGATCGCTTCCAAGCTAAAAGCCTTACAACAAACCCGTACAGATCAACAGAAGCGTAAAACATTAAAAAAAGCTCGACGGCTACACGCCGGAGTTCATAGCTCAACGAGCAACTCACTTGGACTACATCAAACAAATTAGTTCATTAATACAAAAGAAAATCAAATTTACAACTCAACGGATCACACATCCGGAGTACTGGGGTTCACATCCCAAATTACAGCTAACTTTAACCAAGAAGACATCTAACCCATTAGATGGCTGGCTCATACGGCCATACAGAGCGACCTTTATACCATATGCATTACATGAACTAGAATACTTGGTTTACATACGTTTACAATTCTAGGAATACATTAAATGAGTTCATTAAACACGTAAGATCCCTCCAATAGGCACACATAACACCTTGCAAGCAAGAATAGATTCCATGTTGACGTGACTGGGCTTCTACTTGTCATAATGTCAACCTGGGAAAAAAGTAATGGGATGAGCAACCACACACTCAGTGGGTATTCCCGGACCCATTAAAACCAAAACCGTTGCAGGCAATAATACTCATAATAGCCACATATCACGTATTCATACTTACTATCATATTAGGCATTCTTAAATCCTCAAGGAAGGATCAGTATCCATAAACTTCATTTTAGCCGTTCAAACTCATTTTTTGGCCCCTGAATTCCTTAACTAACAAGCACTTAAACACATAAGCAAGCATCGAGGGCTAAGCACAAAAACTTTCTTTCATAGCTTAAGCATAAGGATCTTTCTTTTTCATAAACATAACTACTTAGCATTCCATTCAAACTATGCATGAAACCTCATTCATATGATATGCAAATATGGTTAGCGCTTTTCATAATCGTACTTTTCTTAGCATTTCAGTCATATGATATGCACTAGACACACACACATTTCAAGTCTCATTCAAATCTCATTCATAGGTTATGCATGAAATATGCTCATAAGGCTTTCTTTTTCATAGTCGTATCTTACTTAGCATCTCATTCATAAGTTATACTTGGAATGTGCACATAAAGCTTTATTTTCATCAGTATACTTTACTTAGATCTCATTCATATGATATGCACAAGTCATGCACATGAAGCTTTCTTTCTTTTACTGAAAGCACTTCATTTAGCCTCTTGAGGCACATAAAAACTCTTTTCTTAGCCTCTTGAGGCTCATATTCTTTAAAAGAAATCTCTTTTGTATCGGTCGCATACTAACCCTTATAAGCTTTTCACATTTCATTCGTCTAGCCTCTTAATTGCCCATAAAAACTTTCTTTCTTAAATACTTGAAATGGCGTAATGCCGACTGCTTTTCTTTGCTTATTAGGATTACACATCTAGCATAAGATCATTACAGGGTGTTGATTGGGTGAGATCTACTCTTAACCCTATAGTGAGACCTAGCGCTCACGCTTAAGCTCTTACTCTCGGGATGGCTACGTATAACATATCGGACCATTACCCTCGTCAGGGTCTTCTAGGGCTTCCTAGTGCAATGACTTTTCCCCCAGGCTAACATCATTCATATCATATTGTCTGAAGCACATTATCTTCTCCAATTTAAGGCGTATGGGCTATAACGGCTAATAAGTTTGCTGCCTGTCACAGCGAAATCCTTTATCATATAACTCACGCCTTTGTAAAGCTCTTTTGAGATTCCCCCATTCAAGAGAGTTCGCTCCCAAAACTGTATTCATTTAGTTAAAATAAGCCATCATGCACTAATAATTATGGCTATATCATTTCAAAACATGAAATCCTTCTTTTTCAAAACTCACCCTTATGCAAATGATCAAACTTAATGACATAGAAAGGGGAGGGGTGCACATGTACACATTCAAACACTTTGTAATTCAACTTAGCAACATGAGCCATACATGGCCTCGCAATCCACATGATTGCGATCAATCACAACCCAGGCTCCCTCCTCACATACATCGACCACAAAGAACCTCAAAACTCTCATGAGTTCAACCTCAAGCCATCCAACTACCGTCTCGGTTTTCATTTCTAAAACTATAGCATATTATCATGAAAGCCTATAAGAAAAAAGTAACAGGGCTTAAGTACTTACCTGAGCAAGCAGCAACATCCAACTATGCGTCACCGCAAGCATATTTATATAACCACATGTACATATATATATATCTATAATGCCTTAACTTGAAATGACGTTTAACAACCAATTTAACTAATCAAACGTGAATCTTATCGCATTCGTATTTCACAACAAAGGTAACATGTCATTTTTAGGCGTTGCTTTCACGAACTTAACAAGCATCAATTACAAGCATGCATAGGTTGTTTCGAAACTACTTGTAAGCATGAGTTCATTAAACTAACTTATTTCGATTCGAAGCAATATTAGGTTAATTCAAAGCTACTAATCAGGCATAAATGAACTTATTATTCAAGCATCAATTCTAAGCATTCACATATCATTTCGAAGCTTTTAATCAGGCATGAATTAACTAAGTATACATGTATCGATTCTAAGCATTCACATTTCATTTCGAAAAGTATGAATTAACTAAGTATACATGTATCAATTCTAAGTATTCACATTTCATTTCGAAGCTATTAATCGAGCATGAATTAACTAAGTATACATGTATCGATTCTAAGCATTCACATTTCATTTCGAAGCTATTAATCGAGCACGAATTAACTAAGTTGACATGCATAATCTGGGCCTGAATTCAATCGAACTAAACATACATAATCACTTTGCAATTTCAATCAGCCTAATCAACCTTAAACTAACATGCATCTCATGTTAAAGGTTAAAACGTTTTGAAATTACTAATACTTAGGAGGCGAGAAACACCAACCTCGATTCCATACTAGAGGACCGATTATGGGCATTGGGACTCGATTTGAAAGCTTCAAACTAGGGATTCGACCTTCCTCTGCTGCCTTGCCCAAACCCACGCGAACAGACCCCAATCCACGCTTGACCCTTGCAAAAACGGACCCAATTCGACCCAAACCCAGACTTGGGTTTCTTCCCCTTTCATGAATATTCACGTTGTTTCTACTGGTGGTCGCTGGAAGGGTGGTCGCGGGGTGCGACGAACGGTCGCCGGCGCCGTCATCTCCTTCGCTTTCTCTCTCTCTCTCAACCTCTATCACACTCTCTCTCTCTTCCCGGTGGTTGTCGGGGAGTAAGACGACGGGGGGTCACACCTGACCGCCCACCAGTCACCGCCGTCGTCCTCGGCCCCCAACTCGCCCTCCGTCGGCCCCCCTCTCTCGTGCGATTTTCCGAGGAGGGGTGTCGCATGGAACCCAGAGGCAGAGCCCCCCCTCCTCTCATGTTTTTGGTGAGAAAGAAAGGGGCTTAGCCCTTTTTGATATCTCCTTTCCCCCTTTTTTTTGTTCTTTGGTCAAAAGCTCAGTCAACTAAAATTGCGAGTCCAATCTCGTACCTCTTATTCTAAACCCAATCGTTAATACAACCATTCGTCGATTATTCATTCCCAAATATATTAAGGTTCGACTTACTTATCGACGAAACGAATTCTAAGGTTAACAACCTAATCGTATACTAAATAACTCAAATAATGAGTTGAAGGCTTGTGTTAGCATCGACTCAAATATTTTCTAAATAATTAAGGATAATAATAATAATAATAATAATATAAATAGCGACAACATATTCTTTTTAATAAAATTATCGTTCACATACGCCCATCGATAATAATTTAACTCATATAGTTAATAAAATATGATTTTACGACATGAAAAGGCAATACGACCAGCTTAATGTAAAATAACGAACGTGGGTGTAACACATATAAATATAATACAGTAACAAGATTCAAAGGAGGCACTAAAAGCGTACCTGCGAAAGATAAGGTGGTTGAAAGTAGTGTTAAAGATGGGGTTGAAGGCACACATGAACCCTTTGAAGATTCAAAGGGAAGGATTGAAGAAACACTTGACCCTCTTGAACATTCAAAGGGGAGGGTTGAAGATGCTGCAGTGAATTTGAAGGAGAATTGGGAAGGAGAGGCAGAGGTTCTCTCTCTTCGAATTTGTTTGTCTATAGGCGAGGATTTGAGGTCAAGATGAAATGAGGCCCCCCAAAGAACTCGACTTTGCATATATAGGCGAAGTTGGGGAGGAAGAATGGAGGCACCCCTCCCCAGGCGCTTAAGGAAATGGAACACTACTCAACCCCCGACACGGGGCATCATAGCACCACATAGCCAACTGAAGACTAAGGACTTGATCGCTAATCTTAGGAACTGCCCATTATGATGATGGCTTAAAGAAGACCAAGGATCCAGCGGCACAGCCGACAGGCCGATCGCTATACCTTTGGCCCCAATGGGGGCTAAGGGTCCTTAAGTACGGCCTCAGGGCCAGTCGCTACACCTTTAGCCCCAATGGGGGCTAGGGGTCCTTAAGCTCGGCCTTAGGGCCAGTCGCTACACCTTTAGCCCCAATGGGGGCTAAGGGTCGTTAAACTCGGCCACAGGGCCAGGCGCTACACTTTTAGCCCCAATGGGGGATAAGGATCCTTAAATGGCCTCAAGACCGGTCGCTACACCTTTCGCCCCAATGGGGGCTAAGGTTCCTTAAGCCATGCCTCAAGGTCAGGCGCTATACCTTTATCGCTAACATGGGCTGAGGGTCCTTAGGCACAGCCTTAGGCTCAGTTGCTATACCTTTAGCCCCAATGAAGGCTAAGGGTCCTTAAGCATGGACTTTAGACCGGTTGTAATGACTTTAGACCCCAAAAGTGACGGCGGTCCAACATCATGACTCCTGGGCCGATCGTCGCGTCTTCTACACCCCGAAAGGAGCTGAAGGTCTTTAAGCACGACCATGGGACGGGTGCTACGCATTTAGTCCCCTAAAAGGGACTAACAGCCTTCAGGCACGGCCTAGGGGCTAGTTACAAAGTCCATATGGGAGTATCATGTAAAGAGGAACGCAAGAACATTTAAAAGAAAACCAAGTTCATACGAAAGGGGACAACTTCTTATAACCATTATGAACAGCTATAAATCAACTTTTACAAAGACAAAGAAGACAATAAAGAGGCGAGATATAAAAGGACCCTCGCCCATTCCTCATCAATAGAATGGGGAGGGGCATCACTCGACTCCAAGTTTTCTTCTAGGCCGCCCGTCGGAGCAGTATCGACCCCGGGGTTAGCAAGCCTTTGGATCTGGACTCTCCGAAGAGCTTCTTTGTTCCTCCCCAACCAAGATTCAAAGATACCCCAATTCAGACATTTCAGAACTGACATCAAGGCGTTGTCCACGACCCTACTCATGACTCCCAACTTTACAGCATCGTTGGGCACCATGGCGTAAAAGACGGCATGAGTCATCTCGATAATGCAGAAGTCTCGAGCAGACTCCTCAGCCTTGTTAAGGCTAACGTAAGGGCAAAGATCGTAGTGGTTCTTAGGAAGCGGCCGAGAAGGGCGAGAGATCTCCCTCAAACGCCAGAGGAAGGCTGCCCTAACGTAATCGGCTACCTGCTCGGTGCTAAGGAAGTCAGGAAATACCATGGTGAAATTCTTTCTCTATGACACTCTCTCTCTCTCTCTCTCTCTAGAAAGGTTGAGAAGGCTGGTTGAGTGATCTTCTATGAGAGATTCCACTTTACCTTTATAGAAGGAGGCATGCAAAATAAAGGACAGCCCACCCCACGAGGAGGTGGTAAAAGCAAGGCGCCACTCCATTTGCTCCACGTGGGACTTGCATACTCGAGACTGCCTTAAACATCTCCAAACCCCCAAAAGGAGCCTGCGATCCTGCGGGACAGCCCATGGGTCGACCACCGTGGGTTCGTGTCCCTACTAGATCGAGGGCCCATCAATATGACCCCAAGGCCGATGGCTAAGACTTCAAACATGATCCCTGGGACGAGAGCTACACCCCCAGCCTTCATAAGGGGCCAGGGCCTCGACAGGAATGGAATTTGGTCGCTATAGCTACGCGAAAGTGTTTCAGGAGGAAAAAGCATAAAAACATTCGCAAACAAATCAAACCCCAGCGTAGGGAGCAACCTTTTATTATCACTGTCAATAATCATAAACCGACCTTACAAAGATAAGGAACGCAACAAAGGGACGAGCTACAAAAGGAGCCTAATACCACTCTTCATCGCTAGAAAGGGGTGGGGCACCACTCGACTCTGAGTTCTCTTCGTGACTGCCCGCAGGATCGGATCCTGCTGCCAGATCAGCTTGCCGTTGGAGCTACGCCCCCAGAAGGGCGTGTGCGTTGACATTTAGCCAGGATTCGAAGGATGTCCACTGTAGACCCTTGAGGGTCAACTTCAAGGCCCAATCCATGTCTCTGCTCACTATGGATAACTCCACAACATCGTTAATCACCATAGCGTAGAAAGTGGCCTAGATGATTTCAGCAATGTCGAAGTCATGCACCACCTCCTTCTCTACAGGTAGAGTAAAGCTTGGACACAGGTCCTGTTAATCTTTCAGGAGTGGGCAAGAAGAACGCGAGGCCCTCCTCAAGTGCCACTTAAAGGTCTCCCTAACATGATTGGCCATCTCCTTAGTTCGCAAAAGGGGGGAAAAGCCATGATAAAGAAGAGAGCAGAATTTCTCTCTCTATAGCACTTATCTCTTTCTCTAAAAAGATTTGGGAGCGTGCTTAAGTGACTCTTCATAGGAATTCTAACTCCATCTTTATAGAGAGAAGCAGGGGGAGTAGAGGACAAGACACCCCCGAGGTGGTCCCAAGACCATGACACCACTCTGCCCATGCCACGTGGCGCCTAAGTACGCAGTACCTGTCTTGAACGTCGCTAAGCCCCAAATAAGGGGGCTTGCAACCCTACAAGAAGGCCTTGAGGTCGTCAGCTCCAGCCATGGACATGGGAACCGAGCCTCAAGAGCTACAGCCCTTCGACTGCAAAACACCAAAAGACCCGGCCTCGATGGCACGGCCTTCAGGCCGAGTTAAGCAAGCAAAAGTACAAGAGTGAAAGCGACGCACTAAGAAGGAAGACCATCATTTTATGATAAATGTTCAAGGAGTACATGGTAAAAAAAAAAAGGGGGGGAAAGAAGAAGAAGATGAGGTGGAAGGAAGGGGATGCGCATTATAAAAATGCTACAGGACTAAACTCTATTCCTTGCCGTCATCACGGGGAAGGGAGGATGTGCCTTCAGACCCCGAGCTCTCCTCCTCATCTTGATCATTGTCCGCCTCCTAGCAGCGGGCCTCCAAAATTATGCCCCTGTTGCGTCCTACCCATGCCTCGAATGTGCTTCACCGCAACTCTTTGAGGGCCAACTCCATTATGCCAATCATCCATTCGCATAGAACGCCCAACTTCACGGCATCATTAAGGAGCATCGCAAGGAACACCACCTGGGGTATCTCGGGAAGGTCATAGTGTCGAGCATACTCCTCAACCACGGTCAGATCAAAATCCAAGCATATGTCCTTGTAATCAGACGGGAGGGGTAAAGGAGGAAATGCTTCTCCCCTTCAGTACCACTCGAAGTTCCCTAGGGCATAGAGAGCCATCTCATCCGTCATCAACGAGCGCGGGAATCCTATATTACCAAAGAAACCTTTGTGCAAGGGAAATTTGTGCACAGAGCATGAAATGTGGTCCCAAAACAACACCATCTTATACTCCAAAAGTGGACGAGTACCCATGCCACCGTCCAGGCTCCAAAACCAGGGTTGCCTGAAAAGACGAGACAAATCCCTGGCCAACCACCAAGTGCTGGCTCAAGATAGGGTGACTGATAAAAGGTAAATCGTTTCCTGAGACTCGCCGACCTCCATTATACGGATGCACTGCACATTCCACTTGACTACCCATGCAGGCCTGTGCAGGTAAAATGTGTAGAGACAAATGATTCGAAAAAAGTGATTTTTTTAGGAAGGCCCATGCGTTCCCAGTCGTGTGTCAAGTCCAATTAGGCATAGTGGGCCCTGGTGGGACACTTGGGGCTCCAACTAGGGGTCCAAGCGGAGCAAGCAGTCCGGTAGCCCATTTTGGGAGTCTCCAAGCATGAAATTACCATTTCACCCCTTGCTATAGGAGCTATAAATACTCACCTACCCAATACGGAAGACGGATTCGCTCTATGGCACAATTTTTCATATTTCTTACATTCTCTCTCTCTTTACTGCTTTTATCTCTCATTGGGACCCTTATTCGACTTGACCATCGGAGAGGCGTTCCCCGAACCAGAACTGCGGGGTACCTTTTTTGCAAGTTCGGCACTGGAGGAGAGGTCTATCGGCTGATCTGTACAAGCTATCACGTAAGCCCTCTCTCTCATCATACGTCACCTTCAGCAGCACTCGGAAAGTTCCCAAAATAGATTTGGTGCTGTCTGTGGAGGAGAGGATCATTGGCACCATTTTTGAACATTTATTTGGTTAATGATTGAAACAAATTGTTGATATGTAGGACTCTTGGAGGAACTTGGAATATCTGAAGAGAAGGTTTGCTTTCTAGAAATGCTAATCATGTTTCTAATTCAAGATCTTTTGTTTGTAATGAACATAAATCCTTTTATAAATTTTTAATTTGTTCTTTTAAAGTATTGATTTCCATTGTTAAGTCCTGAATATTAACTACCTTTAAAATATTTGGAATTTCATGTGTTTCAAATATTTTATTTATACTTACCTTACGAGGAGGCTCAAGAGAATCTTCTTTTATTAATATACCCTTGAGTTTTTGGAAATACTCTTTTCTTAATTCTGCATCTTGAATTTGATCAATTAAATTTAACAAAAATTCTTTTTCATTTTTATCAGTAGTTATGACATTAATACAATTGTAAAATATCCTTGAAGACTCATTTCTTCATGTGTATTTGTTTGAATCATTCTTTAATTCATTGATAGTATTATCTTCATAATCGGACGAAGGCGATGAATTTTTCGATTGAATTGGAGTGTCTTTGAGCTCAAATAAGGAAATTATTTTTTCTTGAATTTCAAGATTATCTACACATATTTCATTTAACGTCTTTTTAACTTCACAATTTTTGCTTAATGTCCTAGTTTACCACATTTATAACAAGTATTTGTGTTATTAATTTTTTTTTTTTTGTAGTAGCCTTGTTTAGGACTTGATTTTTCTTGTGCTTACAACTATGTGTATTATATTGTTGTCGGTGGAATATCTTGCTTGTAGTTTTAGTTCATTACATAGAGAAATTCCTTCTTCTTTTTTTATAGAACTTAGTAATTGAACAAATGCAATTTGTTCAAATGGAATCGGACCTTTACCAATAACTTCATTTAATTTGTTAAATATTCTTTGAGAAAATAATGATGGTAATCCCGAAACAAATTTTTCTTTCCGATAAGGTTGACGACAGTCATCCCTTCTTAATAGATGTGTTAAAAATATATTTTTGCACCAATTGCAATCTTCAAGGGTTGTTGGACGTATTAAATTTGTTAAAAGAATATCTGTTATCACTAATATTGTTTGGACTTCTAATTAAGAAAATTAGTAACAATAGTGTAAATAACTATTTCTATACTGTCATGTTGTCGTTGGGAATTTGTATGATTTCTTATTTTATTGCGTTCATCCTCTTGAATGTAATTCTCTCACCAATTTTCGAGTACGCCAATGAATCCAGAGGTTAATAGATCAAAAGCATGTCAATGTGTTGCACATTTAATAGTATAAACTGTGTAAGCAATTAACATTCTTTAGAGTATAACAAATATTTTGTGGTTACTTCGGCCATCAATATTCCATTCATAAATTGAATCACCAATAAAACTTTCAATAATTATTGTTCTAGCACTTTCAAGTTGAAGATCTGGAGGAGTTTGCTTAGAATAGTATGAAAATTCTTTTCATATATTTTATTAATATTTTAGAAATTTATGTCGTCATAGGAATGGGTTAATCTGTCTTCTAAAATATTAACCACATTATTACTACTACTACTGCTACTATTATTATTATTGTTGTTGTTGTTGTTGTTGTTGTTGTTGTTGTTGTTGTTGTTGTTGTTGTTGTTGTTGTTGTTGTTACTACTACTACTACTAGTAGTAGTAGTAGTATGGACCCATGCTTTGCATGGAATATTCTCAATTTAAAAAAAATATTTTTTAAAAATTATACTATTTTGTTGTAATTGAAGTATAGGAAAAAACTCTTTCAAATCATATTTTAGATTTTATTGTTATTTTGGTTATCAGGACTTTATTTTCACCCATTGATTGTAACTCCAATATGTATATTTTTACTCTTAAAAACTACTAACATTCGCCACATTTTACTGTTCTGAAGAATCTAAAATAATATGAAAATGAAAAAAAATTTGTTACTTCGTAATATTGACTTCATTTAATTTGATCAAGTACACAGGTGAAAAAATTAATTAATTAATAGCTTTCAAAAATTCTTGATCAAGGATGATATGGTATTTTCAATCATTCATAGCTAAACACCTTGGATTATGTCATTTTACTTTCTGTAATGCACAGTACCTGCAAAAATGTGATTTAAAGAGGACATATATGTTGTTAATAGGTAAATCCTACACAATGGAAGTCCCAAGTTTGTGGTTGCATTAAATTAAATTCCACACCAAATAAATGGTACTACAAGAAGTGTTCTTGGCCGTAGAGCTACTCAAGCACCTCTAACAAAGAATGTTACTTAATTGGTATAAAGGCTCTTGAAAACACTTCTAATTTCCTAAAGTATTAGTCATTTGGACACTAATGTCTCATCTCTTGTCAATTTAGTGTTCTATCATATGAAACCGCACATAAAACCGAAAAATACAATTTATATTAATTTATAACATGTAACAAAACCAAACTTATAATAATCAATTACGTACACTAAACTATTCTAGACGGGAAACATTAGTAATAAAATATCAATACTCAATTAATTCGTCCATAATTGAAGTGATATCGTTTGAATCTTAACCTCAAAAAATCAAATACTTGTGTATGTTGTATACTGAGAAGAAATTTGGCAGAAAATTTGAATACAGAAAGGTTTCATAGTTTAGGAGAAGGACCATGTAAACAAAGAAAATAAATTAGGAGGACATCAACAATTATAAAGAAAACTTATAGTGTTATATAGTCAATCAATTATTAAGCATACTTGTTTAACACATAAACAAAGCCTGCTCATATGTCATGTAAGTATGTAATTCCTATCCCCTAAATCTCATCCTCAAAAATAAACAATTGGGTAGGTCAAACAAAGTGTAAACATGTTCACCTTCTAGAAAGGAGCAAAAGAGTTGTTTGAATAGAGGGAGATAGAGGGACTATAAATTGGGGGAAAAAAAACTTGAGAGAATGCGGTCCTGCACTGAAAAAATCCAATGCCTTACAATGACATAAAAAATAAAATTTAAACAAACAAAAATGAATTAAACCATATTAATAATACCCCAACAAAATAAATTGAAAATTCTAAAAATTACTAAGAAAACTTTGACAATGCACATGAGAACTTCATGAGCTACTAAAAAGTTGATCACAATAGAGATATATGCTCAGAATTAATATAAGAAGGCAAACATGTAACAACCTTTTCCTGCTTCGAAATGCAACTAAACTCACAACAAAAATGAAAATTAATGGTTGAACAATCAAACGTGAAACCCAACTTATTGCAAAAGTTATATCTAAATTATGCCCGTTCATGCATTAAACATCCCAACAACCCATTAAGTAGTACTTCCTGACTATACTATGTAGGTAGAGAAGGAAATTTCGTATGGAAAGAAACAAAAGAATCAGGGGTTTGGGGGGTAGCTAAAATCCTACAACAACTCCTCCCAATGTGGGTCCTGCTTTTAAGGAGTTTAGGGAGATCCAGATGTAGGCAACCTTACCTCCAGCGGCATCCCTGCCTGTAGAGAGGCTAATTCCAAGAGACACACAAAACAAGATTTTGTAAAAACATTTTATAGAAGAAAGAGTTTGTGAAAACATTTTATGGAGAAAAACTAAGGATAAGCAACAGGGAATGAACTGAGAAATACTAATAAATCAGGTGGCAGTAACTATATAAACATAAGTACAACATAGTAGAGGAAGGTACTCTACCTTAACAAACAAAGGTAGGCAAACAATCTCTTTTTCCAGATACATGTACTACCTGCATACAAACACCACATACGAAAAAACCACAACTGCAACTGAAAGACAACTATGAAGCCAACTCTGTGTGTTCTAAGATCTTAATCTTATCCCGTCCTAGTCTCCTATCCTGAGTCATGTCCTCCATCAACCCTACAACTTTCAAATCCTCTCTAATCACCTCGTTCAAAATCTTCTTTGGTTGTCCCTTCCCTCTTTTACCTTCGGGGATGTTAATCCTCTCACATCTCCTCACTGGAGCGTCCAACTCATTCTTTTCACATGGCCAAACCATCTGAGTAATGTTTCTCTCATCTTATCTTCGATGGGATCTACATTAACTAAATCTCTTATTACTCCATTACTAATTCTATCCATTCTCGTAAAACCACACATCCATCTAAGTATCCTCATCTCTCATCAACCTCAGAACATGTGTCCTTTTTATACGTCAACACTCCGATCTATACTACCATACGATAAACGTTGGCGCTTAATCCTACAGGCGTCCCCTTATCACATAGCACTCCTAAAGCATACTTCCATTTTTGCCAACCACTTTTAAGCATTGGTTAATATCTCCGTTAATATCCCATTTCGGTTGAATGATCAAGCCTAGATATTTAAACTTCTCGACCTTTGGTATTATCATCGTATCAATGGTGACTTCTCCCCCCGCATCTTCCCTTCAACTAAAATAGCAAAGTAGGTATTTAGTTTTCGATCTACTTACTTTAAAACCTCTAGACTCCAGTGTATGTTTCCATCTCTCCAACTTGTTATTAACTCCCTCTGTAGTCTCATTAATACGAACTATGTCATATGCGAATAACATACTGATAAGTCCTTAAAGTGTATACTATTTAGAGGTCATTTTGTACCATTGTTAGGGAGAATCATGTGCTTTATGTTATAATTTATATGCCTTTTCCCGTTTTATGCTCAGGTATGGTTCTTTTCTGTATTTATAGGTTTTTAGACCATTTTACCCCAAATGTGTCCATAAATGAGTGTATTTTGACTCCCCACGGATGCGCCTAAGTCACTATGCCCATGGAAGGAAAGAAATAACAGAAGAATGTCGAGCTAATGGCCACGGTCCATGGTGTCTTCATTTCCCTCGAGGCTTTTTGTTTTCTCATGTCTTTCAACTTCCAGGCAGTTTTAATGTCATTATTTCTAGCGACTGTTCAGCTTTCGAGAGTTTCTCTATAGAAAGGGTGCATTCAACCTCATTTCAAAAACAAAAAAAAACCCCATCCATTCCATTTTCCTCTCTTCAAGTTTATCAATTGGATTAGGATTCCAAAAAGTGAAAGGATTGAAGTGAAGATTTGTCAGGATTCCATGTCGGATTTCCAACTGACGGATTCAAGCACGTTAATTGATTGGGCATTTCTTTTCTTTTCTCTTCTGTTTTCTCGTTATCTTTGGATTTATGTTTTGTAATTTTGATTATGTCTTTGCTTTGTTATTCGATTTCTGCAAATACCAGTTATGTTCTTGATTTGGTGTTAATCTCATTGAGTATTTTGGAATTGTTGGATTGTTTTATTGGATCTTAGATGTTTATTGCCTTATAAGAAATTTGAATTTAGATTTGTGTTTTGTAATCTTGATTATCTTTTGTTGTTTTGATTTTGGATTTATGTAAATACCCGTTAATTTTCCAATTTGTTGTTCATCTCTTTGAGTATTTTGGAATTGTTGAATTGTTTTATTGAATCCTAGATGTTTATTGTCTTGTAAGAAATTTGATCACTTTCTTGCATGATTTGGGTATTGGATGAAGGACTAAAAGGCAAAATTCGATACTTGAGCCATAGGATTTGACTTCATTGTGTGGAGTCTTGAGAGATGTTAGATGGAGAGTAAGGGGGGTGAAATAGGGGTCAAGTCAAGTGGCTCGATGCAAATTGGGTCAATATAGTCAATACTAGGTGCGGCACCAACCACAAAACTGTCATCACACAACTCCTCGAAAGGAGCCTCCTCAAGATATGGCTCAACCAATGTAAGTCCTCTTGACCAAGAAAGTAAAACATCCGCTATAGAACTAGCATCACCCCAAGAAGTCTCGCCCATCTCTAACCCCGTGGACTGAGCTAGAGGAAGGGGAGAAGCAAGTAAGATCGAGTTACTAACACTAGCGTCCATAGGTGTGCCAGAAAAGGATGGAGCAACAAACGTCAATGGGGTCAAGGGAGGGTCAAACACTTCTCTTAGGTCGGTCGAAGGTGCATCATCAACAACATTAGACTCTAGGGGAAGGGAAGACTCATAATCATCATAGAGACAAGCCTCGAGTCTAGGGAAAGGTAGACTAGGGTCGGCCTCATGCAATAAACTACACTCCCTCATCCTGCTAACAAAACGCTGATGTTGCTCATTCATTGTCCCTATCATGGCATCAAGTTTAGCATAACATTAATCGGAAACATCATAATAAGGATAAGAATTCACATCATGGTCAAAAGATTGGCAAAAGGAGCACAACACAAGAGGGTAAGAATAGTGATGATATGGGTACTTAGCATCATCAGATTGCCATTGATGCCAAGCTAGAGACTCAAACAAACCCCACATGTCATCAACATCCAAGGAACACAAATCACCATAACACATGGACTCAAGGAGGGCTCGAGTCTCAGGTGTTATCCGCTCAAGCACAACATTGTATATTTCCCATTTTTCATACATGAAATGCACGTATTGAGCACGATAATCATTCAACCGAGATAAATATTGCCAAAAAAATTCATGCTCAAACTGAGGCAAAATAGAGCAGAGAAAAAATGTATTACACATAGATTCGAGCAATGCCCGAACCGAAGCAAACTTCACCCCAATTGTTTTTTTAAAAAAAAAACTTAAATGAAGGGTTATATGAGCAGTTTACTTGGAGAAACATGAGATGAGTGGTTGCTAATTGTGCGAGAGGTGTGGGACAACAACGTGTGAAGCGTTGATTTTGTGGAAGTTACAACCATTTTTTGTTTTTTTCTTGTTGATAAATAATGTAATTTTGTTTAGACATTTAATTTTTCTAAAAAAATTGTCAAATAGCGATAAATACGTGGAAAGAGTAGTTTTCTAATGTAAAAAGAGAGATGGTAATTTTGAGTAACCAACGTTGGCAGAGGGAATATAGAGATAGGGGAAAATGTTAGGGCATTTGTTGGGATTTTTTTTATTGCTTTAATAGACGACTAAGTTGTTGGTGTTTGAGGGAGAGCGGAAGATGGGAGGAGGGGCAGTTATAGGCAGTTTTGATCTGAAATTAGAGCTTGAGTTCAAGCTAAACTCTATCAAATAGAGGAAAAGTTTTTAAAATTGAAGTTAAAATTTTTTCCACAATTATTTTGAGCAGGAATGCATGAGATGCTTGGAATGGGAATTTTCTTACCTCTTAACCCCTTTAATATTTTTTCACTTATAATACAAAGATTTTAACTTTTCGCTTCTCTTCATTTTTCATCTACTTTTGAAATTAGAGTACTATTATTTGCTGGTTCTGATTTATTTGGGCATCCTATTTTAAATAGGGGCTTGCAATATCATCTAGGAAGTTTGGCTCATTCTTTTTATTATCATTATTAATATCTAATTTGTCTAATTTTTCAGTTAATGAATCAATTTCGTGTTCTTTAACAATTGCTTCAATTTGAGTCGAAATCATATTAACTTGATGAGACATTGTACGTAATACTTGATTTGTATAATTATTTTGATGATACACCTTTTTAATATCATCTAAAAGTACTTGACTATTTTTCGGATCAGTTCTTCCTATTCTCAATGGAATCGCAAGAACATCACCTTCAGGTCTAATTAATGAAATTTTTTCCAATGGAAGAGTTTTGGAAGTGATTACTTGACCATTTTTTAGTGCCTATTTTTATAGCAAAATTAGTATAAGTATCTATATCTTTAATATCAAATTGATCTGCAAGATTTACCCCCCCCCCCACACACACACACACACACATATATATATATATATATATATATATAT
>JACYFF010031954.1:67947911-67972334 GCA_017589665.1 Selenicereus undatus | reverse complement strand
TATTATTATTATTATTATTATTATTATTATTATTATTATTATTATTAATCATCATCGTCGTCGTCGTCGTCGTCATCATCATCATCATCATCATCATCATCATCATCATCATTACAATAATTGTAATTATAATGGTATTTATTATTATTATTATTATTATCAATAATTAATAGTTCTTTCCATTAATATTAATGTTCAAATTGATAATAATTATGATGATTATTATTAATATTAAAAATTATTATGATTATTATTAATATCAATAAGAATTATTATTACAATTATTATTGTTAATTACTATTACTATTAATATCAATTATAAATATTAATTAAGCATTCATTACTATTTTAATTATTAATTAAAACTTGTTATTATAATAATTTTTCTTACTTATTAATTTTTATTATTAACTATTAATAATCTATAATAAGTTTAATATAAATTATTTTAAATAATAATCATAATTATTATTAATTAATATTTTTTAAGGTTTATAATTATGATTATTAATTTCTATTATTAATATTAATAATAATATTTTTTTTAATATTATTAATAATAATTTTTATATTTATTTATTATTATTAATATATTAAGTCGTATTGTTTATTATTATCAATATTAATTATTATTATTATCAGAAGTAATAATAATCATTATTAATATTTGTAATAATAATTATTGTAATTATTACTAATGTTCATGAATAATAGTATTAGTAGTACAAATAATAATAATAATAATAATAATAATAATAATAACTATAATAATAATAATTATTACTTTTGGTATTAATATTTAGTAGCAATTAATAATATTAAATATTAATATTGATAAGAATTATTATTGTAATTATTATTGTTTAATTAGTATTATTATTATTAATATTAATAATTGTTATTATTATGCTTCATTATTATTTTTATTATTTTTTAATTATTTTTATTGTTATAATAATTTTTAATAATTATTATTTTGTTTCATGAATCATCAACATAAGTAATATCAATACTGTCATTCAATTCCTCCACTCTTTTTCACTCCCACATACAACAAAACATTCCTATCCACTTCTTCCTAATCCGTTTCATTCCACATCTACAATATACTTGAGAAAAGAACAAGACGTTAATGAATATCATACTACAAATCAGATTGGTACAATCGCAAGTATAGGTTATACACAATTATTAGGAAATATGCATATTACGCTGGAAAAATAAATTACTAATAATAAGGGACACCCAAACCTTCGGTCAAGTTGTGAAATCCAACAGTGAGCGTGACATCCAAGCTGATTCTTAAATGAGATATATTTCAAAACGTATACTATTACAACCTATAGGAGAAATCAAAAGTCATTAAAAAAGTCAATATCTTCAATATTATAAAGAAAGGTTGTGGCAGCCGAAATATAATCTATTTTAACTAGTCCTATGTAACGAAAATTTAATTAAATTCATCGTACACATTTCAATTCAATATTTTTGATATTTTTATATTTTGTGGGGCACGGATGAGGATATTGACCTCAAATCCAATTTTCATATTGATTAAGAGAATAAATAGAAAATGCGAGTACGCATAAAATTTCAAGTGAAAGATAATGGAGAGAAACACTTGCAAATTATGTTGGTGCATGAAAGAAAAAGGAGAGAAATACTTACAAATTATTTTGGTGCATAAACGCATAAACTCATTTGAAAGTATATAATAATATCAGTATGCCCACATTAATATCTGCTAAGAAGACAAAATCTTGAGCTGGAAGAATTGTGTAAATTTGTTATAATCTCATATTGAAGTTTACTCGTTCATAGAATACCAAAATAAAATAATAATAATAATAATAATAATAATAATAATAATAATAATAATAATAATAATAATAATAATAAAATTAATTAGATAAAAAAAAACAGAAAACAAAAATTTTGAACAAATATCTGGGCACTCTCAGGGAAAATGAGGAGGAAAAAAAGGAAAAAAGGACAGGAAAAGGACGAGAGAAGAAATAATACTGGACAATAGGGGTGGCAGTCTTCAACCCGACGTTATCAAAAGTTTTTTTTTATTATGTAAAATTACAATTTTATCCTTCTCTTTTAATTTAATTTTTACAATATTTTATGTTTTAATTTTTTGTTTTTTCAAAAATAAATTACGGTTTTGTCCTTTTAGTTCTTTTTAATATTTTCACGAATTAGTTGATTTAATAAATTATGATAGTGTTTGTAAACCTTTTGCTCAGAAGGAGTTAAAGGATTTTTTATAGCTTCACATGCTGCTAGAGATAATTGGAGTAAGTTTCGATGTTTTATTCTTGGTTTACAATAGTCATCTCGTAAAGACGCAATAAAACTAATTTTAGGAAAATGAGAGTTTTTCAATGAATGATGTTGCGCATATGAGTGATTTGATATATCTGCCATTAATAGTTCTTTCTTTTAGTGTCAAGAAATTTTAAAAGCTTCACGTGGTTTGCTTTTTGTAAATAGTGACTAATTTTTATCAGTCATTTTATTTTTCTAATGTTGTACATAGTTCCTTAAACAGTAATTGCTAATAAGTGCTGCAAGTTTTTCATTCAAGTGTTTTACTTGCTAATAATGCCTTTCCTTCCAAATTAGTGTTACTAAATTCATGTTTTAGTTACTTTCTTTAGTTTAGCCTGATTATTTTATGGGTTAAACAATAGTTGATGAAGTTAATTTTATCATCACATTTTAACAATAACTATTCTACGATAGTTGGTCTTTAATGGTTAAGTTTGAATAGTTGCTAATAATTAGGCAAAAGTTCGGGTCGTCGAGTGCTTTGATACCAATAACAAAGGGGGCTGGCAACTTTTTGTAAAAAAAGGTTTAAAACTCTTTAAAGAGAGACAATAGTTCGGGCAAAGTTACGATAAAATAAGTTCTAAACATGATGGTACTCTCAGCAAAATAAATCCAACTATGAGTAGTTCAAGAAATTATACATGCTAGATCGCAAGATTTTAGGAACAGATATTGAGTCCTCAGATCTGCCGCCGTGCCCTTCTCCTCTCACAGTCCTTACTGAACTTACTTCGATCTCTCTGCCTCCTTCTCTTTCCTCTCAATCTTTCAGCTTCTCTCGTTGCGATATGGAATCCTCGGAATAAGCTACACCATGCCTCCATCGATGTCACAGGTCCTACTTCAATCTTTAAAATTCCTAACTCACTTTGAGATACCTTAAAAAAGGAGATAAAAATTTCAAGAAGTTCTGAATAGTTCTCTTTATTAAGCTAATTTTCCAAACGAAAATTTAGAACAACATTTTAGGAGCTTCGCTCCAAATAGTCTCTCAGATTTCTCTAAAAGTTTCTCTAAGTTTTTTCTGAAAGCTCTCAAATTTTGCTAACCAAAATCTGAGTTCTCCTAGCTTAAGAGTTACATATTTATAGTGCCTCGAAAGGCCTTTGTGATGTAAGTGCTTACATCGTAAGAAATAACTTTACAGTACAATCATTGAAGAGTTCAACAATGTCTTGATAGTTTTTTAAAAAGTTTGCACGCTTGCCGGCTTGCTTCCACTTGCTGGCAATGTGATTGGTGAATAGTTAATGGCGATGTGGCAAATAGTTCTCGTGCATAATTGATGGTGACCTGAGCAATAATTTCATAATTCTTCACTCGTGGTTGCAGAAGTCTTCATAATTAATTGCTTGTGGGTCTTCTTTTGCAGCAATGACTGATGTGTTGGCATCTTCTAGATGGTAGTTTCAGATTTCAGTAGATAAAAGTTCAATAGTTCAATAATAGCTGTCGACAAGATCTTAACCTTACATCTTGCCGTCTTAAGGCAAAATCTTAGCCATTTGTAACAACAGTTGCTTTTCTTCTTCTTCTTTGAATAGTTCAGAGAACTTACTTCGGATAGATGGAGATCCTTGAAAATTCTCTGGTTCCAGTTGAAAAATGAATTTCAATAGTTCATCATCGTAATAGTCTTCCTGCATTCTTTCTTTAGTGATAGCATAATTATCAGCTCTTAATAAACATCTTAGTCCAGTGGTAAAGAGTCGGTCTCCATGACATTTTACTGCCATAGCACCACAGCTCCTTCGATAGTTAATCCAGGATTCATTAAACCAAATGAAATCAAATTTCTTAGTAGCTTCAATATTGATCTGATGAGTTTCAGATATGTATCCAGTTTGAATAAGGCTAATACCGTGATAGATTTTTCCAATTGTATCATCTTTTTTGGGTGGAATAGTATGGAATTTGACAAAGATAGGTCATTGTTTGAGAGTTTTGAGAGTTTGGATGATATTAGAAGGGAAAAGGGATAGTTCGGTAAGTTTGGGATTTGGGTAAGTCATATTTATATCTCCATACTCATAGAATTGGTAAATAGCTGAGGGGAATGATCCAGTGCAAGCAGTGAGTCTTGGAAATAGAGATTTTTCACTGTCGTAAAAGATTTGAGATACATTATTAAGGTCACCATAGACTTGCATAGTAGTTTTGCGATAACCTGAAATAAAAGGGTTACAAATATCAAAAGGAACAAATTTTTTAGTTTGTGTAGTTATAGTTATAGTTTTTTTTTATAGTAGTTTAGCCTTTAGTTCTTGTATCTCTTTCTCTTTTTCGATAAATGAAGGGCTAGAACTTGGCTCCGGGATAATAGTTGGGGGAATAATAGTTGGAGTTTGTGATGATGCCATTGGAGTCGTGGAACTAGAAATAGTTATTGATGAAATAGTTTTCAAAGAGTTAATAGTTTTGAATAGTTCAGCAACAACAAGGTTCCCTTGTTCAAGATCTTTCCTCATATCAGTCAGGATTTCAGTAGTACCTTTCGAAAGTTCATCGAT
Organism: Selenicereus undatus; assembly: GCA_017589665.1. Classification (NCBI taxonomy): domain Eukaryota; kingdom Viridiplantae; phylum Streptophyta; class Magnoliopsida; order Caryophyllales; family Cactaceae; genus Selenicereus; species Selenicereus undatus. The sequence goes on along the minus strand of JACYFF010031954.1, from coordinate 67,967,484 downwards.
CTCCATTCGGATATTGGTGACGATGTCTTGGACTCCTGTCTCAAGATGTTTTAAATTTTCTGTAACGGTTCGTAAATATTCATTAAAATCAATAGTAATATCTTCAAGTTCCTTGAGCTTCTCTGGAGTAGTCATAGTTCGCTTTGCTCGTCAAATAGTCTGCAAGAAAATTGTGATTTCCTGAAACATGCTTCATAAAAATCGTTAATATGAGACAGATAGAGAGAAGTCATAAAAATCGTTAATCTGAGATAGATAGAGATAAGTCTTTGTGTTCTGTATTCTGTGTGTTTTTGTTGGTATTTCTTTACCTGTCCACCACGCTTTACGCGGACTCTGATAGGAAGGGAATTTTGTAGCGATGAAATAGCTTTGTGAAAAATATAGATTAACAGAAATCTGTAGGCTTCGTAAAGGAACATATTTAAATAGGTGTGTCAATAGTCATTTTCAAATGCTGAATAAGGGTCTTCATCAAAGGTGTCAAGTGAAGTAGTTTTTTCGTCGGACCTTATAGATTCATAACAACTTGAAAGTATAGCAAAGTTTTCAAAAGTTATGGGATATAGTTCGTGTTGAATTTCAACAAATTCTTCAGAGAATAATTTAACAATGTTAGCTTTTCTTTTAATACAATCTATAGATTTATGTCCAATTTCGCCACAGTTCCAACATTGGCAGGCAGTTGGTTGTTTGTTTCTTTTATAATATCTATTTTCAGCATGAAAGTTTTCCTGAGATAAGTGTTCATGTCGAAAATGTTTGCTACTTTTTTGAGGTTTATTTATAGATTTTTCAGTTTTAGCGATATAGGTTTTTGCTTTCTTTGGTTTAATAGTTTTCTTTTGAGAAAAAAATTTTCGTAGAGGCTTTTCTTGTTGGAGTTTTGGTAACTTGCTTTTTTTGAGTTCTTTTTCGCTTTGGGCGAAAGTTAGGATAGTTTTCACAGCTATAGTGACCTAGTTCATTAACATCTTCACAACATAAGGTTACATCTTTAATATGTCTTCGTTGAGTTTCTTGTAAACATAGTTGTATCATTTCTTTATTTATTATAGTTTGGACAGCAGCTATAGATCTAAAAGTTGTAGGTTTGTTTGGCAAAGTCTTCGAATTTGTCCAAAAAGTATCGATTCCATGGATTGGGAAATTTATTTAAGAGTGATTGTATATAAGTTTCTTGATCTTCAGAGGATATATATAGTGTGTAGTAATATTTGTTAAATTCACAAAAGAAGCTTTTAAAGTTACATAGATTACAGATTCTTAGATTTGTTAGTTTATAGATTGCTTCACGTCGATTTTCAAGATTTGCATTTAAAAAGTTGTCAACATATTCATAACCTTCAAATTGTCCAATAAGATATTTGACCATAGTCCATATTCCTTCTTCTATTTCAGTTATTAAATTTCTTTGTACATCTATTTCAATTAAGTTTAATATATTTGGAGATAGTCCTTGATACCAGTTATAAACGATTCCTTGGAAAGAGTTGATAATTAAGTTGTATATTGTAGACACGTCTCGTCCTTCTTTGGCATAAGCTGGTTCATAGAGTAGATTTAATACCATTGCTGACTTCCAAGTTTCTAGAGTTTTTCTTATATCAGTTACATAGTCAAGATTTAGAAAATATCCCCAAGCGGGTATTGGTTCTTGTGAAAAAGGGTTTTTGGGTTTAAATTCTTCGTTAATAGTTTGTCGTTTTACCATAAGTGGAGATGGTTTTTTCTTATTTTTTAGACTTGGTGTTCTTCTAGATTGAAACGAGTTAGAAGTTTCTCCGTGTTCATAAAAAAGATTTGGAGTTAGGTGATTACTTCCAGTACTTCCTATACCAGTTGGATTTCCTGATCGCATATTACTTGCTTTACAATTTCAATTATTTGTAGATCTTCAAAATCTTTTAATAGTTCTTCAATAGATTTATTATATTCTCCCATTATGAAGTTTCTTCTTATTTATTTTCAAGATTTGATAGTGATTTTAGTTGTGGAATTTCTTCTACTGATTCTAGTTTTTCTTGATATCTTTTGATATATCTTTCGTCATCACTTCTTGATATTATTTTCTCTGGTAGTTTTATATCTAGTGGTTTATATTCTTTTTGTTGTTTTGGTTTTAATATTCCTTCAAAATTTATATTCATAAGTTGCATTTGTATTACTAGTTTTTTAATAGTTTCATTAATTTCTCGTACTTCATTTTTGACATTTCTTAATTCAGCTTCAATTTGAGGAAAACTCATAGTGTCTTGTTTTTAGCCGTTATACCAATATTTTGTATCAACTTGATCTAAATTATTGTTGTCTTTTATTTGTATAAAGTTTTTGTGTAGTCTTGTTTCTTTCTTTCATAGATCAAAAGAGTTAGTTTGTCTTCGTATTTCGAAATTAGTTCTTTTTGACTTTGTCTTGTGTTGAGATAATTAAATTTTTTGGATATAGTAAAGTTCAATTTTTTCTTATTTCTTTCAGAGAATAAGTTTTGTAGATTTTTATAATACATTTGTAATTGTCTTTGTTTCTTCAGTAGTCATTTTTTTTTTATTAAAGTGAGTAAATACATACAAGTTTTTCAATTAAATATATTATTTTTCTTTCAAAAGTTGGGCAGTTGTATCTATTTTGGCGTAAAAATTTTAATAGTTGTAGGATAGCGATGTTTCCATAGATTCCATATTCAATTTCTTGCGTAAATTGTTCAAAAGTCATTTTTAAACTTTTGTTGAGGAGATTCATTTTCTTTTTAAAGTTTTATTTTAAAAGTAATAGGTGTTTTTGCACTTTAGTCCTTGAAGTTTGGCTTATTTGTAGGCTTAGTAAGGAGGGACTAAGCCTGCAAATAAGCCAATCTTCAAGGACTAAAGTGCAAAAACACCTATTACTTTTTAAATAAAACTTTAAAAAGAAAATGAATATCTTCAACAAAACTTTAAAAATGACTTTTGAACAATTTATGCATGAAATTGAATATGGAACCTATGGAGACACCGCTATCCTATAACTAATAAAATTTTTATGCCAACATAGATACAACTGCACAACTTTTGAAAGAAAAATAATATATTTAATTGAAAAACTGTATGTATTTACTTTCTTTAATAAGAACAAAAATTGCTAGTGAAGAAACAGAGACAATACTATAGCAAGAATAAGAAACTAATGAAAACTACACTTGAGTAATTACTTTTAATCAAAAACTATACTAAAAAATAATAGCAACTGATTTATCCTTAAAAGACCCAAGAAACTTTATGGAAAAACTAGATGACTTCTTAACAAGAAAATTAAGTAGATATTTCAAGCTTTACACAACTGAACAACCTGTTAATGTACAACATCTACAAGGCAATATTAGATTAAGACTAATGGCTCAAGATATTATAGAAAACTTTTTAAATAAAATCCCTTTGAAAGATCGAAATCTAATTAAATATGTTCATTTACAAGGATTGCAGATTGCTGTCAAAGCATGTTTTAAAGAAGGAATTAACTCACCTATCATATTATCACTTCATGATCAAAGATTTACAAATATTCAGAATAGCCACCTTGGAACTTTACAAGGAAACTTAATCTATAAAAAAATAATTTTTGAATGCTATCCAAACTACTCAGTAACGTTGCATAGTAAAAATATTGAAGATACACTAAATCTACAATTCAAACTTTTAACAGATATAGGTTTACAGCCTGGAAATGATGCATTATATTTCTGTTATAGAGGGCTATACATCTTTTCAAATACAAATTTTCCAATTAAGGAAGAAAAACAAACTGGAAAAATAACTATTGACTATATATATCTTTTCAACTGTAAGCACTGTTATCTCACCACCTGTGCAAGAAGCGAGACTACCGGCTTTAACAAACTTTCAATTAGTCGACGAAGAACTATCTACTAGTTATGAAGCCCCACGACTATCTTATATAGACAAAGGAATGAGAACAATTCATCAACCTCTTCTAACTAAGAGCTTTAGCACATCGAAAATACCCCGTTTTCAAGCCAAAACTATTACAACACTTAGCACTAATTCAACTTATAAAGTTAAACTTGCCTATTTCAATGGACAAACTTGGATAGACAACAAAGTTTTAATCGACACAGGAGCATCTCAATGTCATTGTATCTCCTTACCTATCCCGATCTTTACCAACAATAACTACAACTTTGTTACCTACGATGGAAGAGAAGCTACATTAACTCAAAAAGCCAAACTTTTAATGAAAACTCCAACTTCTACCTTGATTGAATTTGACTGTTATATTGATAATTCTATTAATAACGACTATTATCACGTTTTACTCGGAATGAACTTTTTGGATCATTTTGTAAAGTATGATATAAAACTAACTCAAATCTTCTTAATGACTACAAAAAACACTATTACTCTTGAAAGAATATGAAACAACTACAAATTCCTATCCTTACTTACATTGAGGTAACCGTAAAAGAACTAGATATCACAACTATCGCCTTAATTGATACAGGTTCCGAAGTAACCTTTTTTCAAAACTTTTTACTACCAAGATGGGAAAAACTACTCTCTAATCGCAAAATTAGAATTAAAGGTGTCCATCCCACACCTACCTATTTAGAACTCATACAAAGCAATGTGTCTATTATTCTCGGCAATATGATTCTTACTATCCCTTTAGTTTTACAATACAATTTTGGATATGATATTCTCTTAGGAAATGATTTTCTCAAACAATTTGCTAAATTTACACAAACTCCATATACTGTCTATTTCACTACCAAATGTGGTCGTACCTTGAAAATCCCTACCTTGAAACATTCCTACAGAGTACACACGAAGCGTGGTGGACAGGGGGATATGAACAACTTGCACTTGCACTCTCAATTCAAATTCAAAAATCAACTTTTCACGTAAATGTCCTAAAGAAAAAAGATCTCATTACCAAATTAAAACAACTCGATTCTAACAATCCTTTACAGTTTTGGAAACTAGAACATCCTAAAGCAAAAATAGAATTAATTCAAGAAATCTATATTAAAGAAAAACCTATGCTCTACACCCCAGAAGATATAAAAAAAATTTCAATCCAAATCAAAGAACTATTAGACAAAAGCTTAATCCGACCATCAAAAGGCAGCTATTCATCTCCATCTTTTATGGTTATGAATGAAGCAGAAAAAAGAAGAAATAAAGCCAGAATGGTTATCAACTATGAAAAACTGAATCAATTTACTAAAACAGATAACTATTTTCTACCAAACAAAGATGTTTTAATTAATCTAGTCAAAAATAGAAAATACTTCTCCAAATTTGATTGTAAATTTGGATTTTGGCAAATCAAAATGGAAGAAGACAGCATAAAATATACTGGTTTTAGTATTCCTCAAGGCTTTTACGAATGGATTATTATGCCATTTGGACTAAAAAATACACCAAGAATATTTCAACGAAGAATGGACAATGTCTTTAAACATCTTAACTCTTTTCTTGTAATCTATGTGGATGATATTCTAATAAGCTCTACAACTATTGAAGAACATCGTAAACACCTCCAACTATTTGCAAACAGCTACTAAAGAAGGAATCTGTCTAAGCGAGAAAAAAGCAACTATAGAATAAGAAAAAATAGAATTTTTAGGATTCAAATTAGGATCCAGTGGTATCGCTTTACAAACTCATATCTCAAGAAAAATCAAGGAATACCCAGACAATCTAAGAACTAAAAAGCAAATTCAAGGATTTCTAGGACTCCTTAACTATACTAGTGCCTATATCCCAGACTTAGCACAAAAGAAAAAATATTTACAAAGTCTACTCATAAAAAATAATACCAAAGGATGGAATGATCATCACTCCCAAATAGTAAAAAATCTAAAAGAAGAACGTAAAAATTTACCACAACTTAGACTACCCGAACCTGAAGATAATCTAATACTACAAACTGATGCATCCGATAACGTATGGTCTGCTACCCTAAAAACTGATCTTAATGAAATCTGTGGTTATCATAGCGGAATGTTTTCTCACACAGAAGAAAACTATAATATTATGGAAAAAGAACTTTTAGCCATAATTCGAGGAATTAAAAAATGGCGTTTATTTCTATTACCAAAACCTTTCAAAGTTCTAACTGATAATAAAGCAGCAGCTACGTTCGTAAAACAAGCCTTAGATAATGGAGCTCACATGAGGAAACTTCATCGATGGCAAACTTTTCTATCTCAATTTAACGCTATTTATGAGCATGTTTCAGGAAATCACAATTTTCTTGCAGATTATTTAACTCGATAAGTCGAATATCTCAATGATGACACCAAACATGGCTAAAGACTGATGATGATCGACTGATTGAGAACTCTTGAAATAACTATTTCATACCAACTATTTCTAAAGAAATTAGAAGATATGATATGAGCAAAGAGTTTTGTTTTTGTGTTAGGGCTTGAAGTTTTAGTGCCCTTCTTCCTATCACTCTCTTTCACTCCCCCTCAAGTTGGAGCTTGTAAATCTATCATGCCCAACTTGCCCCTGAGATAGTGAAACGGACACTTCCCGAGTGCGTTTGTAAATATGTCCGCTGGTTGTTCTTTGGAGCCAATATAGGAGAGAGTGAGGATTCCAGCTTCAAGTTTCTCACGAACAAAATAACAATCGATCTCAATATGTTCGGTTCGTTCGTGAAAAACAGGGTTCTTGGCGATGTGCAGGGCGGCCTAGCTATCACATAACAACATCATGGGGCGGTTAGGAAAGACGCCTAAGGAGGCCAGGAATGATCTCAACCAGACTAACTCACTTGTAGTAGTTGCCATAGAGCGATATTTGGCTTTGGCCGATGATCTGGAGACGATGGCTTGCTTCTTTGTTTTCCACGAGATAGGAGATCCGCCAAGTTGCACAAGATACCCTGTTAAGGATTGTCATGAAAGTGGACATGCCCCCCAATCTAAGTCACAAAAACCATATAGTAGAAGATCACAATCCGCTCGAAAAAGAATGCCATACCCAGGACTACCCTTGATGTAACGCAATACTCTGCGAGCTGCCTTCATATGTTCGACCCTAGGAGCCTGCATGAATTGAGAGAGGATGTGGACTGCATACACCAAATCAGGCCTGGTGATGGTAAGGTAAATTAGCCTCCCAATCAAGCGGCGATACAGGGAGGCATCCGCCAACAGGTTGCCATCTGCGAGAGCAAGTTTGTGGTTCCCCTCAATAGGAAATGTAGCAGGTTTAGCTCCCAAAAGTCCACATTCATTTATGATGTCCAGTGCATACTTCCTTTGACACAAAAATAAGCCTTGTGGTCCACGAGCTATCTCAATGCCATAAAGTATTTTAGAGATCCAAGATCCTTAATACTGAAGCAGGCATTTAAATATGCTTTAAAGGCACTGCATGCTTGGGTATTGTTACCGGCTAGCACAATGTCATCGACATATACTAGTAAGGCCATAAATATTGCGCCCTTGTGATAAACGAATAAGGAATAATCGGCGTAAGAACGCACAAACCCATATTCACATAGTTTGGATGAAAGTTTTGCAAACCACTATCGGGGAGATTGACGAAGTCCATAAAGTGATTTCTTCAGTTTACATACCTTATTCGTACCTTGGGAAGTAAAGCCAGGAGGAAGTTTCATATACACTTCTTCTTCGAGATCGCCATGGAGAAAAGCGTTGTTGACGTCTAGCTGATGTAGTTCCCAACCCTTTGCGACTGCAACTAATAAGAAACAACGCACGCTGGTCATTTTAGCCACGGGTTCAAAGGTTTCATTATAGTCAAAGCCTTCAACTTGATAATCGCCCTATATGACCAAACGAGCCTTGTAGCACTGAATGGACCCATCACATTATATTTTACTCGGTACACCCACTTGCAGCTTATAACCTTCTTGCCTGGTGGTAGCTCCGTAATATCCCATGTATGATTTTCTTCGAAAACTTTTGTCTCGTTTGCCATTGCTTTTCGCCATTGCACATCTTTGATAGCTTCATGATAAAAACTGGGCTCAACGATCTTAGTAATACCATTGATAAAATTTTGGTGAGAAGCAGAGAAGTTTGCATATGTGACATAGTGAGTTATAGGATAGCACATACCTGAGGACCCCTTTTGAAGCGGCGTGATAGGTGAGATGGGTACTTGAACTTGGGCATCGTAGCACACGAAGTCTTCCAAATGGGACGGCTGTTTACGGACCCATTCACCACACCTCAAAGACTGGCCTTCTGCTGATGGCCCACTCATGTTTGTTGCAGCGGGCTACTCTGCTGGCAATGGGCCAAAGTTCTCTTGAGCATCAGCTGTGAGTCGTGTCTCAGTCCCAAGTTCTGCCTCACTTTAGCAGTCTGCGAGGCCCACTTCTTTAACACTCCCCCTGCTTTCTGACTGGGCCATCATGATGACGCGGCCCATTGGACTGTTGAAGCTACCTTAGCCTGTGAACCCAGGGCCAGTAGCTTCACGACTGGGGGTTATGCCATCTTCAACTAATGGTTCTTCTTTCCCTCTTGATTCAAAGGGGAGAATATTTTCATGGAAAGCCACATCTCTACTAACAAAAAATTCACCAGTTGCCAAGTCAAATACCTTCCATCTGTTTTGTCTGAATAGGTAGCCAACAAAAACACACTTTCGACTTCGTGAGACAAACTTATCCTTTGTCTTAACCCGGTTTTTGGCAAAACACAAACACCCAAATACTTTGACATGATCATAGGAGGGTGGTTGATGATAGAGTGCTTCATATGGGCTTTTTCCGTGTAATATGCGGTTAGGAGTCCTATTTATTAAATGTATGGCAGTCAAGACACATTCTCCCCAAAAATTCAATGGTAACTCAGCTTGAAATCTTAATGCTCTGGCTATATTTAGAATGTGGCGATGTTTTCGCTCCACCCTACCATTTTGTTGTGGAGTATCCACACAACTTGTTTGAAGCATTATACCATTCTCAAGATAGAATTTTTGCATGGGTCCGGATTTAAACTCAAGTCCATTATCACTTCTAACCACCTTTACTCCCTTTCCGAATTGGGTTTTAGCCATGGTCACAAACCCTTTCAATAATGTTCCTACTTCACTCTTTTCATGCATTAAGTGTTCCCAAGTGGCTCTACTAGCATCGTCGACAATGGTAAGAAAATAGCTTGCCCCGTAAGAAGCCCTAACCTGATAAGGCCCCCAAATATCGCAATGTATAAGTTCGAACAAGTCACTTGCTTTGCTTTCACTAATGGGAAATCGATTTTGGGTTTGCTTAGCACGATAGCATACGTCACAAACATCATCTATTTTATTCATTTTCTCATTACTACCAATTTCTAAATTTATAAAGAAAGTGGACAATACATCACTTGAGGGGTGTCCAAAACGATTATGCCACAAGCGTTTAGATGCCACTGCATTGACTTGGCTCTTGACCTTCGGTGCCCCTGCATAGTAGTATACCCCATCTCGTTGCTCACCCACTCCAATCAAAGTCCTCGAAGTGCGGTCCTACAACACACAAGATTCGTCAAAGAAAGTCAAAGCACACTTTAATTCCTTGCATAATTTGGCTAATGATAACATATTGCAGCTTAGTTTAGGTACATAGAGCACGTCTTGCACGGATGCTTTTCCTTCCAAAGTTGTTTGCCCTTGCTTTTCGGCCAAGGTGTGTGTGCCGTTTGGAAGACGTATAGCAACAAGTGGAATAGTTTTAATGTTTTCAATTTTGTCCAAATCACAAGTCATATGACATGACACTCCACTATCGATCATCCAAACGGGCTTACCTGATAATTTTTCATGTCCTCCTTGTGGAGTATCAATGAGGCTTAACAACCTCTGTACCTGGTCGGTTGTCAGTCCCGGTATACTAACCGAAGGTACTGCTGTGATGTTATGAGCCGTCGTCGTAGTCTGCAGCTCGGGTTGTGTCGTGGCAGCATGTGCAGTCTCACGATTTACTCTAGCAACAACCCCTCGTCCTCTTCCTGTACCGATTCTGCCTCCGCATCCAAAATTGCCACCCCTACCGTTTCGTCCTCGTCCTCAAGTCTTCCAGTGAGGTGGGTAGCCGATAATTTCAAAGCATGCGTTCTCTTCATGTCCGAAACGGCCACAGTGCTTGCACGAGCCTTTCTCTACAGTGTTCGACTTCACAGCAAAGGCCATAGAAGTTTCAGCCTTGTTATCTCTCCCGAGCATCAAGCGTTTATGGTTTTCCTCATCCTGAAAGATGTTAAAAATTTTGTCAAGGAGCGACAAGGGGTCCAAGGCCAAAATCTGGCTTCGAATAGTTGAGTAAGCTTTGTCCTCGAGGCCCATAAGAAACTAATGAGTGTGCTCTTCCTCCATCAGTTTCACGACCTCACTTCCAACATCACATTCACATTTTCCGCAGGTGCATTTAGGAATCTTAATATAGTTGTTTAACTCACTCCACATACCCATCAATTTAGAATAGAACTCGACCACTTCAAGCCCTCCTTGCTTGCAAGAGGCGATGTTGGTTTTAAGTTGATGGACCTCGGGTGTGTTTGGCACGGCATACCTCTTTCGTAGGTTCTCCCACATCACAGCGACCGTCTCAACATATGTTATGCTCATATGGAGTTTCGGATCAATTACATTAATGATCCAAGAACAGATCATCGAATTCACCATCTCCCAGGCATTGTACTCAGTGGGATCATCTCTGTCTTTTAACTCTGGTCTTTTTAAGGTTCCTTCAATGAACCCTAATTTGTTTTTAGCTTTCAGAGCAGTTCTGACCGTTCGTTGCCATAAATCATAATTTTTCCCATTGAAGACAACAATCGTAATGGGTACACCTGGTCCCTCTAATGGATGTAGGTAATAGGGTGAGTGGTTGTCAATTACGATTCTCTTACTCATGGCTCTGATACCATAAAGAAATTAAAAGATATGATATGAGCAAAGAGTTTTGTTTTTGTGTTAGGGATTGAAGTTTTAGTCCCCTTCTTACTATCACTCTCTTTCTTTTTATTTTCTCTGTTCTTTCTCTACCGTGCATCTTTACAAATATATATATACAAACCTTTTGCATGATTCAACTAAACCCTAGCCCTAGCTTGCATGGTAAGTTACTAAGTTGTAGAGTTGTTCAAGGATTAGGAAACTAGCATATATTCTATTTCTAACAAGCATATATTGTATTCCTAATAATTTCATAGGCAAAACTATTCATGAAGTATTCTTGGGCTATGCAATCAACTAAAGAAACTATTCCTACAATGGACACTATCAATTATTCTCTTGAACCACTACTATTCTACCTTAGAGATAATGACCTCTATTTCACCTCCTTTGCAGGACCCCGTTATAATGAATATGCTATTTTCATTGGCTATCAAGAATGTTATCTTTCAAAAGAAATACCCTTCTATAAGTACCTCACACTCATCAAAGTCTACTGAACTCTTCTCCAAGATATCAATAATCATTCAGTACTGATTGTAATGCCTACCGGTTATATTGAAACTCTCAAATATTACCATCAATATTTTACCTACTGGACTGCTTTTGAACCTCATATCTTTCGCTTTGTCACAAAAATCATCCCTGATATTCATATATGCCCTTTTGAACAACACAACTCTCATGTGTTAATTCTCTTATGCTATAACATACGCTTTGATATTTCTTGTCTCAAGCGAACAGACAATGATCTTCGTTGTAAACTCATTCAAGAATACTCAAAGTTCACAAAAACTCAAGAAGAAGAAGAAGCAAAAAAACTATCATTACTAATGAAAAAAATTTAAAAAGAAACCTTCATCCCTGACAGTTAAGATTTGGCTTCAAAAAAGAACTGCTAGATGTAAGGCCAGGATCTTACCGACAGCTATTACTGAACTATTGAACTTTTATCTACTGAAATCTGGAGCTACCATCTAGAAGATGCCAGCACATTGCTCATTGCTGCAAAAGAAGACCCACAAGCAATTAATTATGAAGACTTTTGCAACCACGCGTGAAGAATTCTGAAATTATTGCTCAGGTCACCATCAACTATGCACGATAGCTATTTGCCACATCACCATCAACTATTCACCAATCACATTGCCAGCAAGTGGAAGCGAGCCGACAAGCGTGCAAACTTTTCAAAAAGCTATCAAGACACTGTTGAACTCTTCAATTATTGTACTGTAAAGTTATTTCTCATGATGTAAGCACTTACGTCACAAAGGCATTTCCAGGCACTGTAAATATGTAACTCTTAAGCTAGGAGAACTCAGATTTTGGTTAGCAAAATTTGAGAGATTTCAGAAAAAACTTAGAGAAACTTTTAGAGAAATCTGATAGACTATTTGGAGCGAAGCTCCTAAAATGTTGTTCTAAATTTCCCTTTAGGAAATCAGCTTAATAAAGAGAACTATTCAGAACTTCTTGAAATTTTTATCTCTTTTTAAAGGTATCTCAAAGTGAGTTAGGGAATTTAAATATTGAACCAGGACCTGTAAGACCGAGGGAGGCATGGTGTAGCTTATTCTGAGGATTCCATATCGCAACGAGAGAAGCTGAAAGATTAAGAGGAAAGAGAAGGAGGCAGAGAGATCGAAGTAAGTCTAATAAGGCCCGTGAGAGAAGAAGGGCGTGGCGGCAGATCTGAGAACTCAATATCTGTTCCTAAAATCTTGCGATCTATGAGGTATAATTTCTTGAACTACTGATAGTTGGATTTATTTTGCTGAGAGTACCATCATGTTTAAAACTCATTTTATCGTAACTTTGCCCAAACTATTGTTTCTCTTCAAAGAGTTTTAAACCTTTTTCTACAAAAAGTTACCAGCCCCCTTTGTTATTGGTATCAAAGCACTAGACGACCCGAACTTTTGCCTAACTATTAGCAACTATTTAATCTTAACTATTAAAGACAAAATACTGTAGAATTGTTATTGTTAAAACGTGATGATAAAATTAACTTCATCAACTATTGTTTAACCCATAAAATAATCAGGCTAAACTAAAGAAAGTAACTAAAACATGAATTTAGTAACACTAATCTGGAAGGAAAAAACTTATGAGTAAGTAAAACACTTAAATGAGAAACTTATGGCACTTATTAGCAACTACTGTTTAAGGAACTGTGTACAACATTAGAAAAATAAAATGGCCAACAAAAACTAGTCATTATTCACAAAAAGCAAACCACGTGAAACTTTTTGAAATTTCTTGACACTGAAAGAAAGAACTATTAATGGCAGATATACCAAATCACCCATATGCGCAGCGTCAACAACAACAACAACACCTCCCAGTATAGGTCCCACTTTCACGGGGTCTGGGGAGATCCAGCTGTAAGCAACCTTAACCCTACCGGCATTTCTGCCCGTAGAGAGGCTGTTTCCAAGAGACCCACATATTTTGTCGGCCATATGCGCAGCGTCATTCACTAAAAAACTCTGATTTTCCTAAAGCTAGTTTTATTGCGTCTTTACAAGATGACTATTATAAACTAAGAATAAAACATCAAAACTTACTCCAATTATCTCTATCAGAATAGCTATAAAGAATACTTTAACTCCTTCTAAGCAAAAGGCTTACAAACACGATCATAATTTATTAAATCAACTAATTCGTGAAATTATTAAAAAGAACTAAAAAGAACTAAAAGGACAAAACCATAATTTACTTTTGAGAAAACAAAAAATTAAAACGTAAACTATTGTAAAAATTAAATTAAAAGAAAAGGATAAAATTGTAATTTTGTATAATAAAAACAAACTTTTGATAACGTCGGGTTGAAGATTGCCACCCCTACTGGACAACTGCTTTCTTCTGGCTTCTTTCATATTACAACAGCCACATTTAATTTTTTTGACGGCAATTTTTGAAGGATATGTAGTCCGTCAAAGGGAGCAACGTAAATTTTGACGGAAAGTAAAAGATTTTGACGGACGTCCAATCAATGCAGATCTCGAGAGTTTTTTTGACGATTTTTTTGAGATTTTTGACCGTACCAGTCAAAAAGTCTGATAATTTTTTGACCGGGATGGACCCTGTTGACGAGGATCGTCAAAAAACTGGAAAAGTGGTTGCCTTTTCTCCGCTACCGTCTAAAAAAGCCAGGCCCCCATAAACTCTTGCTCAGAAGCCAGGCACGCCATTACTCTGCTTCCTCTTCCTCCATAAATCTCACCGTCCGAATTTGTCAAGAGCTCCTAGCCCTCCATAAATCTCACCATCCACTTGCTCATTTCTTTGCAAGTTGTTTCGTTGCTGAACTCCAAATTCCAAAACCCGATCTGTGCAATTCCGTTCTCAAGGTGCCGGTGAAGACTGGGAATTTGAAACTCTGAAAGGCAAGGCGCTTCAGTTCCTCTTGGAATCAATTGGTAAGTTTCTGCAATTTCATCTTCTAGTAGCTCGAATCGGTTTGATTTTGGTGTGGTTTGTAGTTCGAATGGGTTTGATTTTGGTGTGGCGTTTGTAGTTACCAGTGGAACTCGAAACTTGGGCACAGAGGTGGCGGTGGCTGTGGGCACAGAGGTTGCGGTCTGGTGACGGTGGGTGAGTGCACGGAGGTTACATCGGCCGGTGGACGGCGACGGATCGACTAGTTGCCGGTAATTCAGTTTTGGCCATTTGATTTTGTGAGAAATTGGGTATTGTTTGTAAGAAATTGTATTGTGAATTGGGAAACCATGTTTCGTTGTACATCTAGCACAGAAATGAAAATGAACCCATCGTTGATTATAATTATATTAATTAAACAAGAGTTGTTATTAAATCAGAATTGTAATTTGTTACTATTTTGAAGATTTGGTTATATGTTCATTTCACAATTCTCTGTTTGTAATTAACTTCAATAGGTGGCATGATAGTTTTCTATTGTATATAATAATGTCTCATGATAATGTACAAAACAAGTTAATTATCATAGTCAATTACTGGTCATATATATGTGATTACTGATTAGGAAAGCAGTTTATTGTTGAGGTGCTTGTTTACCAGTAATTGGTTGCTACCGTAATATGCCGACAATTAGCAAATTTGCCCACTAGCATAGGTGTAGAGAACAGTGAATGGTATGATGTAATTAAACATCTACGAAAGTAATCCCTAAATCGTTCTTTCTTTTAAAAAAAAAGAAACATGCATCTGCTTGTCAGATGCTTGCTTTGTTTGTCACATTGCACAAGTATGTGTTGTCGAAATTTGGTTTTGGACAAATTTTTCTTGATGCATCTCAAATGTTTTTAATGTTGACGACTTACATGTTTACTTTGTGTTATAGTTAATTAGGAATGACAGTGGTATTTTTGTAGTTTCTCTGGCCAAGTATGAGACTAATTAATCAAATTGATTGGCTGTGTGGGGGACGTTTATGGGGGGTGACCTAATAAGCAGTGTTGCTTTTGTATTAATGGGGGAAAGGAAAAAAAGAACTGTAGCTCCAAATGATTAGTGAAGTGCTCATCAAATCAACCCTAAAACCCTATGACCCTAAGCCGTACAAACCGGAACCCTTAACCCTACCCTAAACCCTAAACCCTAAACCCTCTAAACAAAGAAACATGGAAACCCTGCACCCTAGAAACCGTAACCCTAACCCTAAACCCCAAACCCTAAAAACCTTAAACCCTATACCGTAAACCCTAAACCCTTAAAACCCTAAACCCTAGAAAGCCTAACCCTTACAACCCTAAACCCTAAAACCTAGCAACCATAAACCATAAACCCTAAACCATGGAAACCCTAACCCTTGACACCCCATACCCTAACCCTAACCCTAAACCCTAAACCCTAGAAACCATAAACCGTAGACCATAGGAACCCTAAACCCTAAACCCTAGAAACCATGAACTGCAGACCATAGGAACCCTAAACCCTAAACACTATACCCTGAAGCATAAACCCTAAACCCTAACCCTCACCATGAACTGTACACCCTAACCCTAACCCTAAACCCTAACCCTAGCCCTAAACCCTAAACCCTAACCCTAGCCCTAAACCCTAAACCCCAAACCCTTGAAACCATAAACCATAAACCCTAAACCCTAAACCCTAAACCCTACAAACCCTAAAACCTAAACCCTAAACCCTTGAAACCCTAACCCTAAACCCTAAATCCTACAAACCCTAAACCCTTCAAACCCTAAACCCTAGATACCCTAACCCTTACAACCCTAAACCCTAACCCTAAACCGTAAACCCTACAAACCCTAAACCCTAACCCCTAAACCCTAAACCCAAACCCTAAAATTCGTACCCTTAACCCTAAACCCTTAACCCTAATTCGTAAACCCTAAACCATAAGGCCTAACCCTAAACACTGAACTGATAATGGTGAAATTCATCTGTACATCTTTATAAATTGCATGTTATCCCCTAAGATAATAGCAAGCAGTGTCATGAATAATTTTGTGTATGATGTAATGTAGTGTATTAGCATGTCTTCTTTAATTTGTACTAATCGTTTGTGCGGGTTGACTTTAGATTTTAGGATGGGGAAAAAACGAAAATTCAATATCGATGCAACTAAATCTCGCAAATGTTGCGGTAAGTGTCACGAGGTAGGTGTTAATGATGTACCACTTTCTTCCTTGTGCGGAGTTGCTATTATGTGAAATGACTATGTGAATTGCATATTTTTGCTGAATACATGCTTAGTATTTATGTAGTTTTGTTGATGTTGTGAGCAAGTTGTCCCAACTTAGCTTCTATCCAACATCATGTTCAAGTATCGTAATATTTTCATATTAGGCCATGACACATATGATATGACCTTCCGAAAATTTAATAGTGACCAGATCTAAAATGGACGTACCACATCATCGCTTGTGGATGTACCACTGTAGAGACAAACGCAGTGGTGAATTGCGGGACGAATTCATTAATGGGGTGGAGGAATTTGATAAGCATGCTCGAGCCCAACATGATTTCATCACGAACGGAGTGTACCGTTGCCCCTGTGCTAAATGCAGGAACACTAAATACCGCACCCAGATGAAGTTAAAATGCATTTGTACCATAAAGGGTTTGTACAATATTACTGGTTTTGGACAAGCCATGGTGAGGTAGAGCCTCCAACTCATGAAGAGGTCACCAACTCTGCGTGGGTGAACCAGTCAAGTCCAGTGTACAATGAGCATGAGCACCATAGTAGGGGTTACGACCAACATCAGATGGAGTCCATGGTGAATGATGCGTTCAGATCAGACGAGATAAATGTCGCTACCGGAATGAACGCTAACGCTGAAGCATTTTATAGTATGCTTCATTCGGCACAACAACCATTGTACGAGGGTTCCCACACTCATACTGAGCTCTCTACAGCAATGAGGTTGCTCAGTATTAAATCAGAACATAATATGTCACATCGCTGCTTTGATGATGTATTACGTCTCTTGCAAGAGACGACCCCGACTCCAAACTGCATTCCAAAAAATTTCAGTGCTGTTAAAAGGAGAGTTAAGGAGTTATGGTTGGATTATGAGACTATTGACTGTTGCCCAAAAGGTTGCATGATATACTATAAGGCTGATGCAACCCTTGAAGCGTGTAAATTTTGTGGGACTGGAAGGTATAAACCGATGAGGAACCCAACCGGAATAAGCAAGCCTGTCCCCTGTGCTAAGATGCATTACATGCCACTTATCCTAAGGTTGCAGCAACTGTACGCCTCGAAGAAGACTGCAGAGCATATGAAATGGCATAGCAATCATGCAACACAAGATGGGGTACTCAGCCATCCTTCCGACGCCGCAGCATGGAAACACTTTGACCAAATGCACACTTCATTTGCAGCAGACCCACAGAATGTACGGCTTGCTCAATGCGCTGATGGGTTTTCACCATACTCAAATTCAAGAAGACCATATTCTGTGTGGCCCGTTGTTATGTGTGTGTACAACTTGCCACCGCATCTTTGTATGAAACTCCCATACATGTTCCCGACATGCCTCATACCGGTCCGCACAATCTTAACAATAAGATCGATGTGTACCTGCAACCACTTATCGATGAGTTGTAAACGTTGTGGAATGAAGGGGTTGATACGTATGATGTTCACGAAAACCAAACATTTAACATGAAGGCTGCTTTGATGTGGACAATTAATGACTTCCCAGCATACGGAACGTTGTCAGGCTGAAGTACCCACGGCGCATTGTCTTGCCCGGTGTGCCAAGATCAGGTATGTGGGAGTTACCTGCAACACGGTCGTAAAATGTCATGGTTTGATTGTCATCGCTGCTTTTTACCCCGACATCATGCATTCAGGCGAAATAAGAGTTCGTTCACTAAGAACCGAACAGTGCATACCCAACCTCCGCAGAGGGTACCTGCAGATGTTGAATTTGAACGTGTATGTGAGCTCCCTAAAGTGACGGACCAAGCTGATTATGAAATTCCTGGGTTCATTGAGAACATACACAATTGGACGAAGCGTAGTATCTTCTGGGACCTTCCATACTGGAGACACCAGTTATTGCGTCACAACTGGGATGTGATGCATATAGAAAAGAACTTCTGTGAAAATATTATCAACACAGTTATGGATGTGTCAGGTAAAACGAAGGACAATGTCAAAGCTCGATTGGATTTAGCTGAGCTTTGTGCACGTGATGAATTGCATCTTCGAACAAGAGAAAATCGCAACTCATACAAATCGAAAGCGAAGTACACATTGTCCTTGGAGCAGAGGAGGGCGCTCTGTGAGTGGATATGTGGGTTAAGTTTACCGGATGGGTACAGCTCTAATTTTGCCAACATTGTCGACCCGACCAACACAAAATTGCAGCATCTAAAAAGTCATGACCACCATGTATTTATGGAGGCACTGCTACCTATTATGATGGAGACCATCTCCCTAATCCTTCCAAACCCTCCCCTACTGTCATGCCAGGGTCCAACACCACCAAGGAGGTCAAGGAAAGTGCAAGCAATGGTCAAGAACATCATGAACAACACCAATGGCCCATTGCTCATTTTGGACCAAAAATGGCCCGGTTTTGCAAGCTTAATTACCCAAGCTTAAGGGTGATTTGAAGGGCTGAAAAATTACTTTTTGGAACCCTTAATATGTCAGCTTCAAGGGCATATAAAGAGTTCTAGGTTAAGTATTTAGAAAATAAGTCAATGGGACACTTTTTCTAGAAGCAGCAGAATCTGTTCCAGTTTGTATATAGCTTCACATTTTGCATGATATCTCTCAAACGGCTAATCCAAATCACCTGCACGAGAAGGCCCCTGAAAGACGACTTCAAGAGATTTCCAACAAGTCCTTTTTCAGCTCATTTGGACAACAAACCTAAGAGATATATCTGTTTAAAGTTGAAGCTAGAATTCTGAAAAGTTGCTGACATAAAGCAAAACCACTTTTCAGCTTTTGTACTTCTTCTTTTTGGTCCCCCATGCCTATGCACGTCCATGTACTTGTGTTCCCTCCTCTTTTCAGCTTCTTAAAGGCCTTCTCACTATAAAAGGAAGCCTTGGGCTGCATTAGAAGGGTTGTTGAAGTTGAATTAAGTTTTGAGTTGTGAAAACTCTCTCAAACTCTCTCTAAAATTTCTAGTGTTATATCTTGGGTGTTGGCAACTCCAAGTGGGTCTCTAGGT